>JAJTUV010000398.1:137500-737500 GCA_021653895.1 Mastomys natalensis
TTTGTTTGTTTGTTTGCTTAAGATAGGGTCTTTTGGTATAGTCCTTGCTTGCCTGACATTCATTATGTAGCCCAGGCTAGCTTTAGATTCATAGAAATCCTCTTGCCTCAGCCTCTCCCTCCTGAGTGCAGAGATTATCACTGTATTCATTTTTTATTAGGGGGGGGTGTTTATTCATTTATTTTAAGATTTGTTTTTATTGGTTTTGTTTCTGTGTTTTTGTGTGTGTGTTTGTGTGAGTGAATGTCACAAAGGTGAAGGTGGCCGTGGAGGACAGAACAGGGTACCAGATCCCTTGTAGTTGCAGTTATAACCCACCCAACAAGGATGCTAAGTGCAAACTCAGGTTCTCTGCTAGAGCAGAAAGTACTCTTAACCACTGGGCCATCTTTCTAACACCATTTAGTTTTATGTTAGTGTGTGTGTTGTGTGTGTGTGTGTGTGTAAAACTTGCCAGAGTTGATTCTTTTTCCCAGTCTATCGTATGGGTTCTGGAAATTAGATTCAAGTTATTAGACTTGTGCTCTTACCACTGTCATAGTTAAGGGTTTTTGCTTCGAAGAGAAACCATGACCACAGCAACTTTTATAAGGGGACTTTAATTGGGGCTGGCTTACAAGTGCAGAAGTTCAGTTCATTATCATTAAGGTGGGAGCATGACTAGGGCACAGGCAGATATGATGCTGGAGAAGCTGAGAGTTCTATACCTGGTGGACAGGCAGCAGGAAGACAGAGATACTAGTCTGGGTTGGACATTTGAAACCCCAAAGCCCACCTGAAATGACACACATCCTCCAAGATGACATCTCCTAATAGTGACACTCTTTATTGCCTACGGGAGCCATTTTCATTCATCCCAGTACATCCTCTGAACCAGGACAACAGCTCTTGTGGTTTGTTACCTGAGAAATGCTTTGGATAGCATCCTTCTGGAACTCACCCGGTAGCCTAGGCTGGCCTTCAATTCAAAGCAATCCTTCTGTCTCACACTTGCAAATGCTCAGATTGCAGTTGTGAGTTATGATACCCAAGCAATACTTTAAGCAATGCACAAGTCATTGGAGAGGTCCTTGTACATTTGCTCTCAAAAATAAGTGCTCAAATTACATAGAAGCCAAATTTCCAGGAAGTGCTCAAGAAAAAAGTCATGATTTCACAAAATTAAGAACACAGAGCAAGCCACCTTCAGTTCACGCCCCAGTTGGTTTCTTTCCTAGATGATCACAAACAAAAGCAGCCAGTGTTCAGCTCCCCTTGCACCCCGGGGCCTCCATCACTACCCCTCTCTCTCAGGACCTCCCATCACATGGCCTCTGAACGGATGGAGTTCCCTTGCCTTTCATGGTCCCTATTGTACCCAGTAGGTGATGTGGTAGAATTATTGCGTGACTTTTCCCTGGCTATTAACCAAAACAATGTTCATGATGACGACATTCACAAACACAGGGAGGGGTATGCCCCGAGGGAGTGTCTTGCACTGACTTAGCATTCTCAAAGAGGCTAAGAAAAGGGGCCAATGGATAAACACTCTTGCTCCTTGAGCAGTAAAAAGGGTGGTGATGACACACGGGGCAAGAATGTTCCTTTCGCCCACACCCTGATACCTTCCTTTTAAAATGCAAAATTTCTCCAACATTATCATGCTATATTTTATTTAGACTTGATTTATCTATAGTAAGTAATACTCTCATTGCTGAGGTTTTGAAATGCTTCTTAATTTGTAGGAGACTCTGCTGAAAGAAAGAACTTGAACAATCGGGTCGGGTGCAGGAGGTGCCGCAGAGTCATGAGGCTAGGATTTTGAATTTTTTGGTTTGGGTTTTGGGTTTTTTTGTTTTGGTTTGGTTTGGGGGTGTTTTTTGTTTGTTTGTTTGTTTGTTTGTTTGTTTTTGCTTTTTGTTTTCATTTTTTTATCAGCTGGACTCTGACTTTTAAAAAAAAATAAGTAAAATTAAGTATACTTGTATAAAATCTCCAATTTGGGGGAGTTTCAAACTGGATAAATTGGCATGGATATTCTTTTTTTTTTTTTAATTCTCTTCATTCACCTACAAAGTGATATATGCCATAAATATTCTTAAAATAAATGTATATAGATAGGTTAATTTAGAGCAGAAATTGTATTTATGTTTAGCAATTTGGGATATTTGAAATCACTAGAGAGAGACAGTAATAGTGGGTCTCCAGGCCAATTCTGACACTATACATGCAGATTCCCTTTATGAAAACATGGCGGTGCCCTAGGTTCCCAGCGCTCAGGCATTGCAGTTAGACAGCCTGTTTGCCCTGGCTCTTCCCATTTCTAGCTTTGTGGTAAATAAAACAACCACATTCTTCATCCTTAAAAGGTAAAATAGGGAACATAGATGAAGTTAGGCGGTGTCTGCTCAGCATGTAGGAAGCCCCGTGTCCCACCCTCAGTTTAGAGCTTGAAATTGTGGTGGCGCAGACCTGTAATCCAAGATGGCCTACACATTCTCCAGGTAAAGGTGGGAGGATCAGAAGCTCAAGGCCCTCCTCAGCTACATAGCTCATTTGAGGCTAGCCTGGGGTATGAGATGTATCAAAAAACATGATGATAATAAGTTATTTTTCTATGATTAGAAAAGTGGTTCTTGTCAGAGGAGTACAGACAACTCTTAAAAATCTTTATTTCAATTCAATTTCTTTTTTTTTTTTTTTGGTTTTTCGAGACAGGGTTTCTCTGTGTAGCCAGGCTGTCCTGGAACTCACTCTGTAGACCAGGCTGGCCTCGAACTCAGAAATCCGCTGCCTCTGCCTCCCAAGTGCTGGGATTAAAGGCGTGCGCCACCACTGCCCGGCTCAATTCAATTTCTTAAGGGAATTAAGTGTTTGCTAATATTTGATCACCCTAACAAAGTAAATAAAAATGAAAGTAGAGGCATACACCAGTAGTGGTGTCTGAAATCCCAAGGGTTCTGTCCAGTCAGAAGCAGCTGGTCTCATTTTTTTTTTTTCTGTTTCAAACTATAACTCAAGGCAAATTGAAATTAAAATAATTACTAAGTTGTGTGTGTGCACACGTGTGACGTTGTATTGTGGAGATCAGAGGACAACTCATAGTTCATCTTGTGCTTTCCAGGAATCAAACTCAGGTCATCAGACTTGCCAGCAGGTTTAATACCTACTAAGCCAGCTCCAGGCTTGGCTGACCCTGACTTTGTGGAGACGCCCATCCCCCATGGCTTTCCTTTGTTGGTATCAGTTTGTATTATAGGAATGAGCCACAGTGCTTCACTAAACTTTTACTCTTACAGGCTGTGAGACTCTGCATAAAGATACATACATATATTTGAGTTGACAAACAACTCAAATATCCTCATGGAACCTCATTCCGGGGCCCTTAAACATGGTCTGCTTTAGGAAGCTAAGGCAGGGGATTCACCAGCACTGAAAGGCAATCAGCAGCAATAGGGAAAGAAGTATGTACCTACAGAGACTAAGAATGCCATAGATACAGAAAAAGGTTTCAACTGAGAAACCACTGAAACATGATTTTTACTGTAAACTCACATTTTTAAGTCACTTGAAAGGTTTTAGTAAAAATATGAGAAAGGAATGAGAATTCAGAACTAACCCTACCTTTGTTCTGCTGGTAACGGTGGTCGCTGCTGGGCTGCTGGGCTGCTGCTGGCGGCAGCAGTGGCAGTGGTGACAGTGGTGGTGGTGGTGGAGGAGGTTTTGGATTTTTTTTCCTCTTTTTTGCTGTTTTTGTACTGTTTTGGTTTTGATTTTGTTTTTTGTTGTTTGTTTTGAGACATGCTATGGAATCTTGGCCTCTCCAGCCTCCACTTTCCAAGTACTAATGTCACAGGCCTGTCCGATTACATGGGCATATCATCATGCCTTATTTTGTTTTTATTTTATTTTTAAAATAGAGTGTGTTTTATTTTCCTTTACACCTTAATAAATACTTCTTGATGACTGCACATAGGGTAAGGCTGCATGGTAGTTCAGAAAGGTCACAGCGATGGTGTTTTCCTAACAGCATGTAGTCTTCCGTAGTAAATGGAAAGACTTGTATGATGTCACTGTCAAACCAGCAAGACTGCATTTATGCACCCATCGTTTCAGGATTGTTGGTAACTTGGGCATACTTTCCCCAAATAACCTTGCCTCCTTGTGTCACAAGGCCCAACTCACTCACACTCACTTCAATAACTGTACCTTTGGTGATCACACCCAGGGTTGTACATAATGGGGACGATGGATTCTCTTTCACACCGAGTGTAGGCAGGCAAGAAGTAGCCTTCAGCTCAGGGTGGTGACATGGGCTTTTTTGAAACGTAGACCCATTGGCCTAATGAACCTTTCATATTTAGGTGGTTTTCTTGTAAAACCATCACCAACAAAGCAGACTTTAGTAACCATTCTCTTCCCTGCCTTCTTTTTTCTTTTTCCTGTTTGAATAACTTTCAGTACTTCTGTTTCTCCTCTGGCATGAACTTTGGGTAGAGGAATCTCCCATTTTCCCGCCTTTTCGTTTCTGCTTAATCATGTTGGAAAGTACTTTTGCTCTCGAATGTCCCTCTCTGTCCAGCAGACAGGCAGACACTACTCCTTCTGGAGTCTTCTCATCACCCTTCTGCTTGGTGTTTCTCTTTTCATGCATCTTAATAGTCTTTTTCATTTGTATTTTCTCCGCATGGTGCTGTTTATGGTAGCGCTTAGTCTTCAGGCCAATTCTTTTTTTTTTTTTTTTGCCTTCTTTGAACGTTCATGGGCCTCCCGAACTTCTTTCTTTCTCTTTTTCTCATGGTAGTCCAAACGATATCCATATCGTTTGCGGTGCAATTCAATATATTCATTTTGTGGCATGATGACACCCGCTGAGCAGCCCTCCAAGACCTCTCGGGTTCCAAAACCTCTTAATTTCTGGGTGTCACTGGCCCACGAGCCTGGTTCGATCAAGCTGGAATGGGTTGTTTTATTTTATAAAGTTCAGAGTGTTGAAGTTATATAGACCAGATGCTTCTGTCCTCCTAAAATTCCTGTGGACAGTCTAATCTGTGTCATGACTATCAGGGACTCTAGAGAGAACTGGTTCATTTGGTCTCTTTCTCCAGAGAGAAGAGATGAGAACACACAGAGAAAGCATAGATTTGCCTAACCTGGGAAGAGGACTAAAACAGAGGGTCCTCTGCTTTCTCTGCAGAATTCATTGGTACATAGCACACAGCATGATAGGGCTTTCCAGCTTCAGGACTCGTTACTATTTCTTAGTGTTCTTGTACCTTAGGAAAGAGGCAATAGCTTAGGAAAGATAGCTTAGGGAAGATAGCTTAGGGAAGGAGGTCCCACCATTTTAAATGTCGTTCAAGGTATTGCTATCACACAGTGTTCTGAATACAGTCACGTGAGTCATGTGATCCCTGGGCATTCGGGAGGAAAAGCTAAAGCACCGCGGGAGTGTTCTAACGTCAGGGCTAAAAGAAGATAGCCAGTGTCTTAAACTGTTCGATAGCCTGAAAAAAGGTTTACTTTTACAGAAAATGTATGGACGAGATGAAATGAGGAAGGTTAATAAATGGTTTTTTTTTGGGGGGGGGAGGGAATGATTTCTTTTCTAGAAACATTGATAAGTATCTTAAAATTCCTTTTTCTCAGCTGGGCATGGTGATGCATGCCTTAAATCTTAACATGTGGAAAGCAGAGGCAGGCAGGGCTCTGTAAATTCCAGGCTAGCCAGGACTACAAACATCCATTTTCTCTGCTTGAATTGTGAAATGATACACAAACAAGCAAGAGTTTTTTCTAAGTTGCCTGTCTTTCTAAGACCAGCAGTAAGCCAGAAGTGTATCTTTTTACTCTATATATGTTCTGTAGTCACTGTAACACCTGAGCTAAAACTTCTCTCTCTCTCTCTCTCTCTCCTCTCTCTCTCTCTCTCTCTCTCTCTCTCTCTTCATGTGCACGCGAGCGTGTGAGTGCGTGGAAACACACACACACACACACACACACACACACACACACACACACGGTGAGGGTGTTCCACCGTAGCCCATGATGGCCTGGAACTGGAAATCTTCCTGCTTCAGGCTCTCAAGTTGAGATTATAAATGTGGACAATTACTGCCATTGCTTTTGGATTGGTTTGAGATAGAGACTCACTATCTGATAACCTTAACTGTCCTGGAATTCACTGTATGGATCAAAATGCTCTCAAACAAAAATTGCCTGCTTATGACTCCTGAGTGCTAGGATTAAAGACATATGTCACCATGCCTGGTGACTCTTTTGTTATTGTCTTCTTATAGGGTAAGACATAGATAATTTTATGATATCTAATTTCATAAAACAATATAATTTTCACAATACAAACTGTAAATAGACCCATAAATATCAATATGTAAATTATATGAAGTATTCTCTAATTTAAACTATAAACAAAAATTTTGAAGATCTTAAAAGGTACTAGACATGGCAATATATTCTTTTTCTTTTTTGAGACAGGGTTTCTGTGTATAACCTTGACTGTTCTGGAACTAGCTCTTAAGACCAGGCTGGCCTTGAACTCACAGAGATCCACCTGCTTCTGTCTCCCTAGTGCTGGGATTGAAGGCGTGTGCCACCACTGACAGGATCATGATGGTATACTCTTGTAAGCCCAGTATTCAGCACACTGATGCAGAACTGCCACAAATTGTGTCTGGCCAGGGCTATACACCTGTTGTTGACTCCTTGTTCAGTTGAAGAATGAAGAAAATGTTAACTATGGACCCATATGAAAGTTTTCTAACAAATCTGAACATAATGTATCTACTTTGACACAGTTCCATGAAATAACAGCAGCTTTCAAGGTATCTGGGTAATTTGGTAGGTAAAACATTCCAAGCCAACAATTGTGTATTTTATCTGTGAAAATAAATTTATTTCACGGCACTTTTTAATGATATTCTTTCTTTGTATAGTTATGTGTGTATACATATATATATATATATATATATAATATATATATATATATATGATTTTGTGTTATTTTGTTGTTATGAACCAAAACAGAGTGGATTCTCCAGCATGAAAGAGTATCATCAGCAACAGGGACAGGGATTTACCTCAACACACTGTGTAGATAAGGATGACACTGAATTCCTGATAATTCCTGATAATTCCTGTCTGACTTTCCAACTGCTTGAAATGTCAGGTGTGCTCATCCACCTATTTTTGCCTTCACAACCAGGAAATGTAGAACAAGTTGTTCTGTTGTTGACCTGGAAACAGACGTAGGAGCACAGAGTACTCTCCAGTACCATAGCTCAGCTTTGCATGCATAAGGTCCACATGTCTGCTGGAGGACACTGGGTAGCTCTGTTAGGTTTTCTTTCACCCATTTTGTGTTAAACATCTCTGTCGCATCCCTTCTGAGGTATAGCTGGCTGCCTCAAACACTCCACTGAAGAAGCTCTAATGACTCGCATTGTTGAGCTTTTTATTGTTTGCTTACTGTTTTGCTTTGATTTGGTCCTCTGTTGAGAAGAAGGCAGGTACCTCTCTGGTTAGTCACTATTCTTGCAAGCCTCTGTCTTGTACAGCCAGATAAGAAAGGCATAGGAGAAATTGGAAAGGTTCTTGATGGAGTCTAACTCTGTGAGGTTGGGGGTTTCCAGCAATCTAGAAGCCCTTTCTTTTAGGGACTTATGAAGGCTTCACCACGCTGCTTAATTACATCCTTGGCCATGGCTGATCAAGCCTTCTTCACTTCCCAAAGGCTAAGAAATGAGACTGAAAGTCCCTAACTCTATCTATCCCAGTGGTTCTCAGCCTTCCTAATGCGGCGACCCTTTAATACAGCTCCTCAGGTTGTGGTGACCTCCAACGTAACATTATTTTTGTGGCTACTTCATAACTGCCATTTTGCTACCATTATGAATAATAATGTAAAATATCTGTGTTTTACTATGGTCTTAGGCAACCCCAAAGGGGTTGTGACCCACGGGTTGAGAACCAGTGATCTTTCTGGTGACCAACCCCAAGTCCCTGGTATTATTTAGGACCTCTCCTCTGTTGATCACCATACAGTATTCCCAAAGTTCCAAATGAGAGAGTATGCCAGGAACTAAAGCACAAGTCTTATATTATTACTTACTATTTATTACAATATACCCAAGATGCTTCAGGAGCTTGGGTGATATTACAGTTAGAATCAATAAAGTTTTCAATAATAATAAAAATAAATACTGGAAAAATTTAAAAGAAACTAAAATTTACAATAACAACAACAACAACAAAAACCTAACCAAAAGTTGAACTAACCCTACTCTTCACAATAATTTTTCAGAATGCCCCTATGAAGTGGGTTAGGATAAACAAATGTGTAGCGACCTCGGGGTAGGGGTGAGGGGTCAAGAGATAGAAAGTGGGAGCCAGCAAGGAGATACACAGCTACAATCCCAGCATTTGAAGCTGTAGGAAGAAGGATCCATAGTTCTAGACCAGCCGGGCTGTAGAGCAAGACCTTGTTTCAAAAACAAAGAAATGTAAAAAGATTGAGGATTGACCAGAGAGGTGTTACTTGTTTTGTATAAAAGTCCTGCCTGAAAATCATTCACATATTATTACATTTCTGCTAAGGCAATCCCACATGGAGCAAGAAATAGCACAGTTGAGTTTGGTGTTCTGAGTGAGACTGTCCTCCACAGGTCAGGCGTTTGAACACTTGGTATCTTGGGAGGGGTGGCTCTAGTTGGTACAAAACACATCCAGACACCAAATTCTCAGCACAAAGAAGATTTATTACCCAGGAGGCACAATAAGGGGTGTGGGCTGCCTTGGATTGGACAAAGGCAAGCAGTAGATGTTTCTGCAGGTAGTGACTTTTTAAGGAGAAAAGGGGAAGACTGCAGTAGGGTGAGTTGGTAAGCCCTGGTTGGACAGGTTAGCCAGTATAGACAAGGAATGAATTCTGATTGCTGGGCCTCCTTGTTTTGTCTCAGGAATGAGGAAGTGGCCAAATAAGGGACTAGGCCTTGGGACTATAGACAGGTGTATGCTAACTGCCGTAGACCAGCTTGGTGAACTCAGAACCGCCTGCCTCTGCCTCCCAAGCTGGATTAGGGACTAGCTTTAAGAATGTAATCTAATGGTTAGCCAGGGAGAGGGAAGGGGAAAGGGCAGACCGCCAGTCATCATGTTTGCCATGTTCAGACTTGTTAGAGCCCTTCACTCTCCAGCTGTTTGGGATATGGCCTTGCTTAAAAGAACTTTATCACTGGGAGGTGGGGAGCAGGCTTTGAAGTTTCAAAGCCTCAAACCATTTAACTCTACTTTGTGCTTTAGTTAAGATGTGAATTCTAAATTGGCTCTTTTGGCCACCAAGCCTTCTGCATCCATACTTTTTCACAGACGCCTATGAGCCCTCTGAAACCTTAAGCTTAAATAAATTCTTATGTAAATTGCCTTGGCAGTGGTGTTTTATGACAACAATAGAAAAGTAACTAATTTTTTCAGGCATAAAGATAAGAGTTCTAAGAATAAACATGTCTGAGATTGGAGGTATAGAACAGTTTGTACAGGGATTACCTACCATGAACAAAACACTCCTTAATTGATCCTTAATATATTAAACACTCCTTAGTTGATCCTTAATATATTATAAACCAGCTGTGAAGGCACACGTTTTATAATCCTAGCCTTTAGGAAGAAAAAGCAGGAAGATCAGAAGTTCAAGGTCATCCTTGGCTACGTAGCAAGTTTGAAAACAATTTGCCCTACTTTGCCACATAAAAACAAACAAATGAAAGAATACATTAACCTAAATTAGGTGGAGTGGATGGAAGGGAAACTTGTTGGGATGTTTGTAAGAGAAAAGAGCCATATGTGTGTGTGTGTGTGTTGTGTGTGTGTGTACATGTAATATTGTAGATGAACTTCTGTAATTATAAATACATGTAAATATGTATAAATAGAATTATACATGTAAAGAATAAAAATAAAATGTGTGAATAACATAAAAATAAGCAAATGAGAGAATACATTAATTATACATTAATTCCTAAATTAAAAATATGTTGATGTAGGCTAATATTGTCTTTCTCAGTAAAAGGAAAAGGACTATAACTGGAAAAAGAATTCTAAATTTTTGTACTGTGATATTTTTGTACTGAGACATTTGCAAAGGATACCTGTAATCTTACTTTTATATAGCCACAAGCAAATAACAATATAGTGCATAGTTTTGTCAGTAAATGTGTTGGCTAACACCCTTTCATTTGAGATATCACAGTAATGAAAAATCTAAATATTAGGACTGGGATATGGCTCAGTGGTAGAGTACTTTTCTAGAATGGACAGACCCTTAGGTTTCAAACCAGCAGAGAAAGAGAGAGAGAGAGAGAGAGAGAGAGAGAGAGAGAGAGAGACCAGGTGCTATAACAATGGCTGTTTCTTAATGTTATTTTGTTTTGTAGAACTTGAGACAATATGTTGGAAATTTATGAACAGTTGAGAAAATTGAATAAGCTAGTTGAGTGTAATGCATTAGTGTGTTATCACCATAAAATACATACAGTGATAATTTATGCTAAAATGCAAAAATGAAATGTCACCTACATATCTATAGACCACTGCTATAAAATCTCTACTTACTTGAAGAAGTCAATTCAGGGGTAAGAAATGCAGGGCCTAGAAATCTCACAAAATATGAGTGAATATGAAAGAAATCCACGGCTTAATTGATATTTCTAAATTACCAATCAGATTATGTTAGCTAAAAGAATATATATCTTTTGCTTTAAAAGAGTAGTGCATACCTGGCCAGTTAATCTGGCTGGTTATAATGTAGTGCTAAGAGAACAAGGGGACCCAGCCAATAAAACTGTGTCTATCTGTCCACAATATTATTTACACAGCTCTGAGGTAGAACTAAAACTCTGTCTGATCTACTAGGTATTATTTTCTTAGACATCAGTTTAATTGCCCTGATCCTCTGAATCTATTAAGAAGTCCAACCAACCATTAGCCTTTAACCCCAACAACCCAAGAGACAGAGGCAGGCAGATCTTTGTAAACTCAAGGCCAGCCTGTTGTATATAGTGAATTCCAGGTCTATAGGAGACCCTGTTTCAAAAGAAAGAAGAAAGAAAGAAAGAAAGAAATGAAAGAAAGAAAGAAAGAAAGAAAGAAAGAAAGAAAGAAAGTCCAAGATCATACTTGTAAAAGAGAAAATTTTGTTGCAATATTGAAGGAACAAGCAAGTATCAACTCTAATCGTCAGAGGCTAAATTTGTTATTGAAATAAAATGTATAATTGGATCTGGTGGCACTTGTCTGTAACTCCCTACTGGGTAGTAAAAGTGAAAGGATCTGAGTTCAAGGTCAGCCTGGGCTTCCTAAAGACCCTGTCTCATCAACAAAGTGTGTGGTGTGTGTGTTGTGTGTGTGTGTGTGTGTGTGTGTGTTACATGGAAGACAGTCTCCACCTTTATCACTTAATGCACACTGAAGTCAGCAGACCTGAAAGACATGTTAGTAAATGTTATCCTCTTGGTGTTTCCATGGCTTCACATAGTTAACTGAAGTCACTTAAGCCATATGAAGTCTTGGATCCCATCAGACAAGGGTGTGTTTATAAAAGTTTGAGTGAGGGTTGGAGAGATGGCTCAGTGGTCAAGAGCAATTGTTCCTCTTTCAGGGATCTGGGTTCAATTCCCAACATCCGTATACTGGTTTACAACAGTCTAACTCCAGTACCAGAGGATCTAACACCCTCTTCTGGTTGCCTCAGTTAACAGGCACAAATGTGGTATATAGACACATAAAAGTAAAACATAAACATAAAAAGCCTGAATGAATAATAAATAATTAAAAACTCTGTGGGACCAGGAAAATAACTGGATTTTAAAACTGGAAGTAGCTATGTTTATTACTTTTCTTGCTGTTATGAAAGGAAAAGAAAACCCTGTCCTGGAATCCCCAGCAATTTTTGACACTGATCACAGTCCAAACCACCCAAGAAGAGCCAAGAGTAAGTTTGTTTATACTGTAACTGTCTTTTTAGGAGGTGGAGGGGGCATGAACGATTAAGGTAAAGGGTAGGAGTGAAAATGTTTATAAAGGATCATAAATAAAATGAGTTCTTAAGTAACTCCCTCTGAATGAATCTGACTAATCCTGCCGGTGCTTTCTTGCCTTCCAAGCAAACTTTATCAAATCAGGAAATGTGTCAGCAAGATCTGGGGGAGACATGACAATGGGTGGGGTATAAATAACTGTAAACCTTCTCCTGTAAGTCAATAGGATATTGCTCAAACTTTCTTCGAGGTAAAAGGTTGCTTGTCATATCTCAGTGGCTCTCCCACACATTGTTGTCTTCTTTCACCTTGAATTCATTGATCCAATTAATTGTGTGTATGACTTAAGACATAAAGGTATCGAGGATGTCAGATTAATAAGAAAATGGAGTCGCTCAAGGATAGACCTGGCCTTAAAGTAAAAGACAGAGAGTTACAGAAATGTACAACTGAAATTTGAGAAAGGAGGGAGGAACAAAAACATTAAAAAAATGGATAAAGCTAAGTACAACCTTTAACTGTGAGACAATATAAGAAACAGAACAGCAAACACATAAGGAACTTTTGTTGAATTTAAATGTTGTTTAAATTGCTAAATGTCACAAAGTACAAAAAGTTAATGCATTCAGCCTAAAAAAATAAAATAAAAACAGATACAAACCACAATTCTACAGAATTTCCAGATAAAGAAGAGAACCCAATAGTTTCCAGAACAGAGATGAATAAATTATCTATAGAAAGAAATACTGTTCTCAGAAACAGTGAATTGGGAAAACCATGCATCTAGACTCTGAGAAAGTACTTTCCTCAAGGAAGTCAAAAGCTCATCTGCTTGTCAAGTGTAAACCTGGAACAACTTTTTCAGATTGCACAAGTGTTAAAAACTGAAGGAAAGCTAAAGAAACCTTTGAGAGGATTGCTATAGTAACATAATGACATAAAACTAAAGCAAGTGGTGGTTTTGTTAAACCACTTATTTCATAGACCACAGTGAAGGAAGTTTATATTGATGATGAGGATGAAGGACCCAAAGAGTGACTTGGCAGACTCCCAAGGGACTCGTGTATGTGTGTGTGTGTGTGTGTGTGTGTGTGTGTGTGTGTGTGTGTAATTGAGAGATTAGTACATGATACTTTTGAGATTTTTAAAAGATAATATTGTTACAAGTTATTAATAATCATGTGTTTTAATATTAATACCTTTTTAGGCACACTAGAATTTATGTAAGGGATTGTAGTTCTAAAATACTAAGCAAATGAAAGAAATAATTTTAGCTGAAGGAAAAGTTGGATTAAACACAAAGGCTACTTAATCATTCTACATTACTTAGCTCTGGTATTTATAAAATGATACTGTATTTGATTTAAACTACCTGAACCTATAGGATGATGGGAGGCACAGCATGGCATAGTGTCTAGGAATATAAAGCTAACATTAGATGAAAACATTGACCATGAAGGAGTTTTGTGGAGAGAGATAGTGGTTTATACAGGGGATGCCTTTCTTATTCTAGAACACATTTGATGATGAGGGAAGATAGAACATGTGCTTACTATGTACAAAGTCCTGTATTTTACACACACGCGCATACACAACACACACACACATATACACACAGACACACACACAATTCAGACAATCAAACTTCGTGTAATAGAAAGATCCTATTAGACTTTGAAACGTTAACTCTGTACATCTTCCTACTCGAAGCATGGAGAAACCTGATGATACCATCAGAGACATGATACCAAAGGAGGACTGGGGACACTGGAGAGGCTTTTACAGTGACAGTGAAGGTTTCATTTGTAGTCGTGTTTATAGATTCGGGTCATAAGTGGGTAAACACGATTCTGTGGATCATATCATCAGCCTCCTTTAGCCAGTTGTCTATATATTGCCACCTAACTGGTGATTATCTTTCTGTTATTATCTGCTGATTGATGGTATCATTGTAAATTATTGACCTCAATCTAGAAATCTGGAGTCACCTTCGCTTTTAGAGGAATTTTAATCCAGCAACATGGCTACTCTGGCTGGAATACAGACATGCCTTTAGTACACACCTTTAATCTGGAACAATGTAGGTAAGGTTAGTTTATAGAAGGAAGTAGCCATGTTTAAAAGTGACACCTAATTGAGGGACTAAGTGACAAAACAGAGAAAAATGTGACAAAATGAGTCAGAAATAAGATATGTCTATCTCTCACGAGAAGAGTAAAGCAAAGAAAAGCTATGATCAGCACAAAGAAAGAGAGTCTATGAGTTCTGTTCAGTCAGTTGATTTCTGTGCAGTGCAGTTGAGTTAGTCAGCTGGAGTCAGTGCAGTGAGTGCAGTGTGGTGGAGTTTGAGTTCATACAGCTCAGTGCAGGTAAGCAGAGACCGTTGAAACCAGAGAAAAAGGAGCCAGACGATTAGAACATATTTCCAGAGTTAGTTTGAGGCCAAATGGAGCAATTCAGTGAGAAGCTGAGTGAAGCCAAATTGAGTCAGTCAGCTTAGAGAGGAGTTTGGGCAAGAACAGCTGAGTTGAGCCGACCAGCCCAAGTTCAAAAAAAGCTAGAAAGGGTGAGCTTACTTAGAAGTAAAGCTCTGAGACAACAATTGAATCTGAAAAGTAAATGTTACATTCATATTTGCCTGTTCCTTTTTCACTAAGTTACAACCTGTCTGATATTGATACCTAAATATGTGTTGATATATGCTGTCATTCATTTCCACTTGCCTAGTCAGTAATTTGTCATTAAGATTCTAAATTACAGGCAGTCATAGCATATGACTTTGCCCCTACAGGTGGAGGCAAGAAGACTGGAATTCAAGATCACGTCATATACATAACAAGTTTGAGGCTACTATAAACCTGAGAAAAGTTGTATCACAAGCAAAAAGTAAAATAAAATCCCCTTACTATTCTATCTACATTTTGTTTCTCTCAATTCTATCCTTCATGTGATCAATAAGGAAATTTTATCCCATTTATCTCTCTGTCAATCAGTAGTTCCAGTACTTTGTACATATGTGTATATACATAACTGACTTTAGAAAATGAAATGCTTAGTGAAACTAATCAAATGTTAAAGGATTCGAAGCATAATAGGAAGATGGCTTAGTAGTTAAGAGCACTTGCTGCTCTTCCAAAGGACCGGGTTTAATTCCCAGCTCACCTAATTGGCTGGTCACAAGTGTCTGTAACTTCAGTTCCAGGAAATATGATACTCTTTTCTGAACTCTGTAGGCATCAGGCATAAACATGGTATCCATACAAGCAAGCAAAATAAATACCCACACAAATAAAATGAAAAGACTAAATTACTAAGAAGAACTCTAAAGAATTTGGGAATAATTATAATCAAATTTTTAGTGCAACATTATGATTGCATTTATCCACCCAAATCAAGCAGTAATTCATTAGTACTCATTACCATTTATCAAAGTTACTAGGGACTCTGTTAGGCATCTAAGAAGAGTACATACAACATACATACATACATACATACATACATACATACATATATATGGTTTCATATAGCTTAGATTCCAGTGGGGAGAGTCAGATGGTTCCTAAATGAATAATAGATGCTGCTAACTACTTTACAGAGAACACCATAGATATTTGTGTAGGTAGTATTTTCTTTAGGAAGGACAATGTAGTCCTGAAAGGTTGAAGGTAGACAAGTTGAACAGCAGAGTCATGAAAAACAAGAGAATCATGTAGATAACTAAAATGAATGTGTATCAATACAAAACAAAATAGAGCTGAGGATGTAGCTCAATTGGTAGATGGCTTGCCTAGCATCCATGTGGTCCTAAGTTGGATCCACAGTTGCACACCAACCCAAGATATCTGCATATGCCTCTAATACCACTAAGTGGAAAGTGGAGACAGGAACATTGAGCCGTGACTACATTAAGCATTCAAGGCCAGCTTCAGGTGGATGAGATCCTGTCCAAAGAGAAAAGTGGAGTAGAGACAGAAAGAAGGAGGGAGGGGAGAGAGAGGGAAAAAGAGAGAGGAGGGAGAAGAAAGGAAAGAAGGAAGGAAGGAAAGAAGGAAGGAGGGAGGGAGGGAAGGAAGGAAGGAAGGAAGGAAGGAAGGAAGGAAGGAAGGAAGGAAGGAAGGAAGGAAAAGGAGGAAGGAGAGAGAAGACAGTAATAGAGGAACAGTTTGAGAAAAAGAGAGGGGAGGGTGGGAGAAAAGGAAGAAGAGAAAGAAGAAAGAAGAAAAAAGCAAACATTCTGAAATAGAAATCATATTAGAGGACATCAGGATTGAGTTGGAGGCCTGGAGCAGTTCCAGGCTTTTGTATCCCAGAACAAGGAATTGAACAGAGACACATGGGTGGTAGCAAAAGCAGGAACAATTTATTAAAAGAATGTACACTTCTGGACTGGATGACATCCCAGTCAGTAAAGTGCTTGTGGTACAACAACGAGGACCTGAGTTTAGTTTTTAGATCTCACATGAAAAGGCAGATCATGGTAGAACATGCTTGTAATCTCAGTGCTAGGGAGGTGGGCACATGCAGATCACAAGGGTTGCCTTAGCCTAATTGGTGAATTCTAGGCCAGATGACATGGTAGATAATTCCCAAGGAATGGTACCTGAGATTGACCACTGACCCCTACACATGTGCTTGTATAACCATGTCCAATGTGCAGACGTATACCATTACACAAAACCACACACATACACATAGACTTATACAAAGCAAAAGAAAGATAAAAGAAAGTATACTTCTTGGGGGGCAGTGAGCAGAGTAGGCTAGAGTAGAGAATTTAACAGCTCAGTTGGCCCCACTGTACAAACAATTGGGGCTTTTATGTCACATTGTGTGAGCTTTGGGGAGTTATAACATTTACTTTGCTGATAGTTCTGAGAAAATATCTGACAAGATAAAACATAGGGAGGAAGGGTCTATTTTGGCTTATGGTTCACAGGAATATGGACTGTGCAGTGACGAAAGCTTGGGGGTGGGATGGTCACATTGCATCTGAAGTCAAGATGCAGAACCTGAACAAGAAGTGGAGCTGGCCTATGAAACCTCCATCCTAATCGTTGATTGGAGAAGGTTCCACAGTCCACCCAACAGTGCCACCAGCTGAGGACCATGTGTTCAAATGAGCCTAAGGGGGGCATTTCACATCTACACCACGACAAGGAGCTTCCTCATGAATGTTCTACCGATTATTACATGTAGTTTTACATATGATTCCCTACATGCAATACATACAATTTCATGCATGAAATACCATTAGCATCTTAAATCTCCACCCACGATGTGTGTTCTAGTATTGTAATAAATTACGGGTCACCTTCAGACATCCCTGAGCACTTCAGCTCCTGTTCTTACACTTTGTGTAAGCCCAGTGAGCCTCACTCTCCACCCTACTTCCCTGCCTCCAAAATGCTTGGCGCATCAGCAAGGAACCAAGATGGTTAGAATGTGAGCAAGCAAGACAAAACTACCTAGATGACCTCGCAGAGGAAGCTATATGCTGAGTCACCCAGAGCATTACAGGACTTACGGATGAATGGATTCTTCCTAAAAGTCATGGAAATTCTCCAGAGACTGTGGATAGAAGTATGACAAAGAGTAAGTCATGCGTGCTGGATCCATTCACCATCTTGATTCCTGCAAATTATTGTCTGGTATCTCTTCTGTCCTGTGTCTCTAAGTTTGCTTTGTCGGTTTTTCATTGTTTGTCTCAGGCTGCTCTGAGATTCTTGATCCAATTGTCTCCATCTCCTGAGTGCCAGAATTACAGGTGTGCACTTCATGCTCTCAGCGTAGCATTGTGTTTGTGAAAAGGTCTTGATGTTTGTGCACTTTACGGGGAGTGGGAGGTGGAGAAAAGAAGAATAGAGGAAATCTTTGGGCTGGAATGGGGTCCAGTCCCTGTCAATGCACAAAAACACCTTGGGTAAAGGGCCAATTTTATTTAGTAAACTTTATTGCTGACAGAACGATTCTACTCCCTTGGCTACCTTGAGGCTAATAGTAATATACGGAAGGGCTTATGCAAAGCAAGCATGCATTTCCTTTTTCCACCCCTGCTGTGGGTTATATTACAAAGCATTCCTGAGATGACTAAGAAGGAAGACTGCTATGCCCAAATTATTAATATTCCCCATTGTGAACTGACTTTCTCTTGTGGAAGGAAGGATAGTTGATGGCATTTCCTGATTGCATCTCTGGGACCAAAAAAAAGAATGCACTGCTCTGGTTTTAATAACAAATCCGAAAGGAAAGCTCCAGTGGGCCTCCCTGGGATCACATGCTCATGTTGGCTCCATTACTGAAACTATAGAAATGGGTGAGTCACACTGAGGGCCAGGTTCCTATGCCCATCCCAGCCCTGGAGTAAATGTGCCATGCCCACTTTCTTTGACACCCTTTTCTTCTTACTCTTTTAAAACTTATTTCTTTTATTTTTTGGAGATATAATTATCTTCCCTAACCATTCCTCCTTCCAAACCCTCTCATACCCTCCCATATATACTTCTCCTTGCTTTCTTACATATTCATGACCACATTTTTAGTAATTATTGTTATCTACTCACATATACACATGATATATATATATAGATATATAGATATAGATAGATAGATAGATAGATAGATAGATAGATAGATAGATAGATAGATATTCATAAATACAGATATTAAAATACACATACACACACACACACACACACATACCAGTACAGCCTGCTTGGTCTGTATGTATGGAATATGTATGGAATATGTATGTATGTATGTATGTATGTATGTATGTGTATATGTTTTTAATTCTTTTCTTTTCTTTTTTGGTTTGTTTTTTGTTTTTTGAGACAAGGTTTCTCTGTGTAGCCCTGGCTGTCCTGGAACTCACTCTGTAGACCAGGCTGGCCTCGAACTCAGAAATCTGCCTGCCTCTGCCTCCCAAGTGCTGGGATTAAAGGCGTGCGCCACCACTGCCCAGAGATCCTTTTCTTATTCCACTCTTCCATTTGTTGTTTAGTTGGCTTGTGGAGACAGGGTATGGCTCTCTAATACAGGGTGGTCAGGAACTTGTGGTCCTCTTGCTTTGGCTCCCAATTCTTGGGATTACATGTACCACCACAATAGTGTTTATTCTATTTTCTGTAATTTATATTCTAGAAGTAGGATGAGGGCAACACAGTGCACAGGTATTTTGGGTTCACAGATGTAAGTTTGTACAAACATGGGCTCATGTGTTTTAAAGCTCACTAGACATTTTCCTCTTTCTCAAATAGGATAACTAATGAAACCAATGGAAAAATACCAGTAAAACATGAAACAGAGAGAAGCTATGTTGAGATTTCAGGGAGTTGATGGATAACACCCTTCTTTTCTTTCTTCAACTGTTTACATAGAGAGATTCAAGAAAACGGAAATACCTTTTAAACAAGTCAGATCATGTTTGTATGCTCAAAATGATACAGAGGTTTTCAATCCCACACCCAAGAAAAGCAAAGTCATTATAGGTCTGTTCTGCCCTGAAGTCACCCTCCCCACTACTCTGCATAGCCCTCCCCATCCATGCTTTACTCTGGATTCCTTCTGACCCACACTGCTCCTCTCACAGATGCCTATAACACTCAGGGAAGGAAACAGCATTACATTAATCTCTGTCCTAATTGAGCTGAGACAAAAGAGAAGCTGGGCATTTAATGAGTAAACCAAACATATATAATTATAAAGTTCAATTAGCACCATGGTAGAAAATGTCTGTGATCTGAGGGGAAACAAAAGAAGGTGTAAATCATGAGTAGCAGGTGAGGACTCTACAAGGAAGTATCACTTAGGATGGGACTAGTATGCAAATAGCACAGTCAGAAGGCCAAGTCATACCAAGACCCTTTATCCAACCTGCTAGAGATGGAGCAATAATCAAGTCACCTGAGATCCAGGCAGGCTGGTGGTCAGTGAGAGGTTAATCATGGCACATCACTGACAGATGAAACTTCCAGAACAGAAATTCTGCAGAGGTAAAAACCAGTTAAAATGAAATAAGTCTAGTAGGGTCAGAACAAAAGCAAGAGTAAGGCAGACTCAGTGGTCTACTGAGAGCCAATCACTGGTGCCCAGAACATCTATCTTCACCATTCTCTACCCCAAGAGCAGCAGGATGCAAATATGAATTAGGAGAGGACTTGGGTAAAGGGGTTACTGGGAAGAGGAGAAGGGTTGATATGGGGTTGTAGAGTGAATAAATAAATACACTTAATAAAAAAAGTGTCCTTTATAACAGATGCCTTGGTTATGGTGGTTATGGTATCTCTTCACAGCAATGACAACCCTAAACAGATGTTGGTACCATAGGCAGGGGTATTGCTATGATAGGCTTGACCAGGTTTTTGTTTAGAGGAATGTGGATTTGGGGACTTAGAATTTGGAAAGTGGTAGAATACTTTAAGTGGGGCTTAATGGGCCATCCTAGTAGGAATACGGAAGACATTGATGCTGAGGGTGATTTTTTAACTGTGGGAGCCTGGCTCAAGAGGTTTCAGACAAGAAGAATATTAGTATGTGGCCTAGAGACTGTTTTGTGGTATTTTGGTGAAGAATAGAGCTGCTTTTTGTCCTTGTCTGAAAAGTTGGCCTGAGGCTGTCTAAGGTGAAGAGAATAAAAATTAATTGCATTGACAAAGAAAGTCTCAGAAAAGCCTAGCATAGATTTTGTCCTCTGGTTTACTTTCATGAAGAGCTTTGATCAAGTGTAGGAAACTTACAAAAGAAAAATACAAAATGTTTAATTCAAGTAATAAAGGGGCACGAGGAAGTAGAATGGAGTTGAATTCTATGTTCAAGGAGAGAAATAGATTAAGGGAGGTGTGACACTGGGGCAAGATACCACTCAGCTAAGTTTATTGTTTGTGTTTATAGTTGAACAAGGAATAGTTGACGTGTTTATAAAAAGATAAAGAGATAAAGAAAGTATGTTCAGTGGGTGTGTGGGGGAAGGGATGTCAAAGCAGGCCCATGTAGAGGGGTCTCTTCCCCTTAATGGACCAGTCACACACCGGTATTGCATAGAATAGAGTTTATTCAGGGCATGGGGAGGGGAGCCAGGAGGGTAGTAGAGGCAGAGGGGAAGAGAGAGAGAGAGAGAGAGAGAGAGAGAGAGAGAGAGAGAGAGAGAGAGAGAGAGAGACAGAGAGACAGAGAGAGAAGAAGAAGGAGGAGGAGGAGGGTAGAGAAGTAGAGGCTGGCCATGACCAAGTGGAGAGAGGAAGAAGGGATGGGGGAGGGGCAAGGGGACAGGGAGAAGCTAGAGGCAAGAGCTCAAGAGAGCAAGAGAGAGAGGAGGGGGCAAGCAGCTCTGGCTTTAGAGTCAAGAATAAAAGGGACTACAGGGACAATTGATGCTGGTTAGCTGGAGTTAAGAACTAAGCAGTAATTAAGAAGAGACTAGTATCACTGTGGTGAAATCTTCTGGGAAGTATATTCAGTATATTCTGAGAGCACAAAAAACAAAAAAACAACAACAAAAAACCCTAAACCTGTGTTCCAGAGAGGGCCAAGGTTGTACCTCATGCTGGTAGAGATTCTATCTTCTGTTTGCCTTTGTAACAAGATGTAAAACTCTCAGCCCCTCCAACATCATGCCTGCCTGGATGCTGCCATGCTTCCCTCCATTATGATGATGGACTGAACCTCTGAACCTGTAAGCCAGCCCCAAGTAAATGCTGTCCTTTATATGAGTTGCCTTGGTCATCATCGTGTCTCTTCACAGCAATGGAAACCCTAATTGAGACATATTGTATCTGTTCTTTCTTTAAAAACTATAAATATGTTCAGTGTCAGAAAAAACAGCATCTCAATCATCAGTAGCCAGTGCAACATGTCCAAAAGACCAAATTTTTATGTGTTTATTTCTTTTGTTGGTAGTGGTGGAAGAGCGCTATGAGCTGAATCCAGGGCTTCACACAAGCTTGGTACATACTCTCCTTCTGAGCTGCACATCAGCTTCTCTGGTGACTGTCTTAAGCAATTGGTGTGTCCTAGAGGGCACACCATATGTATGCCTGAGTCACACAGCAGGCAAAAAGGGTTGTTTCAGTCAAGATATCTATAGTCAGGTCAGGCTGAATCCCTGCCTTAATCCTAAATGTAGTTAAGATTTGGATGTCTGTGAGGAGAGGGAGCCAGAGAAGTTGGGTATGAGGCAAGAAGAGAGGTCCAGTCGAGATGTTTTTTTGACATAATGGAAAGGAAGAAAGGCAGTGGAGAAATGGTGCATATCTAAGCAGAACACCACCTTTCCTGAGGTTCTGAAACAGGAAATATGATGTCATAGCCATCAATAACCTTCCTTTTTCCCACAAGTTAGCAGGGGCTAGTCAGTTACTGCTGTGTCAGTACCACACCCCTTTGGGTATGTGCTCTGTGCTTGAAAATGACTATTTTATGACTGATTTTTACAAATCTAAATATGGAAATCAAACAAATGACTATGTCTATGCTAGAATAAATTCAGAAGCATGTGTTCTGTTGTTCTGTTTATGATTTGTTTCTTTCTTTTTTTTTTTTTTTTTCGAGACAGGATTTCTCTTTGTAGCCCTGGCTGTCCTGGAACTCACTCTGTAGACCAGGCTGGCCTTGAACTCAGAAATCCACCTGCCTCTGCCTCCCAAGTGCTGGGATTAAAGGCATGCACCACCACTGTCTGGCTTATGATTTGTTTCAAGACATGATCTCATGTATCCCAGGATGGCTCCAAATTCACTATGTAATGGAGAATGACTTTGATCTCCCCATCCCTCTTCCTCCATGGGAAGTAGTAGCCAGCATTATATGAATTACCAGTCTATTAATTATTAATAATCAGGGGATGGTTTATTGTCAGCAGTCACGCATTACAACTTGCAGAATTGATAAGCCATTCACAAATATCCCAATGACAAAGTGTTCTTATCAATAAAGTTCTTCTAGATTCTTGATACAAATTGATCAGAAAATCTTTGATAAACAACTTTAGATTCTCTCTCTCCTCTCTCTCTCTCTCTCTCTCTCTCTCCTCTCTCTCTCTCCTCATCTCTCTTGCCCACGCTGACCTAGAACTCACCATGTAATCCAGAGTATCCTCAGACAGGCAGCATTCCTCCTGCCTCAACCCATAGTGTTGGGATTACAACATGAGCCACAATGCTTTGCTGAGTTTATGTTCTCCTTTACGAAAAATCAGGTTAAAGGCTGGATGGGGTGGGGTCAATGGGGACAGAACCCTCCTTTTATCCATAGATTATGCAGATGACAAGACCCTTTAAACCCTCTTCTGAAGGAACCAGTGGCCAGCCAGGAAGATGATCTAATATAAACTGGGAGCTACAGAACTTAGGCCATCTTAAGAAAAAAATTACAAATGAGACTCTAAAGCAGATTGGACATAGACTTTAAAAATGCAGAAAATTCTTAGTGGATAATTTCTAAAATCTCATGCCCTGTATTTAGTAGATTTACTGTAACAAAACACCATTAGCTAGGCAGCTTCGGTAACAACAAAAGGGAAATTTGCCTTTTTATACTTCTGTAAGATCCCAAAACTAAGATGCTTACAGATATTTGTGGCTTGCTGAAGGCACCATCTTGCTGGGTCCTTATATGACATTTCAGCTGAGCTCACAGAACATCTGTTTCTCAATCTCTTCCTATGAGGAGGCCACTCATATTGGATAGGACCCACCCTGGTGATGCTATTTTGTATCAATTGCTTCTTTAAAGGAATTATGATTCTGAGGTAGTTGAGCTAAGGACTCTAGTATGAGAAACTAGGAAGAGACATAACTCCCTCAAACTCTGTGAGAATCAGTTTCATGCATTTATTCAGTCATTGTTGGGTGATTTACAAAGGCAGAAAATAGTTTACAGGAACAAGGACGGTTTTCTTTTCTTTTCTTTTTTTTTTATATATATATATTTTTTATTGGAACTTTTATTTACATTTCAGGTGTTTTCCCCTTACCCCCTTTCCCCCCTCCCTCCCAGGAACTCCCTATCCCTTCCCCCCTCCTCCTGCCTCTATGATGGTGTACCCAGACCCACCCTCCCCAGTACCTCACCTCCCCACCCTCGAATACCACCCCCCAAGCTGTCCAGCCTTCATGGGACCAAGAATCTCTTCTCCCACTTATATATAGCTCCTTTGCATATATAGCTGGAGCCATGGGTCTCTCCCTATGTGCTCCCAGGCTGGTGGTTTAGACCCTGGGGGCTCTGGTTGGTTGGTATTGTTGCTCTCCTCATGGGGTCCCGTACCCTTTCTACTCCTTCAGTCTTCACTCTATCTTCTCTGTTGGGAATCCCATGATCACTTTAATGGTTAGCTGTGAGCATCCGCCTCTGAATATGTCAGATTCTTGCAGACCTCTAAGGAGACAGTTATGTTAGGCTCCTGTTAGCATGCACCTCCTGACACCCACGTCAGCATCTACCTTTGGTGACTGCACATGGGATGGATACCCAGGTGGAATGGTCTGCAGACGGCCCCTCCAAGGACGGTTTTCTAATTCACCCAACAACTCACTTTTTAAGAAATTAGAAAAAGAATCACATTATTTCAGGCTAAACTGGTTTGGATACTTTGCCCTGGAGGAAGTATCATTTAGCTAATAAATATCAGTGATTACAGCTGGGTTCCCTTAGCTTCCAGCCAAGTTATGTGCTCACACGAGTCTTCTGGGCTTGCGCCAGCTTCTCTTCTCGTGGCAGAAGTCAGATGCTGTGCACATTCCAGGCCCACATCCTTTAAGGAACAGCCCTCAGGGTGTAGATGATGTTTACTGTTGTACATCCCTGCATGGCAACAAGATTTGGTGTCACTCTTCTTTTAAGAGCTTCTTCCCATGCCCCTCATCAGGCCAGGTAGGAAAAGATGCTCTCAGCACGCTTGCCGGGTGTATCTTAGTAGCTGATGATACCCATGGGCTTGTTTTCAAAATATTGCCTGTTACAACTTGTATAACTTGGAAATGGACATATAAGTGCATTATGAAAAAAAAATCTAATGAAATATTGTCTCCTTTTCCTGCAGGCACCAAGGTGTAGTGCCCTGCCCTTCTCAGCCATTCAGAGTTTGTACAAGCAAGGCAACTAGCAGAATACACACACACACTCACACATCAGCATTATAGCCCAAGAAGTGGCTGATATTATGCAACCTGAGGGAATATTAAGTTAGGAATCAGGGAGGGAAATCCTATGGGGCTGACTCCAAGAATTCCTCTGGAGAACTGGGTGATGCTACACCTGCCACTGAGGATGAGACTCTGCCTAGAAACACTGAAATCCAAACAAGCACGCAAACAAAGTCCCCACTGGCAAATGGTTATATCAGCTGTCATCAAAGGTGGGTAACTATGCAAATATTAACTCCAAATCTGAAATGTACACTTATTTATGAACAATGTGATAAGTGTGGTTTTTTTTTTCTAATTAGACCTAGAAAAAAGGGCTGGGAAGATGGGTCAGCAGGTAAAGTGCTTGTCACACAATCTGTTCAATCCCCCAAATCAGCAAAAAAAAAAAAAAAAAAAAAAAAAAAATAAGTAATTAGTTAATTAATTAAAGACCTGGAAACATTCTCTAACTTCCCCCCCAAACCCAAGGGACATCTTTGTCATTACTATGTATCTGGTAATATGAACTACTTTTCTTCTCATGATGTCATGGCTCTTGATTGCTGAGTGTTTACCGGTGCACACAAACCTCTATCCTATCAGCCCAGTCGTCACTGAAGCTCAGAGCTGGTCAGCCAACTAGGTGCTGTCCACCCCTGACCTTCAAAATAATTATAGTGTGCCATCTGTGCTGTGGTAGTAAGGTTTAAACGACTCCAGAATAGTATTTCTTGTTTCCTGTATGCTAGGAAGCTCTAAGATAAACCTCACGTTCAACTAGATAAAGACACAGATAATTTTCATTTTCTATTCTCCCTTCGTTTGTTCTCTTTTATAACCATCATCTTAGATATCCTTTATGCAGAAGAATCACATGGTTTATGGGCAGGGCATGATAAAACTTTGAGTTGTTGACATTAGAAGAGTTGAAATAAATGCCTTTTCATGTAAAAAAAAAAAAAAAGAAGAGTTGAAATAGGAAATGCAGCTGTACAGACATTGTCTTGAATGATTAAAAGCTAAAAGGGTGACCACTCCAAGAAGAATAGTAGACATTCATGAAAATAGTGAACAGACATGGTTAATTATATATTTTCTAGAATTCTTCACAATTATTTCTCCACATGGACATTACATGGTAATACTATATTAAACCAGCCAATTGTGAAATGAATTATTTTACAATATAAATGTAACCAGTTATAATCTGGTGGCTGTATTTCTTTACCTTTCCTAGTCCTCAATAAACACACAGAGAAACCAAGATTTATTTCAAGCTATACCTCAATAGCTGAGCAGTTAATCTAAACCCCCTGTGCTTCTCTGGCTACCTCCTATCCCTATGATATTTACAGTTTATTATTGTTCTCAGTCTCTCTGCTTCAGATGTTTCTTTCCACAATATATTCTCAGATCCTCTCCTCCTGGTGGCTTATCTGAATCCTCTCTCTCTTCTCTCTCTCTCTCTCTCTCTCTCTCTCTCTCTCTCTCTCTCTCTCTCTCTCTTGCTCTGTCTTGTGGATGCTTCCACCCTATTCTCTCTTCTCCCCAGCCATTGGATGATAAGCATTTATTGACAAGGCAGAGAATAGATGGTAAAAGTTAATTGTGTGCACAAATTTGAGACAGGAGAGTCTTAACCTACACATTACAATGCCCTGTCTGGCTTGAAACAAGATATGAAAGCATTTAAATAACACAAGGGTAACCTTTACACAGTGTACAAAAACATTATGCTTACAAGCAATAATCAGCTGATAGATCCATTACATCACTGAACAAAGACAGTCAATGTGCAATAGTAACCAGTAGTGGAGACATGGGAGCATGCGAGTGTCTATGCCGAGGAACTGGAAACCTATAAGTCAAAGTTTATTTTAAAATGCCCTCTGATTTCTATTCTAGTATAACGGCCCATTCTGCCAGTCAACAGGGTCTAGCAAGAGAGAGAGTGGTGATGGAGGGGTAAGAGATGTGAAGAATGGAGACAAGACAGAGGGTCTGATCAAGTCTCTCCCGTTTATTGTAAGGAAATCCTAGGTATTTATACGCTTTTCCACGTGCCTTGCACTCGTGGACAAGCAGAGGCACACAGCTGAAGGCACTATGCCACGTGCCTTGCAGTGTGGAGACCATGTGTGCCTTGCAGCTGGGGGCATTAAGCAACAAAACAAGATATGTGAGCAAAACAAGATGTTTATCAGAGTGTGCTCAGCTATTGTGGACTGTTGAAAAACAAGTCTCTTGTCAGGGTATATGGCCTGAGATCGCTGCAAAGATGATAGCTGCTTTCTGCTAGGAGTTAGCTCCCAACATTTTAGCTTATTCCATTTTTGAAGATTCACCAGTTTGTTGTAAACAGCATTTTAAATGTTTTTAAAGACAGAGTCTCATCTAGTTCAGACTGTTCTTAAGCTTAGTATGTAGCTCTGGGTGACTTTAACCTATCTTCCTACCCACATCTCCCTAGTGTTAGGATTACTGATGTAAGTCAACAGGCCCAGATTTAGTTGGCATTGGGGATTAAATTCAGAGCTTTTCTGCATATTAAGCAAGGACCCTACCATAACCATAGCCCTAGGTTTTTAGTTTGAAGACAAAGATGATCAGAAACAGTTCTGCTGTGGTTCAGAGTATAAAAATTTACCTATTTTATTTTATTTCATTTTATTTTTGAATTATGTGTGTGGAGTCAGGTAGTATGGCTACATGGAAACAGATACCTGAAGAGTCTTGAGGCATCTGATATCCTTGGAGCTGAAATTACAGATGCTTGTAAGCTTCCCGCCCCCAGTGAAGATGCTGAGAATGTGAATTATGTCTTCTGCAAGAGTAATAAGTACTCTTAACTACTGAAACCTCTCTGGCACCTACTTTGTGAGCAATTTGCAGATTTCTAGAAATATCAGTTACATTTCAATTTTTTCTTTCTTAATTTTTTCTTGTTTTTTGTTTTTTGTTTGTTTGTTTTTTCAAGACAGGGTTTCTCTGTTTTGCTAGGACAGAGTTTCTGACTGGAGCAACTTAAGGAAGGAAGGCTTTATTTTGGATCACAGTTTGAGGGCACAGGTCACCATGGTGAGGAACGTGAAGCTGCTGGTTAGAGCATATCCATAGTCAGAAAGAGAGAGGAGGAGGTGGTTATACTCAATTATTTTCTCCTTTCTATTCAGTCCAGTACCCTAATCTATAGACTAGTGCCATTCATAGTCAATCTCAACTGGATAATCCTCCATAGACTTGCTATGAGATCTATCTCTACAGTGATTATAAAGGCTATCTAGCTGATAATCAAAATTAACCATCACAGATGATCAGACAGTTTTAAACTAGTTTCCTATTATAAGTGGGAGATAAAACTGACTCAGGCTCCTACTATTTATCCTCATGAGATATAATCAACTTGGCAGATAATTGTTATACAATAGCATAATTACCACAAGGCAGATAATACATTATGAAAGGAGAGAAGGGGAGAAAGTCAGTCATCAGGGGAGGGAATCACAGGGAAGGTGGAAAAGTTGTCTGTGAGCATGACTAAGAGAACCAGGTGGATGAGATAGGTATGTGAGGTGAGGCAGTGGGGAGGGAGAAGTTGTTCATACATGGAGGCCCAGTACACAGTGGCGTAGTTGGGGACTTGACAAATCTTCCTGCATAAAAATTACAAAGAAAACCTCTAAATTTATATGATCGTAGTTGTAAGGAAGAAGAATGCACACACATGCATACACACACACACATACACACACACATATAAACTCAAAATAGAGAATTTAAGATTAACTCTGAAGGAGGAATTAGTGATAGTTAATTTGAAGAGAAATTTTATTTGTATATGTGTGTGTATATATACAGATAATGTATGTGTACTTATAGTTATATATAGAAGCCACAGGAAGGATCCTGTTTTATCAATTTCCATTTTAGTCTCTTGAGTCAGGGTCTCTTACTGAGTAGACTGGTGGCTAACAAGACCCAATGCTCTCTCTGGCTCTGTCCCCAACCATGCTGAGGTTATAACATTTGCACGGCCATACTCAAGAGTTTATTGTGAAACAGAGCCGTGGGATGGATAAGGCTATTGTGGAAATTAGTGTGCTGTCAAACATTGGCAACAGAAATTGAGGGCAGGGATGTTTTGGAGCTGAAAGCACAGGACGGAAGGGGCAGATAAGATGTTGAGGCTGTCAAAGGAGGAGAGGGTGAATTCCTTCTACAATGTTAATAGATGAATTTCAGAGACTTAGGGAAGATCAAATGTGTAGGTGAAGGCTATAAATTCAATGTTTTATGTATTAAGATGTTTCTTGTACAAGATAAATCAGTTCCATTGTCCTTAGGTAAAAGAGTTTGTGATCAAGAAAGCGATATGGACCAATCAAAGATGTGTGCAAGAGCCATTGCCATTCAGTTGGCAGTCTCGATACAGGATTGGAAAAATGCATCCCAGAGAAATGTAAACTGAAGAGAAGTGAGTCACTGCCATTGCACAATAGTTGAGTCATTCTTGAGTCTGTCTACTGATGATACTTGAAAAGGTGCGGTTTGGGAAGCATGGTGCTCAATGATAAACCACCAATCGAGAGCTTACCTCACATATGCTGGATGTTGTGGGTTCAGTTCTCACTCTGACTATGGAAATCCCTATGGGAAGGCTGGCAACACAGGTAGTAAAATAATCTACTAAGTGCATGATTAGCCAAGAAAAATTTATTGAAGTGTACGTCTAAGGAGCATACTATATGCTTCTGGGGTAAGAGGGAGTCATGCTGCTTAGATGCTGGAAGTTCCTTTGAAGCAGGCAAAAGGAAGAGGTTACCTGGTCTTGTTATCATGGAATTCCTGTATGGGCCCTATCTGAGGAGGCTGGTGGTCCATTCACTGTCTTGTTAAATGGTAAATTTTACAGAGTGAGTTGTTTTTCTTCAGACTGGTCATTTGTGTAAGAGGCCATGGTCAATAGAAGTTAGGTGAGCAGATGTCTTTGAGAGGCATCCATCATGCATTGGGTTCCGAGTGGTTTACATCTGCTAATAAAGGAAGGAGCTGGAGGGGGGGAGGGCTGGGAGAAGGGGAGGGGTTGTGATTGGGATTTGAAGTGAATAGATAAATTACTTAATAAAATAAATAAATAAATAAAAATAATGTGATAATTTTACTGTTATTGTTTGGGGGCTTTTGTCCCTCTAAGCACCACACAAGAAAGCAAAAATCCTTACAAGGCTGAAATGAATTCTCCACGAAGGTGAACAGTGGCCTCTTTAGTGGTCATTTGGTTTAGTTTGTTTTTTGTTTTAATTTGGTTTGATTTGTTTCATTTTTCTCTTGAAGATTTAGTCTTCTTTCTGCTCCCTTTCCTTACAGTGTCTTACCTCATCTCCTCCATACCATCCAGGACAGGGCTTTCACATCAGTCTTTTTCTTCTTTTCTTTCTTTTGCTGTATAATTGAAAAGAAAATATGTGTATGAGTATTTTGCCTGTATGTGCGTCTGTGTACTACATGTGTAGCTGGCATTCTCTGAGACCAGAAGGCATTGGATCCAACAGATCTGGAATTATAGACAGTTGAGACATGGGTGCTGGGAGTTAAACCAGGATCCTCTGGAGGAAGAGAGCTGAAATGGAGTCCTCTCAAATACTTAAGTGCTGAGCCATCTTTCTAGTCCATCAGGCTTAATAAACATATATTCACCTCTAATCATCTTACTCCTTGTCGCTTCCCTTTATCCACATGCACTTCCCGAAAGTACCTGTATTTCTGACACTTCATAACAAGGATGGCGAAAAGCTTGGGAACTGGAAAAATCTAAACTCAGTGCTCAGTTCTTGTAAAAAGTATTGCATTGCAGTTCTCTGGGACCAATATATATGGAAGTTAAAATGGCAGACTACCAGTTCTTTCATGTTTGAACTGAATTGCAGTATGAACCTACACAAGTCAACAGCCTCTCAGACCTCTCATTCCCTTCTCTTCCAAATCTTTTCTCTCTGTTCTTTATGTCTCTCTGTATAAGTGTATGTGTCTCTTTCTATCTCTCCCCAACCCCCACCCCTCTCAGTTATTGACACATACACTAAGCTTGTTCAAGTGTTAAAAAAAAAAAAAGTGCTTGCTAAAAGTGAGAAACAGTGAAACATAGCTTAGCCAAACAAGTTGAAATTTTCATTTTCTTTGAGGAGAAGCCATCAGTATGAATAAAGAAAATCACTCCTCTGAGGATTGAGACAGAAATGTCAGGAGAAAGATTTTGATGAGCGAGTCCTCAGACTCAGACGGTCTGAATCTCACCCTGCAGCCTAGGCCGGCTTGGAACTCACTCTATAACCCAGGCTGAATTGGAAATCAAGGGATCCCCAGCCTCTTTAGTGCTGCCATTACAGGTGAGAGCTTGCGTGTTTACCCTCATGATTTTTTATTTTAATGTGTATGTATGAGAGAAAGAGACAGAGAGACAGAGACAGACAGAGAGACAGAGTCAGAGAGGAGGAGTAGGAGTGGTAGAGGAGAGGGAGAGAGACAGGGAGGGGGAGGAGGAGGTGGAGTGAGAGGGGACAGAGAGGGAGAATACTGAAGACAACATGCATATGGAGGAAGGACAACTTTCAGGAGTTGGCTCTCTTTTTCCACAGTGGCTTAGAGGAATCTGGTTTAGGTCCTCACAGCCACCTTTCCCCACCTCACTGACACCACCACCCTTGTGAGCTTGATTGAGAACATTCCATACATAGTATTTGAGTGCTTGGGCTCCAGTTGATGGGGCTGTTTGGGAAGGATTAAGAAATATGGCCTTTTAGGAGAGGGAAAAAGTGGGGCAGGATCAGGTATGAATGGAGGGAGATGGAGATGATAGACAGAGGGTCAGGAATTTGAACAGAGGTGTGTAGCAATGGGAGATGGGGAACTGGCAGTAGCCACCAGCAAGTCCCAGATGCCAGGAGAGCAAGAGGCTCCCAGGACCCAACAGGGATGAGATTATGCCCAACAAAGGGGAGGTAAAAAACTGTAGACCATAGCTAGAGGCTAGGCAAGAGCTTCTTGGTCACCCACTCACCTCAAAAATATTAATCCAGAATTTTTCCTGTCAAAAAGAAATGCAGGGACAAAGAGTGGAGCAGAGACTGAAGGAAAGGCCACCCAGAGACTGCCCCATCTAGGGATCCATCCCATCTGCAGACACCAAACTCAATCACTATTGCTGATGCCAAGAAGTGCTTGTCTGTATATTTTTAAGACTGGTGGTTTAGTATTGGAAAACCAATCAGTGTGCTGTGCTCCAGGAAAAAACGATTTCTCCAGCTATCAACATTCCTTTGTTGTCTGTAGTTCTTTCTGTAGAGGTGAGGGGTCATAGGTTTCCGTACATTCACTGTGGCTTGTCTATTGTCTTTGTTCAGCTCATGTTTAGGCCGTCATATTGATGAGACTCTATGGGGTAGCTTCTGACATTCCTAAGAGACACAATCTCACAGCAAACTCCCTGGTCCTCTGGCTTTCACAATCCTTCCATCCATTTTCAGCAATGCTCACTAAACTTTAGGTGTGGGAGGGTTTATTGCTTGTTTGTTTTACTTTGTTTTGTATTTAGATGTACTGTGCTCCATAACACTTCATTTTGATTGGTTGTGGTTTTCTCTTATGGTCTTTGTCTGTTACAAAGAGCAGTCTCCTTGATGAGGGGTAAGGGCAATATTTATCTGTCTATAAGAACATGTGTTTAGAATGTAGTTAGGGATTATGCTGGTTTTAGTAATGTGGTGGTTGTAGGTTCTTCTCTAAGAACCATAACTACACTAGCCCCATGTAACTGACTAGGTTTCCAGTACAAGACATGATGTCCTTCATGTTAGGCAGTTCTTAAGTACAATTAGAGAGCTTTTGCTCACCACCAAGGTATGTGAAACAATACCTCTATGATAGTCATTGCTGTGATGCATAGGTGCCATAGATGTTAGAACTGTTGGTTGGCTCCTTCCTTTGGACGTTTGTATGGTACCATCTGGTCCTATGAAAGCTAGTCCTCAGGAAGGAGGTATTTAGGACAGGTCAGCTCAGGGGCTTCTGGGCCCTGTGTCAAAATGCAAAAGAGGACTTACTTTCTATATCTGAGGGGAAACCTAGGCCAATAGCAATAGCCTGTAATGTTTTACAGTTGGTAACCCAATTCAAAAGAGAGCTTTTCATGCCTGGTGTTGGGGGTGTCTTTAGCTCTTGGTGGGAGCATTGTCAACCCAGATTAGGAAATTTAGTTAAACTACATATGTATATTTATACACAGACTTATATGTGTTCGAGGTTTTTGTTTTTTGTTTATTTTTGGTTTTAGGTACATAGTTAATATTCCTTGTCACTTCCTCAGACATCCTGACTGCTATTTTTACCCTGTTCTCTCCTTCTGTATCTATCTCCCTCCCCTCCTTATTTAGAGCCATCCTTTCTCCTCATTTCCCCCAATGAAATATTGGGGTGAGGAAGTGGGGGAGCAATAAATAGGGAATACCAGAACCCTGATTTTTGAAATAAGGGAAAGAAATTGTTCATTTCTCTTGAGAGAACTATCAGTCTAAAGCACAACCGAGTAGCTTTGGGAGAGACGGCCTACTGACTACCAGTTTCCAACAACTAAATGAGTCACCAATGAGAAGCTTCTTCACCGTGCTGTCTTTTCTCTACCACCCCAGTGGCATGTTGCAGTGGGCAAGGACAAGAATATCACTGCTCACACAAACCATCTTCGGTCTTCCAGTCCTTCCAAAAATCTGTGAATCACTTCGCCATTGTTTCCCTGACCCATAACTGTCTGCATGCCTTTCTTCCTCATTCAGAAATGAGTTCATGCATTCAGCAAATAGTTACCTTACATTTCTGCTTTTGTTTTTTGAGACGGTCTCATTATCTAGATTTCTGTATTCTGGAACTCATGCTACACATCAGGCATCACTCAGACTTATAGAGATCCAACTGCCTTTGCCTTTCCTGAGTGCTAGGATTTAAAGCTGTGCTTAGCCATATTCTTGCTTTTAATATGGACTTAACATATATGACATTTCATAAATTCCCACTAACAAGTAAATAGAAAACTATTGCTTTTGTATTATGCTATAATAGCAATTGGAATTCTTACCTTACTGAGCATTTTTCATTCTAGGGATTATATTAATTTTTGTATATTTTTCATCTATAATCTCTGTTGACAGTTGTAGGAAGTTGGTATTAGTCTACAGGATGACTCTACTACATTTCTGACAGTCCAGTTCCTTTTTTTTGTTTGTTTTTTGTTTTTTGTTTTTTGAGACAGAGTTTCTCTGTATAGCCCTGGATGTCCTAGAACTCACTCTGTAGACCAGGCTGGCCTCAAACTCAGAAATTTCCTGCCTCTGCCTCCCAACAGTCCACTTCCAATCAGCAAGTATTTGCTGCAAATTTGACTATGTGCCTTCCAACAAATTCCTGTATCGAATTCCTATATAAAAGAATGAATCCCTAGTACCTCACAGTATGACTTTATTGGCAAACAGGGTCTTTGAAGATGCAGTCAGTGAGATAGTATGAGATTATACTGAAATACAGTGGGTTGATAATCTAATCTGATGAGTACCCTAATAAAGAGAATAACTATGAACATAGATACACACACACACACACACAAATACACACATGGGAGGAATCATGGGAGCAGAGACAGATAAACAGAAAGAGACAGAGACAGAGAATATATCAGGTAAGGAGCTGAGTTATATTGCCATAAGCCATATATTGTTTCCCAGAAACTAGGAAAGTCCTGAAATAATTCATCCTTGCCTTCAGAGGAATCATTAGCAAGATATAGTGAATTTCATGCCTTGCCAGCCACACCTTAAGACAATACAAAAGGTGTCCTTCACACACACACACACATACACACCCACCACATACAGACATATGCACACACACACACATATGTGAGAAATCTACTTGTTTTCTATTGTTCAGAACTAGGTAAAATGTTGTAAGCAAAGTTAAGGTGAGAACTCATGGTTTCTGTAGGCAAAGTTCAAATGGTCTCACATCTCTTCCATGGTTACGAGCTGGACATTTAGAAGTCACCCCAGGCATATGGCACCCTCTGCACACTAGAACACACAGGCAACTATACACATTTCACGTAGACTATACAGATTGATACTACATACTAGGTAGACTACAACCACTGTTTTTGAGCCTGAGCAGCAAACAGGACTCCTAAAATTGTTTGAAATAAATAATTTCCATTGTTTATAAAGTAATAATCGTGTTCAAATGAGATCTCAGTATTTAACCATTTCCTGACTCCCTGCATTGTGTATTTTTTGCTGTCATTTATGTACATAGGGAATTACAGGTAAGACTTTTAAAATTCAAAGAGTAATAACAACTACCCTGAAGAAGTTGAGGGTGGTTTTTGATGACAGGCTTAGAGGCAGCACTGAAGTGTGCTACAGGAGAACACGAGCAGCCCTGGATTCTGTCACTGAGAGCACAGAGAAGTAGTATAAACAGACTGCCTGACGGATGGCAAGGTTGCCCTAAAATAGCAATAGTACACCAGCTTCAGTGAGCATCCTCAAAAGGACAGGCAGTGCGGTGCCCCTAACTGAGTAGGACTGAAAATAGAATCATATCATAACTATAAAACAGCAGTGTTTTCATCACAGAGACAACATTCAGCAGTAGCAGCTAGAAAGTCATTCCAGAACAATTGTATAAGCGGTGTAAGAAGACCAGTGCAAAGGGAGTGATCTGACATCATCATGGAAAACAACTGCATCTGAGTCCAGAGACCTGGGACCACAGAAGTAGGCATGACCGGCACTCTCCTAATTTGCTCTAGAATGTGCATTTCTGTTTGAATATCTCCATGTCGCTATGAAATGGACTAAGAAACAACGTTCTGCTGAGGAGCTGCAAAGTCAAACCTGGCAAACTGATTGGAGACTTCCCAAAGTTCATTTGAAAACCAAGGCACAGAAGCAAGAGAAACATCAAAAATTTCACAAAGACGGCTATAAAAGACAGAAGAAAAGAAAGCAGGTGCTGTGGAGGGTGTGAGGACCATCCCAGGACAAATAATGCCTTGAAGACCTTCTGACTAGTGGATCTTAATGGGAGTCACAATGAAAAAGTACAATATAATTTTCATTATATAGAAAGTGTCCGTCCACGCTACTGATGCAGTTCTTGCGTTCAAGTGCTGGGACTCTCTGTTCCTATATTGTTATAGTTAGTATAGCAGCTAATCTCACAGCTCCTGGACCCAAGGACTCTCAAAGCTTGGAAACTCTCAGGAATTTCTTTTGTAGCTATGGCAACAAGTATCTTTTCCCTGACTCTCATAAACCTTCAGCATTGACCTTTCTCTGCCACCATCCTTTGTCTCCACTGCATCGGCCTCCTGTTCTCTGTGCCTCCACTGCTCTCTGGAATACTTTAGTACCTCTTACCATCACTGCTTCTGCTACCACCATTAGGGTAGCAGCAGCAGATACTAGCTGATACCACTTCTAACATCTCTTCGTGTTACCCTCTAACCCCATTGTGCCAAGATAAAGGTACAAAGACAAGACTTCTTGAGAGAAGCCTTATGTTGAACCCCATGTTGTAATACACAGTGCATCCCAGGAAGGTGTCTCCCAGCTGATCCAAGAAGTGACCTGTGCACACTGTTTGTATAGCCGGAAGGGGGGCTATGTGTGAAGAAGGATTGCATTTACAGTAATCATAGTACTGTTGATTACTTACATCAGAGAAGTGTTCTGGCCTGGGAGAAAACAGCTACACTGAGGCTTTTGATGGCAAAAACATCTAGCGTAAACTGTCTGAAAAAGCCATGGCTGAAATGCTGCCCAGAGAGTCAGCACCAGTTTTTATTGCCCTGTATCTTCTGCAAGATGTCTGTGGGATGTCAAAGCACCTATACTGCTGTGAAGGCAGGCCAGATAGATGCCAAAGAGGAGATACTCAGCAGACAGTCCTCGTCCAAGGTAGCCAGCCACCAGGGCAGGGTCTAATAACAACCAATTAGGGAGTCAGATTAATTCAGTTCCCAATGTCTTAGGATATTTAAAAGACAAGTAAATATTCAATGGCAAGCTTACAGAAAAGGTTGACCATTAATACTAGTAGTGCTTTAAGAGTATTTAACACTTAGCAAATATATTTGAGAAGAGTGTTAGGTCATTTCAAACATCTCTATACTATTGAATAGGATTTACTAGTCCTGACATTTAATCTTGATGGCCTGACATTCTACTAATCTTTAAATCCCCAAGCTAATGCTCTGTCAGTAGCACCAAAGAAAGCAGGAATGAAATTCAGAACTCAGCTATTTTATACGGCCAATAATTCCAAATGACCAAAAAAGAAAAAAAAATGTTGGTGATAATGAATGAGAAAATCAGAAAGAAATAGGAAAAAGTAAATATCTTTATGTGGTAACTTTAATAAACTAAAAAGATTTTTAGATTATACAATTTATATTATATTTTGATGATACCTTAAAAGAAGATAAAAACGACTTTAAAAATTATCCTGTAGCTTCTATACAAACATCTTCATTCCCATCACATCTAAAGTCCACACATGAATTCCATCATTAAGACACAGTTACGTTTGTAAAATGGAGTAAGACTTGAGGATGAAGTAGAGTCCAAATTAAGGTACAGACGAAGGAGAATTAGAAATGGGAGGAGTGACTTCTAATAGATCATGAATGGTTAGGGATGGCCATAGAGGAAACTAACACGTGTGTAAATGCACACTGAAACTATCACTCATGTGACTCAGACAACTGGAGTCTTATATTCAAAGAACAGCAGGAAAATTCACAGGTACCGGTCTCTCTGGGGTTGAGCGGGATGGCGACTGATGATGGCCCAAAGGAAACTTATCAAGCTGGGAGTCTTGTCAAAGCAGGAACTTGGTTTTACTAAACTAGGCACTCACTTATATAGAGAGGGAAAGGAGGTGGGCACTTAGGTATAGGGAGAGATGATGTATAGGGCGGTGTGAGGTGCAGATGACTAGGTGGGGCCAATAGGTTCATTTTACATCAGCTGGTAGGTAAGCAAGGGCTGGTGCAGGTCGTGCTGAGTCATTCCCAGGCGGAAGGGAGAGAGCTAGGTCTCGAAAATCAAGCTAGGCTCGGGTTTGTCCTCAAGGCCCAAACCGGGCCAAAATGGGGCCCAACAGGGTGTCACCATGAAACATGTCATCATCATCATCATCATCACCACCACCATCAAGGATTATTACTATTTTGTTTGAAAGAGGGTTTCTCGGTGTACCCAGGCTGTGCTAGCACTTGCTCTATAGAGCAGGCTACACTGAACTCAGAGATTCACCTGCTTTTGCTTCCTTTATATTGGGATTAAAGATTTGCTGACTCTGAAGCATGACACTTTAAAGAAGTCATTTGAAAAAAAACGTAATTGCAAAATAAATATGAAAATGAATGCACCATGGCACCTGGGAAATGGCCACTATGGGGTGTCACTATGTAAGAGAAAAGGAGAGGAGTAAAACTCCATTAAAAAAACTAGAGTGAACTCTTTATGCTAGATTGTGAAACAAGCTTCAATAGTCCAGAGACAGGACTAAAGGCAGAGAAAGGGCTGTTGGGATGTTTAACCACATTAGAGATGTAATAATCTTGTATCCAGAACGTGTGTTAAGGTGAAATGCATTACTCCCTTGTTTGAGTGCTTTTTAATAATAATAATAATAATAATAATAATATAACAAACAACTCCAAATCAATCATCAAAATCTACTTAGTCAGCTTTACTGATGTGATAATCAAGCCACAAATCTTTGTGGTTTGCAATGACAACCATTAAAAATGTCCTCATGTCATTTTTTAGTACTGTGATTCATCTGCCATAGCTTTGTTCCACACGATTTAGGATTTCAGAGCAATCTCTTCTCAGGACATGCATTCTCTTTGAAGGAATTTAGTGGTACATGCAATAACTCTGCAGTCTTCTCCTGACTGCTTATATTCATTAGTCAAAGCAAGCCACAGCCAAGCACATGTCACAGGCTGGAAATAAAATCTCATCCTGCAGGAGATATTGTAAGCCATGTGGTAACAGGTCAGTGATCATTCTTTTTTATTTAATTTTTGAAATTATAATATAATTGTATCATTTCCTTCTTCCCTTTCCACTCTTCAAACCCTTCCATATGCCCCTCCTTGCTCTCTTTCAATTCATGGCCTCTTTTTCATTTAATTGTTGCTACATATATAATTCATATTATATGTAGTATTAATATAATATACCCACATGTAATATGTATATATAATAAATACAACCTGCTCAGTTTGTATAATGTTACTTGTATGCATGTTTTCAGGGCTGACCACTAGGTACTGGATAACCAATTGGTGTCCTCTTCCCTGGATAGGACTACTTCTCCCACTCTCAGCATTCCTTCGTTCTTTGTGTAGGGTTGAGGCCTCATAGTCTTTTCCCAATCTGCTTTGGCATATCTATTGCTGTTGTCCTTGTTCAGTTCATGTTTGGACAGTCATGATGGTTTGGAAAACTATAGCCAGACTTTTAGCTACTTGTGGGTTCTTCCTTCTTCCACCCTCCACCTCCTTTCTTTCACCCTTTCAATCGTTTAACATTAGATAAGAAAGAATAGAAGGGATGACATTATCATTTGATGATTTCCTGTTGATTAGGGCACCGAGTTCCTTGGGGCAAGTTTGATCTTATCCAGAAGGATATCTGATTTCTTCTTGTTTCTTCTTTGCCTATGACTATGTAACAAATCACAAACAGCAGCAACCAACCAACAACCAACAATATACACATAACAACCTGCTTATTAGGGGGCTCTAACATTTACATACCCACCGAAAAGTCACCAGAAACATCACACAATTGCAGAAACTATCTGCACCTGGCAAAATCACACCTCTGCTAGAGCACAAGGCGCATCACAGTCAGTTGCTGTGAACAATCTGAAGCAGCCTCATACTCCACACCTAGAATTAAAATGAAAACATTCTTATAATATTTCTGTGTTTTTAAAGAAACCAAAATTCTCACTACAAAAATGAGTGAAGCTGAGGTAGATAACACTGTTTGACCTATATTCTTTATTCTATAAGTCTTTGGAAGCTATTAAAAGGTTTCTAGGAAGGGAAATACACATTCAGATTCATATTTAAGATTGACTGAAAAATTCAAGCTTTCATTCTTCTGATTTCCAAACTTTCTGCTAACCATTATCCTAAATGTTTCATTTTTTTCTTTGTATCTCAAGATCTTCAGAATCTTACTCCTCTCTCCCAAAGACATTCCCCCTTTTACACTCTAATTTTTTATTAGATTTGAATGCCAATTTAAGTACACTTTTCCAGAAAACTCCTCCTACTCACCATTAAGTTGTCAGCATCCTTTAGGTAGTCCTGGGCACAGCTCTTCCATAGGACTCATTACACTGCCCTTTGCCTGTTAGAATGACACGTCAGGGAAGTGGCAATGTTTATTTGCATGCACTTAGCAACAGTTTCATTCACAGCACATAACAGGTACTTAGCAGAGCTTTAGAGTGATTAAATGAATCAAGGCTGAGTGAATTAACAAGAGATGGCTGGGTTCCTTTGAATCAGAGGAAAGTTTTATGGGCAGAAGCAGAGAGTTGAGGAGTCTTATGCATGTTTTCTTTTGTCTAGAATGTTCCAAGGGTACCATGTCTCCTGCAAAGGGAGATAATAAATGTATAGAGAATGTAAAAACATTAACTCTTCAAAACCTCCCCAAAACTAACTATGGAAATAGACAAATTTAAATGAATTTTTAGCAATTTTTCCATATATTTTTCCGTATAACCTAAGATAAAGATAACAGTAAGAATTTTTAAATTGTGATATGTCATTTTAAAAATTATCTCCTATTTTTATTTTATGTGCTCTATTTTGTTTTATGAATGTCTTGCCTATCAAAGAACTGTGTGACTGTCTGGCACCACAGAGTCCAGAGCATGGAACAATCCCCTGGTTCTGGACTTAAGGAGCATCATAAGTCACCATGGTGGTCCTGAGAACTAAAAACAGAGCCCTTTAGCTAGATCAATATGTCCTCCTAACCACTGAACCATCTCTCTAGATCTTAAAATGTCATCTGGGATCATCATCTAAAAGTAATTTATTCTAAATTATATACATAATTTTACAACCAAATATCAACACAATTTCATTGTTTATGTTTTCATGTGCATTTTTGTTTATTTGTTTGTTTTTGTTTTTTAGATCGTCTTATTATGTAGCCTTGCCTGGCCAGGAACTTGCAATATAGACCAGCCTGGCCTTGAACTCACAGAGATCTGCCTGGCTCTGCCCTCCAAATACTTGGGATCTTTGACCACTACTCATGGCTCATTTGTGCTAATCACAATGTTGTTGCCAAGAGAAACTATTTTCATTACTGAAGCAATATCAAACTGACAATTAGGATCATTAGAAGTCTACCTCAATCAAAAGTTTTGCTTGTTTTTTCAGGACCTGACCTTATCAAAGAACAAGTATTCTTAACTGTCTTGTCTTCATTTTATGTTAGAACTTAAACCTGTGAAGGAGAGAGTCAGGAAGCAGAGTGAAGGAAACTAGGAATAAGCAGGAATCTATACACACAAGCTGGCACAAGGATGAAATGAGCCTTGTGTCAGTTCTTATTGGCCTTCATCCTTTGTGATGTGGCTATCCTGGAGAAGTCAAAGTGCTTCACCATGGAGCCAAACAAAAACACTTGTCCCTGGAGACAGGAAAGCTTTAAGAGGATCCAAGTGAAAGGTTGGGGGTATTATAAGCCCAGCCATCGCCTCCCATAAATTGTGAGCCAGCATATATGTGATGATGTGTGTGAACTACAGAGTAGTAGCTGCATCATCTCTACCCTCCAACTATCACACACACACACACCCACACCCACACCCACACACACACAAATGGATGGTACAGCCCAATCCTGCCAGAAACACACAGGAAAAGCAATTCTGGATCTGCATCTAACCCAGTGAATGCACAGAAAGCAAGCAGTCCCACTTCTTTGAAAATTGATTCCAGGAACTTCCTCATATACTAAAATCCATGGATGTTGCTGGGCTTTCTACAAGGTAGTATAGTATTTTTATGTAGCCCATACCTATCTTCACCTCAACTTTGCTATCTCTGGATTACAGACTGGGTACATCATATTGTTTAGGTAAATATGACAGGGTAAAAGATCTGTACATAGTCATCATATATTCCATTTTGTAAACACTTTTATGTACAGTTGATTGAATCTGAGGATTCAGGAATGGAAGATCAGGCAGGACTTGTGTAGAAATAATACAGTGAGAAATAAAATAGAATACTTTTCTCTACATTATATTCTCCAGGCATGGCCTCACTGAGTTCTCACAGCCTGATGTTACAGTGACAATTGCTGCTTACATACATTTCCCTTTTCTTTTCTTTGTATTTTTTTTCCCTTTGGGTTTATTTTGTTTTGGAGACAGGGTTTCTCTGTATAGCCCTGGTTTATCCTGGAACTCACTCCATAGATAAGGCTGGTCTGGAACTCAGAAATCCACCTGCCTCTGCCTCTGCCTCGACAGTGCTAAGATTACAGCCATGCACCACCACCACCACCATCTGGCGACTGTTTACATTTTCTAACCACTAGATCTCACCACAATTCACCTACCTTCATATAACCTGTAAGTAGCAGCAGCGGTGGGACTCAAAGGACTTAGACCTGCCAGACTGCCACTTCCCTCTGGGACACCAGAAAAAAAAGCTGCAAACTGGAGCTGCAGCTGTATCTGTCAAGTGCAGAATACTGACTCAATATTGATGATCCTCAGTACTGATGTTACTCCCAGCAATGCATTGCTCACCTGAGTCAACTTGCTTAAATTTACTTTTTATGGATTTAAATAAAAATAATGCTTATAAAAGCTATCAGGGCCAGAAGGTGGTGATGACATATACCTTAATTCCAGCACTTGGTATGCAGAAGTAGGTGAATCTCTTTGAATTCCAGGCTATACATAAGTGAGAGACCTTGTTTTGCTCCCTTATGCCCCCGTTAGCAGAGGCTTTGCCCAGTATGCACAAAGACCTAGGTTTAAGCCCAAGCTCTCCATAAAAAACTCAGCTATGGTGGTGCCTATAATCCTAGCTCTGGGGACAGAATATGAGGAAAATCAGAATTTCAAGGCTATCCTTGACTACATAAAGAGTTCAAGGCCAGCCAGGGCCATGCAAAACCCAGTTTTAAACAAACAAACAAACAAACAAACAAACAAAACTATTTGTTAAGACAGGCCTAATCTCAGAACTCTGAAGGCTGAGGACGTTCATGAGTTCAATGTTAACTTAAATTATATAATGAGTTCCAGGGTAGCCTGGGCTATAGAGTAAAGCCCTGTCTCAAAACAGAAAACAACAACAACAATGAAAATTATAAAAAATATATATATATTAAATAAAAGAAAGAACTACTGGTAATGGGTTCATCATTTATACTGAGTATACAGTTTTTAATGACAAAGATAATTTAAAACCCACATTGCTTTCAAACAGTGTAAAGCATTATTCACACTGGAGCAAGCTAGACTGTTTCTAACAGTAAGGGTGGTGGAGCCAGTGTCTCTTAGTCATAACATATTAATTCTGAATTACAACAGGAACAGATCCACTACCAATAAATCCAGAGACCATCAATTAAGCCCATGCGGAAATGTTTTGGGAAAGACTCCCCACCCTCCTAAATGAGATGCATCTGACAGATAATATCTCACTATTAAATGTTCGTGCAATTTTTCACATCTACTCATTAAAAGCCAGCTTTTCATAATGCCAAGCTTCCTTTTTGTCTCTGGGGACAGTTTCTCAGAATGTCCCGAACAAGATCTTGGAGGCAAAAACAGGGAATGGAGGCCGTCTGCTTGGAAGTCTTCTGAGACTATCATTGTGTAATCATTGTGTAATTCATCATTTGAAAATGAAAACGCACTTGGAGTTTTCTTCAGCAAGACTCTGGGTTGAGCAAGTCCGACCTGCTTTCAAACACGTAACCACTTCCCTCTTAGAGGGACCCCTGCGTTTGCTTTGCTGCACTACGTACATTGGGAGAGGCATTGCTCTGTAATGCCTGTGTCACCTGCCAAGCTGCCAGACTTGCATCGGGAACCAACCCAGGTCATCAAGAGAGGTCTGGCCTCTGTGTGCAAGAGGCTTAATCCCAGACAGCAAATGTATATGAACCCTTGAAACTACAGCTCTGGATTTAATTTTCATTTTGTTATGTTTCATTTTTTGTTTGTTTGTTTTTTTGTTTTGTTTTTACTTTTGTGAAGTCTATTTTCCCCCAGAATAGCTGATTTGAAACATCTGTTAATCACTGCCTGCCCTGGCTATGCTGTACCTTCAGAGAGGGATGGGTAATGCTGGCCACACCCACCTTAGTTCCAGCCAGCTTATTCTGTCTGGCCTGCTGCTAGGAAGCCTCTATTACTCCTTGCTGTCCCTAATAAGTCCCGACAAAACTTTCCCAAACTTTTCCTAACTGCTTCCTCTCCTCATCACATCCTGACAACACCGATGCTTTGTGCCTGCCTGTCTGCTCTTCTTAGAGCAGCCCCAGATTTGAGGATTTTCTCTCACTCTTAGCAGAGTAGTGACCAATTCAAAGAAAAGCCTGCTTTGAGCCCACGGCAAACCTGCTCCATAGTTTGACTTGGGGCCCCTTTTATCTTACACTGTTTATTGCTGGTTGGTGTTTGACAAAGTCTTACTCTGTGGCTCAGAAGAGCCTAGAACTCACTATGCAACCTGAGGTGATCTCAAACTGACAGCAATCCCCCTGTCTCACCGTTTCAATGCTGAGCTCATACAAAGCTTCTTCCTCTTTTTGATAATTTTGCTTGATGCAAGGAACTACAAGAAATTGTCCTTGCCTCTTGTAAAGGTTAACTCTGGGGTTCTGATTCTGACTCTCCCACCGTCCACATGATCTCAATCAGGCCACCTGGTTTTTCTGATATTTAGGGTTGTTGTTGTTTTTCCGCCTGAAACACATTCATAAGAATCAAAACATAACAGCAGTCATAAGATCTAGCACCTAGGACTCAGGTTGTCCAGCTGTTCTTTTCAGAGTATTCATGTGTGGCTATTTTGACAATCTAGAAGACTGATAAATTGCTAGCACATATGTGCCTCTGAGTATTATGTATACACTAAAACCAGCATGAAAGTAGCCAGGTGTGGTAATGGTACATACCTATAATCCTAACACTGGTGAGACTGAGCTAGGAGGATTACAAATCCAAGGGCAGCCCAGTTAAACACAGTGAGATCCTTCTCAAAACACCAACAGCAGCAAAAGTAAAGCCAGGAAACTGTATTTGTGCTCTAAGTATTAAATGAAAAAAAATCAAATTTCAAGGCACTATACACCATGCCTTTGTGTTTCTATGAATATCTGTTTATATATATATATATGAACTCACAGATGGTGTGAAAATTTTGCAAAGTATGTGTTCAAACATCTATAGAGTTTACCCTTTTTTTTTAAAGACAAATTCTCATGTAGTCCAGGCTGGCCTTGATCTCCTGATCCTTCTACTTCAACTTCTTGAGTACTGGGATTATAAACATGAGCCACCAAATTTAGCTTTAGTTTACAATAATAAGTAAATAGGAAAATGACTATTGGAAAATCTGATGCTAATGAGCACACCAGAACAGTCACATCAGATAAGTCTGCTCTGCATTCATTACAAGAGAATTTTCACAAGCAGTTATGTTTATTGTAATACTGATTTAAAGCATTATTTTGATACAACTGCTGAGTAATTGCCAGCTGACCTAGCATTGCATTTCTCTGAATATTCCCAGTGACAGCATAAATGTCTCATTTGGGAAGTGTTTAAGTGTTTTAGAAACAGACAGTGGCCATTTGTCATCCCTATTGGTGAACAGGATTGCCAACCATACTGGGGGTGACCCTTTTACTCAAACTGTGTCATGGACATCCCAGTATCACACAACCATCTAAACTACAGGAGTCACCAAAGGCAAGAGTTCAGCAGACAGAGCCTCAGAAATGATTCTAAACTCTATTTTCAAATAATAAGGTTGATTTTGTTTTCTAGGAAGAACTCCAGATGAATAGTGTCTATAGCATTGTCTTAGGATTTTACTACTGTGAAGAGACACCATGACCACAGCAACTCTTAAAAAGAAAAATATTTAATTGGGTCTGGTGTACAGTTTCAGAGACTGAGTCTATTATTGTTATAGTGGGAAGCAAAGTGGCATGCAAGCATAGTGCTGGAGACGTAGTTGAAAGTTCTACATCTAAAACCACAGGCAGCAGGAAGTGTTTGCCACACTGGGAGTGGCTTGAGCTTGTGAGATCTTAAAGCCACACTTCCTCCAACAAAGCCACACCTACTCCAGCAAACCCACACCTCCAATAGTGCCTGCCACTCCCTATGGGACTATGGGATCTGGGTTTTTTTTTTTTTTTTTAATTCACTTTATTTCCACCTTACTGCCCCTCCTCCCTGTCAATCCTTCCCTTCATTCTCCATCCCCTTCTTCTCTGAAAGGATAGTCACCCCCTCCCCCGTTCCCCACCACCACCAGCACATCAAGTCTCTGAGGGACTAAGAGCATCCTTTTCCACGGAGGCCAGACAAGGAAGCCCAGCTAGAAGAGCATATCCCACAGCCAGGCAACAGCTTTTGGGAAAATCCTCACTCCAGTCTTCCAGACCCACGTGAAAACTAAGCTGCATATCTGCTACATATATGTGGGGACAGGAGCATAGGTCCAGTACATGTATGCTCTTAGGTTGGTGTTTCAGTCTATGAGAGCCCAAGGGTCCAGGTTAGGTGAGTCAGTTTTCCTGTGGAGTTCCTATTCCCTTCAGGGCCCTTAATCCATCCTCCAACTCTTCCATAAGAGTCCCCAAGTTCCAGGCTCTGTTTAGCTGTGGGTCTCTGCATCCATCTGAGTTAGCTGCTGAGAGGAGCCTCTCAGAGAACAGCCATACTAGACTCCTGTCTGCAAGCATAGCAGAGTATTATTAATAGTGTTAGGGATTGGTGCTTGTCCATGGGATGGGTCTCAAGTTGGTCCAGTTATTGGTTGGCCATTCCCTCAGTCTCTTCTCCCTCCCCTGTCTCTGCATTTCTCATAGACAGGATAAATATTGGATCAAAAGTTTTGTGGATAGGTTTCTGTCCCTATCACTCCACAAGGGTTCCTGCCTAGCTATAAGAGGTGGCTCTTCAGATTCCATATCCCCAATGCTGAAGATAGAGCTAAAGTCACCCCCGGTTGATTCTGGGGAGTCTCCCCTATTCCAGGTTTCTGTTAAGACCTCGAGATGCCCCGTACTCCCCACCGCCATCAATTGCAGACTTCTGTTCATTCTCATGGCCATCTGGATATCCCTCCTGTCCCTCCTGACACATGATCCTGAGTCTCTTTCCCATTTCCTTCCCTATCCCCTTTCCTGTCAGGTTCATGCCCTCCATCTGTATCCTATGCCTATTTTAATCCCCCTTATAAGTGAGATTCAAGCTTTCTCCTTTGGGCCTTCCTTTTCTGTTTAGCTTCTTTGGGTGCATGGAGTATAGCATGGGTATCCTATATTTTATGGCTAATACCCTCTTATAAGTGAGTACATACTATGCATGTCCTTTTGGAACTGGGTTATCTCACTCAGGATGATATTCTCAAATTCCATCCTTTTGCCTGCAACGTTCATGATGTCTTTGTTTTTAATAGCTGGATAGTATTCCATTGTGTAGATGTACCACATTTTCTTTATCCATACTTCAGTGAAGGAGCATCTAGATTGTTTCCAACTTCTGGCTATTACGAATAAAGCTGCTATGAATATAGTTGAGCAAGTGTCTTTGTGGGATGGTGGAGAATCTTTTGGGTATATGCCCAGGAGTGGTGTAGCTGGGTATTGAGGTAGAACTATCCCCAGTTTTCTGAGAAACTGACTTCCAAAGTGGTTGTACAAGTTTGCACTTACACCAGCAGTGGAGGAGTGTTCCCCTTCTTCCACACCTGTGCCATCATGTGCTATCACTTCAGATTTTGATCTTAGCCATTCTAACTTGTGTGGGATAGAATGTCAGAGTCATTTTGACTTGCATTTCCCTGATGACTAAGGACATTAGACATTTCTTTAAGTGCTTCTCAGACATTTGAGATTCCTCTGTTGAAATTCTCTGTTTAGCTCTGTACCCCAATTTTTAATTGGGTTATTTGGGTTGTTGGTGTCTACTTTCTTAAGTTCTTAATAGATTTAGGATATTAGCCATCTGTCAGAAGATCCTTTCTCAATCTGTAAGCTGCTGTTTTGTCCTATTGTCAGTGTCCTTTACCTTATAGAAGGCCTTCAGTTTCATGAGGTTCCATTAATGCATTGCTGATTTTAGAGCCTGGGCCATTGGTGTTGTGTTCAAGATGTTGTCTCCTGCACCAATGAGCTCGAGGTTATTCCCCACTTTTTGTTCTATTAGATTTAGTGTACCTGGTTTTATGTTAATGTCTTTGAGTGCGGGGATATAAATATGGATCTATTTGTGTTTTCTACATGCAGACATCCAGTTAGACCAGCAGCATTTGCTGAAGATGCTTTCTTTTTTCCATTGTATGATTTTTTCCTTCTTTGTCGAAAATCAAGTGTCCATAGGTGTGTGTGGCTTTATTTCACAGTCTTCAACTCAATGCCATTGATCAACCTGTCTGTTCTTATACCAATGACACACAGTTTTTATTACTATTTCTATGTAGTACAGTTTTAGGTCAGAGATGGTGATACCTCCAGAATTTCTTTTATTGTTCAGAATTGTTTTTTGTTATCCTGGGATTTTTTGTTTTTCCATTTGAAGTTTAGAATTGCTCTGTCAAGATATTTACAGAATTATCTTGGAATTTGGATGGGAATCGCATTGAATCTGTAAATTGCTTTTGGTAAGATGGCCATTTTCACCATGTTAATCCTACTGATCCATGAGCATAGAAGATCTTTCCATCTTCTGATAGCTTCCTCAATTTCTTTCTTCAGAAATTTGAAGTTCTTGTCATATAGGTCTTTCACTTGCTTGGTTAGAGTTATGCTAAGATATTTTTATATTATGAATGATTATTGTAAAGGGTGTTGTTTCCCTAATTTCTATCTTGGCCCATTTTTCATTTGAATAAAGGAGGGCTACGGATTTCAGTTTAATTTTTTAAATTTTTTATTGGATATTTTATTTATTTACATTTCAGATATAATCCCCTTTCCCCATCCCTCCCCAGAAACCCCCTATCCTATCTTCCCTCCTCCTTCTTGCTTTTTTTTTCTCTATTAATATTTTAAGTTAACATAAAAAGTACGGGTTTTATTACAGCATCCTCATACATGTGTCATTAGAGTTCTGATTTGTTCCCCTCTGCCCCTTCCCTTTCTTCTTCCAGCTAGTTTCCTCATCTGATTTCCTGTCACATGTATTCCATCACCCTCCCTCCTCATCCTTTTTTTTTAATTAGTAACTCTTTTTTAAATGTTAATCAAAGGCTTTATAAGTTTGGTAATACTCAATAACAAGATGCCCATACAATCAGAAGTGTAACCCAATACCCAACCTAGATATACCAACTATCTTTGACTGGCGGAGACAGGCGAACATCCGCCTCTGTGTTCCCACCCCCACCTCCCACCCTACCCCACCCCCATCTCTCATCTCCTAGCTCCTCCTCTCATTCTCCTCCTCCTCTCTCTTACTCTTCTCCTCTCCTTACTCCTCCTCTTCCTCTCCTTACTCCTCCCAACTTAGCTCCTCCTACATATCACCCTTCCTGTTAAAATAAAACTTTTCTTTCAAAATACAATTAGAGCATAACTATATAATTTGTATCAGTAAGGTACAAGATAGACCTAATACCCAGTCCAACATTTTGTTGACTAACCAAAACCTCTGACATCTCTTCTAACTAAAAGACTTAGTTCTGAACCTGACTTTTTTTCTTGGCTTTAGAATGTTGAGTTAATTTTTTTACTCACCTACTTTGCTAAAGAGTGATCATCAGCTGTAGGAGTTCTCTAGTAGAAATATTGGGGTCACTTATGTATACTATCATATCAGCTGCAAATAGCAATATTTTGACTTCCTCCTTTCCAATTAGTATCCTCTTGATCTCCTTTAGTTGTCTCATTGCTCTGGCGAGAATTTCAAGTACTATTTTGAATAGATAGAAAGAGAGGGAGTGGGCAGTTTTGTCTGTCCCTAATTTTAGTGAAATTGTTTTAGGTTTCTCTCCATTTAGTTTGATGTTGTCTATCAGCTTGCTGTGTATTGCTTCTATTATGTTTAGGTATGCATCTTGTACCCTGTTCTCTGAAGACTTTTATCATGTAAGGGTATTAAGGCATTTTCAGCAATTAAGGAAATGATCATGTGATTGTCTTCTGTCAGTTTGTTTATTTGGTGGATTATGTTGATGGATTTTCATTTATTGAACTATCCCTGCATCCCTAGGATGAAGCCTACTTGATCATGAAGAATGATATTTTTGATGTTCTCCTGGATTTGGTTTGTGAGTATTTTATTGAGTACTTTTGTATCGATGGTCATAAGAGAAATCAGTCTGAAATTCTCTTTCTTTGCTTGAGTCTTTGTGTGGTTTAGGTATCAGGGAGACTGTGGCTTCATAGAATGAGTTTGGCAGTGTTTCTTATGTGTTGGTATCAGCTCTTCTTTAATGTTTGGTAGAATTCTGCACTAAAATCATCTCTCCCTGGGCTATTTTTGGTTGGGAGACTTTTGATGACTTCTTCTATTTTCTTAGGGGTTATAGGGCTGTTTAAATAGTTTACCTGGTATTGATTTAACTTTGGTAAGTGGTATCAGTCTAGAAAATAGTCCATTTCATTAAGATTTTCCAATTTTGTGGAGTACAGGCTTTTGAAGTAAGACGTAATGATTCTTTGAATTTTGGCTGTGTCTGCTATTATGTGTCCCACTCATATCTAATTTTGTCTATTTGGATATTGTCTCTCTATCTTTTGGTATGTTTGGGTAAGGGTTTATCTATCTTGTTGATTTTTCTCAAAGAACCAGCTCTGGTTTTGTTGATTTCTTGTATTGTTTTCTTTGTTTCTAACGATTAACTTCAGCCCTGATTTTGATTATTTCCTGCCTTATACGTCTCTTTGGTATGCTTGGATTTTCTTTTTTTTTTTTTTTTTTCCTAGAGCTTTCAGTTGTACTTTTTAAATTATTGGTATGAGAACTTTCTAATTTCTTTACAGAAGCACTTAGTGCTAGGAACTTTCCTCTTAGCACTGCTTTCATCATGTCCCATAATTTTGGGTATGTCATGCTTTCATTTTCATTGAATTCTAGAAAGTCTTTAATTTCTTTATTTCTTCCCTGACTCAAAGATCATTGAGTAGAGAGTTGTTCAATTTCCATGAGTGTACAGGCTACTGCTGTTTCTGTTGTTGTTGAAGTTCAGCTTTAATCCATGGTGGTCAATTTTCTTATACCTGTTGTGGCTTGCTTTATGACCAACTATATGGTTAATTTTGGAGAAGGATCCATGAGGTGCCAAGAAGAAGGTATATTGTTTTGTGTTTGTTTAAAATATTCTAGAGATATCTGTTAGGTCCATTTCATTCAGAACATCATTATTTCTCTGTTATGTTTTTGACTGAATGACCTGTAAATTGGTGAGAATAGGGTGCTGAAGTCTCCAACTATTAATGTGTGGGTTTGATTGTGATTTAAGCTTTAGCAATGTTTCTTTCACAAACGTGGGTTCCCTTGTGTTTGGGGCATAGACATTCAGAATTGAGATATCAATTTGGTAGATTTTTCCTTTAATGAGTATGAAGTGCCCTTCTCTGTCTCTTTTGATTAATTATGGTTGAAAGTCTATTTTATTAGATATTAGAATGGTTTGCTCCTGGGGTTTGTTTGCTTGGAAGACTTCTTTTCAGCCCTGTACTCTGAGGTAATTCTATCTTTATTGCTTAGTTGTGTTTCTTGTATGCAGTAGAATGATGAATCCTGTTTTCACATCCATTCTGTTAGCCTGTGTCTTTTCATTGGGGAACTGAGTCCCTTGATGTTGAAAGATATTAATGAGTAGTGATTGTTAATTCTTGTTATTTTGATGTTGGTGGTGTTTGGGGGGGGTGCACATGCACATGTGCACATGTACTTCCCCTGTTTTCACTGGTTTGGAATTACTTACTTCCTGTGCTTTCTTGGTTGGAGTTTTCCTTCTAGTATTTTCAAGTGTATTGTTTAAATTTGGATTTTGAAATATCTTGTTTTCTCATCTATGGATTGAATACTGTTTACCATCGTGTGATGAGTTTTTGCTGGGTATAGTAGTCTAAGTTGATCTCTGTCATTTTTTTTTTTATAAGAGATTACAAGATATATTTCTAGGCCTTTCTAGTTTTTAGAGTATTTGTTGAGAAGGTGGGTGTAATTCTGATAGGTCTGCCTTTGTATGTTATCTGATATTTTTCTCTTGCAGCTTTTAGTAGTAAAAAATATTAAAAATTCTGGCCTGGTTTCTATGCCACCTTTGGTTATTTAGTTCTCAAATAAAACACACACACACATACAGCCTTTATATTTTTAATATGCCTTAAGCAGCACAATAGCTAGGCAGCTGCTTATCCTCCATGCAGTTAGAGTCTATCTCCCTATCAATAACCCTGAATTATTACTATGTTTCATCTGGGTTGCTCCTAGCTCCAACTGGGCAGCCCTCAGGGCCATGCTTTTATGGCTCAGCTAACTCATGGTGGCTTCTTTCTCCTCCTTCTTTCCTTGTGGTTCTCTCTCCACAGGCCACAAAACCTCAGCCCACCTCTTTCTATTCTGCCCAGCTATTGGCGTTGGCATCTTTATTTAACAATCACAATAAACTGGGCACAGGATCACTCAGTGTCTGTGGACTACATGTGGACTCTCTTCTTTTGGGTGAACATTAACAAGAGAATATAAGCAGCATTAGGCCAACCTATTAGAGCTTTTAATATTCATTCTTTGTTCTGTAGATTTTGTGTTTTGATTATTATGTGGCAGAATTTTATTTTTCTGGTTCAGACTAATTGGTGTTCCAAAAGATTCTTGTATGTTTACAAGTATCTCTTTCTTTAGGTTGGGAAAGTTTTCTTCTATGATTTTGTTAAAAATATATCCTGGTTCTTGGAGCTGGGACTCTTCACCTTCTATTTCTATCATACTTAGGCTAGATCTTTTCATGGTATCCCAGATTTCCTGATGTCAGGAATTTTCTTTTTTCTTTTTTTTTTCTTTTGGTTTAACATTTTCTTTGACTGATGTATCAATTTCTTCTATTGTATTTTCTATGCCTAAAATCTCTCTTCCATCTCCTGTATTCTGTTGGTGATGCTTGCATGTTATTCCTGTTCTCTTCTCTAGGGTTGCCATTTCCAGGATTCCCTCATTTCTGTTTTCTTATTGCTTCTATTTCCACTTCAGGTCTTGCACAGTTTTCTTTATATCCTTCACCTGTTTAATTGTATTCTCCTGTATAACTTTAAGGAATTTATTGTTTCCTCTTTAAAGATCTCTACCTTTTGGTTGTATTTTCCTGTATTTGTTTAAAGGATTTATTCATTTCCTCTTCAAAGATGTCTATCATCTTTAAAAGATTGAGTTTAAGGTAATTTTTTTGTGTTTTGGCTGTGTTAGGGTATCCAGGCCTTTCTGTAGTGAGGTAGCTACACTCTGAAGATGTCATATTGCCCAGGCTTTTATTGACAGTGTTCTTTTGAGGGCCTTTAGCCATCTGGATAGCTTTAGTTCCTGGATATTCCTGTTGTAGTAGGTTTTGTGAGGGGGGTTAACTTCAATGGTCCAGGTATGGCAGGCTTCTGACGGGTATCCTTGGGCTGTGTGGTTCTGGATCAGCAAGTCTGTATGGTTCAGGATCAGCAGATCTGATGAAGGTAAGCAGAGAGGTGAGGGGAGAATGAAGGTCCAGCAGGGATCACAGGATGCTCAGAACAGCTTGACTTGCCCCCAGAGGACTCAGCGAGCAAGGGAGATGATGGGCAGGGAAGGGAAGCTAACCTGGATGATTCAGAATCTGAAGGGCTGATGAAGGTGGGAGGAGAGGTGGCAGGAGAATGGAGGTCTGCTGGGAAATGCAGACTTTTCCAGGTGTTTGTGATTCAAACCATCTTAAGCATCAAAGAAACAATCACTAACTTGACTTTTCATGTACAGACTAGTGCAGTTAAAAACCCCTTCTTGTCTGTGGGTTACAGTAGAAATGCTTTCCATCTAGAATACATATCAAATATTAAGCATTTTTTCAATATTTGTATTATTTGACCAAACACCTTTGATAAATTTCAGCAATATAAAAAATCACTACACTTATATTTAAATTGGTTTTCTAGTACCTCAGAAATTTACTTTTAATTTTTAAAATTTGGGGTGGGGATTTATTTGTTTTGTTTATTGACATATTGTTTCACTATTTAGCCCTGATTGGCCTGAAAATAATTGTGTAGGCCACAGTGGCCTTGAAGTCACAGAGGTTCTGCCTTGTTTTTCTCTCCTAAATGCTAGGATTACAGACATGAGACACCACACATATTTTTTATCTTTACAAGCATCATATTGCATCATTTCATCTTCATATTATGTATCATTACAGTTTAGTCTCATTCATTCTGTTCCCATAATTTAAAATTTTTAATTTGACCTAGAACCTCATCATTAGCTGGGGGGAGGGGTGTGGTTCATGCCTTCAGTCCCAGCACTCAGAGGCAGAAGCAGCAGATCTCTGTGAGTTCAAAGCCTAACACGGAGAAACTCAGTCTTGATCTCTTGAAAACCCTGAAACCAAAACGAAGAACCAAAAAAAATAAGTAAATATATCTTTATTATTTCCCCATATTTTGGCAGAAGACTGTTTATCTGAATTTTTCCCATATGTGTGTATGTATATGTGTATATATATGTTTGTGTGTTCTCTCATGCATGTATACACATATAGAGGACACAACAACTTTCAGGAGTTAGTAATCTCCTACTATGTGGATCTCAAGGATTTTGTAGTTCTGAGCAGAGAAGCCAGCAGGATGTGGCCTCAGCCCTGGGCTCCGTAGAAGGAAAGAGGACTCAGAAGCCTCTTCTATAAGGTAAGAGTCGGGGACAGGCCTGCCCTCTGGACAAGCCACAGCCCTCATTATGTTGAAAGCTAGATGTCAGGTTTTGAAAGTCAGTGATCTTCCAGCAGATGCATAAGAGAATCGCATTTTGTCATACTATGACTCAGAGGATAGAGGCCTGCCACCATCTTAAGAGAGAAAACATTAAAGAGTTACCCAGAATGCCTAAGAATTGCAAATAACCAAAGGTCAGGAAACTGCTATTAAAACATTTACCCAAAGGGCCTGAGAATTATAAATAACCACAGGTCAGGGAACCACAGTTTGGTTTGCCACAGCCCCTTGGAAAGGGAAGGCCCAGAGAGGCAGCTGTGGAGAGCAATCAGGGCAGATGTTGATGGGACTCTGAGTACAGTAGGAGGGTAGAACAGGCTGGGTTGTACATAATGAGAGCGTCTTGTCGTTGATGGTTGGAAACAGATCTCATTAACTAAGGAGTACACAGAATTTGATGACTCTGAACCCAAGATCAGCAAGTAGATCAAATTGTGGAGTCACTTGTCTTTCATGGCTGGACAGTCTGAGAACTCTGAAGTTCCACGGGAGTACATGATACCCAGCGCTGTATCCCTCCAGCAGCACATTAACAAGGAGGAGGTCTTTGAAGTATAAAGATAAGGTTTCTGACTCTACTGATCTCAGTGCTGTGCTAGCTTCCATACTGCAAACACAGTTAGGAGACAGCCATGAACTGCAACAGCTACACAAGGAGTATGAGCTGGGGACTCAGGATAGTGAAACAGAAATCTGCCCCAACAACAGAGAGCAAGGTCAAGTATGGATAGCAGAGACCAACCCCTGGTGGTCAGTATCACGTTATCAGACACTTGTCTAATAACGTTCAGGAACTGCATAAACCAATGGAAAGAAGATTCCAAAATTAAACTGGCTCCTCTTCTCTATACATATAATTAACATTTTCCAATCTTAAAAGTTTTTCTAAGTTTTATTTTATATGAATAATCTTGTATGTATGTATGTATGTATGTATGTATGTATGTATAGCATAAGAGCATCTGGCACCTACAGAGGCTAGGACAGAGTGTGGGAGGTGTTGATGACTGTAAGCTACTATGTGTATACTAGAAACTACACCTAGATCCTCTGCAAGAGCAACAAGAAATTTTCTATGCTCAGTCATCTGCCAACCCCTAGTCTCTAACTGTTGAAGATGCAAGAAGCAACTACTGCAATGTAAGTAACTTTTTTCTTCTCCCTTCATTGCTTCCATCCCTCCTTCTTTCCTACCCTCTTTCCCTTCTTCCCTCCTTCCTTCCTTCTTTCCCTCTCCTCTTATTGCTCCCTCCCTCCCTCCTTCCTTCCTTCCTTTCCTCTTTCCTTCCTTTTGTTTTTGTTTCTTTCTTTATCTTCACTTTCCTTAGCATCTTTTCATCCTTTTTGCCCTGGTGTTTCATTCTTTTTCCAAGAAATCACTTTGAGAAATATTTTGAGATTACCTCACTGACTTTCTATGTTCCTGCTGTATTACTTTTTATTCTCCTTCTCACATTAATCTAGCTTTTCACCATTGGAAAATCGATTTATTTCTAATTTTTTCTCTTTTATCTTCCCCTCTATAATATTCTTATTCCCCATCTTGTCCCTCTTTTCTGTTTAATCTTGCTTCTTCTTCATTTGGGACCCCAATTTTATAAAACATAAAACTAATGGGCATAAAAGATCAGATCTGTCTTAATGTAACAATAGTGGGTGTTTTATTAGTCCCCATCTCATCTCTGTTTAGTACATCTAAGCTAAAATTATCATCATTATCATCACCACCACCAACAAAAAAAAATACCCAAAGAGTTAAGTTACATCATATATCAAAGAGACTTAACAGAAATATACAAAATATTCCATACAAAAAGGCAGGAAAGATATTTTTCTCAGGAACCAATGGAACTTTCTCTAAAATAGACCACAATGTTGGCATAAATCAAGTCTTCGTAAACAAAAACCAGTCAAAATCATCTCATATCTTAAAAGATCATAGTGAATGAACAGTAGTGATCAGTAACCAAACAAATCTATATAAATACCAAGAACCTGAAAAAATGCACTTTTAAACAACTACTAGGTGCCTTGATGAAATCAGAAAGAAAATCCAAAATTCCCTATAATCAAATGAAAATGGAATCAGAACTCAGCAGAAATCCTGAGGCACACCTAAGAAAAAAGTTCAAAAGTGCTCTCAATTAAAAAAAAAAAAATCAAATAAGTAACCAAACAAGATTCCGAAAAGCAAAAATGAGAACAATCCAAAACCAAAAGCAGTACATAGCAATGAATAGCAAAGATCAGGGCAACATTGTTCAAATGGATATTAAAAGAACAATGTTTTAGACAGATGCAAGAGTGATTTAAAAAAAAAAAAAACAATATATAAGATTGGCAAGCTTATATCCAAAGTAACAAAATGAGAGTGAAGACCCAAATGAATAAAATTAGTAATTAAAATGGGAAGGGTGCTATAGATGTTATTGAAATACAAAGAATCATTGGAGAACACTTTAAAATCACCTAATTAAGAAGGCAGAAAATATTTTAACAGTTTTAACAGCTTATGTAAAAAGCTTATGTAGCCTAGGTTATCATAAAAAACTTGCCATGATGACTATGAACTTCTGGTTCTCTGGCCTCTACCTCCTAATGCCAGGATTACAAATATATGCTACTGTATGGCTTCCTGCTGCCCTGGGAATCAAATCAAGGTCTTTGTGCATGCTAGGCAGGCAGCCTCCAGCTACATCACCAGAGAGCTCATAGTATTTTTTAACATATCACTTCCCAAGGGCTTGGCCTATAAAAATACCATCTGGGCCTTCCTTTCTCCATCAGAATATTGTGTAAGCCAAAAAATTTTCATTCAAAACCACATTAGGGAGTACACACTGGGCAAGAGAAAGACAAATGGTACTTTCTTGAAATGGCACGCAAGAAAATATAGGGCAATAAAACCTGTTTACACATACACTTCCTGTATTGCCATATCAGTTCAGCCATCATGATAAACCACCCATACAGATGACTAACTCCAGCATCTTTGTGCATTAAATCCAGATGCCATCACAGTTCTTCAAAAAAAAAAAAAAAAATTCCAGAGTCCTTTGTATAACTTCCAACCTTGTGTATTCTTGCAGGCAAACCCTTAATAAACCATTACTTCACGAAGTGACCTCACACCTCTACTCCTTGAACTCTGAGCACCAATTAAGTCTTCATGATGCATATTGGGGAAAACCCCAATACATTTTCTGTGGTTGATGTTTTCCTAATCCCGTCTTTATTACTTTTAAACATTAGTCAGCTCTATGTTATAATCTTCAACTACAAAGAATGGTTTCCTAATCTGGATGTGAAGACAGAGGGCTTAATCAGAAAAATTAAAAATTCAGTTTCAAGTTTTATTCCTCAGAATAGAAATGACAAAGTTGTGAAAATGTCAGTATTACTACTGAGAAGGAAGCCTGTCTACAACTGGAGAGTAATGCTTTTCTTTATGTTCAAGAAGACCATATAGAACATATAGAACTCTATCTTTACAAGAAGTTCATTTGCTACTTTAAACAAAGCAACACCAGATACATGAATGTTTCTTAACTCAAATGAAAGGAAAGTCTAAATATAAAAAATTGATCATAATCTTAGTTGAAAATCAGATAAAAAGATGTATTTCTGGCAAGAAACTACACTGAAAATAGAAAGAAAAATGTAACTTCCTTTAAGTTAAGAATAATTTTCAGTAAATCTCTGAAAATGCCTGTTTCTCTCACCTTACAAAGAAGAGACTAGCTTCCCAGCTCCAGCTAATAAAGTTCTAAATAAGAGCATATACAAAGCATATACAATGCACCAAGCAGAGAGTCAAACAGTAACAAAACTCAAGGTAAAAACTCTTCCTTTAGGGGTTGGGTGATGGCTCCTTGGGTAAAGGTGCTTGTCACCAAGTCTAGAGACCTGATTCAATCCAGAGAACACACATGCAAAAAGTGGTTCTTAATCTTCCTAATGCCTCAATTCTTTAGTGTTATGGTGACCCCAACCATAAAATTATTTTTATTGCTACTTCTTTATAACTGTAATTTTGCTACTGGTATGAATCACAATATAAACATCTGTGTTTTCTGATGTCTTAGATGATCCCTGTGAAAGAATCATTCAACCTCCCAAAGGGGTGGCAGCCCACAGGTTGAGAACTGCTGCCTTAAAAGGGTGATCTAGTCTTTCTGGTCTGTGCCGGAGCACTGAGCAGACCTTGAGGGTCAACTCTGCACCCAATCCCACAAAACCCAGAGGAGACTGGCCTCCCAGGAGCTCTAACATGCCCAGAATTGTAGGTATCTAATATGGGGAAGAAGGCATGTTTGTGTTTTTTTCTGCAGGATGCTGAAGGAGCATGATGGCTGCCAGAGTGATTGGTGAGACATGCTGATGCTGAGACAAAGAATGATGCTGACCTGTGAGCTTGCTGAGTGCCCTGACAATGGTCGCTGGGAAGCTGTATTGGACATATGTTCCTGATCCACCTTTGCTTTCCTATATCCCAGATGGGACAAGCTGCCTTGCCTCAAGTTTTTAGACCTTGTGGGACAGAGAATCAAAAAGAGAAGTTATGATAACTCTTGTATTTTTCTTAAAGGTGACAAGTCATTCGGACACAATCATGGACTGGTCTAGAAATCAATCCAATATTGGAAATAACAGTCTTCATTTGGAAGGTTGGATCTGGACATATTCAGAACCATATTTGGAAGTTAGCTGCAGTTTCTATGATGTTATGTTAGCAAGAGATAAAGTTGGTACAGGTTCTGGAGTTCAAACAAGTGTTAGTACTGTGATAAGGCTTATAGTCAAGTAAAATTACTTTTTTTTCTACATATTTATTTATATTTTATTTCATTGATTCTAACTTCTAATTGTGTTAGTGTTGAAAACCTCCATGTCTTTTATAGGGTCTATCAACCAGCTTTTGTCACATGCCCTGGTATTACAGAACTCAATTTTCTGGAAATAAAAAAGCTTGTAAATACTGAAAAGTGAGTTGCTTTACAAAGCAAGGTAAGTGGGCTTGATCATTGCTGGTATAACACTTTAATTACATTAATGCTAGCACCACAGCTTCTCAATTGCTGTACTACAAGAGTTAAGACCTTACTTTTGTTAATATTAGCAAAAAAAAAAAAAAAAAAAATGCTACTATGTGTTTGACAACAAGAGGATTAGATGTTTTTGGAAAAGATTGATGCTGCTCTGCTGAGCTTTGATGGCGATAATGCTGATAAATTATCCATGGCTCGAGGTCAGTATTTCCATTTTGGTCCTTCAAGAATGGCAAATATAGCTTGATCATGCTAGCCCTTTTTGTCCTGGAAATACTTTTATTCCTTCCCATCATGTGAAAGCTTGTCTTTAACAACATCAACATGTTGGCAGCCAAAATACATGACTTGTAACTGAAAATGGACCCCCCAGACAGAGTTATTAATTTAACAGGCTGGCAAGCCAAGGAAAGGTAAGATTCTGCACAGAGCCTTACCAACCTAAGACAGAAGTGCATTGCTTTTGATAATGCATATTTCACAACATGTAAGGAAGGCATTCTTATCAGAACGACCTAAGACAGACTCAGTCTTGTTTATGCAATAAAAAAAGGAGTCGATGTGGAGAGCTTTTGGGGCTGCCTGGAAGGAATCTGATATTGGTCAAGGACAAGGAAATGGGCTGCTTGGAAGGAATCTGACATTGACCAAGGACAAGGAAATAGGCAGCAGGCAGGAATCCGACATTAGGCTAGAACAAATAAGTAATTTCAGGCAGGAATCTAAATCCTAGCCTAGAATAAAGAATTAATTTCAGGCAGGAATCTAAATCTAAATCATAATCTAGTGATTATGGAAGTGATCACAGGACTCTGTTTACTGCCTTGCTTGTTCTTTGACTATCAGTGTTTATTGTCCTGCTTGTTCCTTGACTATTTGCATCTATTGTATTGCTAGATCCTCAACTTAGAACTGACCTTAATACTTGCATGAAATTAAAATTGTATAAAAGCAAAAAGGAAGAGGAGGGATTGGATAGGTTTATGGGGGAAGGGAGAGGAATGGGGATATGGATAGCATCTGAAATGTAAATAAATAAAATATCTAATAAAAATATTATCATCTTATGATCTAAAAAAAAAAAAAAAAAAAGAAGGGTGATCTATAGAATATGTCCTCTTGATTGATTAGGACAAAACCATAAATATTAAACATTGTAAATGGTTCTATGATCAATGTAATTTTTTTAATGTCATTTTAGAAGTAAGAAGCAATTTAATGACAATGAAGGACTACCTAACACACTCCATGTCTAACCAGGACTCAGAGATACAGTTCTGACTGTGTCATATATAGAGATTGAGTCTCACACAGAAAATATGGATGCCAAAATAATACAAGTTGTTTTTTATATGACTATACTTTTCTCAATTACTTGCCTTTTTCATTTAAGGCTTTTCATTAAATAACACACGGAATATCTACCCTTTCTTTCTAGCTTATTAATTAGCTGGTCATAATTTTTATTTTTGTTTTAACTAAAATTAGTCAAAGAATATAAATTTTAAGAATTATTAAAAATAGAAACAGTGATGTGTGAAAATTAAAATGATAACACATTTAACTATCATATTCTATAAACACAAATGAGAGCCTGATATGGCCAATACCTTGTTATACTCAAAGAATGCAAATAATAGCCAATTTAGAGGTTAAATCATTTCCTTATTATAATATATTTATTCTCATTCCTCATAAAACTGAATATGAAAGCATTCTGGACCCTTCCAATCTGTACCCGGACCTGACCCATGGCAGATCAGCATGCCTGCTTCCCAACCTAACAGTCCTGTCTGTCTCCCAGGATGTCTGCCCTAACCATGGACAAAGGTGAGACCCCCTACTCCAACACCCGTGACAACTGAAACCCACATAGAACCCAATAGAGGTGGGATCTATCTCCCTCTGCTGGACCCCCTTCACCCTTCCAGTCTGCACCTCCAGCTGCTCCTGTGGCAGATTAGCATGGCTGCTCTCTGACCCCACAGCACTGCCTGTATCCCATGAGACCTGCTCTAATCAGAGACAGAGGAGGCCTGCTCTAATCCAGCTCATGTAGCTCCACCTGCCTTTGAGGAGGTCTGCTCCAATCTGAGACACCCAGGCCAGTTAAACACCAGAGATAATCAGGTGGCAAAAGGCAAGCACAAGAACATAAGCAACAGAAGACAATGTAATTTGGTACCAATAGAACCCAGTACTCCTACCACATCAAGCCCTGGATGACCTAACACACTTGAAGAGCAAGATTCTGACTGGACATAAGGTCATTTTCTTATGTTTCAGTTGTGCTAGGATATCCAGGGCTTACTGTAAAATGGTAGTTGTGCTCTGAATGTGTGCCCTGGCTTTTGTTGATTGTTTTCTTTCATGAACCTTTAGTTATCTGGATAGCTTTGGTCCCTCGATGTTGCTATTCTAGTAGGTATTGAGAGAGGAGTTAACCTTGATGGTCCAGGTGTGGCAGGCTTCTGATGAGTATCCTTGGGCTGTGTGATTCTAGATCTGCAAATCTGTATAGTTCAGCATCTGCACGTCTGTATGATTCAGGAGCCACAGATCCAATAAAGGTGGGCAGAGAGGTGGCAGGATAAAGGATGTCTGCCTGGGCTAGCAGGCTGCTCAACGCAGCCTGGCATGCCCAGAGGACTCAATGAGCATGGAAGATAGGTGGGGAAAAGGAAGTTTATCTGTATGATTCAGAATCTGCAAGATATATATATAATATATATATATATATATATATATATATATATATATATATATATATGCAGGTCCTTGTGGCTGGAATGCAGAGAAGTCTACCACAATGGCCGCAAGACAGCAGGCCCCAATAACCCGACAGTCCATGGGTTTCCAAAATGGCTTTATTGGCATGATGGATGATAGTTGAATCTGGATTGCAACACCCCTCCCCCATTTAGGCCAGGGCAGGCCTGACTTAAATAGGAAGGGGGAAAAGAGGAGGGACTGGGAAAAGGAATAACTTAATTAGCTATGCCCTCTGGCCTTTAGGTAACTCATTAATATGGAAATTTCTCGAGACTGAAGTCTGTAGTCACACCCTCTACCTGTGTGTGGAAGGTGATGCAAACCTCTCTGGGAGGGGCTGCTTTGTCCTACGTGACTGAACTGAACGGTGCAGGTTAAATTGAGATCTAGACCGCGAGTCAGAAGTCTGGAATCCAGAGATGTGGTAAGATATGTGCCGTCCCTACACGGGCAATGGGTCTCCAGCTAGTGCTCTACCGGAGACCAAATAATCCTATTATGGTCCTACATATATATGTATATGTATGTATATGATTATATATTATATATGAGAATATAATATATTAGAATCTACTAGAATATATATTCTAATAATATTTATATTAGAGAGAGAAAGAGTACATACATGTGTGTGTTTGTGACTCTGTGTGTGTGTGTCTGTATTTTAGCATTTATTCAGCCCTAAAGTAAAATGAAAAGACATCTATAGGAAAGGAAAAGGAATGGGAAATGAATTATGTTAAGCAAAATAAGCCAGACTTAAGAAGACAAATCCTTTGTCTCATGAGTGGTATCTACACTTTAATTGCTGTATTATGTAATGGACTAGAAAAGAGATCCTGATGGTGAGTGCAAGCACAAAGAATGGGAAGGTCGTGGGATATAAGGAATGAAGAGAAAAAGGGGACTAGCCAGGAGTAAGCAAGAGGCAGAAGGCTGGTAACAGAGAAACAAATAAGAAGGAAGTAGTAGGAACATTCAATGAAGACACTATCTGTACACTAAATTAAAATTAAATAAATATGATGTAATAGTGTCAAGGAAAGTTGTAATACTTACCTCTTGTATTTAATCTTTTTCTCATGAATTTTATTCATTTTAACTTCATAAAAGATAATAAAAATATGTAAATATTTTTCATTAAAAGTGAATAATACATTTATGTACATATTATCTTTTTATTTTTCTACAAACTTCTTAGGGAAATAATCAAGTTATATAAAGGTATTCTTCACAGCTTCTTACTATTAGCACAGCTCAATGCAATTTTATATACTTTGGAGCCTAAGAGTACATATCTTGAAATAGGACTGGGGTTTATTTTAAACCTAGATATATTTATTTGACTACTAAAAAGGGTATGATTTACTTAACTTCTTTATCAAGCTAAGAACATATAAAAAATTATACACAGTTCACATTTACAATCCAACGTGTTTAAAAATAAAAATTCTCCCTTTTGAGGCTCCAAGGCCTGGCACTATTACTGATGCTATGGTATGCTTACAGACAGGAGCCTAGCATGAAAGACTAGGCTGAAAGGCCCCACAAGCAGCTGACGAAGACAGAAGCAGATACTTACACCCAACCACTGGATAGAAGTTAGGGACCCCTGTGGTTGAATTAGGGGAAGGCTGGAAGTTGTGGATGAGAGTGATCCCATAGGAACGCCAGCTGTCTCAACTAACCTGAACCCAGAGACCTCTCAGACACTGAGCTACCAACCAGGCAGCATACACCAGCTAATATGAGGCCCCTGATACATATACAACAGAAGACTGCCTGGTCTGGACTCAGTGAGAGAAAAGCAACTAACACTTAAGAGAGTTGAGGTTCCAAGTATGGGGGAGGCCTGGAGGATAGGGGTGGGGGTATGGACATCCACTTGGAGATGGGGGAGGAGGAATGGGTTGAGGAACTGTTGGAAGGCAGACTGGGAGAGGGATAATTAATGGACTTAAAAAAAGATTAAAAATAACTAAGGGAAAAAAAGAATTCTCTCTTCTGTTCTTAGTCACAACTAAATGCAGTAACTCATTGGATATCTCCAAAAATTTTCTCCTCCTTTCTATTTGTGGTTTCTTGACTTTCTTTATGATCTTTCCTTCATAGAAAATTTCTGATACATTATACATGTAGAGACATTGATGGAGTCCAAGATTGAGGTTTAATCAGTAGGTAACTTTCCTTTTCACTTCCCATTTTTCCTTTCTCTCTTCCTTTCATCTATTGATCCAACCTTTCTTCCTTTCTCTTTTTCAATCTTTTTTATCATCCTAGTATCATATTCCTGATGACCTAAATTAAGTCAGACAGGCACCTAGACTCTACCAGCTATGGAGGTAGGCTAGAATTTACCATAGAAACAGAATCACTCTTATATGACACTACAGGGGAAAGAAAATGTTGGGAAAAGTAGAAAAGGACCAAGGGGCATTATTGATCATCCAATCAAATAAAGGACTTATTCTCCAAGTTCAAACAAAACAAATAGCTCAGAAACTAGAGCTACCAGTAACTAGTAAAAATAATCTGATTTTTCTTATCTTTTCCTTTCCCTGTGATTTAGTTAAAATGACTTGTTGACATGCTAAAGAATATAGAACAAATGATAAGCAAAGAAACAGAATATTCTGATCCATGGCTAATGCATAGCTAGATACACAAACTGACATATAGCAATTGTACTAAAAAGTGTTCATTGACACATTAGAAATATTAAATGTCCCAGTATCCTACTGTTTGAGAAAGAAATCAGCATACTACAGCCCTCTCCTGGAGAGTCATGATACACCCTTGTTCTACTTTTTAAGATAACATTTTCTTCCACCTGGATATCCATCCTATGTGCAGTCACCAAAGGCAGAGGTTGATGTGGATGTCAGGATGTACATGCTGACAGGAGCCTGATATAGCTGTCTCCTTAGAAGTCTGCAAGAGTCTGACATACTCAGAGGCAGATGCTCACAGCTAACCATTAAACTGATTATGGGGTTCCCAATGGAGAAGATAGAGTGAAGGCTGAAGGAGTTGAGAGGATTCGCAACACCATGAGGAAAGCAACAATACAACCAACCAGAGCCCCCAGGGTCTAAACCACCAGCCTGGGAGCACTTAGGGAGGGACCCATGGCTCCAGCTATATATGCAAGGGGGCTATATATAAGTGGGAGAAGAGATCCTTGGTCCCATGAAGGCTGGACGTCGTGGGGGGGGGATATCGAGGGTGGGGAGATGAGGTACGGGGGAGGGTGGGTGGGGGTACACCAACGTGGAGGCAGGAGGAGGGGGGAAAGGATAGTGAGTTCCTGGAGGGAGGAGGGAAAAGGGGTAAGGAGAAACATCTGAAATGTAAATAAAATTTCCAATTAAAAAAAAAAAAACTTTCCTACAAATTGTTAAATACAAATTCATTTTTAATTATAATTATACTAAATTGTGCTTTAATTATCAATTTATACTTCTGTTAAGTCTTCATTATTCCAAAAATATTTCCAAAGTAACCATAGATGCACTAATTGCAGTGCTAATAATAAAGACATTTTCTCTTTACTTTAATAGACCTAGCAGTCAGTAGAACAATGGTTTTCAACTGTGGGTTGCCATCCTCAAACCCTATCTCCAAAAAATATTTACATTTCTATTCATATTTCCTCATCTGTTTAATTGATGATCCAGTATTCTCTTTGAGGGATTTATTTTTTCTTCTTTAAAGGCCCTAACTGTTTATTGTATTTTCCTGTTTTCTTTAAGAGATTTATTCACTTCCTGATTAAAGACCTCTATCATCTTTTAAAAAAAAAAAAAAAAAAAGATAACATTTTCTTTAACACAGGACCCTGCTTATAGTCTGTGTTTCTTCTCTACTAAAGGTTTGGACTCACTGTTTTCTAGATATCAATTTATGTTAGCTTTGTGAGTGACCTCAAGTTTTTTGCACACTTAAGCCCAAATGTTGCTTAAATGTAGGATAGATAAGTGTGTTGGAGCACTGGATACTTTCCAGGAAGTGTAGAGCAGGCCCGGAGATCTAAAAGTAAGCATTGGGTTAGGGAAGACATCTTTGGCTTGATCATCAGGCCTTAGTCTAACTCTAACAAATTCTCATTCAATGTTTTGAATACTTTTCTATCCTCATTTCATTTCCAAGGCAGCTAGGATTTTGGAGACATCTGATGAGATTTGTCAAAAGAATGTTAAACTACTTGAGGTAAGGGCTACATTGTACTTAAGTAGGTTTCTATGTTTAGAAAAAAAAACATGGTTCACAATAATTTTGTAATGCCAACATGGAACTTTATTAAATCTTTATTATATTTGATCTCTTCTAATAAATAGTAGATCATGATAACTATTCAGAATAATTTAGGAGTAATGGAATCATACAAATTCAAATTTTTTATTGAACTCTAAATTCATCTTCTCTAAATGTTTGTTTTTAAAACAATATTAAAAACTCTTAACATGGAAAGTGGTATCTGTTATAGTCAGGCCTAAAGTGTTTTCTAAAGAAATGGGAATAAAGTTTTTGCCATGACATTTGGAATTGCAAAGCAGTTTTACACTGGATTCAAAGTGATGTTAGCCTAGATGGCTTCTTCTTTATTGGTGTTTGAACAAATTGTCACTCTGAGTCACCAAGCATAGAGAAAGATCTTAGTGACTATGGAACACACCTTACCAGGTGACTTTTAATGTGTGTATGTGTCATTTATATCAAAGGATCATGGGGCTATCCCACATTGCAACTATGAATTACAAGAAATTTAAAGGGAAGTTTTTGAAGATTAAAGATTGGAAAATCCCTAGTCTTCCTGTTGCAATGAAAACAAAAAAATCCCACGTAGCTAGTAAAAATAAATAAAGGATACGTTCAAAGAGAAGTTTCAAATAAATCATTGACATACATGTAAATTGAGCCCATGTAATAGGGTGAGACGAAGAGATGCAGGAGGCAGAAACAGGAAATCATTCTAAATAAGAATACATTTCTAAATAAAATACACATGCAGTTGATTAAGAAAAAAGAAAGCTTTTTTATAATCTCTTTTTTTCTTTCATTAAAAATAAATTCTATTCTCATATAACCTATCCTGGTAATAGTTTTCCCTCCCTTTACTCCTCCCAGTTCCTCCCTCCACTCACCCCCTCTCACTCCCTTTCTGTCTCTCATCCGAAAAGAACAGGTTCTAATATAAAATATCAAAATATAACAAAATAAAATATAGCAAGATTTAAAAAAAACTAACACATTATGTTAGACAAGACAAACAAACAGAGGAGTTCAAGAGAAGGCACACGTACTCAGGAATCCCATAAAAAGACTAAACTGAAAGTCATGTAAGTGTAGAGGAACTTGTAAAGACCTGTGCAGGCCCTCTGTGTGGTATTTCAGTCTCTGTGAGTTCATATGAAATTTGCTCATGCTGATTTAAAGTACACCACTTCTTGTTCTTACACACTTTCTGTCCACTCTTCTGTGAGTTTCCTGAGCTCTGAGGGGAAATTCGATGGAGACATCCCATTTAGGGCTATGTGTTTCAGAGTCTCTCTCTCTCTCTTTCTCTCTCTCTCTCTCTTTCTCTTTCCCTCCTCCTCCTCCTCTCTCTCTCTCCTTCCTCCCCCTCCTCCTCCTCCTCCTCCTCCTCCTCTTCTTCTCTCTCTCTCTCTCTCTCTCTCTCTCTCTCTCTCTCTCTCTCTCTCTCTCTTCTCTCTCTCTCATGTCTGGCTGTGAGTCTCTGCATCTGTTCCCATCTGCTGCATGGAGAACTTCTCTAAAGATAGACTGAATAAAGCATTGATCTTGATTACAGCAGAATATTATTCGTAGTCAATTATCATTACAACTTAGACCAGTAGCATTTGGTTTTGCCCTAGGTTCCTGGCTATCTAGTTAGTCTCTGGTTCTTAGTCACCCAAGCAGTGTTGATTATAAATTCCATCTTATGGAATGGGCCTTAAATCAAAGCAGATGTTGGTTGTTTATACCCACAAGCTTTGTTCCTCCATTAATCTAACATATCTTGCAGGCAGGACACAGAATGAATGAGATGAATGAATGAATGAATGAATGAATGATGAATAGGAAAGGACATGATTGGTCCTAGATGGAGGATAAAGTTTATTGTGGATAAAAGGGAGAGCATAGCCAAAGGCAAGGACATCTGGAAAAGCCCAGAGTGGATATGACTGTGAACCATGTGAGGAGAGGGGTGATGCAAAAGGAGAGGGAGATAGGGGAACCAGGTGCAGCAGCCAAAAGAGAGTAGACAAAAAATCACATGACTACAATGTTTGGATTCTATAGGGAAGGGCCTCTGGGAGAAGGACAGTCCAGCCCCTGGGCTGGGGAAGTTTGGGGCAAGGGGCAGGATATACCAGACAGGAGGAGCCTCTAACAGATGATAGGAGCTGAGGGATGCTGGGAGAACTAGTGGCCAAGCCTACTTTGATATGTTAAGTAGGCAACTTAGTCCTTTGTCCCAGGTTTGAAACCTAACAGACATGATTGTAGATCAGAGATTTTGTGGCTGGCTTGGTGTTTATGTTTCTCTGTTGCTAGCCTGCAGAATACCTTCCTATACCAAAGACACTGGAACACAGGGATAAGGAGTCTCTATAGGCACCATCTTGATTTCTCCATTTCCAATGAGTTATGTAGGCATTTTCTTCAGCAAACTGACTTCTGTCAGTTTGTAGAGGGTAACCTATGGTCTTGCCAACAGCCTGGGTTCTTTGGGGATTTCCATGATACTCAAATAGCTGTAACTCAATTCTGGTACTGAAAGCTTCATTTGGGGACAAGAGATGACCAGTTGGAGCACTGTCCTTCCCCATTATTTGGGGATTTCATTTAGATTACCCTTATATACATATATATTTTAGGAAGTTTCTATGTATTAGGTTTCCAATCCCTCAAATACCTCTTAATTTTTGTTATCTCTCCCCATGTGACTCTATATAAAGAACTAATTGTAAAACAAAAAAAAAATCACAGTAAGTTTCAGGACTCCTATAGAGTCCTAGCTGAATGAACAAAATTAATAAAAAGGAAAGGAAGAGACATGACTACTCCTAAGGTATGGTGCTGGAGAAAGTTTATTGTAGATATGCAGGAGAGCAAGCCAGAAGCAGACATACCTGGGAGATCCAGAGTGTTCATGACCCTCAGCAATGTGGGGAGAGGGGAAGGGAAGGAGAGAGGGGAGAAACCAAGTATAGCAGCTAGAAAGTCAAAGGTACAAAAGGGGGTGGGGACTAAAATGACTAGATTATATAAGAAAAAGCCTCTGGGGAAGGGTAGCCCAGCCTGTGGACTGGAAAGTTTAGGTAAGGTTGAGGAGTATGCCAGTCGTGCCTTGTAACAGGGAGGGACTGCGGGATGCTGGAGACCTGGCCAGCCCAGTCCACTCTGATATTGTTAAACAGGCACCTCAGCCACTTGTTCCAGGTTTGAAACTTAACACCAGCTAGTGTAAATATTTTTGAAATATATTGTAGTGTGGCTCTGGAGGCCTCTGTTTGCGATTCTAGTACTTGAGACAGAGCAGGGCATCGATCAATTCAACTTTAAGGCCAACCTGGTCTACACAGGAAGTTCCACAGCAGCCAAGGACAGAGACTCTGCCTCAACCAACAAACTGCCAGCCTGATAGCACACATCTTTAATGCCAGAACTCAGAAGACAGAAACAGGCAGATCTATGTGAGTTTGAGGCTAGCCTGGTCTACAGAGGAGTTGCATGCAGCCAGAACTACATTTAAAAAAAAAATGTCTAAAAACAAACCAAAATATAAAACAAAAAGATACTAATATTTACATTAATTAGGTTTAATCTGCCTCCTATATTTACTTTATGGGAATTTAAATTCAAACTCTATTCTTTTTGAAACTAAAAGTAATCTAGTTGAACTTTAGAAATTATTTATATTTCATATGTGTATGAACCTATTATGATGTTCAAGACCATGGGAAAGATGACGAGGACTCTATGGAGACTTTAATCAGATGACTTTAAGATGCAGTCAGATTTGGGACTGTGGCACAGCTAAAAGATGACAGGAGGTTTTAAATGCAAAAGCCACAGTTCATTTACATTATGCATTTGCAGGTGTAAAATAATGTACTGGACTTTTGTATTCCTGGAAAAGTTTAAATACTTAGTGTTGCCTTAGCACCTTGTTGTTGACAGGGATGGCCTTAGCCTCTAAGATGGTTGCGTTGGTCAAAATGAAGTTCTCACTGCTACATTCTTCACTGACTCTGCCTCCTATGAATCAAATTGTATATTTACATTCTTGTAGGGCTAATGGTTGATATCTTAACTGTATTAAGTCTTCTTTTTATATATGTGAGTAGTCAATTCGTGCTATAAGGTCCTGTGTAACACCCAAAAGCAACAGGAGGGGGGATTTTAGTTGATAAGTAATGTTCTCTCATTTTTCCCATACCCAGACATACACAGACACATATACAAGAGAGAGGGAAGGAGGAAGAGGGAGGGAGGGAGGGAGGGAGGGAGGGAGGGAGGGAGGGAGGAGGGAGGAGGGAGAGAGGGGAATAAGGACATAAGATACAGGAGCTTACCCTATAGAGTTCCAATTCCAGATGTTCAGCAGTTAAGTGGTTAGGAAGTTCTCATAACCTTTAGATAAGGAACACATTGTATAGGAGTTAATGGCTGGTCTTGGTGACCAGAGACCAGTTTTCCCAAGATAGTTTTAGTAATTAAAGTATTCTTAGGAGCTACTTTCACAAGATGGCATAACTACAGTTTAGTAGTCTAGTACAAACCCAATAGATGTGTACATTTGAGTGTGCTGAAGACATGGGGAATGTGTATGATGAGAAAAGCAGTTTCTAATTATATTTGACAGATATCTGTTGAACAGTTAAGTCTCTGCCAATTGCTAGCAGTAGAAGTCTTTACCCAGTGGCCTCTACTTTATGCTCAGCAGTGACCCCAAGAGCCAGGAACAAATGATTAATGATAGAATTGGTTATAAACCCCAACTCAAGACCAACAACCGCAGATCTCAGTTTGGAAACTTTGAATTTTAGAGATGGATTCTCTTGCATGCCAGACCCCTGGGACAGAATACAATGATGACAGAAGTACAAACCAGATTTAGAAAATTAAATGTGTGCAACCAAGCAGAATGTTTTCAGTCTCCTGCAGGGAGAGATAACTTCTGTGTGAAATTATTGCTGCCCAACCTTTCTGATAGGAAGCCAAATTCTGGCTTGTTCCTAGAGAATTGGACTGCAGAAAGCTCACCTGATTTTTGTTTTTAAAAATAAATATGTTTTTGGAAAAAAATGTGAGATGTCCTTAAAGGTAGTAGCACTGCTAATTTCCAGTTCTGACAGGTAACTGCTACAAGTGACGTCATTCTCCTTGTCTTTACAAAAAGACCCAGACCCAGACATTTGCAGTTGATCCCCTGGACTTTTGACTTGTTTATTCAGTATCTGGTGACTGCTGACCATCCTGCAAGCAACAGAGATCCCAGATGACTGCGCTCAGGCTGCAATCCAGCACTTGGGAGGCTGAAGTAGGAATCTTAAAAGAGTTGGAGGCTAGTCTGGGCTACAGAGCAAAACCCTGTCTCAAAATGTCAAAAAAAACAAATGAAACCAAGACAAAGATCCCTGCTCTCATGGAGACTAGATTCTAATGATCAGATTGTCAGAATCAAATCCACTTACAGGAAGGTTTTACACAAGTGGGGGAGACACAAGAAGCTCTAATAGTGAGAGAGAGAGACACTCTGTTTTTCACTGGAACTTCATTTGCACAGGACCCATCTGAGCGCTACTCTGGATACTTTTGCACCATGCCCTATTATTACCAAAAAATTCAGGGTCAGAACCACCAGCTGTGGAAGCCAGAACATCTGGAATTAAGTTTCAAAGAAACTCCTTAGCTGGGATTTACCCATGATTTTGGATAGTTCCTGAGTGATGTGAATGGGAAGGTAGAGACGGGATGTTTACGTCCCTCTTCCTGCTCCAAGCTTTTCTACAAAACCTTTATTCTAGTTTTATTGATGACCCCCTAAGTCCTGTTATCTTCCTGTCTTAGAGAACAATAAAACCCCCAAGACACAGGCTGTACATAGACTCTTATTATTGAAGCCTGCAAAGGCCTTACAGGGAGGCAAAGAAAAGCAAGAAAAGGACCTGCCTGCTTCAGTCCTTCACTGCAATCCCCAGTAGGATTTCCCACAGTTGCTTTTATGCCTCATGCATGCTTGCCTTTTTTACTTATAGCTGTCATGCAGAGGGCTATGTAAGAGTGCTGAGTGACTATGAAGTGCAGATTCTCTTAGTTCCTGAGAGGGCACGCCATTCTGAGTTTGCAGAAGTGAACCAGTGCGCGTCCATGAAGTGGTAGGTACTGGGCAGTCTGCTTTCCAAGCCCAGGCTTCCAAAACAGCAATGGCCTCAACTGCATTGCTTTCTTAGTGTTCTGAGCTGAGTCTTCAAGAAAGCAGTGTGTGTTGTGGAGAGAAAATTTTCTATTTTTCAGTTTCCAAGAATTTCTATGCTCTCTTATTAACAGAATGAGTAGACCAGCACTTATTGTAATTGCTAATCTTTTGGGGCATACTTAAATTATATGGATAATTTCTGTGTTCCTTAGGATCTGTTTATTTCTGGATTACCAACACTGACCTTCTGACCTTATTCAGAAGAGTGACCTTTCATTTTCCTGAAGCCTTCTGGTATAATATAATGAGTACACAGTAAAAATGTAAAAAAAAAAAAAAAAAAAAAAAAAAAAAAAAAAAAAAACTCATCTCACTATACTAGAAGACACAGGAGCAGATTTTGGTAAAGAATCAGACCACATTTCTTTTAGGTATATTACTAAGCATGATGGTGGCCAATAACTCAACATTAGCAATGAAAACAACAAAAATTGCAGATAGTTTAGCCTCTGGCATCTGTGATAAATGTGTATCAGGAAAATATTCTCTTTTCCTGCAGTTTCTCTCCATACATCTCTAGAAGCTACATTTTGTACAGAATGGGATGGGAATTGTATGTTCATTGATTCTGAATTTAAATTGTGATCTCCACCACCAAAACCAGTCCATCATAAAATTTTAGAACCAAAAACTCTGTGTTATTGTAACCAAAATATTACAAATTGACTAGAGGATCCATCAGAATAATAGTAGTAGATGAGCGATAGTTGTGATATTCTAGATTTATTTGGACCTTAAAGTCTATTGTTTATTCCTTAATATTATCATTTATCTCATGTATTTGCTTTACTAATAATAATCTCATTGTGAGTTCACAGAGGCAAGTCACAGACAACCAATAAAAGGAGGACTCATCCCTGCATCACTGACTCTCTGTTCTAAGCCAGTATTTCTTGGCTTCAGGAACTGGCCTGGCTCTGGTTCCAATAATTACTTTATGTCTGGATAATTTGAGTTGACACTCAAGAAAAATGTTTATCAGTTAAAAGAGTTTCTAAGGAAAGGTCTCAAAACCTTTCTTGTTAAGAATTATCTTCTGAGCCATCTCACTAGCACAGGCACTAATATCAAGAATTAATATATGGGATATTATGGGAAAATGCTTTTTAGCAACTGCACAAGTAGAGGACTAGCATCCAAAATACATAAAAAAACATAAAAACTAGATATCAAGAAAACAATCTAGTTTTAAAATGGGCTAATAATTCAAACAGAGAATTTTCAATAGAAGAAATGCAAGTGTCTGAGACACACTTAAAGAAATATTCAATTTCATTATCCATCAGGAAAATGCAAATCAAAACTAATTTGACATCTCATCTTACCCCTGTCAGAATGGCTAAGATCAGTAAATGAATGACAGCTCATGCTGGTGAGGATGTGCAGCCAGGGAACACTATTCCACTACAGATGGTAGTATAAATTTGTACAGACTCTATGGAAATCAGTATGATATTTCCTTAAAGAAAATAAGAATCAATCTACCTCAAGATCTAGCTATACCACTCTTAGGCATACACTCAAAAGATGCTTCATCCTACCACAAAGACATTTTATTTCCTCAACCATGTTCATTGCTGCTCTATTCATAATAGGCAGAAACTGGAAACAAGCTAGATGTCCCTCAACAGAAGAATGGATAAAGAAAATGTAATGTAATACATTTATACAGTGGAGCGTTGCTCAGTCATTTAAAATGGCATCATGAAATTTGCAGGCAAATGCATGAAAGCAGAAAAAAACAACAACAAAAAAAAAACCATCATGAGTGAGGTATCTCAGACCCAGAAGGACGAATATAGAGAAGTCAAGCTGGTGGATACATACACTTCACCACTATGTTCCAGTGTCTCCAGTATTGGAAGGAATTCTGCAGGCTAGCAAAAGAGAAACATAAATACCATGCTAGCCACAAAACCTCTAATCTGCAATGGTGTCCTGCCTGAAAGACATGTTAGGGCAATGGAGGTACTAAGCTTGTAGTAATAACCCACCAATATCTGATTTGACTTAAGTCTTATTCCACAAAATGAACTCCACACTTAACACTGCTATGGTGACCAAGAACAAGAGAGTAGGTAGCCCAGGGACCTACAGTAAAATCAAATACAGTATACTGGTATAATTAAATAATAAAAATTTTAAAACCGTACTGATAAAATGATATTCTGCTGTACTCATTTATCTGGACTTTATTTAGCCATTATCAGAGAAGCTTCCTCCTACAGCAATAGTAACAAATAAAACTCACAGCCAGACATTACACAAAGAGAGACCCTGGAATATTCAGCCCTAAACGCGATGTCTCCATCGAATCCTCTTCTCAAAGTTCAGAGAACCCACAGAAGAGGGGACAGAAAGTGTAAACATTCTAAAGAAGATTGAGACTGCAAGAAAACAAGGCTCTCTAAATCAGCATTAGCATAGCTAATATGAACTCTCGGAGACTTAAACATCATGCAGAGAGCCTGCACACTTCATCAGGTGCCCTGCACTTGTATTATGGCTTTCAGTTTAGTATTTTTAATGGGATTCCCAAGTGTGCTGTTTGTCTTCTTCAACCCTGTTTATCTTATTATATTTTAATATTATCTCTTAGAAGCCTGTTCTATTCTAACGAAAGACAGAAAGGAAGTGGATTCAGGTGAGAAGGATGGGCAGGGAGGACCTGGAAGGAGTAGAGGTGGGGTAAACCGTAATCAGGATATATTATGCAAAACAAGAATATATTTTCAATAAAACAAAAAGAAAAGTATAAAAGACAGCATATCTATACTTCCAATAGTCCTTAAATAACAAAGAACATTTTCTAGTATAATAGAAACACTAAGTAAACATTCAAACCTACTTTTGCTGGAGAAGTCATTGAGTCAGGAGAGACAGTTTGAACTGCATGCAGCAGAAACATGTTAGAATATAGGACCAGGTTTCATGGCTCCTCCAGCCATATCCAGTCCAAACTAGCAGATGTTACTCTTGAAATATGCATATGTGGGGTTGGAGTGATGGCTCCCTGGTTAAGACTATTGCTCTTACAGAGGATCTCAGTTCAATTTCCAACATCCACATCACACAGCTCATGTCTACCTTTAACTCCAACTCCAGGTGATCTGACTTTCTTCTCTGGATACCACAGCACCTGCATACATGTGCCATGCATTCAGACAGACAGACAAAGATACATACACCCACAAATAATTTGTTTTTTTCATCTGGGAGTCAAAAACAATAATTAAAACTCTGTGCCTAATCTAGGCATACTAATCTTATTTGTGCCTTTAGAAAAAAATTAGAGTAAATGGGATTGAGTTTGAAATCAGGCTGTACTATGTAGACTGTATTGAAAACAGAGAAATTGAACCTTCACATCCACACCCTGAGCAGTGTCTGGTAATTTATTCAAGGCAAGGGAAGAGTTAAAGGAGAAAACAGCATTTTAAAATCCTGCTCTCCTCTAGTAAAATGAATATTGACAAAATATTTAAAGACTACACATTTCTAATCATGATAATAAATTATGATGTTTTACCTTAGCCTCTTAAAAAAAAAAAAAAAAAAAAAAACCATCTCTGTGAAAGAAGAAATCATCTCACTCATTTCATTTCTACAATGAAAAGCATGAAAATGAGGAAGAGCAATGCTCCTGACAGTTTGACAGTACCGCTCATCACAATGGGCAGCAGCTGCCTGTCAATTGTATCTGGAATAGAGGAAGGAAATGAAGAGGAGGGTCACAGAAAGGGAGAAAGAAAAGGAAACATTAGGGTTCAGAGCCTTTTCAGCTCTGGTTACAAATGTGTCAAAAGAAACGGAATAGCTGGTGGTTTCTGAAGCCAGGAAGCTATTTTGACAGAGTCAACGTGTGAACAGATTCTAACTTTTAAAGGTTTGGATTATAGAATGTGGAGAAAGAGAAAGAGAGGAGATCTCATAGACTATACAGAAGAGGAGCCAAAAGAGAATGGTAGACATGAGTAGGCCCTGAGTTTTAAGAACGGAAGGATGCTCTGCACTGGAAAGAGGAGAGAGGACATGTTAGATATAAAAGATGAGCCTGTATGTGGATTGGAGTAAGCAGGTTAAAGCCTGAGTCACATACTCTTATATTCCCCTGTGTGTGTGTGTGCGTGTGTGTGTGTGTGTGTGTGTGTGTATGTGTGTGTGTATGTATGTATGTTCCTGAAACCAAGTAGGTCATGATAAACATTCCTTAGAACTAACTAATATATCCACTATAAAAAAAATTTCCCTGTCTGTATATTTGTTTACTCAGAGTCCACTTAATGACTTATGTTGAAAAGGCTATTTGCTTAAGCAGTACTGTCAAGAGCAAAGGAAACTCACGGCAGACAGCTACCTGTAATCATCAACATGGGCTTTTAGTCATAAGTCTGCTCAGTTAGACTCTAGTAACCAGACATTTAAAGAAAGTAAATACAAGACCAAGTTGAGTAAACAGAACTGTTTATATTTTTATGTGTGAGACAGATCCAAACTCAGATCCTCATGGCTGCACAGTAAACACTCCTACCCAATGAGCTATCTCTCCAGCCCCTAGACTTTTATTCTTAAGTTCAAGACTCACAAAGTTCAATTTCTTCTCTGGCACCTCAGCTTGCATACTTTTTCAAAATTTCATGCGTAAAATGTCTAAAACTTGAAATGAAATCTGATTCTCACTCTCCTCTGAAGCTTCTCCTTCCTAGGAATATAAAATCCTCATCCACCCAGTTATCATAGCAAAAAACTGAAGCATCAAGTTAGATCAAAATGACACGTACACTCTCTCTGTTGGATCTGCTGTATGTACAGCAGGCACACACACACACGCATGCACACCCACCCACAACACACACACCACAGAGGAGGAAACACCACCAGACAATTCTTTGTACTTTTTTTTTAAACACACACCCTATTGCAGGGAAAGATGGTTTCTCAGTTTAAAAAAAAACATTCTAAATCTGAGCTGTATAGTGAGTTCCAGGCTAGCCTAGTCTTAAGAGTGAGGATCTGTCTCAATAGCTGCAGCAGCAGACAACAACAACAACCAAGTAATAAGTAAATAAATTCTACAACAATGGCAAGTTTGTGGTGGAGGGGTTGATGAGACAGTGGATCTAAAATGGAACATACTAGATTTCTATTGTTGCTATATAATAGGAATTCCCTGTTAAGTCTTTAAGTATGTCTTTACCCTCCCTACCACTCTCAGTGTAATCTATTACAAATATCAATTATAGCAACTTGTTTCATTATAGTCTCATTTTGTAACCATCATTTATAGAAGCATGACCTCATTTAGTTCTTATTCATATGTACTAAGGCATAGCAAGGAAACAGACTCTTATTTAAAGCAAATAGTTCAATGAGTTTGCACAGTAACTAGTGTGAATGAAATTGCAAGCCAGTATTTACTAGTTTGAAGCAATGAGTTAAACAGTCTCATGCTTAACCTAAACAGAAAATATACTCTATCCTATTACAAACCTTGCTCCAAGGTAACAAAACAGTTGCCCAAAACACAGTGTTCTTTTTGTATAGTCTAAACTTGATCTTTACTGTTTCCAAAATCACCATAGCATTTGTAAAAACAGGATCCTTCCCCTTATGACTTTTTGCACTGGAAATCAAACCCAGCGTTTTGAGTATTCTAATAAGTGCTCTACTCATGGGTAATATATCAATATTTTGACGTTACCCGTTATTCTGCCTGGAAATCACACTTCTCACTGTATCACTGTAAGTGTTAAAGTTCTGAGGGGAAAGGTTTCTCCAATAGATGTGGTGTCACAGCTCTGATGGGAAACAACAAAATTAATTAATTAATTATTAGTTAATGAATTAAGTTCTACAAAAAAAATAAGTTATAAGTCATATGAAGGGAGAAATGGGAAAAACAAGGGCAGTGTCTTTAATCAAAGGCAGGAGAAAACAGGAGGATATTTGAAAAATCCCTAAGGAATCATATTTTTATTTACCTAAAATTGTCTATAATAAATATAAGCATAGTGTAAACATATATAGTTTAAATGAAGATAAGCCACTTAGGTTAACAATATTCCCCAAATAGCCATAGACTATCTAGTAAAATGCATAGTACCAGGTATGAGAAGCACCCTTTGTTTGAATTGTTGGTCCAGAGAATTCCAAGACAATATAGACTATTATTGTTACCCTCACTTGTTTTCCATAGGTTAAATGTACATTCCTATTGCTGAAGACATCTTGCATTTCAGACTTAGGACTAGATAGATCTAAGGATCTGGACTGAAAGTCCCTGAGGACTAACTTTCATAGTCCGGAAGATGCTATATAACCTACCAAGGAAGGAAAGCAACCAATCCTACCTAGCCGTGAAGCCAATGATCCCCAATAACCAGGATGGCAAGATATTCTTAAAAGTACACTAGTGGCATCTATATATTGGCAGTAACCAGTAGCCATCTAATTGGATTTAAGTTCCAACTTGACAGAAGGGAACTACTGAAGCCTAGCCAACAACATGGAGCTCATAAGGTCATAGATCTTAGAAGAGAACCTACTACCAACACCTTACTAAACCATTGTAATTCTTAATTGAACTTAATATTTATTCTTAGACTCACAGATAAATATAGCTCCCACCATTCATCAACAAAGCTTCTCTTTGTAAAAGAACCATTACAGAAACCCACAACTGGTTAAAATGCAGAGAACAGCTGACCATGGGTGCCCAGCCTTCATCTAAGCCTCAGGGAACATCTCAGAAGAGAGAGCAGGAAGATTATAAGAATCAGAGGAGCAGAAAGTCTGTCGTGAGATTGTGTCTCCTAGAAATGATAGAGTACCTTTATCCATGTGCTACCTCATTTTTTCCTTTTGTTTTTTTTTAAATTGGATATTTTCTTTATTTACATTTCAAATGTTATCTCTTTCCCAGTTTCCCCTCTCCAAACTCACTATCCCATTCCTCCTTAACCTGCTTCTATAAGGATGTTCCCCTACCCACCCGCTCCTGCCGCACCACCCTCACATTCCTCTACACTGGGGCATCAAGACTAGACCCAAACAACAGGGGAATTTCATGGGGCCCACACCTAGACAAAGAACAATGGGTGACTAAGGACTGCTGAAAGAAGAATTAAGTCTTCCCCAGGATGAGCCCCCTCATTGGTTATCCAGTATCATGTGATCAGCTCTGAAGTCACGTGCATACACTAAAAGGCCCCAAGAGGTTATAGCTGTATATTTGTGCATTTATACCTAACAAGACAATTAAAGAAAAGGAGGCTGTGAATTTGAGAGACATTGGGGGTGGATAACAATAATTTTTTTTTTAAATGCCATGAATTTGAGAAGCTTTGGGACTGGAGGGACATGGAAAGGGTGAAAGAGAAAGAGAAAATAATGTCATATTTTCATTTTAAAACTAGAATAGCAAAAAGAATAAAGTTCTTATTGTGTCTTTAAAATCTGATACCTGCCTATCTTTTAAACACCATTTGTACCTGTTACCTACCAAATCTTCTGGAGTCCAGCCATGTCAACCACTTTCAAGGTCAAGTTTGAACAGGATATGCTCTTTGGTTCCCCTTGTACTTTTCCAAGTTATTTCTCCTGCCTTGAATATTCCCATACAGTGTTGACATGGTTGCCTTGCTACCATGTATATTTATTTTTCAAGGGCTACTTCTATTTTTGTTTAAATATGCACAGTTTCCTGGTCCCCTTCTTTGAACTCAGCTTGGCTGTAGATAATCAACGTGATTGTACCTCCTGTTTACTGTTCTTAGTTCAGATAAACCAATTGGAGTCAGGGAGACAGAAGTGAAGTTTAAAGGTAGGGAAATCCCTGCCATTTTCTTCCTCAGGAATTGACATCCTTTTGTCACTGGTGAGAAGTTAGAGGCTTTCTTATGGGTAACAGGGAAAAAATGAGTACCAAGCTGAAGCTTGACGTTTGGGAAGGTGATGGGAAGGAAGACAGACAGTTGTTGGAACCAACCAGCAGTGGATCTCACCCTACCTCAGAACGGTGCATGCACCAACTTTGACAGGTCCCCCAAGAAATAACAAGCAGCATTTTATCATATGATTGATTTCTACTGGCAGCTTAAGGAAACTGAAGACTTTCAAGAATACAAATAAAAATGAAGGCACAACAAACCCAAAATTATGGGACAAGCTTATGAAAGCAGTGCTAAGAGGAAAGTCCATAGCATCAAGTCCTTCATGAAGAAATTGGAGAAATCCCATTGTAGCAACTTAACAGCACACCTCAGAGCTCTAAAACACACCCAAGAAATACTCAAACAGAAAATAATCAAACTCAGGGCTGAGATCAATAAATTAGAAACAAAGAGAACAATACAAAAAAAAATCAATAAAACCAAGAGCTGGTTCTTTAAGAAAATCAACAAGATAGACAAACCCTTTGCCAAACTAACTAAAAGGCAAAGAGAGAATATTCAAATTAAGAAAATCAGAAAAGGGGGACATAACAACACACACTGAGGAAACCCAAAGAATATTAGGTCTTACTCCAAAAGCCTGTACTCCACAAAAGTTGGAAAATCTATATGAAATGGATGATTATCTTGATAGATACAATTCACCAAACTTAAATCAAGATCAAGCAAACTATTTAAATATTCCTATAACATCTAAAGGACTAGAGGCAGTAATTAAAAGTCTCTCAACAACAACAACAAAACAAAAAAAAAAAAAAACCCAAGGCCAGATGGTTTTAGCACAGATTCTACCAGACTTTCAAAGAACTAATACCAATACTCCTCAAACTATTCCACAAAATAGAAACAGATGGAACATTGTCAAACTCATTCTATGAGGCCACAGTCATTCTGATACCTAAACCACATAAAGACTCAATAAAGAAAGAGAATTTCAGATCAATTTCCCTTATGAAACACTGGAAACATGTGCACATATGAAAATACTCAACAAAACACTCACAAACTGAATCTAAGAACACATCAAAAACATCATCCACCATGCTCAAGTAGGCTTTCACAGGGAGGCACAGATAGTCAATATATGAATATCCATCAATGTAATCCATCATATAAACAAACTGAAAAAACTGATCATATGATCATCTCATTAAATGTTGAAAAAGTCTTTGACAAAATACAATGCCCCTTCATGATAAAAGTATTGGAGAGTTCAGGGATATAAGGCACATACCTAAACACCATAAAGGTAATATACATCAAATCAATAGACAACATCAAATTAAATGTAGGAAAACTTAAAGAAATTCCACTAAAATCAGAGACAAAACAAGGCTGCCCATTCTTTCCCTATCTATTCAATATACTACTTGAAGTTCTAGTTAAAGCAGTAAGACAACTAAAGGAGATCAAGGGAATATATATTAGAAAGAAAAATTTAAAGTATTGCTATTCACAGATGATATGATAGTATACATAAGTGACACCAAAAATTCTACCAGAGAACTTCTTCAGCTAATAAATGCCTTCAGCAAAATGGATAAACAGAAAATTAACTCAAAAAAAATCAGTAGCCCTCCTGTATACAAACAATAAACAGGCTTAGAAAACAATAAGAAAATAAAACCCTTCACAATAGCCACAGATAATATAAAATACCTTAGTACAACTCTAACCAAGCAAGTGAAAGAATGTATGACAAGAACTTCAAGTCTCTGAATAAAGTAACTGAATATGATATCAGAAGATGGAAAGATCTCCCATGTTCAAGTGTGGGAAACAAAACGCGGGCGGGTGCCCGGACCCCCAAAGCCTCCGTGTGGGCGCGGAGGAGGCCCGCGACTGGGGCGGGGTCTCAGCGCAGGATTCGGGCCCACGTCTGATGAGGCAGCAGAGGCGGAGTGGGCCAAAGCGGAGGCCTGGGTCCGGAGCACTTCCCGCCCGGGACGCTGTAGTTCCCACATGGTCGAGCAGTCGCAGAGTAGAAGTAGGCCCACGAGACACGTGGAATTGAGTTTCCATGAAGTAATTTTATTGACAAGAATGGTGAATCTGGTGTGCTCCCCCCCAAAAGCCAGGAGGGGTTTCCTTATATTGGGGAGTATCAAGGGAGGAGCTAGGGAGGGGAAAACTTAATTACCTATGTCCCCCAGCCTCATTAATATGTAAATCTCAAGGCAGAGGGCTCTTAGGCATGCCCCCTTACCCGTGTCTTACCTGACTTAAGGGTACAGGTGAAATGGAGAGGGCAGGTCTGGGGCCTGGCTTTTGGAGGCGTGGCCACACCTGCAATCTCAGTGTTTCCAGGCCAATGGCAGCCCTTCCATGGCCCAACACTCAAGGATTGGTAGGAATAACATAGTAAAAATGGCCAGCTTACCAAAAAATAATCTACAAATTTAATGCAATTCAACACCACAATTCCAACACAGTTCTTTACAGACGTTGAAAGAACAATACTCAACTTCATATGAAAAAACAAAAAACAAACAAAAAAAAAAACCTAAGATAGCTAAAATAATCCTGCACAATAAAAGAACTTCTGGAGGTATATCATCATCCCTGATTTCAAGCTGTACTACAGAGCAATAGTAATAAAGCTCACATGGTATTGGCATAAAACCAGACAGATTGACCAAAGGAATCAAGTCAAAGATCTAGAAATAACCCACATAACCATGGACATTAGATATTTTGCAAAGAAGAAAAAACAATAAAATGGAAAAATAGCATATTCAACAAATGTTGCTGGTCTAACTGGATGTCTGCATGTAGAAGAATGCAAATAAATCCATATTGATCACCCTGCAGAAAGCTCAAGTTCAAGCAGATCAAATCTCAACATAAAACTAGATACACTAAGTCTAATAGAAGAAAAAGTAGGGAATAATTTTCAGCACATTGGCACAGGAGACAGCTTCCTGAACAGAACATCAACAAGGCAAAGGACACTGTCAGCAAGACAAAACAATAGCCTTCAGAATGACAAAGAATCTTTACTGACCCTACATCTAACAGAGGTCTAATATCCAAAATATATAAAGAACTCAAGAAGTTAGACACCAACAAAACAAATAACCCAGTTAAGAAATAAGGTAATAAACTAAACAGAATTCTCAACAGAGGAACCCTTGATGGCCAAGAAACACTTAAAAAAATGTCCAACATCATTAGTAAATGGGGAAATTGAAATTAAAACTGGTGAGAACCTTCCAGCCTTGAGAGGATTGAAAGAAGACACAGAGTAGGACTCTGGTGTGGCTTTATCTGATGGTCTCCAGATGTTCTAGATCTCTAACTATATTGAAATGTTGCTGACAACTTCTAAAACATCTGTAAAACTTTCTTGCTTTTTCTGAGGGTAAAAAGCTGCTGGTTTAGGCAATTGATACCTGTAAACCAAAAGAGAGGGGAGGGGGAGGGAGGATTAAGTAATGTGGCCTTTGTTCTACAGCAGGAACTTCTGTGGCTCTACTTTTCAGCCTGCTAGTAGAAGTCGCAGGAAGAAAAAGGGACACTTTGAAAAGTGATTATAGCATTTATTACTAAGCTGTAAAAAGTTTCCTATGAAAGCTATCTAAGAAAGGGGGGAGTAAGGAAAAATTCTTCTATACCTCACCTCTTTGTCTAAGTAGTATTCTGTCCAAAAAGTTCTCGTCAACTCAGGTTTTACTCTTCTCTTTGTCCTCAGCATTTAAACATCTTTCAGAATATATGATCACAGGGTAAAAAGTTCATCACAAGTGATGTGTTTATAAAAAGAGAAAGAGATTAAGAGAATATGTTCCGTGGGCTGTGGTGCTGTATGGGATAAGGAGATGTCTCAGCGGGCCCATGCTGAGACATCTCTTCCCCCTGAGGGACCAGCCACACACCGGTATAGTACAGAGTTTATTCAGGGCATGGGGAGCGGAGCCAGGAGGGTAGTAGAGGCAGAGAAAGGCAGAAAGAAAGAGAAAGAAAAAGAGAGGGGTGGGGGGAAGGGAAGGGGAGAGGGAGAGGGAGGGAGAGGGAGAGGGAGAGGGAGAGGGAGAGGGAGGGAGAGGAGAGGAGAGGGAGAGGGAGAGGAGGGAGGGAGAGGGAGAGGGGAGGGGAGGGGGAGGGAGGGGGAGGGGAGGGGAGGAGGGGAGAGGAGACAGGAGAGGAGAGAGAGGGGGAGGGAGAGGGAGAGGAGAGGGAGAGGGGAGAGGGAGAAAAGGAGAGGAGAGGGAGAGAGAGGAGAGGAGAGGAGATGAGAGGAGAGGGAGAGGAGAGGGAGAGGAGAAAGTAAGGAGTAGGCCAGCCTGAGCACTGGAGTGTGCAGGGAAGGGAAGGGCGAGTTGGGACAGGAAAGCAAAGCAAAGATTAAAAAGATCAATGAACAATGAAAAGAAGTAGGCAACAGCCTGATTTATACAGGCCAGCTACTGTTGAGGTAATTAGGCAAGTGTTCACCTGTCACATGCTACACAGTTTACACTAGAGTTCAAAAAACAAACAATATAGAAGTTACACATATGTTTCATGTTTGAGAATGGCTAAACTATCCTGTACACAGCAGGGTTCTGAGGTAAAAAACTAACAAGTTGAGTATCCATGCAGATCTTAAAATAGCGCAGCCCGTCGTCGGACAGTACCAACTTAGATAAGGACAAGTGAATCATAGGCAGAGTCATAGTGACCTGTCCCCTGAACCCTCACCCAGCTGATACCCTGTTCTGAATGGTATCTGTACTCCCCCTGAACACCTATGCTCCAGTGTCATTCCCTTCCCCACATCCTGCCTTTTTATGTTTATAACCCCTGTGTAAATAAGTAAATTGTGATGTGATTTAAATAATTAAATAAATCTTTAAAAAAGTCATCCATTTGTCTATATAACATCACTACAAGCCAGTACATCTTCACAGATCTGCAGAGATCTGCTCAAAGAGAGTAGGCTAATACCTAGTGATTATTATATATTTTTAATAATAACAGGAAAATCATATTAATAGCAGGAATATTTTCCAAAAATGATTTTCTCCTGGGCCTTGCCTTATGGAGCTTTGTCGAATCATTTCAGCTTTTCAGCTAAAGTGAAGTCATTTCAGGAACATCACCTGCTAGTTATTAGCTTGTCCTATGATGGCTCCTGACACAAAACGATGCTGAGATTTCATCTTACACCTGTCAGAGTGGTTAAGATCAAAAACTCAAGTGACAGCAAATGTTGCCTCCCCTTTACAAGGGGGAAGCAAAGAGAACACCCCCCCCTGATTACTGGTGGGAATGCAAACTTATATAACCACTTTGAAAATAAATTTGGCAGTTTCTCAGAATATTGGAAACGCTTGTACCTCAAGACCCAGCTATACTCTCCTGGGCATATACCCAAAAGATACTCCACCATACTACAAGGACACTTGCTCAACTATGTTCAGAGCAACTTTATTCATAATAGCTAGAAACTAAAAACAACCTAGATGTCCCTCAACCAAAGAATGGATAAAGAAAATGTGGTACATTTATACAATGGAATACTACACAGCTATTAAAATAAAAGACATCATGAAAATTTCAGGCAAGAGGATGAAAACTAGAAAATAACATTCTGAGTGAGGTAACCAGACCCAGAAAAACACATATGGTATTTATTCACTTATAAGTAGATATTAGCCATAAAGTACAGGATAACCATGCTACAATCCACAGACCCAAAGAAGCTAAATAACAAGGAGGGCCCAAGGGAGGATGCTTGAATCTCACTGAGAAGGAGAAATAGATTGGACACTGTAGGTAGATGGAGGGTGGGAACTGGGTAGAAGAAAGGATAATGAGTAGAGAGAGGACAGGAGGAATCAAGTGTGGGGAAGATAGAGGGAGAGAGAACTGAAATAATTGCTAGGGGGGTGTCTAGGGATAGCCAAAAACCTAGGACAAGGTAAACTCACAGGAATCTATGAGGGTGACCCCTAGCTAAGACTCCTAGCCACAGGGGATGTGAAATCTGAAATGGCCACTTCCTATAACCAGGCAAGACTTCCAATGGACAGATGGGGACACCAACCTATCCCCAAATCTTTCGAACCACAATTTGACCTGTCTACAAGATTGTCAGGATAAAGATGGAGCAGAAACTGACAGCCCAACTTGAAACCCATGCCATGGGAGAAAGCTGACCCCTGACACTATTAATAATATTCTGCTACACTTAGAGACAGCAGCAAAGCATAACTTTCCCCTGAGAGGCTTTACCTGGCAGCTTATGCAAATAGATACAGAGACCCATAGCCAAACATTAGGCAAAGCCCAGGGAATCGTCTGGAAGAGGGGAAGGAAGGATTGAAGGAGCCAGAGGGGTCAAGAACAACACAAGAAAACCTACAGAATCAATTAAGCTGGGCCTATGGGGGCTCACAAAGACTGAACCACCAACCAAGGGGCATACATGGGACAGGCCTAGGCCCCCTGTGCATATGTAAGAGATGTGCAGCTTGGTCTTTGTATGGGTTCCCTAACAATTGGAGCAGGGGCTGTCTCTGACTCTGTGGCCTGCCTTTGGATCCCTTTCCTCTAACTTGCCTTTCTTGTCTAGCCTCAATAGAAGATGAGCCTAGTCCTACTGTAGCTTGATATTCTAAAGGGGGTTGATATCCATAGAAGACCTCCCCTTGAGCTTACACTTCCACATCACTGTTCATCATTAAAGTAAGACAGGAATTCAAACAGGGAAGGATCCTGAAGGCAGAGCTGATGAAGAGGCCATGGAAGGGTGTGGCTTCCTGGCTTGCTTTGATGGCTTTCACTCAGCCTGATATTTTACAGAACCTATGTTCACTAGCTCAGAGATAGCACACATGGTCTGGCGCGCCCACATCCATCACTAAAGAAAATGTCTTACAGCTGGATCTCATGGAGGCGTTTCCTCCATTGAGCTTCCTCTCTCTTCAGATAACTCTAGCTTGTGTCAAGTTGATGTAAGAGTAGCCAGCACATTAACGATTCCACAAAAGGTAAATTATATCCGCTTCATGTGAAACTACAGGCTTGGTATGTAATGAAGCTGACCTCCACCCTCCTTGGGTGGAGGATGTGATCTCACACATCAAACCTGCTCTCCTCAATATCCTATCCCTTTCCAGTAACTCCCCATCCAATATTGGTATGATGTTTGGTTTTCATCACTGCAAAAGGAAAGATCAAAAGGCAGAGAATATGCATTCTTCAGCTAGAATAGCATCTAGGGGCCTGTAATGCAAAAACTAGGCTTCATTTTATACCTACCCATTTCAAACACATCCGCATCTTATGCCCAGATGATGTATGCCCCCTTAGAGTGAGATCTTTCATAGGTTGCTAATTATAAACTTCTTCAGTTATTCAGTGAACACGCAGCTACTTGTGCCCACACAATCTCCTTGGCCTCAGGGCAAGCACTTTCTGCCTGAAATGCTTTTCTAACGGACAGGATGATGAAAACGGAAGTTTGGAACAGAGAGGGCAATGCCACAAGACTTGTTTGGATGATTACATTTTCTGTAACTAAGAAGAATTCAAAAACAGCAGTGGAAAAAATGCCTGCACCTCACCATGGCTAACGTAAGGTGGTCCTTTGTGTTTGTGTCCAAACTGATTTGTATTTATGCCAAACCACAAACTGAATACATGAACTTGATAGACGGGAAAAAATACAAAGTATAAACTTTGTTGGTAGCACTGGGAGGAATGTATAAAAGTTCTCAAGTGTAGCCTAGGCTGTCCTCAAACTCAGGACTCTCCTACTTCAGCCTCCTAAGCATTCGTTTGTATCTTTATTTTCTTCTTTCAGGCTAAAGGAAATACAGTGTTTGTCTTTGAATCAATGTGTATTAAATAGTTTTAAATTAATCTTATATTATATTTATGAGAGTCTTACCTTCATGTAGCTCTTTGTATCAAAGGTGTGCCAATGTCTACAGAAGCAGAAAAGAAGAGGCAACCCACTGGGATTGGAGTTACATTGTCATGAGCTGCTATGTGGGTGCTCTGCCTTGAACTCTGATTCTCTGGAAGAGTGGAGAGTACTCTTAACTGCTGAGACATCTCACCATGCTCTAGATGTAGTTTTAAACATTAATTTTCATGTGTTTGTTAAAATATTTGTAAGACCTTAATTAAAAGCTTGATTTTGGGTATGAGGAAATCAGGGTGGTTCACATCATTATATGAGGTAGTAATTAATAATGTGATTTCCAATGACAATGGAATTTCCTCAAGGATTCCAGGAAAGAATGTAATTTGGTGGCAATGAATAGATCTAGCTATGGCGAAACCTCTCTATATAAGTATAGAAAACAGACTTTCATTTAAAAATTAAATTATGGTTGTAATCTCACAACCATAATTAAGATAGAAGACCACAATGAGCATTTTTCATTTTTTTGCTCTGTGGAGGTGAATAATCTTCAGAATTGCCTCGGTGGTCTGTGTGAGAGGAACAAAGAGCGACAATATTCTTAGCACTGACTACTTCTATAACCAAGTGTGTGTGCCAGGGGTTGGGGGTCATGCTAGTTAATTCTGTGACACCAGATGGATAGCCTATTAATTTACTTCAGTTCTCTTATTCTACAGAAAAAACAAAAAGGCTCAGCCACATTAGAGCATCAATCTCTCTTCAGATACTCCTCACGCCTCTAAGGTTGTTTTCTCCAGATATCAATAAAATGATCTCACAACCTCTGATTTATTAGAACAGAACCCAGAGAACAAGTTTTTCTTCTTATGTTAACTTATTGATCTATTTTGTGTGTATGAGGGGAGTGTTTGTGTGTGCCAAAGCTACAAACGGAGGTCAGAAGACAATTTCCAGGAGTTGCTTCTCTCCTTCTGCCAGGTGTTGAACTCAGATTATCTATCGGGCTTGCCAGTAGGTCTTACCTGCTGAGTTATCACACCTGACTCCCTTTGTTAAATGGCTGTACTTAATACAGAAGTAAACAAATTAAGAGCTAGTTGGAAGACCGGCATGTGACAAGCTGTGGGGGTAGGAGGGTGGCATCTTCTGGGCACCTCCAGGTATTGGGCATTTCAGGAGCTTCCTAAGCCCAGGCTTCCAGGACATTTATGTCATCCTCATTTTGTAGGCATGACCAGCTGAATCACTGGCCACTGGTGATCAGCTCAACTTTCAGTCATTCCTCTCCCAGAGATTAGAGAGTGGGGTCAAAGATTCCAACTTTCTAATCCCAGAGTTGATTCAAAGACACCAGGCCTCATCCACCAAGCTCCTGACACCAGTCATCTTATTGGTATAAAAGGCACTTACTAGAGATTCCAAGAGTTACAGGCATTGTATGTCAGGGGGTAAAGATAAAGAACAAATATGCATTATAACCCATAATACTACAGAAATAGATACAATTTGCTTATTGTCTCAGTTATATGTACAGCGGAGTCAACGTATTAAGATATAAGCTGGGATTGGTGGCATACACCTTTAATCTCAGCACTCAGAAGGGAGAAGATCTCTGTGAACTCATGGTCACCCTGTTCTGAACATTGAGTTCCAGGACAGCCAGGGCTACACAGTAATACAATTTCTCATTAACCTAATATGATTCCATATCCTAATTCATGTGAAGCCACTCTTCTCTACCTTTTAAGACTATCAACAACCATATATAAGGCTCTTGTAACATTGTAAGGATGTTTATATAATATAACTCAATTATTTTCCTCTAACAAAAGAAAAACAATATTCTCTCAATCATGGTCATAGGTCTTACAAGAAACAATGATATTTCTATGGGAATGAGGCAATCAGTACCTTACGTACCAATAGATAATGCCAATATCTACTTGTCTCTGGTGAGAGCCTCGTGGTGAATAGAATTACAGTGTCAATGTGCTTTGGAGAGGTGAGTAAATAACATGTGCAGAAGAAAGGTTCAGGGGTGATGCTGTGCTTGGCTGTAACAACTCATTCTCTTATTAATTAATCCAGCCACATGAGCCTTGATTCACATATGGGGGACAACATTAATCCATTAGTGAGGGCAGAGCCTTTGTGACCTAGCTACCTTGGATGATGCCTTACCTTTTAGGGTTCTATTACTCTATTACCAGCACACTGTATACCAAGTCTTCCACACATAAATGTCTGGAGAACAAACCATATCCAAATGATAGCATCTGTTTATATAAAATAGTGTATAATAGAATACCTAAATTCAGGCAGTCTGTCTCAAAGTCTCTTAAAAACAGCTCATCTGAAACATAATTTTACTTCTGGCAAACCACACACACATCAACCAAGAAGACCTGGTATAAAGCTAATGTAGTCCCATATGACTTATGAAATGGAGGGTGGCTTAAAGATAGAAACAGAGATGAAATAGAAACATCAGATATGCCTGACTCTGAGAATACTCATATTCTCTCTGATGTACCCTCCCAAATCCTGCTTCAGACAGTGTCTTATAAATCCCAAGCTGGCCTTGAACTCTTGCTCCCCCTCATTTTCTCTCTCAAGAGCTGGGATTACAGGAATGTACCACCCCAGTCATCTTTCTCTGATGTACATTTTCCCCTCTTTTGTTTTCTCATTCTTTCTTTAATCATTTAATTGTTTGTTTATTGATTGATTGGTTGATTTTTCGAGACAGGGATTTCTCTATGTAGCTTTGGCTGTCCTGGAATTCATTCTGTAGATCCAGCTGGCCTCAAACTTACAGAGATCCACCTGCCTCTGACTCTCAAGCGCTGGAATTAAAGGCATGTACCACCACTGCCTGACTCTGACCAAAACCTTTTAAAATGCTGCCACTGCCCAGCTGTGACCTACATTTTTAAAAACAGAACTTGTTTTTTTTTTTTCTAGATTTAATAAAAATTTTTTTTCATTTTTTATTGGATATTTTATTTACAGATTTATCCTCTTACCCCATCCCCCCTGCCCAGGAACCCCCTATCCCATTGCCCCTCCTCCTGCTTCTCTGCGGATGTGCCCCTACCTACCCCCAAACTCCCACCTCCCCGCCCTCGAATTCCCCCACACACGGTGTCCAGCCTTCATGGGACCAAGGATCTCTTCTCCCACCTTGCCCGACAGGGCCATCCTCCCTTACATATACAGCTAGAGCCATGGATCCCTCCCTAAGTGCTCCCAGGCTGGTGGTTTAGACCCTGGGAGCTCTGGTTGGTTGGTATTGTCGCTCTCCTCATGGGGCCACAAACCCTTTCAGCTCCTTCAGTCTTCACTCTAAATCCTCCATTGGGAACCCCTTGATCAGTTCAATGGTTAGCTGTGAGCATTTGCCTCTGGATATGTCAAACTCTGGCAGACCTCTAAGGACACATCTATATCAGGCTCCTGTCACCATGCACTTCCTGACATCCACATCAGCGTCTATCTTTGGTGACTGCACATGGGATGGATACCCAGGCGGAATAGTCTCCAGAGGCCCCTTCTTCAGTTTCTGTCCCACACTTTGTCTTCATATTTGCTTCCTTGAGGAATGTTACTCCTTCTAAGAAGGACCTAAGTGCCCCCACTTGGTCTTCCTTCTTCATGAGTTTCATGTGATTTGTGAGTTGAATCTTGGGTATTTCAAGCTTCTGGGTCAATATCCACTTATCAGTGAGTGATACCATGTGTGTTCTCTTGTGATTAGGTTACCTCACTCAGTATGATATTTTCTAGTTCCATCCATTTACCTAAGAATTTCTTTAATTCATTGTTTTTAATAGCTGAGTAATACTCCATTGTGTAAATGTACCACATTTTCTGTATCCATTCCTCTGTTGAAGGACATCTGGGTTCTTTCCAGTTTCTGGCTATTATAAATAAGGCTGCTATGAACATAGTGGAGCATATTCACTTCACTTCCAACTCTTACCTTCCAATTTGCCTGAGAAGTACAAATAGAAGCAGAATGAAGGGGGTGGGGTATTAAACTGTCAGATAGAAAAATGTAAAATATATACTTAAGGAAGTATTTTTAAGACAGTATACTGGTTGTACAGATGAGGCCTATCAGTATACTAGATAGATGAAAGAAGGGAAGGGGAAATCAAATACGAGAAGACAGGAAACAGTCAAGTACAGGGATGCTGATGTGAGTGAGTGCTTAAGACAGTATTAGTAACTCTTAGTTGTTTCAAGGTTCAAAAAGGTGCTAGGGTTGTCAAGATGGCCATTTGTTGTTCTGGTCCAGCTGCCTATGCTGAGTGTAACTCAACCACGCCATTCCTAGTAATCTTTCCTGAAGAAATACATGTATCCAAAATAGGTAAATGGCTTTCTAAATTAACCATAAGAAGAGAATATCACAAATGTTGTCACAAATGATAATCAAAGTGTTCAATAATCTGAGACTCAGAGAGAAAGTGCTGTCCACACATGTTCCAAACCATTAAGTAGATACAATTGATTCATTCATCAGCTACTCATGATCACTCCAACTTTCAGTCCTCTCCTTTCATTAGAGGTCAAAGGTTAGGAACTGAATGTTCAATTAGGACTGTTTCCCCTGGAATACAGATCATATATGTATTCAGCAATACCATAAAACTAAACGAAGTAGTAGGCCTTGTAAGCCTTAGGTCAATGAATGGTACATGAAGGAAGCTTAAACAGGAAAATAATATATTGGAAATATATATATATTAAAAATACTTTTTCTGGGGCTGGAGAGATGGCTCAGAGGTTAAGAGCACTGACTACTCTTCCAGAGGTCCTGACCTCAATTCCCAGCAACTACATGGTGGCCCACCACCATCTGTAACAGGATCCTATGCCCTCTGCTGGTGTGTTTGAAGACAGCTAGAGTGTACTCATATAAATAAAAATAAATAAATGTTTTAAAAAATACTTTTCGGCATACACTCTGGAAAGTGAGTTGCAGAAAGCAATGGTAAACTGAAGAATAAAAAGGCATCAATCTAACTCAGATTGTCAGGTCTTAGAATGAAACCAATGATTTAAATTCTATCCAGAATTGGTTCCATTTGATTAAAATAAGACATTGATGATAACATTTTCTTTTTAGGTTTAATTAATTTATTTAGTTTATTTAATTTTTGAGACTGGATCTCACTATATAGCTCTGATTGACCTGGAATTTGCTATGTAGAGGAGGCTGGCCTTCAATTCAGAGAATCTACCTGCCTGTGCCTCTCAAGTACTGGATTAAAGGCATGCACCACCAAAACCAGTTACTCTAGCTTTTTTTTAAAAATTATTTAATTTAGTCACATCTTGAAAAGAATATTCTAACATAAAAGGAAAAATAATCTTGACTAATAAATGGAAAACCAAACGATAAATTCTAAATGATAAACATTCCCTGCATGATACAGGAAGTCTCCCTTGCCTGATCTTTAACATCCTATTACTATTCAAATAAACCTAAACAGACATCCTAAGAAATCACACCTCAGAATGACCCCACAGGGTTTGTTTCCTGTTAGACAACCCCCTCCCTGCTGTTCTGCTCTATAACTCTACTTGAATTTCAATGACTCAGCTTGTCAACCTGCCAATAATCTATTGAGAAAGTGGCATGTACTTCATGTACCGCAGCTTTAACACAATCGAAAACTTTGCTCAGATTGCCCCCCAATTATCTGATTCCTGGCTCAAAAAATGTCACACTTCCTTTTAAAATCAGTGAGAGGCCAACGTCTAAATACCATGACAAAGAGTGAAAGTTAATTGCAAACATCAAAAGGACATTATTGAGGGATTACCTTGACCTGTATTTGGGGGACTTGGGTTCCTTTGATGAGGCCCACTGCCTGGGATCTGTGCAGGCTTGCCTCTAATATGCAGGGTGAGTCACAATCATCCAGGCCCAGCAATCTTCAGTAGGTACCACCATGGCATAGCTCACAGCACGATGTACTCTTGCTTTGTGGTTCTCGAGCCTTAACATATCAGCAAGGTTTTCATTAAGACCTTTATTTCACTATTGTAATCTCACTTTACCCCGTTCTTTGCTCATCTCCCCATCACAGCTCAGATATGAAGCCTATGAATAGCTGAGCTAAGGTAATGATAATAGCTGACCCTTTCTGGTCATTATATATTAATTTATATAATCTTTATAAGAACCCAATTAGATATGTAAGGACGTTATCTTTAGCACAGATAAAGCAGCAAGGCCATATCATGATAATGTAATAAGCCACAAATGGAGGTAGTCAGTGGTAAAGCTCAAATTTGAACCTTTGTCGCTGGCCAACCATCACACAATAGTTCTAAAGCCCATACTTAGAATCATTGTACCACAACCATTCTTGGCTTCATATTTTGGGGGGCAATTTAAGGCTTTGCTAAATGGACCTTTTTCTAGATTTCTAATCTGTCATGAGAATCAGCTCCTGATGGGCACTGTCTATCCCAGGATAGGAACAGTACCCTCAGCCTAAGCTAAAGCTAATCTTTTCATTTTTAAACTCCTGGCAACAGCACCTCCAAAGTTCTTCCTTGTTCTTGCTTCGTTTTGATGGAGTCGGAGTGACTATTTGATCTACTTTTCCTGCCTACTACCTATATTGTAGAGAGCATTTTCTTCAACTGAGAACTAGAGACAACAAGAACAAATAAGGACGGTTCTCTCTTCGCTGAGTCAGTAACAATAATGGAAGGAAGTCCTCTCTTCTGTACAAATTATAAATGGTTGCTAGGCTGAAAGCCAGCAACATACATCAATAAGATCCAAATTTGCCAGTCACTTATTCAAGATCTGTTTTCCTCTGTAGACAGTTTACTAGGCAAAAATCACACAGTCTACTCTCTAAATGTCCTCTGTAACTCTCTCACTTCCATACAGTCTACACATCTTTTCTGGATGGTATTGAATATGTCTGTTTGCCTCCACACCTACCTCTGCAATTTTGTAAGAGACATCATCATCTTTTGTTTGACTCAGCAGAACATATGCTATATGGTTTCCCAGATACCCACCCTCCATCATTTTACATTCCAGTCTTTATGTTCTGTCCTGAAAAATCTACAAAATGCAAATCTAGCAGAATTACACCCATATATAATCCTCCAGTGGCTCTCCGCTAATCTTAAGTACAACATTTCAGCATCCTTTCAGTTCTCTAGCTCTGGCAATTTCCAAAACTCATCTTTTAGAATCATTCCCCAAAGTAGACTGAAGTGCTTTGAATGAGATTCGCCCCCATAGACTCATATATTTGAATACTTGGTCCCTAGCTGTTGAAACTGAGGAGGATTAGGAGATGTGGCTTTGTTGGAGGAGGTATGTCACTGAGGACGAGCTTTGAGGTCTCACAATCTCCTCATAGTTGCTATCTCAACACTTCAGCTCTCTGCACTGCTCCAGCACCATGCCTTCCTGCTGCCATGTTCCCTGCCATAACAATCATGGACTCACCCTCTGAACTCTAAGCAAGCCCCAGCTAAATGAGTCCTTGTATAAGTTGCCTTGGTCATGGTGTCTTTTCACAGCAATGAAAAAGTAACGGAGGCATAGCCCTTCATTCTCTTCCATCCAACCCCTCAGAAAATTTTTGTTTCACTAAGGTAATTTTTTTCCTTCCTTACGGGTGTTTTTACCTTGTTTCTCTCACACAGCTCATTGCTTCTTCACCTTTGCAGGGTGATCCTTCTGTATTTTGTATGCTTCCACTGAATCCAGCGCTTCCCCATTGTTTTCACAGATGGTTGGGTTGTAATTATTATCGCTTCAGTAGTTTGTATCTCTGGCTAAACAGTAAGCTGCCTGGGAACAGAAACTGCTTTATGTGATTGCTCTTGTATCCCTACCACCCATTATAGTGCCTAGAAAATTATAGTCACCATAACCATTTAGTAACCATTTGTTGAATGACTGGTGTGTATTATATTTGACACATGATGAGTTGAATAAGTTACCATGGGTCTATTTGAATAAAAACTTTCAAATTAAGTTCTTGAATAGTTTGTTAATAATTTAAGAATTTGGTCTAATTTGCTTATTTATTTATTTATTCAGATGTGAAATGCATTTTTTCAGAATCATCTCTTCCTTTCCTCTAGAGTGACTGTTTCTTCCACTTTATACTCAATCAGTGGTAAAGAGTAAAATTATGGTATCAGGTAGAGAATTGAGAAATGTCATTGGAAAAATTAGCAAAGAAAGGGAGGTATGTAGTGGGAGGTATTTGAAAAACTTGGCGCCGTTCGGCTCCAGTTAGCTCCCTGGCCGCAGCCATGTTCCTGCTCTATGTTCCCATACTAGCAGCGGCAGAGGTGCCAGCCCTGTTCCATAAGATGTTAGCGTGGCTGCTGTCTCTGCCAGTCAGCTCTGTGGAGTCTATGGCTCTAAGCATGGCTCAAGAATCAATTCCACCACACCCATGTGGTAAATATAACAGTTCCTGTGCCTGGTAGAAATGAGAATCTTAATTCTTAAGGATTAACCAATGAATTTATATATTAGCAAATACTCAATACACAAGATGCCCAAACAATTAGAATTGTTAGCCCTATTACCTAACCTTGTTATGAATAACTGCTAGAGACAAGATGGTAACATCTCCTGCCATCTTGCCTCTCCTCCTCCTTCTCCTAGCTCCACCTACCTCTTCTACTACCCAATCAGTGAGCTCCACTGGAAATACAATGGGGAGGAAAATTCCTGCCACAGAGGTAGTGTGGGAAGATGAACTGATACTTTTATACAAAGACTTTGTGTTTAAAGACCATAGTGCCTTGAACTTTGCTGGACTCCTAAAATCTGGACTGATTTTCCTTATGAATGAAAAAGCTCTACAAAGTAAGTTGAGCTCAATGTGCCTGATAGAGGATATTGATAATAATGTAGATCCTTCTGTCTATAGAATTGAGGTTAAACATTTGCTTTAATTTAACAATTTATAGTATGCTAGAAGAATCAATTTTTGTGCAATCTTTCACTAATGGATTCTAAGCACATAAAACAATCTATGAAGCACTAGTAGTCTTTCAAAGGTTTGGAAATTATAGTGGTTTTTATCTGAGTGGACTCTGGGTAGAGTTAACTGTGTTGAATTGAGAGCTAGGAGCAGTAGACAAACCAGAGGAGTTTGGTAAACCTGAGGAAAACATTGTCAAAGCACTGTTTGGGGATATTGAGGTTGAGGCCAGCTCTGAAGTCTCAAGTGCTCCTTAACGTACAGCTTAAGTGGGGTGAAACATCTATAAATGAAAAATATAACTTGAAATAAAAACTCATTAGTTATCTAAGTAGTAAACACAACTAAAGAGAAAATTAATGGCTATGTATCATGAGATTTTTAAGAATTATTAGAGTGTATAAGAAAGAGCAAAAGATCTAAAAAAGTTATGAAAGAAGTTAAGAATAAAAGACCAGAAAATTAACAGACTTAGCCAGAGTTCCAGAATAAGAGAATAAATAAAAGTATGTAGTTAGATGATTTAAAATATGACTGTAATAATTTGTATGAAAAATTATTAAACAGACATCAATGTCTATACAGATGCATGCACCTATGGAGGTCAGTGATCAATGGGTATCTTATATCTCCACTGTATTTGTTTAGACAAGGTCTCTCACTGAAGCTAGTGCTTACTGTTTTGGATAGCCTCTCTCACCAGCAAGTTCATCTGTCTCTGCCATGTTGCCCTCCTAGAACAAGGATTACAGACAAGCGCTGCTGTACTTGTAGGCCAGGGATCCAAACTTAAATCCCCATGCTTATATGGCAATCACTTTACCTGCCAAACCATCTCCCCAGACCAAACAGTACAATTTTTGAGACCCAAAAAGCATGAAAGTGTACAGATTTAGGAATCATGATATATTCCAAGTGTGCTAAATTAGAGACATAGACCAACTCTGGAAACATGAATTATGCACAAAAGAAAGCCAGAATGACAGAAACAGCTTCAGGATAAGTTAGAAGATAGTTGAAAAGAATGGACAAAGTGAAGATGTTTTGATAAACTAAACTGGGATGCTTCATTACCAAGCAATCTACACTACAGAGCAAACAGACATATAGACATACAGATAGAATTTAGTCCCCCAAACAATCTGAGATACAAGAGGAATGATGAACAAATAAAGCTGGCAGGTATGTATAAATCAAGCAATCCTGATATATCATAATATGAAAATAGTAATTCTGACATTTGGACTAAAGAAAGAACATGATTAAAAACCAAACCAAAATAGAATATAAATTTATTGAGTATTATAGATGAAGTATTATAGAATTTCTGGTAATATTTTGCTGTTATTCAGATGGCATTTTTCCAGAAGGAAAGAATAAGTGTTACACAAATAAAACTATTTTTGTCTATGTGTGTATGATATGTGTGATGTGTTTATGTGTGTGTGCATGCATGCATGTGTGTGTTACATGCATGTAAGTGTGATGCATGTTCATGGGTGCATATGTGGAGGCCAGAAAGAGACCTCAGGTGTCTTCTATTACTCCACTTTATTACCTTGAGGCAGAATCTCTCACTGAATGGGAAGGTCTTTGTTTTGAACAGACTTTTCTTTTGTTTTGAACAGTGAGCTCTCAGATATTTGCCCACCCCAACCCAATGCTGGAGTCACAGAGATGTGCAGGCATGTCCATCTTTTTACATGGGTACTGTGGGATTTGAACTCAGGTCTTTAGGTCTTTGAGCTTTCAGAGCAAGCACTCACCACCCATTGAGCTATCTCTAGTAAAACTCGGTTTTTTAATACCGAATGTCTTCTAAAATGATTAGGAATTCCCAAAAATTTTTAGAAGATAGTTTCAAACTAGGAGATGAGGAAAGCATAGAACCAAGTCTGCAGGAGCTGTAAGAAACATGAAGTAAAAATGAATTAAGTAACAAAGACAAGAAAACACATGGAAGCACCAAGAAATGGAATTGTGTTTACTCATGCAACAAGTGTTTACTATAAAGCTTGTAATAAAATCAAATAAAAGTAAATAAAGTTTTCTATGAAGAAACACAGCTTTAAGAGTTGCAGGAACAAAATAAACATTACAACATTTGATCAATCACGGGCCTTCAAACTCTACAGCCCTTTTTTAAGGAAATAACTCATAAGTGTATGTGGAAACAGAAACTCCTGCAAAGTGGAGCACAAATGTGAGTAAAAATCAAACAGACCCTCTATGAAAGAGAAGTCAGTTAAAGAAACTTTGGGTCAACAGGCCCAGAAGGAACTGATAGATGCAGTAAAAAAAGACATCTGGTAAACTAGAAGAGATGATAAAACAAATTATCTATCACAGCACACAGAGAGGCAATGTGTGGAATATGCCCACAAGGACAGATGTGAAGGAGAAAGGAGGACAACCTACACTATGTCAGACTAAAGAGCCATTGAAAAGGAAAGCAAAGGAGTGGCTAGCTCAATATAGGATCAGATACAGGCTAGGACTGTCACAGACTGAGAAGAGATACTACAGCATGGGATCCAGAGATTGAATACATCCCAGGATACAGATTGTTTATCTCAGATAAGTCATACTGAAATACTAAAGGACAAGAACCATGAAATTTGTAGTAAGGACCTGTTGTTCAAGGAGTAATGATTATTCTGAAGCTAACTTCTCTTCAGTAACAACACGGGAAAGACTTACGTTATCTTCATGGTAATGCAGGGAATCATCAACAGGACTTTTAGAGGAAAAGCGAAGGTAAGCATGCTCACCAATGGTTTGCAAATGAGGAAGATGCGATGGATGCAGTCTGGCCAGAAAGGACGTTTTCCCACATGGAATGCATGAGAAGCAGCAAGAAATAGAACAGTATGGACATTGGAAAATATATGAATACAACCACTCTGGAAATCAGTTTGGCGGTTTCTCAGAAAATTGGGAATAGTTATACCTCAAGACTCAGCTATACCACTTCTGTGCAAAAGATGCTCCACCATACCACAAGGACACTTGCTCAACTATGTTCAGAGCAGCTTTATTTGTAATAGCCAGAAACTAGAAATAACCTATATGTCCCTCAACCAAATAACAGATAAAGCATATATAGTACATTCACACAACAGAGTATTAAACAGCTATTAAAAGCAAGGACATCATGAAATTTGCTCTTTGCTTTGGTTTCATGTCTTATATAAACTGCAATATCCAATAGAGTGTTTCATGAAAGAGGTAATCAGGTAACCATGAGCCTTGTGCTTGACTTAGTCTAGTCAGAAAAAAAGCTTTGGAAATGTCATTATGGTGATGGTGGAGTACTATATCATACTAGAATATTAATTTTATCTTACAGCAAGAGATGGTTGCATATCCCTGCCTCCTTAACTGCATATACAAAGCTGCTAACACATGTGAGTTCCAGTGATAAGCTACATAAGTCACATACTTACATTTCTAGTATTTTAATTTGACAGTTTAGACAATTTTCTTAGAATTATACAAACATCAAAAAATTTATATAAGTATCTAAATCAAACGTTAGAATCAGATTTTTGTCAGACTCCCCCCCCCTAAAAAAAGGAAGCTTTTATAAATCTTATTGATGATGGTTATTTAGTTCTATTCAGAGTGATGGCCTTCACTGCCAAACAGCTGCTCACTTCTCACTGACAGAGGGACTGGTCTTTGATACCAAAAATTAGGTTCTTTACTCATTTTCTCCAGGGCAGAAGATCTAACAGTGTTTGCAGGGTTCTCAAGAGCAGAATGTGACTTAACAGTTTACATCTACCATGACCTCATCCCACTGGTGCTGTGGCCAAGATGTCCTTATCTTTGGTTTTATGGCTTGGGACAGAGCATCCATGCACATAAATGTGTGCAGTCTTCTGTGCATGTGGTAAAGAGTAAGTGATGCTATCAGCCATATGATGTCCACTAAAAAGAAGGTTTGGCAATAGGAGACACTACCATGTGCCGACATCCCAGCATTTCACTGGACGGAAAGTGAAGGATAACTAAATAGTCTGTTGATACAAAATTTCCTGAGACTTGATATTAGACAAAACAACCATCTTTCCCTCAACTCTGAACACCAGTGTCTGTAGTCAAAAGCTCGGTGAATGTTTTGGAACCTGAAGACTGTGTTAATGAATTGTTTCTTAAAACTGTGAAAACCAGCCGGGCGGTGGTGGCGCACGCCTTTAATCCCAGCACTTGGGAGGCAGAGGCAGGTGGATTTCTGAGTTCGAGGCCAGCCTGGTCTACAGAGTGAGTTCCAGGACAGCCCAGGCTACACAGAGAAACCCTGTCTCGAAAAACCAAAAAAAAAAAAAAAAAAAAACTGTGAAAACCAAGTTTCTTTGGAGGGAAAAACATGAAAGTCATAAATACTCCTGGGATTCCTTTCATTGTGTTGTTCTGGTTGCTTTTTTCCTAATGTATTATTCTAAATATAGTTATTTCCCCTCAGAAACAATTGTAGGTTCCTATGCAATAGTTTTGAAGTATCACCTGTCTTCATTGCAGTATGAAGTTCATTAAAACATCCACATTCTGAAAAAGAATATCACTGTTAATTAAGCTCACTTACATGCTTGTATTGGTCCCCTTTATTAGATTAAAACAGTTCTCATCTATTTGTTTTCATTTTATTTTAATTCTGACTGGCTGCTGAATTCTGACAAATGTTCTTTATCTGCATTTATTGGGAGAGTCATATATTTTCTGTTAATCTGTCACTGCTGTAAACTAAAATAACTTATTTTCTAATATTGCATTTATGATATTTTGTCATGACATGGGGTCTTTTCCATTTATTGCTTATTCTTTCTTGCTAACGTTTTGTATAAAATCATTTCCATAATTATGAACAGAATTAGCCTGTAATTTTCCCTTCCATTCTCACATGTTTCTGGCAGCATTTAATTCAGTGTTACATGAACTTCTGATGGAGACAGCCTTAACATTCTGTTCCTCTCAGTTTGGCAAACTATAGACAGGCCTCTGACCTTTCCATAGATCATTGTGCTTTTTAATTTTCCTTAAAAACAAAACAAAACAAAACAAAAAACAAGTTACAATTGTAAATTATTTCTCTGTGCCTTTGAGATACAAATCTTCTTCTACCAAAGAATTTTTTTTTGACCTGGGAGTCATGCATTTGAAATTTAATAACCAAGAAAAACAGCATTTCTATCTCCCAGTATGGAGATAGGAGCCCAATTCTTACCAGCAGCAATTAGCAAACATGGATGACCCATTCACACTAACCACTCCCACCCACTTCTGCAAATGTTCTTCGGTAATTTTCCATTCTCCTACCTTAGTTTTAAAATTATTATTCTTTGTGAATTTAATATATAAGTACTGCATTTATAGCATTCTTTTCCTACCACTCCTCTTTTCAATTTTCCCATGACTCTCCCACTCCTCAAATTTATGTCATCTTATTCTTTAATTATAATTGTTATATACACACACATATGTTTATATACACAATTTCCAAAAGTCACTTGATATTGCCCATTTGTTTGGGGGGCTAACATTTAGGACTGACCTGCCTATCACAGAGGGTTCACTTTTGAAGAAGACTGTCCCTTTCTCAGCACCCGTTAATTTCCTGTGGCTCTTCTAGAAGTAAAGCTTTGTGAGAATTCCTCCATTCACATTGGCCTGTCAATTGGTGTTGCCATTTTTAGGTAACCGCATTGCTGAAATCTCATAGGTACAGCTTCCCTGCTCTTCATAGAAGACACTAGAATGAAGCAGAAACTCTGGTCCTCTCTGCCTTGTCTTCTGAAATGTTCCCTGAACCTTGGGTGTAAAAGTCATGTGGTAGATGGGTGCCCAACTGCCAATGATTTCTGCATTTGGATCACTGTGGCTTACTGAAATGGTCTCCATCTGCTAAAAAGCAAAGCTTCCTGGTCAGCTTTACAAACCCTTCTTCCTTAATAAATTTATGCCCTCCCATTTATTATGCTTTACTATTCATTCACAAATAGAAATTCTAAAATACACGTGAAAAATTATCATATCATGGCAATAAACATACATATAGAACTATGAAACTAAAACACTTCTGATTTAAAAACTAATTTAAAATTTGTAGTAGACTTCCTTGACTATTAAACAGCCTGGTATAACAGAATTAGAGAGTAGATCCATTTATTTTCTAGTTTCTGAAAGTTTTATGAGATTGGCACTGTTTCTTTTTCAAATATTTAGTAGAAATAGAAATATAACACAGCTGGAAATGGAATTGTTGTGCCATGGGTATTGACTGATGGTGATTCTGTTTTTTATAATGCCACTTATTATCTGTAGGACAATATCTGCAGCTATGCCATCTTTCTCATTTCTGACTATTTCTTTTTGTGTGTGTACACACACACACACACACACACACACACATAAACATATATTCTATCTTGAGAAATGTTTGCCAATTTCAATAGAGTCTCAAGGAACTAACTGTTTAGTTAATAACAACTGCACATTTCTTTTCTAGTTTATATTTTTTCTTGACAGCTATTTTTCCTTCATTTTGCTACCCTAGAATTTAATTGGCTATTATCTTACTATACTCAATCCAAGAAATCATGAAGACAATCTGTAACTAGATTTTAAAAGCTAATATTGAGATGGATATATAGCTCGGTGATTTATCACTTACCTTGCATGTGAAACCCTGGGTTTGATCCATTGATTAATGTGTCTGTTCTGTACCAATACCTTGCAGTTTTTATCATATTGTTCTGTAGTTCAGCTTGAGGTCAGGGACGGTGATTCCTCCCAAAGTTCTATTATTGTTCAGGATTTTTTTTGGCTGTCCTGGGTTTTTTGGTTTTCCATATGAAGTTGAGAACTGATAATACATGCTGGCAAAGATATGGAGCAAGGGGAACACTCCTCTATTGTTTGTAGGACTATAAACTTGTACAACCACTTTGGAAATCAATTTGACAGTTTCTCAGAAAACTTGGAATACTTCTATCTCAAGACCCAGCTATACCACCCCTGGGTATATACTCAGTAGATGTGCTATCATCCCACAAAGACATTTGGTCAACCCTGTTAATACCAGCTTTATTCATAATAGCCAGAAACTGGAAACAACCTAGATGTCCCTCAACTGAGAATGTGGTACATCTATACAATGTAATACTATTCAGCTATTAAAAACAAAGACATTGTGAATTTTGCAGGCAAATGGATGGAACTTGAGAATATCATCTTGAGTGAGGTATCCCAGTCCCAAGAGGACAAGCATTGTACATACTCACTTATAAGTGGATATTAGCCATAAAATATAGGATACCCCCATGCTACACTCCACAGTCCCAAAGAAGCTAAACAAGAAGGAAATCACAAGTGAGGATGCTTGAATTTCACTTAGAAGGGGAAATACAATAGTCATAAGAAGCAAATGGAGGGGGGGAACTGGTGGGAGAGGGCATGGGGAAGGGAATAGGAGGGTTTGTGATTAAGTATGGGGATCCGACAAGAGTGATAGCCAGATGGCCTTGAGAATGGATGGAAATCTGCAACTGAAAGGTGTGAGGAGGTAGTTCCTGGAGCCATCTCCAAGAAGAGATGAAGACTTGGGATAAGGGAGGCACCCAAGAATTCATCGGGGTTTCCTTAGCTGTGACTCACAGCATTGGGGATATTGGAACCTAAAGAGGTCACCTACTATAGCCAAGTAGGAACCCCAATGGGGCTATAGGGATACCAACCCCCCCACACACACAAATCTTTCAACCCAAAATTTAACCTGTCTACAAGAAGTGCAGAGACAGGGAATGGAAGAAAGACTGAGGGAAATAGTAACCAGCCCAACTTGAGACCCATCCCATGGGCAAGCACCAACCCTTGACAGTATTAATGATACTCTGCTATGCTTACAGACAGAAATCTAGCATAGCTGCCCCCGAGAGGCTCCATCAAGCAGCTGACTCAGACAGATGTAGACACCCACAGCCAAACAGTGGATAGAGCTTGGGGACTCTTATGGAAGAATAGCAGGAAGAATTGGGGACCCAGAAGGAGTAGGAACTACCCAAGAAGACCAACAGAATCAACTAACCTGGTCTCTTGGGGTTCTCAGAAACTAAAACACTAACTAAAGAGCATACATGAGCTGGACCTATGTCCCTGTCCTCAGTATATGTGTAGCAGATGTGCAGCTTGGTCTTCATGTGGGTCCCAAACAACTGGAGTGGGGCTATTCCAAAAACTATTGCCTGTCTATGGGATATGTTCTTCTAGCTGGACTGCCTTGCCTGGCCTCATTGGAAGATGATGAGCCTGGTCTCACAGAGACTTGATGTGCCAAGGTAGGGGACACCCAGGGTGGCCCCCACCTGCTCAGAGAAGAAGGGGTTGGGGAGAATAGGAGAAGGATTTTAAGAGTAGGTGACCAGGAGCAGGGTAGTCAGCAAGATGTAAAATGAATAAATAAAATAATAATAACAATAAATAATAAAAATAAATTTTTAAAAAATAGAATTGTTTTCTGTGCCAAGGGCTGAAGTCAGGCCTTATACACACTAGATAAATGTTCTACCACAGAGCTATACCCTGGCCTAGAAAGCATTTTGATAGTCTAATTAAAAGACATCAACTTAAGAGTCTGAAGAAAGTAGAAATAATCAAAAAGTAAAAAGAATAGATTGATGATTTCAGTTACTTTCTTTATAAGACAAGGACAGGGATACAGAACAACAGAAAAATAGCCAATTAGTTAAGAACATCTTTAACCTCTTTGGTGCTCTGTTGCCTCTAATTTGTCTGCAGATTCTGAGTTAATATGTATAGAATGCCTGACACACATCCTGCACTAAATAAACAGAGGTAATCATGCCCTGTGTATTAGTCATGTTTTTCCAGAGAAACAGTACCAATAGAATGTGTACACAGGGGGAAAAATGATCTCTGTGCCTGTCCAGTTTGTAAGATAGGGTCTTACTTTAAAGCCCAGGTTGTACTCAAACTTACAATCCTTGTAACTCTGCCTCCTGCGTACTAGGACTGCAGAGAGTGTGCCAGCACATTTGCCTCAAAACCATTAATGTCAGGGTGGACAATCAAGCTGGAAAACCAGAAAAAGGCCAGTGTTGTAGTTTAAGTTCAAGATCACCAATCTGAAGAACTAGGGAGGAAAAACCTTATACTTTAAATGCAAAGACAGCCTATGATCAGAATGTTACTCTATTTAGGCCATTAACTGGTTGGATTAGACCCACCAATATTATGGGGGAATCTCCCTTGGTCAAAGTCTACCAACTTAAAAGTAATTATCACCCAAACACTCATAGCACATTTAAGCACTAAGTTCAGACACATGAATATATAAAATTAAACATATTGCCTTAACAACTATACTCAGGAAAATAGTCCTTTGTCTGACTTCAGTAATGCACTTCTTATGTCTATTAAAGCCAGTTGAGGAACAGGTTCCTGAGATCGGGCTTCTTCAGGAGACAATGTAGCAAGAGTGAGGTGCAAGAGAATCACTGCCTAGGAGTTCCCTGCCAAAGCAAGGACCCCAAAGAAAATGGTAATGATCCCACCAACATCTGCTCTTATCAATGAATCTAAATCTGGCCAAATATGAGCTGATTCTCTTCAAGCTTACAATAGTCCACTCCTAGACCATGCTGGACCAGTCCCATAGGAATTGATATGCAGAATGCTCACTGCTGATGTTCAAATGCATGAAAGAAAGACAAGAACTCTTCAAGGACTTTTCAAAAGTCATACTGAACCCAAGAACAATGGCTAGATGTAGTATGACATATATTGTGAGACATCTAAGTGCTCACAAACAACAGTCGTGTGAAATGCTAGCTGTAGCTTGCTATAGCATGTGTATGTTGATGATACTCATACTATGAGGAGCCCTGCAGATCTCAAATGAAATAAATCTCCTGCTCTTTGATCTGTACCTAATTACTCATCAACTATAGATGAACTCCCCCAAAGCCAAGCCTGTATGTGGAGGAAATATACATATACATTACATATATACATATATATTTATTTAAATTAATGTCACTTTTAAATTTAAATTAATAGAGCATTCATTTAGTCCATTATTAAGTTTTCTCACTATTTTGCTTATATATACATATTATACATATAATACATATAAGCAAAAATATCTAAAATATTTAATAATATTGTATATAATATGTATATATTTAAGCAAAAAGAAAAGTACCTAAAATATTTAATAATGGATTAAATTAATATTCCATTAATCCCCCAGGCTATAAAGTGAGACTCTGTTTCAAACAAACAACAAATAAGGTTTAGAATTAAGCAAATAAGCGAATTGCCCTGTAAATTATATTACCATTCCAAAGCCAAGGGAAAATAGCTATTAATTGTGAGAGAAAGCAGAATTGGAAATGTTAAATACAAATAATTCAAGAATATAGTATCACAATTTTGAATCAATAGAGCAGATGGTAAAAATTGTGTAAATGTAGGTTGTTGTGCAATGCACACACACCCACTGATTCAGAAGAAATTCTCTGTGAAGCAAGGGAAGTCTTACTGAGTGAGAACAAGATTCCCTAGGGCTCAGATTGGGAAGTGGTGGGGGGGGTAGACTAAAAAATATATATGTATACATGTATATATGTATATGTGTGTATATATATATATATATTATTGTGCATATTCATATGTATATGTTGGTGCTTTGTGTACAAAGATAGGTAGAATGTTCGGTGTGTGTAGTAGGGGATGTGTTGTTGTATATCTGTGGGAATGTACGTGGTGTGTGTGGTGTGTGGAGTGTGTGTATGTGTGTTCTGTGCATGTGTATGCATGTGTGTATGGTGTGTGTATGCATGTGTGTGGTGTGTGTATGCATATGTGTGTATGTATTGTGTATGTGGTGTGTGTGTGTGTGTGTGTGTGCATGTAGTATGTGAAGGGTATGGGGTGTGTGTGTGTGTATGTTTATGAGCATGAGTGTGTTTTAGTAATATTTTCCAGTCACGATGTGCACAAGATTACAAAGAGAAGTCTTATGCCTCACCCTGTATTACTAGCTGTCTGGGTGCTAACCTAACTATGTGTATATATAGTCATTTTTCCCAGTTGGTCTATAAATAAGGTTCCAAAGAAAAGGCTTATGCCCCATCACCTCATTACCACAGGTCTAGGTATGTGTCAAGCTTTCCCATAGACATTTGCAGAACTTTCTCCCTTGTAGATGGGAAATTGACTCAGGTGAGCCAAACCCATTTTCTTTCTTCCTCCTTCCTCCTTCATGCCAGCTGTTCACTTCCTATTTTCCTTTCCAGAACTATGGGAGGAGGTAAACCTCTCACTTGGCTGTCCTGCCCAGCTTTCAATCATTTAGTGGCTTTTGCAACCACTCCCTTTCTGAAAACTGGAATCCTATTTCCTCTTGGTTTCTGGAGTTGGTATGACAGCTTTATCAAGAAGCTTTCAGGTTTCCTCAGTTGTATGTATTCCTTTTAAATAGGGATGTGTATGTTTTACTTACCTAATTAGAGAAAAGAAAAATTAATTCTCCAAAGCCTAAGGAGACTTTTGCGCCTAAGTCCTCAACCTCCCTAATACTGTGTGTGACCCTTTAATATGGTTCCACATGTTGTGGTGACCCCCCCCCACCCCCGCCATAAAATTATTTTCATTGCTACTTCATAACTGTAATGTCACTGTTATGAATCATGACATAAATATCTTATATACAGATAATCTTAGGCGACCCTGCAAAGGGCTTGTTTAACAGCCCCAGGGGTGATGAATTCAGCCCCTAGTCTAAGGGCTGAATCTCAGAAATTCTTTAAAATGGCATTGGATTTCCCCAAAGCACTTATTAGCTAAGGCTGTTACTATAGAATCATCTTTTCAGTTCTGCAAGTATCTCTCCAAACCCAGAAGTCCAGGACGGAGAAAGAAGAGGGGGCCTAAAACCTGGGGATATTCTCAATCTTGCTAGCAGCAGTATTCTAAAAGTTTACCTGTGGAGTGTGATGCTGGGGCCATCAATCTGTTACAGTCACACAAGTCCCTTTCAAGTCACACAAACAGGGCGAAGGCTACAGAAATTGAGTTTAACTTGTTCAAGACCTAACAAATTTAAAAGATGTAAACTTTTATTTAATCAAATTACTTTTAATTAATTAAAGTACTTGTTGGTACTTAGAAACTATGTCTTACCATGGGAAAAAGAAATTTTGTATAAGAGAGTCAAGTTTTAAGTAATTCAAAATGCTTTCTGGGAAGTGGAAACTCCAATTTTGGTAGCAAGTCTACAAAGCACTGGTTCATACAGCTCCACCAAAGCTAGACATTCCAGCATACTTAAATCATGGCTTTTGAGACTCCTTTAAAAATACCTGTGCCAAGAATATGAACACACACCCAAAAGTAACAACAGAAGTAGTCATCAAAGAAAGCTTGTGGACCCCTACAAGTCCTGTAAGAACTGGGGGAAATAAAATCCCCCAACGTAGGTTCAGGAAGGACAAAAATGAGTGTTCTCAGAGCTGGTATAGCTCAACATGCAGGCATCCCAACTTGCTCCCACAGATCTCTCTTCCTGTGCACATCCTGACTATGGATCATAAATCACCCAGCCAACACTGTCTCCTCAACTCAGTCCTCTTTGCCATAGTGAAGCCAACAGTCACTGATTCTACTGCTTCTACTGCTTTCAGGTTTCAGAAAATGATGAGTCATTCGCTCTGTCTTTCCCCAGTCAGAGCGTTTGCTTCTTTGACTCAAATGGCAATGGAGTGTTGGACATTTGACAATAGAGGTGTAGAAGCAGAAATAGCCTGCTCCCCCCGCAACAGTTTTCCATAAAACCAGGCATGGTAGCGCTTCCCTGTAATTTTAGCCTTTGTGGGACCGAGGCAGAAGGCTTTCAAGTCCAAGTATAGCCCAGCCTATATAGACATCCAGTCTCACACACATACACATTAAAAAAAAAAAAAAAAAAAAAAAACAATGATCAAAAATTTCTCCCTGCGGGTTCCGCTTCCGGTCTGGGCCCAGGCAGCAGATCCCTGGAGGCAGCTCTGCACTGAACCTCACAAAACCTGGCAGAAGTGGGGCACCCAGCAGCTCTGACCCAGGCAGTATCTCTGGTAAGGAGACAGCAACACCCACCCCAAACAGGGAGTAACTGGGACCCACCGGGACCCACTGAGACCCAGGGACTTACTCCTGGCCCGGAGCACCGGCTCCTTCCGGTCTGGGTCGGAGCTCCCAGCAGATCCCAGGCGGGAGCTCTACACCAAATCCCACAGAACCCAGGGGAAGCAGGGCTCCTAGGAGCTCTAACCCAAGCAGCTTCCTACGCAAGGAGGCAGCAACACTTGCCCCAAACCGGGAGTAACTGGGACCCACCAGGACCCAGGTACTCACTCCTGGCCCCAGCACTGGTTCCTTCCGGTTTGGGTCTGGGCCTCAGCAGATCTCGGGCGGCAACTCTGCACGCAATATCACCGAACCCAGAGGAAGCGTGGCTCCCAGGAGCTCTAACTCGAGCAGCTTCTTAAGCAAGGAGGCAGCAACACCTGCCCCAAACAGGGAGTAACCAGGTCCCACAGGGATCCAGGAACTCACTCCTGGCCCAGAGCACTGATTCCTTCCCGTCCGGACCAAAGCACTGAGCAGATCCTGGGCCCTAGCTCGAACCTCAGCAGCGACACCCAACCTAAACAGTTCTGACACAACCAAGAGAACAGGAAAGACAGGTTCCAGTCAGAGACAGCACAGGTAGCACCAAGGAGAACCAGATGGCAAAAGGCAAACCCAAGAATACAAGGGCCAGCAACCCAGAACACATGTCATCATCAGAACCTAGTTCTCCCACATTAAGTCCTGAACTCCCCATATCACCAGGAAAGCAAGAGTCAGACCTAAAATCACTTTTAATGATGATGATGGAGGACTTTAAGAAGGACATAAATAACATTCTCAAAGAATCCGAGGAGAACACAGGTAAACAGGTAAAAGCCCTTAAAGAATCACAAGAGAACACAACCAAACAGGTGAAGGATTTATACAAAACCATCCAGGACATAAAAATGGAAATAGAAACAATAAAGAAATCACAAAGGGAGACTACTCTGGAGATAGAAAACCTAAGAAAGAAATCAGGAGTCACAGACGCAAGCATTACCAACAGAATACAAGAGATAGAAGAGAGAATCTCAGGTGCAGAAGATACCATAGAAAATATTGACACAACTGTCAAGGAAAACGAAAAATGCAAAAAACTCTTAACACAAAACATCCAGGAAATCCAGGACACAATGAGAAGACCAAACCTAAGGATAATAGGTATAGAAGAGAGTGAAGATTCACAACTTAAAGGGCCAGTAAATATCTTCAACAAAATCATAGAAGAAAATTTCCCTAACCTAAGGAACGAGATGCCCATAATCATTCAAGAAGCCTACAGAACACCAAATAGACTAGACCAGAAAAGAAATACCTCCCGTCACATAATAATCAAAACACAAAATGCACAAAACAAAGAAAGAATTTTAAAAGCAGTAAGAGAAAAAGGCCAAGTAACATATAAAGGCAGACCTATCAGAATTACACCAGACTTCTCACCAGAGACTATGAAAGCCAGAAGATCCTGGTCAGATGTCATACAGACCCTAAGAGAACACAAATGCCAGCCCAGGCTACTATACCCAGCAAAACTCTCTATTACCATAGATGGAGAAACCAAGATATTCCATGACAAAGCCAAATTTACACAATATCTTTCCACAAACCCAGCACTACAAAGAATAATAGCAGGAAAGACCCATTACAAGGAGAGCAATCATACCCTAGAAAGAGCAAGAAAATAATCCACTTCCAACAAACTCAAAAGAAGATAGCCACACAAACAATGCCTCCCCTTTTAGCAAAAATAACAGGAAGCAACAGTCTCCTCTCCTTAATATCTCTTAATGTCAATGGACTCAATTCCCCAATAAAAAGACATAGACTAACAGACTGGATACGCAAACAGGATCCGACTTTTTGCTGCATACAGGAAACCCACCTCAGTGACAAGGACAGACACTACCTTAGAGTAAAAGGCTGGAAAACAATTTTTCAAGCAAATGGTCCTAGGAAACAAGCTGGAGTAGCCATTCTAATATCGAATAAAATTGACTTTCAACTTAAAGATATAAAAAAGGATAAGGAAGGGCATTTCATATTTGTCAAAGGAAAAGTCAACCAACATGAACTCTCAATTCTGAACATCTATGCACCAAATGCAAGAGCACCCACTTTCATAAAAGAAGCCTTACTAAAGCTCAAAGCACATATTGCACCTCACACAATAATTGTGGGAGACTTCAATACCCCACTCTCAGCACTGGACAGATCAGGGAAACGGAAACTAGACAAAAGTACAGTGAAACTAACAGAAGTTTTAAACCAAATGGACTTAACAGATATCTATAGAACATTTCACCCAAAAACAAAAGAATATACCTTTTTCTCTGCACCACATGGTAGCTTCTCCAAAATAGACCATATTATTGGTCACAAGACAGGCCTCAACAGATATAAAAAAATCGAAATAATCCCATGCATCCTATCAGATCACCATGGTCTAAAGCTGGTCTTCAATAACAACAAAGACAATGGAAAGCCCACACTCACATGGAAACTGAACAATACTCTACTCGTTGATAATGGGTCAGGGAAGAAATAAAGAAAGAAATTAAAGACTTTTTAGAATTTAATGAAAATGAAGACACATCATACCAAAACCTATGGGACACACTGAAGGCAGTGCTAAGAGGAAAGCTCATAGCTCTAAGTGCATACAAAAAGAAACTGGAGAGAGAACACACTAGCAGCTTGACAACACACCTGAAAGCTCTAGAACAAAAAGAAGCAAAAACACCCAAGAGGAGTAGACGGCAGGAAATAATTAAACTCAGGGCTGAAATCAACCAAATAGAAACAAAGAGAACTATACAAAGAATCAATAAAACCAGGAGCTGGTTCTTTGAGAAAATCAACAAAATAGATAAACCCTTAGCCAGACTAATCAGAGGGCAGAGAGACAGTATCCAAATCAATAAAATCCAAACTGAAAAGGGTGACATAACAACAGAAACCGAGGAAATTCAACAAATCATCAGATCCTACTACAAAAGCCTATACTCAACAAAATTGGAAAATCTGGATGAAATGGACAATTTTCTAGACAAGTATCAGTTACCAATGTTAAATCAGGATCAGATAAACCATCTTAACAGTCCCATAACAGCGGAAGAAATAGAAGCAGTCATTAAAAGTCTCCCCACCAAAAAAAGTCCAGGTCCAGATGGCTTTAGTGCAGAATTCTATCAAACCTTCAAGGAAGATCTAATACCAATTCTCTTCAAACTATTCCACAAAATAGAAACGGAAGGAACACTACCTAATTCATTCTATGAAGCCACAATTACGCTTATACCTAAACCACACAAAGATCCAATAAGAAAAGAGAACTTCAGACCAATCTCCCTTATGAATATCGATGCAAAAATACTGAATAAAATTCTCTCGAACCGAATCCAAGAACACATCAAAACACTTATCCACCATGATCAAGTAGGCTTTATCCCAGGAATGCAGGGTTGGTTCAATATACGGAAATCCATCAACGTAATCCACTACATAAATAAACTCAAAGAAAAAAACCACATGATCATATCTCTTGATGCTGAGAAAGCATTTGACAAAATTCAACACCCCTTCATGATAAAAGTCTTGGAAAGATCAGGAATTCAAGGTCCATACCTAAACATAGTAAAAGCAATATACAGCAAGCCAGTAGCCAACATCAAACTAAATGGAGAGAAACTTGAAGCAATCCCATTAAAATCAGGGACTAGACAAGGCTGCCCACTCTCCCCCTACCTGTTCAATATAGTTCTGGAAGTCCTAGCCAGAGCAATTAGGCAACAGAAGGTGATCAAAGGGATACAAATTGGAAAGGAAGAAGTCAAAGTTTCACTATTTGCAGATGACATGTTAGTATACCTAAGTGACCCCAAAACTTCCACCAGAGAGCTCCTAAACCTGATAAACAACTTTAGCAAAGTGGCTGGGTATAAAATTAACTCAAACAAATCAGTAGCATTCCTCTGCACAAAGGATAAACTGGCTGAGAAAGAAATTATGGAAACGACACCATTCACAATAGTCACAAATAGTATAAAATATCTTGGTGTGAATCTAACCAAACAAGTGAAAGACCTGTATGACAAGAACTTCAACACCCTGAAGAAAGAATCGAAGGAGATCTCAGAAGATGGAAAGATCTCCCATGCTCATGGATTGGAAGGATTAATATAGTAAAAATGGCTATCTTGCCGAAAGCAATCTACAGACTTAATGCAATCCTATCAAAATTCCCACTCAATTCTTTACAGAGATAGAAAGAGCAATCTTAAATTCATTTGGAATAACAAAAAACCCAGGATAGCGAAAACTACACTCAACAATAAAAGAACTTCTGGGGGAATCTCCATCCCCGATTTCAAGCTGTACTACAAAGCAATAGTGATAAAAACGGCATGGTATTGGAACAGAGACAGTCAGGAGGATCAATGGAATAGAATAGAAGACCCAGAAATGAACCCCCATACCTATGGTCACTTGATCTTCGACAAAGGAGCTCAAACTATCCAGTGGAAAAAAGACAGCATTTTCAACAAATGGTGCTGGTCCAACTGGAGGTCAACTTGTAGAAGAATGCAAATTGATCCATACTTATCTCCTTGTACAAAGCTCAATTCCAAGTGGATCAAGGACCTCCACATAAAACCAGCTACACTGAAACTAATAGAAGAGAAAATAGGGAAAAGCCTTGATCATATGGGCACAGGGGAAAAGTTCCTGAACAGAACACCAATGGCGTATGCTCTAAGATCAAGAATTGACAAATGGGATCTCATAAAACTGCAAAGCTTCTGTAAAGCAAAGGATACGGTCAACAGGACAAAGCGGGAACCAACAGACTGGGAAAAGATCTTCACCAACCTTACATCTGATAGAGGGCTAATATCCAAGGTATACAAAGAACTGAAGAAACTAGATTCCAGACCATCAAATAACCCTATTAAAAAATGGGGTAGAGAGTTGAACAAAGAACTCTCAACTGAGGAAACTCGAATGATTGAGAAACATCTAAAGAAGTGCTCAGCATCCCTAGTCATCAGGGAAATGCAAATGAAAACAACACTGAGATTCCACCTCACACCAGTCAGATTGGCTAAGATCCAAAACACAGGTGACAGCAGATGTTGGCGAGGATGTGGAGAAAGAGGGACACTCCTCCATTGTTGGTGGGATTGCAAGTTGGTACAACCACTATGGAAAGCAGTCTGGCGATACCTCAGAAAATTGAACATGGTGTTACCTGAGGACCCAGCTATACCCCTCCTGGGTATATACCCAGAAGATATTTCAACATGCAACAGGGCCACATGCTCCACTATGTTTATAGTGGCCTTATTCATAATAGCCAGAAGCTGGAAAGAACCCAGATGTCCTTCAACAGAAGAATGGATACAGAAAATGTGGTACATTTACACAATGGAGTACTACTCAGCCATTAAAAATAATGAGCTCATGAAATTCTTAGACAAATGGATGGAGCTAGAAAATATCATCCTGAGTGAGATGACCCAATCACAAAAGAACACACATGGTATGCACTCACTGATAAGCGGATATTAGCCCCAAAACACACAATACCTAAGATGCAACGCATAAACCTCATGAAACTCAAGAAGAAGGAGGAAGACCAAAGTGAGGGTGCTTTTGTCCTTTTTAGAATGAGTATCAAAAGATTCAACAGAGATCCCAGGATCTAAACCTCCAGCCTGAGAACAGACAGGGGCAAGCTGTCCTCTGAGAGGCTCTAACCAGCAGCTGACTCAGACAGATACAGACATCCAGAGCCAAACAGTGGATGGAGCTTGAGGACTCTTAAAGAAGAATAGGTGGAAGGATTGTGGGCCCTAAGGAGATAGGAACTGCACAGGAAGATCAACAGAGTAAACGAACCTGAACCCTTGGAGCTCTCAGAGACTGAATCACCAACCGTGGAGCATACCTAGTCTACACAGATCTACCTCCATGGGCTGAACCTAGGCCTCCCTGCACATATGTTGTAAATGTGCAGCTTGGTTTTCATGTAGGTCTCAAACATCTGGAGTGGGGGCTATCCCAAAACATGCAGCCTGTATATGGAGTATGGTCTTCTAAAAAAAAAAAAAAAAAACAAACAAACAAAAAAAACACAGTCGTTCAGTTATTCATGGAATATTATTTTTTTATATCTCTTGTATTCAGTTTGCAACTACTTCATTGAGAATTTTTGTATGTATATTCATGAGGGATACTGGACTATAACTTATATATTTTTGTTGGGTTTACACTTGATTTCACTATTTCACTATTATTTGCTTTGTGAAGGAGCTTATTGTGGTTCTGAATTTTTTAAACATAACTCAAAAAGTATTGCTTGTTTGAAGGCTCTATAGAATTCTTGTATAAGTATATATGACCCTTGGTATTTTGCTTGTTTGTTTCTTTTCATTTTATTCTGTTTGAATGCTTTTTAAATTTTTTTGATTTGCTGAAAATAAAAATTATAAAAAAAAAAAAAAAAAATTCTCCCTGCAACCAGAGCCCCCAGGGTCTAAACCACCAGCCTGGGAGCGCTTAGGGAGGGACCCATGGCTCCAGCTATATATGCAAGGGAGCTATATATAAGTGGGAGAAGAGATCCTTGGTCCCATGAAGGCTGGACATCGTGGGGGGGGGATATTCGAGGGTGGGGAGGTGAGGTATGGGGGAGGGTGGGTGGGGGTACACCAACGTGGAAGCAGGAGGATGGGGGAAGGGATAATGAGTTCCTGGGAGGGAGGGGGGAAATGGGGTAAGGAGAGAATATCTGAAATGTAAAAAAATTTCCAATAAAAAAAAATTCTCCCTGAATAAATAGAACAAAAAAATTAAAGGCTTGTTATGCATTCTTAGGATCCTAGACACAAAGAAGTGCACATGTAAAATAATTCAGAGGTGATTAGAGACAAACAAAATCTAACATTTTATTAAACAAAAAAACGAAAGCGTAGTCAAATGCTATCAGTGTGAAGTGGCTTCCTGAAGGAAGAGAAGTGTGTTCAGACTCACAAGAAGACACATTTGGGCAATGTTAGTTTCCACATTTTTAAATATCTGGCTGGGTGACAGCAAATCATGTTAAAGGACATTTATTTCCACTCACTTTAATTTGATGAAGAAAGATTGGAAAAATATGCATACAGACAAGAATTTGGATTCTTCATGGTAATTGTCGCTATGAAGTCTAGATTGTGAATGAGAGGTATTCGTATGTGTAGTTCAGAGCTCACAACCTTCATTTTGGAAGAATACTTGAAATCTTCCTTTTTGACCTTCTAGTAGTATTTCTCTTATTCTCTTCCATTTTTGCTGTTACCTTAAAAAATCTGTAACACTATTCAATTTCCTGACCCTCTGTACTTCTCTCCTATCCCTCTAATACATGATCCTGCTCCCCCTCTTTTCCATACCACTCCTCTCTCCCTCCCAGGCCCCTCCCTCTCTCTAGCTCCTGTGATTATTTTGTTCCCCCTTCTATGTAGGATTTAAGCATCCACACCTTGGTCTTCCTTCTTCTTAAGCTTCAAATGGTTGTGGGCTGTTTCGTGGGTATTCTGAGCTTTTGGGCTAATATACATTTATCAGTGAGTGCATACTATGTGTGTTCTTTTGTGTCTGGATTATCTTACTCAGGATGATATTTTCTAGTTCCATCCATTTGCCTGTGAATTTCATAAAGTCATTGTTTTTTAATAGCTGAGTAGTACTCCATTGTGTAAATGTACTACATTTTATGTATCCCCTTTATTTGTTGAAGGACATCTGAGTTGTTTCCAGCTTCTGGCTATTATAAACAGGGCTTCTATAAACATAGTGGAGCATGTATCCTTGTTATATGTTGGAGCATCTTTTGGTTATATGCCCAGTAGTGGTATAGCTGGGTCTTCAGGTAGTACTATTTCTAACTTTCTGAGGAACCACCAGATTGATTTCCAAAGTGGTTTTACCAGCTTGCAGTCCCACCAGCAATGAAGGATTATTCCTCTTTCTCTTTATCCTTGACAGCATCTTCTGTCACCTGCGTTTTTGATCTTAGCCATTCTGATTGGTGTGAGGTGGAATTTCAGGGTCATTTTGATTTGCATTTTCCTGATGATTAAGGGTGTTGAACATTTTTTTTAGGTGCTTCTCAGCCATTCAAAATTCCTCAGTTGAGGATTCTTTGTTTAACTTTGTACCCCATTTTTAATAGGGTTATTTGGTTCTCTACAGTCTAGAAAGTCTCAGAGACTAGGGAAGCTAGGGGTTCCCAGGACCCAAGAGGTATGACTTTAGCTAAAATACCCAACAAAGGGGAGATACCCATAGAAATAGGCACAGCCCCCAGTTGAGGGATGGGGCCACCCACCCATCTCAAAATTTTTAAGCCAGAATTGTTCCTGTCCAAAGGAAAGATAGGAACAAAAAATGAAACAGAGACTGAAGGAAAGGTTGTTCCCGCTGGTATGGCTGTTCCCTGAGAGGTTCTACTAGCACCTGACCAATACAGATGCAGATACTCACAGCCAACCGTCTGACTGAGCCCGGGGACCCCAATGGAAGAGCTAGGGGAAGGAATAAGGGAGCTCAAGGGGATTGCAACCCCATAGGAAGAACAATATCAACTAACCAGACCCCCCCCCAGAGCACCCAGGGACTAAACCATCAACCAAAGAATATACATGGAGGGATCCATGGCTCCAGATACATATGTAACAGAGGATTGCCTTATCTGGCATCAGTGGGAAAGGAGACCCTTGGTCCTGTGACGATTTGAAGCCCCAGTGTTAGGGGATGCTAGAGCAGTGAGGCAGGAGTGGGTACATGGGTGGAGGAGCACCTTCATAGAGACAAAGGGGATGGGGGAGAGGGAAAATGGGATGGGAGGTTTATGGAGGAGAAACCAGGAAGGGGGATATAATTTGAAATGTAAACAAATAAAACAACTAATAGAAAAAATCTGCGACATACCACCTCTGGCCTTTTAGCTAAGATTGAGTATAAAAATCTAGAAAACATGTATATACTGTAATAAAAATGAGAAGATGTGATACACAAATTTCTTCTTAGCATATGGGTGAGCTGTGTAGTGATTAGATCAAATATCAAACAAAATAGATAACTATAGGCTTCTCGATGAATCCCCATTATGGAAATATTGAAAAATGATCAACCCAACAATTTAGAAAGGTGAGCTCACTTTCTAAGGTCTCTTCCAACTTTGATCTCATGACGCTACAATGCTAGCTATGAGAAGCTCCCTGCATTCATGTAGACTTCAGAAGTGGGAAGGAAGATTCATAAGGAGATAGGACCTATAGGCATTTTAGACACCTGCATGAAAACGCCAAAATGAAATTCAAATTCCACTTTCTCTCAATAGAGGAATATCACTGTGACCTTCCTCAGATCACAATCAGTCCTTGGTCACTTGCATGAACTTTCACAAAATGTGGCTTTCATGAAATCTATACCACTGCCTCTGAAAAATTCTAAACAGATGCCTAGGCTCCACCTCAGACCTGCTAAAGAAGAATGCTTACAGGAACCTACATATCTAACACACACAGCAATATGTAAAGCATTGCTCTGATCCTTGAAGGCACGCCTGCTAAAAGGCAGACCAGAAGCACTATGTGGGGTTATGACTGCCATCACATAGTCATCTGTTCCTTGAAGAGTGAGTTCAGCTCACAGGCATCTCAAACACTCTTAAGGCATCCTCTCTCCTCCTTTGAAGAGTAAACATTCGGTCATGTAAAACTCTCCTTGATCTTTTCCTTACAAGAGACGATTTTCTTTGTTCATGAGGATTACAGTAACGAGCAGTCATCTTTCTGAGACTTCCGTGTCTCCAGGAACATCAAGTGAGCAAAACCTCAGTTATCAGCAGTGTGTGGTCAAGATGCAAGTCCCCAAATATCTTAGGTACTTTCGTCCTTATCTGATGTTAGAAAAGAACATCGTATTCAGATCGGATTTGTACCAAAACCACAAGGCATGGATTAAGAAATCCAAGAGCATCATTCATCTCCATTGTTCTTATAACTATCCAGTAGCATTACCAACCATAACTGCTGTATCCATTGTCCTAGCATTCCCACTGACACAAATGAAAGGAAGATATGAATGTGTCAGCTCCCCTTTTTTCCATTACAACTTTCTGTAAAGGTACCTGGAAAGATGGAGATGGAGTCAGAGCACATTAAAAATTGCATAGTAAAATCCAGGCCAAGTTAAGCTATTGGAGGAAGAGAACTATGAGAAGATTGATCAATTAAGTCATTTTTGGTGCTGGAGAGACTGCTCAGTGTTTAAGAGTGCTTGATATTCTTGCAGAAAACCAGAGTTGCACTCCCAGCCCTCATGTGCCCATAGCAGGGAATTCACAACTGCCTGTAACTCCAGTTCCAGAGGATCTAACAACCTCTTCTTGCCTCCATAGCAAACCACATACAAACAGATGTCTTGTGTCTTCCTTGTATTTATTAATTTATTTTATCTTCTAAAAACAATTTATTTAGATAAAAACAAAAATATTCTCTAAGCAACAAAAGAAAAAAGAAAGAAAGAAGAAAAATTAAAAAGAAAAAGGAAACGTACCTTCACAGGGTTAGAAGATGGCTCAGGCTCTAAAGTTCCTGGTGCCACAAACAGGAGGATCTGAGTTTTAATCTCCACAATCCTCAGAAAGGCCAGGTGCTTTGGTGGGAATTTATAGCCCTCAGTGCTGAGACTGGTGAATTGGTCAGCCAATATAGTAGAATGTATGAGCTCCAGCTTTAGTGAGACATACTGTCCCAAAATATGAGGGAGAAAGCAATTTGAGAAGACAGGCAACATTGACCTCTGACCTCTACAATTTACACATATGTGCACACACTCACACCTAAGCACACATGTGAATATACCCACATAAACATGTATTCAAAAGCACATACATGTGCATATGCATGCACACACATAGTACTTTCATTCTTAAAGCAATTTCCATTTAATACCAACTAAATATAAGTAAAATGTTAAATTTAAACCCAGTGTGATGGTTTATCATTGTAATCCCAGGATTCAGAAGGTCGAGGCAGGAGGATCATAAGTTCAAGACAAACATGGGATACAATGTTTAAGGCCAAAATTTTACATTTGGTCCCCTTAAAATTTATAATTTCTAAATCTTAAGTGGTTGGCATGCCTTTCTGTAAATCTAAAAAGAAAGTTTGAGTTTGTGAGACCAAACAAAATCAGAACAGAAAATACTTATTTGTAGAAAACTATCCTATGAGAGTCGCTTTTGACCAGGCTGGGTACAGTGGTGCATGCCTGTAGCTCCAATTTCAAGGGAGACTGAGGCAGGAGAATCACTTGGACTGACAGTTTGAAAAGAGCCTAGGTAACATAGATACCACCTTGAAGAAAATGATAAAGAATGCCCTTCTAAAGAATGCACAGGAAATAAGTAGGGGACTTCCAGTCTGGGCCCAAGCACGGAGCAGATCCCAGGTGGCAGCTCTGTACCCAACCTCACAAAACCCAGCGAAAGTGGGGCTCCCAGGAGCACTAACCCAGGCAGTATCTCAGGTAAAATGAAACACCCATGATGTCTGCTGGTAGAAGTTCTAATCCTGATGCTGGCCTCCGGACATATACTACTCAGACCTTTGATGGGCCATTGATAAAGACATCAAACAGCCAGAGATTGGCATCACTAATCTGAAGAAATCCCTCGTTTCGCAGTGTGAAATGATCTCCAAAAATTGCAAAGGGCTTTACTGGACTTGATTTACTCTTTTACAATAGAAAAGACTGTGTACAGCTCTTGACTGTGTACAGCCCTTAAAGAAGAATGTTGCTTTTACATAGACAAGACAGGGATGATTAAAGAGAGCATGAAAAAGGTCTGAGAAGGCCCTGAGAAAAGATGAAAGAGAAAGATGAGAACTGGTTCAAGAATTGGTTTTCCACCTCTCCATGGTTGTCAACACTACTTCCTCCCATCTTGGGACCATTAATTGGGTTATTTTTGCTTATTTCTTTTGGTCCCTGGGCCTTAAATAGGCTGACCAACTTTGCGAAACAACAGATAGATAATTTGGTAGCAAAACCTATTCAGATACATTATCATAAGTTAGCTGTGGAGGACCAAGAGACTCAAGATGAGGTTGTTACTCTATCCAGGGTATTCCCAAAACCCATCTCCACCCAACCTAAAAGAGGGGACTTCCGCCCCTAGATCAAGTAGAGAGGGGCCACCCAGAACCCCCTCTGACTGGCAATCTGAATTCTTGCTTAGGCTGCGAGGCTAAGCACTGCAAGGGAATATAAATAAAAGTTAAAAGTATCTCTCTGGGTTCCCTGAGAGACAAGCCTGACTGCATAGGGGTTGATGTCAAAAGTATACCCTCTCCAGGAAAAAGACATCAGGATGGGTATGGCCCTCATGTCTCACTGGACAACAACAGGAGGACCGGAGCCATTACAAGGTCCCTTCAATTATTGGAGGTTAGGCCTCTATCCCGGCCTTTGCAAGATTAGAATTGCCAAGGCCCTTCTATACTTAGAGAAGGGAGGAGATGTCAGGGGCAGCCCTGCTTATACACTGAAGGCCTGCAATCAGCCATAGGCCTAAAATCAGCAATAGGCCTGACATACATGCATGCTAACACAAAGTCTCGGGTCTCCGTGGAAAAACACTGAAACAGATGGCTATAAGCTATTGTAAACAGGCAGCTTCTGTGGAAATTTACCAGCCTGAGTAGTCATAGACCTTGTAAATAGGTAGCCTCAGCGGACAGTACCAACTTAGATAAGGACAAGTGAATCATAGGCAGAGTCATAGTGACCTGTGCCCTGAACCTTCACCCAGCTGTTACCCTGTTCTGAAAGATATCTGTACTCCCCTTGAACACCTATGCTCCGGTGTCATCCCCTTCCCCACGTCCTGCATTTTTATATTGTCCTGCATTGTGTTTATAACCCCTGTGTGAATAAGTAAAAATTATGATTTTATTTTATTTAATTAATTAATTTTTAAAAAGATTAAAAAAAAAAGAATGCACAGAAATAGAACATTCTGAAAGCATGCGTTCCATGAGCAGTGCTATGACTTCCCCTAAGTAAATAGCCAGTGTTTCTTTAGTTGATTCAGCTGGGGTTGTGTGTGGAGTGCTCGCTTAGCATGCACGGCCCTAGGCTGGATCCTGGGCACCAAAACAAAAACAAGAGAGAAAAAAAAATTGATTCCACAGTCCTGATAACCATAGCACTGGTAGAGTAACACAATTAAGGAAGTGGTGGAGCCAGTCACTGAGGACAAGATATATAACCTGAGGCAGATAGTTCTTGTTTGTAATGTTACTCTGACAACTGTATCTCCTTGAACCAGTTGCATAACCTTTTGAAGCCTCAAGTCCTACTTTGTAAGTGAAAAATAAATATTTACTCTTTAGATTTATTAGAGGGACTTAATAAAATAACAGCTGCAGTGCATTTAGCAATACAGGTCTGTATATAAAGATAGGAAGTTTTCCATATGTGTTATCCTTTAACGTATGTACTAGCTAGTTTGATGTCAACATGACACAACTTGACACACTTTAGAAGAGAAAAACCTCAGTTGAAAAATGCCCAAATCAGATTGGCCGATGGGAAAGTCAGTAAACAGCACAATTTTTTGATTGATGATTGATGTCAGAGGACTCAGCTCAAGGTGAGAGGTGCCACCTCTAGACTGGTGATCCCGGGTGCTATAAGAAAGGAGGCTGAGCAAGCCTTGAAGAGCAAGCCAGTAAGCAGCTCTCCACCACAGCCTCTGTGCCAGCTCTCCCACTGAGATTCTGCCCTGACTTTTCCTTTTAAAGGATTATAGGTGACAAGTAAAATAAACCTTTTTCCCTCAATTTGCTTTCGGTTATGGTGTTTTATCATAGCAATAGAAAAGTAACTGAGACAACATGTATATGTGTACATATAAATGTACACATATCTCTGTTACTATGCATGAAATTTTCAGAAAAAAAATCTATACAATCTAAAGTATATGTGATAAATTAGTAATACATTTTAAAAGCTTAATAGGGGGTTTTAAATTGTGTAACTATGTGAAGTACTTGCCAGAAGTCATTAGAAAATAGTGAAGTAGAAATAATAACAATAGAACATTAAGTGAAAGGAGGACATAAAAGCATAAATTCTGGGGCTAAAGAGATAGCTCAGCTGTTAGGAGCATTTACTGTTTTAGCAGAGGACCCAGATTTGGTTCCCAGGACCCACACTGGGAGACTCACAATCCAGTGGCCTACAACCACCTGTAACTCTAGTTCCAGGAGTTCCAGTGCCCTCTTCTGGATTCCTTGAGCACCTGCACACATGTGGTTCAACATACAGACAGGCAGATCTACATCTCTACATAAATCATTTTTTAAAACATAGATTCTGTGAAAAGATATATGTATTAAAAGAATACTAGTGAAAAAGTCCTCTCAATGTGTATAGTAATACTTCTGGGTGGAGATGCACAGATGGTGTCACCTAATCTGATTTCAACTGCTATACTCACTCTTCTTTGGAGAAGCACCTACTATTCACATTCTTTTAGAAGCATGGAAATGCCAGGAGTCGGAGTGCACAGAGCCTCCCAACAACTTGGAGTCTACGACAGGAGGTTCTGAGTACGGGCTGTATCATGGCGCTCTGCCTCTTAAAGGGTGGAAGAAGGAAAGAAAAGCAGCTCTTGTTCAGAGCTCCTGGATGAACCGAGTATTGTGCAAGCATTTTAAAATAATAAGATGGTTGTGATGCCATGATCTGAATGTTCTTTATAGGAGATACATGTATTTCCTAAGGTTTTATTGAGCATTTCTTCTGTGCCAACCACTAAGCACACAGAAAGATAAGCTAGTTAAGGACACAGAAAACTGTAACAAGAGACAAAGAGTATTAATACTACTCTGATAAACAGTTTATAGTAATGCAGAAGCACAAAGAAAGCAGTCAGTTTTCTCCATAGATCAGTGTTCATCAGCTCAGTCTCTCTCTCTCTCTCTCTCTCTCTCTCTCTCTCTCTCTCTCTCTCTCTCTCTCTCTCATTCTCTCTCTCTCTCCCTCCCCCCTCTCTCTCCCCCCTCTCTTTCCATATCTGTTTAAATATCTGGTTTTTAAATATCTGTTTATGTAGTTTGTGTATGTGAATGTTTTTTTCTGCGTGTATGTTTGTACACTTGAAGAGGACACCAGAGCCCACTATAGATGGAATGAAATGAAAAAAGTTTTAAAATGACCTTTCCAACATTCAAATGCGAATTCAGACTCAATACAAACCTTACAGACTATTAACTAGTAGCCCTCTGTGCTGGCTACGTACAGTGAGAAACACACTGTCAATAGGAATGCAAAAGAATTCTCTGCTTCACTTAGCTGCTCCCCCTTTCCTTTGTGGTATTGTAACATTCAATAGCACTCAAACACTTCATGTGCAATTCTCACTTTATTTGGCTATAGTGTGGAGTATGGGGACTCCGACTGACTGGTTTCTTCTCAGTAGTAAAACTTCTGCCACATCACCTAGTCACCCTTCAGAAATATATTTAAGTAAATTCATAAGGACTAGACTTATTCTAACTAAAATTGGCTAAATTCATCCTATTCCATGTTACAACCCAAAGATATTTGCTTCAAAACGTTGTTTTCTTTATGGAAATTAGAATATGTTCCTGAGTCCAAAATAATAGTAAATACTTTTTCTTTTGTTTTTAGTTTTCATAAGGTGAATGTTTTCAGTGGTTCAAGTTTCTATCATTGTTCATTCTTTGAGCATAAATTTTAAAACTACTCAAAGCTGCCTAGTCGATCCTAAACAGTCATACCCCCTGCTGTTCAGCCCAGCAGATGACTAAAACTAAGTCTAGCAAGTTTACAGAAATCAATGCAAGTGGAAAAAGGATAAATTCACTTGGTATTTGAAGTGGAAAAGTAAAACATGAGTCGACTTTAAATTGTATTTTTAATATCTTCGTATTTCCTCAACTGTAATTTTAGTGACTCATCTGAAATTATTGTGTCTGTGCTATTCAGGGGATCTCAGAAAAATGTACAGTCACCACTGAGTCCTCAGTAAATCAGGTATGGGGTTTTATGATATCTGTCCTACAGTAGTCAAAGCATTAGTTGTGCTTATTTCTCCAAGACTAGTCAACATTACTTGAAAAACGAATCAAGCCATCTCCTTGAAAGAACTTGATAATTTCCTTTATGCCCAGATTGCAACACTATGACTTAGCTTGCTTGTGAAGACACTAAAACTAAGACAATTTATCTAACTATATCATACTATCCTTTATGTGTTAAATCAGTGGTACTCAACTGGGGACTGCTGGTCTTATATTAATGATAATAATATTTAGAGATATTTTGGTTGTAACTATGGTGACAATAGGGTTCCTATAGACATTTGGTGGATTCAGTTCAGAAATGTTGAAAAAATGTTTCAGATGACCAGGATAGTCACCACAACATGGAATAACCCAGTCCAAAAGATCAGTAGCGTCAAAGTATGTGCTGAAGACAGTTTCTCAGCTTTCCGAGGACACTCAGCATCTTTGGAGTCCCCTCTCAATTTATTGCCTTCGCTAGTTTTTCCTAAATCAACATGCAGTGTTAGCTTCACTGACTAGACTTCCTATGTATAATTTAGATTTGATTTGATGGTGATTCATCCTAACACACGAGTGAGGAATCAAAGTTCAGACTTGCTGCGACATTTGTTTTTCCAGGATTGTAATTTGGGTTCTATTATAAAACTATTTCATAGATTTCCATTTCAAGAAATTTACCTTACAATAATTTTATCTTTCTACCCTGCCTTTTTAAAGTTCTCCAAATCCCATCTCCTGTAACAGTGGTGTCACAGATAATGTGTTGCAAAGTAGGAAGGAGCAGCTAAGTATTTTATTGTTCTCCTAGGAAAAATATTTGGATAATATTTCTAGTAAATCATATTGCCAATGTCAATTACTGAGTCACTTTAGTAAGAATAAATACAAATTAAAAGGCTATATATTTTGGCCTCCAATATCAGCTAATGCGCTACCTCTAAATAAAATTGAAAACTTTGGTCTATTTTTTCATCCACTTGCAAGCCATTCATCATAGCAATGACAGCTATGAAAAGAGGAAAATGAAAGCAAAGGAAAGCCCTGAGTTAAAGTAGAGTTTATTAGAAATAGTCTCGTACAAGTGGTTGTCCTGGGTGAGAGGATCCTTTAAGAAGTCATCACTATATTAATTAACCTTTACTTCTCTGGCTGTAGACAATTCCTTAGTATATTTGTCAAGTGCAAAGATTTTCCAAATACATATGGAGGAGTTCATTAAGGTCATGAATTGCATGAAGTGGTATTAGGACGCAGAATAAGTAATCTCATGTGCCTTACTTCTATGGCTCAAAGACAGTTGTCTCCTCCAAAACTCCTACCTGGAAACTCACGTTGAAATTTAATCCTCATCATAAAGTATTAAAAAGGTGAAAACTTTATCCTACCATGGCATTGGTAAGTAAGGCCTCTAGAAGGTGACTAAAATTAGATAAGTTCATGTGATAGAGTTCCCATGATGGAACACTCACGGCTCACACACACACACACACACACACAATTTCCTGTCTCTCATCAAGTGACTTTCTGTGCCATGTAATGGCCCTGCCAGCAAGAAAGCCCTTATCAGACCTTGGACAAGAACCATGAAAAACAGTAAGTAAATATCTTTTCTTTATACCTGTCTCTGGTTTTGTGTATTAGCAACAAAAATGAAATCCAGCCACAAGTTCTGTCTTCTCTTGGTTGTAGCTCAGAGCCTGGTTTCAGTGAATTGTTAGCCTTAACTGATTCGCACTCTGTGGGAGTTTATTTTTTCCTCATGTCTTTACTACTAATGCAAGCATGAAACATGATTTCTTGTTCGATACTTTCGTAAAGCTATTACATAAGTCTTGGCCTTCTGTCAAGTCTACGATAGCTCTAGAACAACAGAAGATGGTTACATTGAAAGAATGCAACCAACTTAAATTACACAGCAGCCAGCATTGTAGGGTTATGTTCCTAAAATCTCCTACACATACTCTTTGATTCTCTGCCTCCTTAACCCCTCTTCCATAGATTTTGTATATTATCTTAGTTCTGGTACCAACATGACATTCTTAAGCTTAGATGAAGCCTATTTCCCTTACCTCCTTTGTTAATAACCGCTGGTTTCAGACATCACTGGCACCGCTATTGCGTTGAAATCCCTTCAATACACTCTGGAATTCCCTTCTGTGCTGGCAAACACAATCTCTTCTTACTTTAAACAACTAGTATCTGACCCTACTCCTTTCATTTCTATGTGGCCAGATTTCTTTTTTCTTTCACTCTCTTTCTCTCTTTCTCTCTCCCTCCCTCCCTCCCTCCCTCCCTCCCTCCTTCTTCTTCTCTCTCTCTCTCTCTCTCTCTCTCTCTCTCTCTCTCTCTCTCTCTCTCTGTCTCTCCTGGTCTATGTGGTGCTAGGGTTGGAATCAATGGTCTCTTATATGTTAAACCATACTCTATCAATTGAGCTACAGCCTCAGACCCAACTTTTGTTTTCAGTGTCTGACAAAATCCTTCATACTACTTCTGGATTCTATTCTAGAAAGGACATTGGCAGCTCCATCTCTGCCCCAAACTTCTGACTAGACCTTACTTGGCTAAGTTTCATCTTTTCCAGAATGACATCACATAAGCTTGCTTGTCAAAAAAAGCAAGATATTCTTTAACACCAAACCATTAATTAAACCATTTTGTTTGATTTTAGAATTATTTATTTCATGGAATTGCATGAGTATTTGCCTACATATATTTATGTGTTCCATGTACTCAGGGAAGTCAGAAGAGGGTGTGAGATCCCTACTATTGTGTGGGTGCTGGAAACCTAACCTAGATCCTGTGCAAGATCAACAGTAATCTTAACAGCTGAACCATCTCTCCAGCTGAAAACCATACTAGCCCTCTACTGGATGTGAGTATTGCTAGACCACAACGATGCTCACAACGTCCCCTTCTATTAATAAACTGTCATAACAGAGCACCACAAATCCTACAACTTAAACTGTAGAAATATATTCTCTCACAACACTGGAGGCCAGAAGACTGAGATCAGTGTGTAGGCACCACTGGATTGTTTTCGGGTCTCCTTCACTGGCCTGTAGATGCTTCCTTATGCCTCTGTTTTCACATGGTCTTTCATCTGTCTGTGTCTATAATTAGGACTTCAGTATAGGAATTTTATAATCATGCTGATAACACCTACCTATGTTTTTTTTCGTCCTGTTCTTCTCCAATTCCTAACCAACATTTAAGACCACATTCAAAACTTATATCCACCCAATCCTTTCTAATTATTCTAGTTTGACTTTCACTCTTCCTTCCTGGGTTCTATTACATTACTCTATCAATTACGTAATTTCCATTGCCTGGGTAAAGAACTATTCCTGGAAAATCTAAGCCCCCTTTTAAGTTCCCTAGGTTTTCATTAAGTGATCACTATATAGGGATTGGAAATTCAACACAATTGAATTTCCTTGGTCAAACATGCCATTTTCAGGTCCACCAAAAAAAGATGCTTAAAGACATTTCTCTATGCTAATAACAGAAAGGCTGAACAAACTGAGGAAGTTTCCTGTGTCTGAATGGCATCTTTCCGTTATCTTAAACACCTTTCGGGATCTTGTTCAATAAGATGCTGTTCTCATAGAAAACAGATTAGTTCCTAAGAAGTAGTCATCACCTTCCTTCCAAAAAAAAAAAAAAAAAATCCGAATGCAACCATTCAACTCTTTGAGAAACCACTAGATCCTAATCTTCATGTTCTCCTCCTCTTAAACAGTTCCCTCAAATGTATTATATCTGGAGTCATTATGTTCAAACAAACTAAAATACAAGATGTCTCTTGCAGATTCTTTTCTGGGTGTTGAACTCAGATACTACATCCATATCTGAAAGCTCTCAGCCTTTGGAAGGTGGAAGCAAGAAGATCAGATGTTCAAGGTCAGCTTCAATCACATGGGAAGCTTCAGGCCATGCGGGGATAACTGAACTCTCAAGATGAATAAAATAGAAAAAGGAGTCAGCATTTAATAAATATAATGGAAATTAATGATTAATACTAAGAATATAGCAAACTCATCCACCTAGATTATCTGACTTAATCCTTACCAACCTTATGAAAGCATAGCATGCTTACTCCTGTTTTACAGGCAAGACTTAGTAATGCTAAGTAACTGGCCCAAAATGTCATGTTGGGCTAGTACAAATCGTCCGACACTAGTGGTCAAAGCTATGTAAGTTCCCACCCATCAACAGCGTCAGCAGAATTCCCTCTCTAATGCTTGAACTATTTTGTTCTTTTCTTAACCCTTAATTTTAAAAATTCCTATTTATGCAATGTGTACACACACACACACACACACACACACACCAGTATCTAGTGATCAGAGGACAATTTCTGGGAATCAGTTTCTCTCCTTCCATAATATGAGTTCCAGTTATTGAACTCAGATCATCAGTCTTGACAGCATGTGCCTTTCCCCACTGAGCCATTTTGTCCACTCCATACCCCTAATTTTTTTCTAATGAAAATAACTTACCCTTTTAATAAGTTATTCAAGTGGAAGAATATCGTATTGGCATATTTGTTATAATATTTGCATCTTGGATTTCAATCATGAGCAATATATTGTGTAATTTCCTTTGGAATCAGTTCTTTGACTTAAGGGCAAGGCAGGCATCAGGTCTTTGTGTGGTTATACTGCCCTCACATGGTATATACTGTGAACAGCATGGACAGTGGCATCGTAGCAAAAGCCACCAAGTCCAATTGAGGAGCTAAGGATAGCTACCCTCTCCAAACTGTTCACCAACTACATTCAAGCTAGTTTTAGGACTGGTGAAAATACACAGATATACATGGTTTCAAATGAGATTATATTGTGTCCTCCAATTTAATAACATAAGCTAAGTTCTATCTAATGTGTATTAATCAGGACCCTCTAAAGGAACAGAACTAGTGAAGTGAACATATACACGTATAAGTTACTTAATTAGCCTACTCTTGGTATTTTTTTTAACTGTGAAACCTTGACTGATAAATGGCTTTATATGAGTAAGCTCAGCTTGATCCAATTTCATGTTCCTTTCATTATTATTCCACACGTTTAAAATCCAAGCTTCCATATTCTCCAGATCTCTGTTTGAATATCATTAAGTTGTTTGTGGGTATATTGGATCTCTTCTGGGCCGCATGTTCTATCTCTCATTTACGAGTCTGCTTAGCCTTGAGTCTAGCTCTAGCTCTAGCTCTAGAGGCAATGATAGAAGGTCCTTGAGAGACATCAGCGTTGTCTTGTCTGGTATCTACTTTATAAAAAATCATTGGCTGCCCCATAGACAGACAGGTGGGATTAAATCCTCCAGGCAATGGGAGAGAGAACTGCAGAGGTGAAGAGTGGGGATGAATCCTTTGCTGAGAGTGCGAAGACCACTTCTTCATGTGTACTGAGCCGATTAAATTCTGAGCATTCAATGTCCTCAACCTCCTTAGGGTCCTCCCATACATCACCATCCAAGTTACATGACTTACGCATATGGTGGCTTGGACAAGAATGTCCTCCACTAGGCTCATACATTTGAATACTTGGTCCCCAGTTAGTAGCACTGTTTGAGAATGTTTAGGAGGTAATGGCCTTGCTAGAAGAAGTATGTCACTGGAGGTAAGCTTTGAGGTTTCAAAGCCTCATGCCATTTCAACTGCACTCTCAGCTTCCTGCTTAAGGTTCAAGATGTGAGCTCTCAGCTGTTCCTGCCACCATGTGAGCTGCTCGGTGCCATGATTATTTGCCATTATGGTTATCTTTCTCTGAAACCATAATCCCAAATAAACCCTCCTTCTTTAAGTTGCTTTGGTTGTATGTATTAACACAGCAATAAAAAAGTAACTAATTCAGAAGTTGATACCAGTAGTTGGGTATTGTGAAGTACTTGTCTATGTTTCTGGAGGATGCTGGAAAGCTTTAAAACTTTGAACTAATAGCAAAAGTGGTTAAATATTGTATGCAAAAATTAATGAGCTGTCCTGGTAGAAATTTGGAAGACAGTAGTGCTAAAAGCCATGCTGATTATGGAGGCCTAACTCTAGAGGTTTCAGAAGGAAACATTAGGAACTCGGCTAGAGACCATTTTGTTAGATGTATAGCTACCTGCTAATTTTTAATATTAAAGATAAATATTAAATTCTAGTACATTTCATTTTGATATTAAATATTCTTAATAGATGTCTTGAAAGTAACAAATTTGTAATTGTAAACATGTAGAAACAGCCTTTGTTGCTTAGATAAAACATGCCATATGGTAAAGCAAGACAGATTTATATATAGTCCTTACAAAGAAAAGAAAGTCACTAAATTCCTTCTTGGCCATAAGTCTTCAAGATAGTTTTATTGACTTTGGAGTTAGAAGATGGACATAGAGCTAGGCGTGAATGCGCATGCCTGTTAAGTCAGCATAGGAGGCAGAAGCAGGTGGCTTTCTGTGTATGATGAGGTCAGCCTGGTACACATAGGAGTTTCAGGACACCCCAGGGGTACACGAGGGAGATGTTTCAAAAATACAAAATAAAAAAATTTTTTAAAAAAAAGAAAAAGGAGGAAAAATGAAGGAGAGAACAATAAAAAAGAAATAAAATAAAAATAGATTATTAAAGGTCCACCCTGAATGATGTAAGTAGATATCTAAGTTGTATAATCTGAGGCCATCCAAAGGCCTTTTCATTTTCATTATCTCACAAACTGGCTTGGCCAAGAGTCTACAATTCCTGCCATTAATACATTTTTTAATGATTATAACATGATGCCTCTGGTAGTATACTTTTGAAATATCAAAATAAAACATTATCTGGAAAGATAAGACTCTATAAATAATGAATTCTTCAAAATAGATTAATTTTTAAGAATACTTAGTGTCAACAAGAAGCAGTAAATAAGGCCTACAGGGTACAGGTCTGGCCACAGGTAATGTCTTCTGGCCAGCAGGACAGAGAAATGGCTTAAGGCTACAGAACTATTGAGAACAGTCAGTCTGAGCAGTTCTGATGGGAGAAAGGAAAGTCAGTCTAGCCAGAGAAATCCCATGCTAAAAGGAGAAATGGGAAGAAGCCAAGTACACACTTGGGCTCTCGAGAATTTGATGTAACATTGATCCTGCCAACCAAAGTCAAAAATCTAAAAATTACCTAATAAAGAGAAGAAAAAAATATCAGATTAAATAGACCAAAGGTCAGAATTACTTAATTGGTGTCCAGGGAACTTGAAAAATTGATTACTTAACCACAAATTTTTAATTCAAAACAGAACAAACCAAACAAATAAACACAAAAAATGTCCACATGTAGAAATACCAAGCGGTTTTGAAATGTAAAGTATTAATAGTTTAACAGATGGTCCATCTCTTCCTAGCCAAAATGAGGAAAGGAGCCTATTCTGTTTTTCAAGATCCCACTGGGTTTCATCTTGAAGCATTCAGAATGGAGTAAACAAATACGGAAAAATTATGCACTGCAGATTAGGAAAAGTGGCCTGTCTCGATTCTTGAAATCTAACTCTAACTCTCCAAACTGAGCATTTGGAAGGTAACCAAGCAATGAATTTCTTTTGTACATGTATATCTGAGAATGAATTGTTGAGAGGCAGTCCTCTGTTGTTCCTCTGGTACTCTTTTTTAGGTTACATGTTTATCTGCAGCATAATTGGAAACATCAGTAGAGTACCATACCCATTGCCTGGTGAGTCAACTATTTCTGTGGTTACAGAACTCTTTAACATAAAAGCAAACATTATGAGATCCCATTTTGGATGCTTCTTGCTTAAATACTTGTATTTGTAACCAGAAAATTCTGTAAGGATTAGTAAGAGAAGTAGCAGACATGGAGAGACAGTGTTAGATACTAACCAACTCCTGGGCTGCTCCTTCTCATAAAAGCCCAGGAAACAGCCTGGACTGAGTTCTTCTTCAGTTCCCTCCTTTCTCCTCACTCAGAAGACACCATACTGTACAGAAAGCATCAAGCTTCTTCTGATTTTAAGAAATAATATTCAAACTATTGTCATTTACAAAGGCAAACTAGCATAGCAGCTAATCATTACAGGCTCTGTGTACAAGAGTACTGTTTCCTCAGCCTTGTCCCATCTCAGTTCTGATTTTCATTCACTATAGTTTTCCAATCTCATAACTTTTGAGTTCTAGAACTTTAAATTATATTTGTTCTGCAAAAAAAAGCTAGAATACTTGTTGTTTGCAATGAGAGCTAAAGGTCTACTTCCATTTGTTTCTTTGTTTTTGTTTCATGATATTGGAGTCTTGCTATATAACCCACACTAACCTTGAATTCAACATCTTCCTGCCTCAGCTTCCTGGATCCTGGAACTATAGGAGTACCTCAACATGACAGGACTAAGGGTTCACTTTAATTGAAGTTAAACTTCTCATCATCGTGTGGCTACATAAAATATTTTTAAAAGAAAATCAAACAATCCACAACTGTAACACTAACGACATGGTCTGTTATACTGATTTCCCTCCCAAGGTGCCAGACACATTTGAACTGCTTTTTTACCATATCAAAAGATACCAAGAGCTTTCTTCTGTCTTACAGGACTCTCATCGAGGATCAAGGATCATCTCAGAAGAAGTGGAAAGATCATTAAGAGATAGAAATCAGGGCGTACTGCAGCAAAATGATGTTTACCAGACGTGACAGGGCTGTTGTATTCATGAACTATATACACAAGACCTGAATAAGAACAAACCAACTAAATACCCAGCTTGGATGGAGACTGACCTTATGAAGTCCCTCCCCTAGCTGAACAACTATTGGACACTGATGTCCTGGAGGTGGGGCAGGTGTCAGTTTGCTTCACGGATGTGATCCCTAATAAGTTGCTCATGCTCCAGTGAATGGAATTATGCATAAACTATCAGCAGCAAGCGGGCTCGGTGACTTTAAAAAGAATACAGGAAATAGTGAGGGAAAAGTGATGTGGGGAAAAGGAGAGGAATTGGAGAGGAGAGAGTGGAGGTAGATTTGAAAAAAACAATTATACACCTGTATGAAAATTTCAAGCAATAAAATTAAAAGTAATAAATACAAAATTTCCAAAGTTGAAAGTTTGCGTTCCAACTGTGATTTTTATTAAATATGACTCAACTGCCACCTAATGAAACATTAAAATAGTATTACTCAGCTACATCCCAAGACAACTTCATTATTCCTCTAAGAAAAGTTGTTTTCATCATCGTCTTCAAGATGTTAGGAGTGTGACAAGAATGTGAAGCTCCACGGATACTTCGAGGACTAACCTTGGATTAAAAAGGCAGGTGGGCAAGGCAATCTCTTCTGCCTGTGACTGCACCTTTGTCCCTCATACCTGCAAAAGAATGCTATTTATAGATAAAGCTGCCCAGTTAATTCTTAGAAGAGGATTACCAAGCTGCCAATCAAGCAGAGAAGGGGTTTGTGTGAACTGATAAAAACAGGTTCTGCCAAAGCACTTGAAGAAGTGACTTCCAGAGTCTCTCAGACTCCCTTGCTCTGTTCTTGATTAAAAAGGAGAGGAGAAGAGGAAGTGGTATCCTCTTTCTCCATGTTAGCACAGAAAATATGAGACTACTGTTAAATAAATGCATTGCTCCTAACATACTTTATAGATTATACAGAAAATGGAGGTGTTTTGTGACCTAGATTTAGAAACCATAGTAACAAAAAACCTGCATGGTGTTTCCAAATGTGCCTAGAGTAATTTACTTTTGTAACTATAACAACTTGCTTTTCCATCTAATAGTAGATTATTCATTTAAACTCCTGCCTACTTTTCCATCTATATGTGGGACATCTGATTGACAGTTTATACTTCATACATGTTATATGCAGAAACATTACGTCCTAACCTCACTCACAGAGTTTAAGCCCAGTGAATACTATCACTGCCTTGCTGGCCACCTCGCAGAAATGTTCGTTACCTTCACTTGCCTTGCCCTCATGCCCACAAGAGCCCTTAAGTGACGCCTTTGGCCTGTCTCTAGAATTTATTCCCTCTCCATTCCACCACTTTCCTTTACTCTTACTGAGGAGCCCTTCCACTAAATACAGCGTTGTAGCTGTTCTCAGCAACTCAAGTTTTTAAATGCAGTCTCTGCACTCTTATGAGAGTTTTCTAAACAGTGAAAATTGTTAGCAAGGCAGAGGAGAAACTAGGCTCTTATGTCTTTCTGTCTTTTTAAAAGTCTGTGTGTGTGTGTGTGTGTGTGTGTGTGCACGCGCGCGCATGATCTGTCTGTCTATCCATGTGTCTGTGTATGTCTGTATGCATTTGGGCACAGATGCAAAGGTTTTCCCCTTTGACCACATGGCACTGAGGGTTCAAATTCAGATTATCAGGCTTGGCAGCTAAGCCACCTGTCATTCCTTTCAACCTTATATTTCAATAGATATATCTGCAAAGTGGTCTGGCCATGCTGCGTGCCCAGCATTTAAATTCCCTGGATGATGTGTCCAAGAGCCTCGGCTTCTACTTATAATGGTCCTGGGTCTGGAACATCCCTTCTCACTTCTCTATATAATAGCTTCTAGCTCAATCAGGTGCTGTGTTCTCCACTGTCTCCAAACAGCAGCGTGCTATTTCCTAAAATCCAGTTTAGACACTATTTTCTCCACTTTTTTTATTTGATCTATACTCAAAATTAGGAAGTTTATCACCACATCTAATACCATTACAGATGCATTTCTGAAAGGGCATTTTTTTCACACAAACATATTTGTTTCCCACAGAATTACAAGTCCAAATATTATTTTATTTTTAGCTTAAAATTCCCCCAAGCCTCTTGCAGTGTGTGTATGTGTTACCTATTTGTAGCTCATGTTTACCAAAATAAAAGCTATCATTAAAGGACTATTTATTACGTAGTTGGCTCCATCGTGAATACTTTACAACATGTTGAATCAATTGCCCAAACAAATCTATGATGTGAATAAGACTGACTACTACAAATGAATAACAAATGCACTAAGAAGATAAGCCTCTTATCCTGAAGACAGTGTTAGTCTGGAGTCAGATTAGAGACAAGGTCTTTTATAATTCATAGCTTCTGTCTTCCACCAAGTCACTATATAGCCTTTAATGTTGATATTGATATTCAACCATACATACACACAAACAAAAGAGCAAGCAAGTAAAAACTACCTGTTAAAAGGCTGCTACAGGTATTGACCATGAAACATAGGAAGCTTTTAATCCTGGTGCCTTAAAAGGTAGATGGTTAGAATGAATGCGTAAGTTTAAAGATTAATATCACATACCTCTCATACCTCATGGAACTATTTTGGATATTCAGTGATAGGAAATACATGAAATGCTTGCCACAATACATGAGGTAGAGTCAGAGCTTAAATACATTTGTATTTTACAATTCTAAACAGTACAGAAGCTATAATCAGACTTGCCTCCAATCATAAAATCTGAGGGCAAGTAGATAGCCTTTTAATTCATGGTGACTTCGTATCTCATAATAGAAAAGTTGTTTTAAAAATAAATATAAAGAATCCCAGCACTTGGGAGGTACAGGCAGGTGAATTTCTGAGTTTGCAACCAGCCTTGGTCTACAGAGTGAATTCCAGGACAGCCAGGGCTACACAAAGAAACCCTGTTTCAAAAAAAAAAAAAACAATAGACAGACAGACAGATAAATAGATAGCTAGGTAGACAATTTTTAAAAACATATAAATCATTTGTTGGTATATTGATTGCACATAGAAAATATAAGCAGACTAACACTTATTGGAGATAATTTATGAGTAATGGCTATTAATGACATGACTAAGATTTCCCTGTTTTATTAAAACTGATGGTAAGACCTCCCTTAAGCCATCTTACACTTTGCTTGAAGTAGAGGACTGTAGAAACCTGGACCAGGGAGTTGATCCAGCAACAATAACCACAACAGCTACTATTCATTGAGCAAGTATGTGCTAAACACTTGATGATGCAGTAACATTTATATGCTTCACCACATCCTCATTAAATATGTAGATGATTTTTTTTGGTTTTTTTCAAGACAGGGTTTTTCTATGTAGTCCTGGCTATCCTGGAACTGACTCTGTAGACCAGGATGACCTCGAACTCACTGCCTCTGCCTCCTGAGTGCTGGAATTAAAGGCATTCACCACCATATCCAGAAGACGAAGAAGACGAAGAAGACGAAGAAGACGAAGAAGATGAAGAAGACGAAGAAGACGAAGAAGACGGAGAAGAAAAAGAAGGAGAAGGAGAAGGAGAAGGAGAAGAAGACGGAGAAGAGCAGAGAAGGAGAAGGAGAAGAAGAAGATGGAGAAGATGGAGAAGGAGGAGGAGGAGGAGGAGGGAGGAGGAGAAGAAGAAGAAGAAGAAAGAAGAAGAAGAAGAAGAAGAAGAAGAAGAAGAAGAAGAAGAAGAAGATTAAAATAAGAAAATTGTCATGTGAAAGGTTATCTACCTTGTCACTAATCATACGACTCTAACTGATACAACTCTAACTGATACACACAGTTAAGTAGTCATCTGTCAGGCTCTGAGTCCCACCTCATAAACACTTGACTTGGCTTCACTGGATCTGTAATAGACTGTTGCTTTGTATTTTTCTTTTACAAAAGGAATTTGTGTGTGTGTGTGATTCATTATAAATGCTAGCTTAAAAATCTCATTCAAGCAAAACATTCATTGTCTAGGCAATCCAACTTACTTTCACAAAACAGCAGACATAAACAAATTATAGTTTATGTAGTCTGGATCTCAATACCATAAAAACCAGAAGGCACAGGCTTCATTTATCTATCCACATAGCCTTTTCCTATAATGGTCTAAACCAGTAATGACATCATTGGGGGTAGACTAGCTTCATATCGTATGACTGCATGGTGATGTGTTCTGAGAATGTTTTTCTCTTGCTTTATGGAAAGTTCATAAGGGCAATGCAGCAAATGAGATACTTTTGGAGAATTCAGATGAGCCACACTGTCTGGTCTCACAACTAACTGCATATCTCCTTTGCCCTTCACTTTGTGGTTCTCTTTTTCTAATTTGCTATTGCTGCCTCATTTAAAGTCTGAGTTCCCAGTGTAGAAAAATAAATCCTATAAACAAGGGGTCACTTGAAAACCTCATCCCCCCGTAAGGGAATTTACAGTATAAATATTTATGTTGGACTTGCTCACTGAACAAAGAATGTACACAACCAAAGGAAGCATTTAGACCTTACCATAACTAGCTTGAAAGCCCCTTTTCTCCCACTTAAAAAAAATCAGAAACATTAAAACAGAACACAGAAATTTAATCTAATATGATGGTAGTTTGAGGAACCCAGCCTCTGGTAATAGATAATTATAGACTTAATGCCAAATTTAATATTTTGAAATTGAAACAAGCTGTTATTCATAACTAACTTCCAACTATTCATAAGTCTTGAAGTTAGTTTCATTGCATTGCAATTCAAACATCTCAAATGTCATTTCTCAGTGATTAGTGTCTTCACACTCCAGGGATACCCACTAAAGATGTCTTCTTATATGTTTTCGTATCTTCTTCACAGTGTTTCTGGTTTTTTGAACAGATGTGACAGGAAAGTCTAGTTATTCTAAGGAACTAGGGTCCCATGTAAAGCATTCTATAAACTCTTCTCACACATCCCATCATAAAATATTGGAGGAAATGTTTAAATTATCTTAAATTAGAACATTGCAAAATGACATCACAGTCTATTAAACTGTATGTGGAAAGAGGGATAGTCCTCTGGTTAGAAAGAGACATATTGAAGTTTGCTTATATAGCCAGGTATATTTTTAATGAAATCAGAAGAAAAAAGCTTCTATTAATCGAACATCTACAAAAGGATGTGTATATCATTGTCCTTGTTATTAGGATCAATCCCTCAGTTTAATTAAAATGACCATTTTGGTCAAGAAATAACAAGAAAAAAGACCTAAGATGGCCAATGACATGCAGGCATCAGCTAGACATTATAGGGAAAAAAAAACTAGGTCAATAAATAAAAGCTATCATAGAAGGTGAGTGACCACTGGAAAAAAAATCTCTAGTTTAATCACACAAGTAAAACAGGAAACTTTAAAAAGAAGAATAGGAAAAATAGAATTCATCCTTAAAAGATTGGTTGTTCTGAGGAATTCTCTGTTACAAGGGGAGTGATGGGGGAGAAGAGGAGGAAGAGGAGGTTGGAGAGGAGAGGAGGCATAATAGAGCCACAAAATAATAATAAATAATAATAATAATATAATGGGAGTAAAAGCAGCATGTAGTATCAGCAGAGAGAGAAAATGTTGCTGGAAAAAGACTCCTTCTGGAACCAGAGCAGCAGTGAGACAGTATCATAAAATGACTAACACAGTGGTGTGATGCCATTTTAAAGAAACCTGTGCCAACTTGGCTTAACAGCTCAAGTCCTTGGTGAACCACAGTGCTGGAAAACTCAGAGTTGGAGAACTTAAACACTAAAAAATGGTCATCTAGACTATGAGGAAGTCTCCTGCATCAGAACCTTGAAGTGTTCAGTAAGGTAGAAACTGCAGAGTCATAGTCTTCAAAGAAACTTAGGACACAAGCAGTAAGCTAGACATCAGAAAGAATCACACACAATCACAACCAGATTTCAGAAGTAACATTCAGAGATGTGATCAGCGTGGGTGATATATACCATGAATGGATTGGCCCATTGACTAGACCAGCATGTGTGACCCAACCTTGACCTTACAAAGGTGCACCATATACATGAATAACATTTGCAAACCAGGGATATGATCAACATCTGTGACCCTACATCAGCACCAGTGCCCTGACCTCATGAATCTGAAAGGTCTCAAGGAGCCTAGGAAGGGGTACCAAGAGAAACAGAGCTGCAACACAGTAGGCATGACAGTATCCACTTCTCTCCTCTTCACTCTATGTCTCTTTTATTTAATATCCAGTGTCAATTTAGGAGGCCAGATCTGTTACAGTCTTCCTCCCCACCCCTTCTCCTTTCCTTTTCTTTCTATTCTCATTTTCCTTTTGAATGATGATCAATAAGGTTCTCAAGACAAAATAGCCTTACATGATTTATTCATGCGGTCCCTGTGTCTCAGCCTTCTGAGACCTGAGAGTTCTTTGGGTTATCTGAATGGTTAGATTACTTTACCTCTCTCTTTTTATTTTATTTTATTTCTAATCAAGCTACATCATTATCCTTTATCTTATTGTCTCCCCATCTCTAGTTCTCACTATCAACTCGATACTGACCCCTGATCTTTGCTTTTTTTCCCATTTCCTCTCATACTCACAACTACTATGTTAATGCACACTACACAATTAGTGTTAGTTTGTTTCCTAAACCAATTAACATTTAAGAATTGGTGGTTTTGATTGTTATTTGACTGTTACTGTACATTCATTGTCCTACCCATTGATAGTGATTATTTTTGTAGACAGTATTCTACTTTCAGGAGAGTATGAGAGATAGTCTGGTGCTCCAAACAACAGCTTAGCAGAGAAAATGACACTTAAGCTATATTACAAACTAGTTCCTCTCCAACACTGCAAACACTTTATCTAAAAGAATAAGGCTGACATTTTGGGGGTAGGGGATCAAATTGACAACTTAATACCAGATGCTCCAGTCTTAATGTGAAAACACAAGAGACATGAAAACCCAATGGCCAATCTCACAGTAATGTCCTCTAATGAGAGTAAATTAAAGGAGACGCCAAAGAATTCAAACTAATGATTAAAAGTATGTTCAAGGAAATCAAAGAGAACACAAGTAAAATCTTGAATGGCCTCCAAGAGGACATAAACAAAGAGATAACTGAAATTCAAAAGACAATACTGGATATGAAACCAGTGTTCAACAAAGACTTTGATAGGGGTGTTTCTGTAGTGTAGTCGTCATCACACTTGCCTAACAAAGACTTTGAAGTACTGAAAATAAAGCTAAATTGAAATACCAGAAATGAACATTTCAGTGTGGCAAATAAAACCCTTACCAGTAGAATAGACTGAGGGGAGGGCAGAATATAAAGACTTGATAACAAGGTGGAGGAAGAAAATATTCAGATAATGACAGAGCTAAGTTAATAAGATGGTAAAACAGAACATTCACAACCTACAAGACACTGGAATGACAAAATCTGCACATCGTTGCCACAGAGGAAGACTTTTATGCTTAAAGGTCAAGGAAATAATTTTTAAGAATATCATAGCAGAAAATTGCTCAAATCTAGGAAGAGATGTTCACATAGGTACAAAAAACTTTGAGAACATCAAAAAGGCAAGTCCAGAAAGCAATCTCCTTTCATTATATTAAAATTAAACCATTAAATATACAGAACGACAAAACAGATTTTGAAAACAGGAAGAGAAAAGCACCGTCCTGCAGATAAAGGCAGGTCCATCAGAATAACAGATTTGCTAACAGAAAATTAAAAGCATCCATAGCATACTTGTCAAAGAAATTAGACTTGGCCACCCCGGGATGGCACCTTATATATGTGCTTCAGCGGCTGCTGCACTCCTGATGCCTATCAATGTCTTCTCTTCTCATAACTTGTCCCAGCTCTGAAAATAATGCTGGAAGTATCAATATACCGGATTTCAAGTTATACTACAGAGCCATGGAAATTAAAACAGCATGTTATTGACCCAAACAGATATGTAAAAGAATGGACTAGAGTGGAGAACAAAGATATTAACCTACAGACAATCACATGATTTTGACAATGATAAAAAAAAAAAAAAACTGCACACTGAGAGAAGACAGCCTCTTTAACAAATACTGAAGGGGAAACTGAATGACTACATGTAGAATAGTAAACCTGGGTCCTTTTTAATAATCCATTTATTAGTCTTTTCATTGCTTATTTTATTTGTTTATAATTCATATCTCTTACCCCGCACTAACATCAAAGTCCTAACATAGGACATGTAACTCTAAAACTCCTAGAGGAAAAACTAAAGAAAACAATCAAAAACATGCACTCAGGTGAGGGCTTTCTGGCTATACTTGAATTCCTTAAAACCTAAAGTCAACAATTGATAACTGGGACCTCAAATTAAAAGGCTTTTGTCCATCAAAGGAACTAGTTATTCAAGTGAAGAGACAGTCTGTACAGTGGGAGAAAATCTTTGCTGGCTATATTTTGACAGAAGACTAATACCTAGAATATAAAGAACTCAAAAATTCCAAACAAGGAAACAAGCAACTGGATCAAAAACATGGGACAAGGAACAGAGTTTTCAAAAGAACTGCTCTAATGAATCTCTGCAGTCACCACCAGCCACTGCTAAAAGGAACTGCTCTGACCAACACATGGACAGCAGCACTAACCTGTGGTTATAAACAGTTATTTGGAAGGCAACTTGACAGGCATATATCAGGCAATTTAGCAAAAGTCAACACAGGTGGTAACTACTTATTTTTGGATTGGATGATTGTTCCACAAAAAGGAAACTATGTGCAAAATAATGTCGTCTCCTCTACCTCCCCTTCCCTCTCCTCCCTATCCTCCTTCTGCTCCTCCTCCTCTTCAGGTTCTCAATAAGAAGTTTACTCTGGAATGCTGCACCATCTCTTAGCTTGTGACACCCTATTCAAGCTGGATTTTTTTCTGATAGGTTTTCATTGTGTAAAAATATTTGCTTAGTCCATTATGAGAGCCACTGAACCAAGCATGTCAAAATAAAAGAAAGGTTGTCATATCTGTTTCACAAATCTCTCCAGTAAACAAGGGCTCAGGGAAGGACTAGAGAGATAACAATGGTTAAGAGCCATTGTTGCTCTTGCAGAGGACTGGAGCTCGGTTCCCGCACCCACATGGTAGCTCATAATCATCATTAACTCCCGTTCCAGGGATCAGATGCTGTTGTCTGCCCTAAAGAAGCACCAGACATGCACATGGTGCACTTGCATACATGCAACCAAACACTCATGCACATTAAATAAAAATAAACAAGCCTAAAGAAAAGCGAATTATAGATTTATAGATACATGTGTTGAGAAGAAAAGAATAACGAGATTTTTTTAAAGATTTATTTATTTTATGTATATGAGTATACTGTCACTCTCTTCAGACACATCAGAAGAGGGCATTAGATCCATTACAGATGGTTGTGAGTCACCATGTGGTTGCTGGGAATTGAACTCAGGACTTCTGGAAGAGCAGTCAGTGCTCTTAACCACTGAGTCAGCTCTCCAGACCCCAAGAGATTATTAAACTTTTTATCATAAGCATATCAAGTATATGGAACTGTAGGCAGCCGATTTAAGATGGCGCCGGTTTCCAGCGCATGCGTCGGCCTCGAGCCCCTCCCAAGTGGGCTTATGCTAATGAGGTATTAGCAGCTTAACCTATCCTGAAAGAACACGTTGCCTAGCCCGTCTTGGGCGGATATATAAGCAGCTTGTTTCTGCTGCTTGGGGTCCCCGTCCTGTAATAAAGCTGACTGAGAAGGATCCGACCGTGTTGTGTCTTTCTTGCTGGTCAAGGCAGACTCGACATGGAACAAATGAGTTCCAAGTTACATTTGACAGAAAATTAAACATACACTCTCAAATATTAAAGTCATTAACTATAGCATTTTAATCTATTTGAGGTATTTGCTCTCTTTATATTTACTATCAGAAACAATTTTAAATTATGGTAGCATTGCGTCTATCTTACACTCTATATTTTTTTAGCTAAAAATATACACTTAGTATGGTTTTAATCCCCAGGGTTGCAGGTGTGTGTGTGTGTGTGTGTGTGAGACACACAAGAGGAGAGGAGGGAATGGGTGTATCATTTGTTCAATACATAATTAATAAAATGAAAATAGTGACCTCTTCAGATAGCACCCAAGAAGTATACAAACTAAATTCTGAAATGTAACTCATGCCATAAAAACAGAGTGAATATATGCCCAATTAATTTAGAAAAGCAAAACAGTTAGAATGAGTTTAATATTCTACTAGCAATCTTTACATAGTAAAAGTTTCTATTTAAAGATTTTGTACAACATAATATATAATTACACATTATAGACTTATAAAAATTAGATGGTTCCAGATTAATTATCATTAGTATTATAAATTTATTCTATTGCTAATTAACCATTTTTAGCTTTAAGCTTAGAGAAGTTTGAATTTCTATTTTAGCAAAGTTGTGTGAGACATCTGGCTTTGGGAACTAAAGATATAAGAAAAGGTGTTCACGAACACCTTCGTGAACGTTCTCTAAATTCCTAAAAGTTATTTTAAAAACAATAGGAATGAAAATGTTGGTAATTTAAAAAAATAAATAAAACCAGCTACAATGAAAGGAAATGAAAAGGTGAAAATACCAAGTAAATTCTAGCCTCTGGGAAGTAAATGAACCCAAGACGGCTTCCTCAACCTGATGAGGTTTCATTAAGAGCTGTCTGCCATACATGAGGTCTATATCAACTCCCCTCTCCACGCGGCTCAGGGAACACCATAGCAGGGTGGGCAGATTTAATATAAGAGCTGGGAACTGGGAAGAGTGCTGTGAATTGTCCTTCATACCGGATCGCGCAGTCCAACTCACAGCAACAGGGGCTCCCTGAAAGAGACCCGCTCAAGATCAAGGCAGCAAAAACTTTCAGTCTCGGATCTGGAGAGATGCTGTAGTGGTTACGAGAACTGGTTGCTCTTCCAGAGGTCCTGAGTTCAAGTCCTAGCAACCATCCATAGGCTCACAACTCTCTATAACTCTAATTCTAGAAAATCTGAAACCCTCCTTTTCTGGTACATGTGTGGGCAAGGTATACACCATGTTAATTATATATAAATATATATGCATGTATATATATATATATATATATATATATGTATTATGTATGTTATATTTATGTGCTATATCCACATTGGGCACGTGCACACACACACACACCAGGCAAAACATCCATACATTTTGTTGAACAACTCTGAGGAGTCACTCTTACATCCACACAATTGTGTAGTAATTGTGGACTTATATAGTGATTATCTTTTTATTGCCCTTTTCACCATCAGACCTCTAGAGATCATGACATTGATCCATGTCAGTTCTTTATGTTTCCACTGCCTAACAATTGCTTGCTTAATAGTTAGATGCTCTGAGTGTTCCTATCGGACAAATGGTTACATGTTTGCAATCTTATTTTTAAGAGGAAAAATGACTGTCTTCTACACATTCAAGTGGACCCAGGAAAGCAGTCCCCCTCAACCTTTCTAATGCTGTGACCCTTTAATTCCCTTTAGTTCCTCATGTTGCGGTGACCCCCAACCATAAATGATTTCATTGCTACTTCGTAACTGTAATTGTTCTATTGTTACAAATTGTAGCCGGGCAGTGGTGGCGCATGCCTTTAATCTCCGCACTTGGGAGGCAGGGGAAGGTGGATTTCTGAGTTCGAGGCCAGCCTGGTCTACAGAGTGAGTTCCAGGACAGCCAGGGCTACAAAGAGAAAGCCTGTCTCGAAAAAACAAAACTACAAAAAACAACAACAACAACAAAAAGAACAAATTGTAATGTAAATCTCTGATGTGCAGGATATCTGTTGAGAACAGTAAACTATAAACTGACGACTCTAAAATCAAACATCTAATTTTTGAAGGCAGTATGACCTTCTGATAAGTATCCTCTTATGAAAGGCAAATAGTTAATAAATTGCCATTTACTAAATGTTCAGATTTTATAAATGGTACATGAAAGAATAGTGGAACGGTCAAAACAGTGAAAAACAGAAATGAGTCATAAAAACTGATAAAATAAAAAGAAGACACAATCGGATGGCTGTGTTAGTGCTACTGAGACCTAACCAAGCTTTTTTGAGATTTTGTTGCAAGAAGCAACAGATTTCAGTGTAGAAAACATTTCAAAGAACAAAAAGAAAAAAAATAACTGGTTGGCGAATTCAAATCTGAAAAAAAAAAATATATACTGTGGCTGATGATGTTGATAATACCTATTACATACTAAGGGAACTTTAATAATCAGAAAAAATGATTTTTTTTTTGTTATTTAGATAATGGAAAGAAATTTCTGAAAATAGACACCAGGAGTTCAGAAAGACATTTTCTCAAATGACAAAGAAGTGGATAAAGACTGTAGTAAACACAGCGCTGGCAGCTCTTTGTGTGCTAGTTTGTTTTGCCCTGCTATTAACAAATATGCTTTGTTAATTCTCTTATGGAAATCCTATTACATGTTCAGAGCTATTTGTGCAAGGGTCATCAATATCCAGGGATCTTAAATCTGAGCTTAAAACTGGTCCAAGTTCAAAGGAGTTCAGCGGACAGCATTCTCACCCACTGGACATAATCTAGGACACCAGGATCAGAGACCCAAACTGTGAGTCTACAAGTAATGTTTTTGATAATATATTTTTTTAAAGAAATTTGTCTTGGGGGAAAAGATTATGATTTCAATATTTATATGTTGTTGCGTTCTTTTAAAATATTTCCAACTAACATCAAACATGCTGTAAAGACAATTACATACTGTATTGTTTTCCTCTTGAAGCCATTTATGTGGTCATCTCTGTTAATCAAAGTTCAGATTAAACACACAAGTGTGAGTTTGATATTCTGCATACTTAATATAAATCCTCAAATGAGGAATTAATTCTGAAACTTTAAATTCTTCAGTTCTCCTTTGAGTGCAAGAGGAACTGAAGGGAAGAAATGACGATGCCTTTCACTTTGTGTTTGAGAATTTGGCTTTCAGCACATAGAAAGTAGCATGTCACTCAATACTAAAGCTCTTTCACGTAATTCTAAGGCTTTGCAAACTGCTGGATAAAACAGTCAAAAGTGTGGATTAAGGCTTTTGGATAACAGGACACATTTCAGGCTGTTGGTTTTTTTTATACTTTAAAGTGAAGATAAAAATACCTACTTCAAATGTCTAAAACTTTAAAGAGATCTAAATTATGTTTATTTAAACAAATATTGAGAACTTGATGAGATTTGCTAACTTATGTGAAATTTTTCTTCTGATTGATTTGATTTTCCTTCTACTTTGTCCCAGTGAACATAATCATTACTAATAAATTTTACTGTTTGTGTAATGAAAATGAGTGTAGTATGTTTTCCCCATTGCTTTAAAATGAATTGATTTCATTAACTACAAATAGCTTTTAACTACAGTGTTCATTTTAAATATATAGATGCATATATATATGTGTGTGTGTGTGTGTGTGTGTGTATACTTATTATATATGATACATGAAATCACATTATTGTGTAATTTATTTCATAGATCATCTAATTTATCAAATTGAGAATTCAATTTTTGACAAAATATTTTGTTTATCAACTAGATTTTGTGTTCTATTATTATCAAAATATCTGGAGAATAATTTATAATGTTCATAACAGAATTAAACAATATATACTGGAAGTAAATGAGTTTACAAAATATATATATAATTAAGAAAGATAGCTCCCACAAATTTTTTGGATGGCTGTGATACTTCTATCCTTTCCAGAACAAAAGAATGTCTAAAGATTGTAAAAGCAATGCTGGTGTTGACATCTTTTCATTAAGCACAGGAATTCCATTTTAATTTTAATTTTAATTTTAATTCTGAAAGCTCATATATTAAAGTTCTGTGCTGAGAATATAGGCTGACGAATATAAAATTGCTACTTTCCATGTATTCCTGGCATCCAAGTTGTTCAAAAGTCATTCTTCTCCTTCCACCTTCCCAGGCTCATGTGTTCAAATGGCAACATTATTTATAGAGTAGGGAAGACGCTAAGAACGTCTTCTCCCCAGCAGCTTATGTCGAAGTTTCCATCAGAAATCTTGATCAGTTGTCATGATTCAGTGTCTAGATTCTGCAGGAGAATATTAGTACATAAGTTAAGGGTGTGCTTTATATGCAAAGAAGAGCACAGTAGCAATTGCTGGGTTTCCCCCACTTGCTCAGCTTAGTGTTCTTATTCATTGTCATTGTTTTAAAGACTGCCTTATATTCCACTCGTGCTTATAGTAATTTGTCTTTAAAGAAAACACTCATTATGATAACCATGAAGTGCTAAGGCTCATGCATTGACAAATTAACAACTAGGATAACTAATGATGACAACAGAAATACTGAGTGTCTTTACTCTCTTAGTGAACTGAAAATCAGGGAGGAGTTTAAGTGGCAGCTGTATGAGGCACTGTGGCAGAAGCACAGAAAGGGAAACCAATCACTTGACAATTACCAAAATGATAATCCATTAGAGAATAATTATGTCACATCCCACTTAACTCAACATTCCTATTTCCTCTTGCCATTTCATGTGCATTTTATTATGCTATATTCTTCATTCAAGATTAATCTTTTATTTTGTATGTTCTCAAATGCCTTTCAGCAAATATTGCTTATGAAATATAAATCAAAGTACTTCTATAAAGCACCCAATCAGTCATGAAATATGAACATGTAATATAGTTAAGGGGTAAAATGTATGATATGTGTATGTATATATGCATGCATACATGATGTTTGATAGAAAACTTAATTATATACAAGCAGAACATATATGCATTGACTCTTAAATAAAATTTAGATTTGGTTGACTAAATACATTATTAAATTTACTTGCTCTTCATTTCTTATTATTCACTAGTTAACAAATTAATTATTACCTAAAATGTATTAAGTCACCAATACTAAATACTATATACTTTACATAATTCCTTGCATATATTCTCCATACACTTCTTGAAGTAGTACAATTATTACTCTCAGTTTTAGAAATGAAAAACTAAAGCAAATAGAGCTTTAGTGATTTGCCCAAGGTCATATAGCTAAAGGTTGGCCGAGCCAGACTTAAATCTAAGTGTTCAAGTGCTACGCACTATGTACACTCCCACTCAAAGCACTTAAATGTATGGTCCACAGGAAGTCAAGTTCTTCTTTTGAGGAAAAAGATACATACAAATAAATTAGAGGGTGATTTTTTAAAGATTCACAGAGATGAGGCATAAAATCTCCTGTGTAATGATACTGACATAAGGGTACACTTTCCACCACCCCTATCTCCTCTTCCAAGTCTAAGATCATAACAGTGGGCTGGACTGGTACACAGAGGAGAATATTGCCTTGGGCAATAGTCACCTCCATCTTTCTGATTTGAAAAAAGAATTCTGTACAAACTAGTAGTTCTCATATGACCTGACATGGTGGTGTCAAGCCTATTTCACATGCAATCAACCAGTAGCTTGTTTTATTAAGAAATACAAAATGCTTCCTATAGGAGCCCAGTATGACAGGCAGGGGTTAAATATCTCAATGAACATATTAATATTGGTGAGAACATTAGCCTGGCTTAGTTGATCAGATTAGCTCACAGTCACCTTGGAACAGCGAAGCAGACACATTGGAAATATATGACTAGAGACAGAAAATGGGAGAACAGGAGGAGAAACAAGGGTGATTGGATGCAGTGTGACTCTCGGGAACACAGAATGTGGCATGAAATCCAACTTTCTTACGACAGTAAAGAGAAAAAGAAAAGTTATGAATTTTATCCACCTCACGTTTTTGCTAGTTTCAGCCACCTTACTAAATAACTGTTCTTCAAAGATTGGAGAGATGAATCCATGGTTAAAATGCTTGCTGCAAAAACAAGTGGTGGGGGGCATCTATAATGCCAGCAGTGAAGGAGGGTGGGCACAGAAAGGCCAATCAAGGGGCTCCTTAAGCAATTGAAATAAAAGAAAAACAGTCAGATGTCAACTTGTGCCTCCACATATGTAACCTATACAAGTGAGTACACTACCTTTGAGGTACACACACACACACACACACACACACACACACCACAAACTTGCACGAAAGCAAACAAACAGATGAACAGACAAAAGTAATTCTTTGGTTCTATCACAGTTAGTTAATACATTTAAAAATTTTTATTAATTAAATAAGTATAATAGGAGTTATAGTTCAGTCAGTAGACTGCTTGCCTGCTATACAGGAAGTCCTGGTCGCAATTTATACACCAGGTGTAGTAGCACATGCTTGTAATTACAGCACTCGGGGAGATAAAAGACAGGAAGATCAAAAGTTCAAGATAATCCTTAGCTACAGATCAAGTTCCAGGCTAACCTGGGATGCAGAAGACCCTGTCTCAAAATCAACAAACAAGCAAGCAAGCAAACAAACAAACAGTATTCTAACAGCCCAACGTTAAAAAGAATCAGGGTCGCAGATTTTTATGTCACCTAAGATGAAAAATACAGTAATTCAGACAGTAAGTGTTGATGAAGTCAGCATTTGTTTTCTAACAGCCCAACATTAAAAAGAATCAGGGTCACAGATTTTTACATCTCCTTAAGATGAAAAACACAGTAACTCTTTCAGACAGTAAATGTTGATGAAGTTAACATTTGTCTTCTTGGTCCATTTTAACATCAATTTTCAGTCACATAAAAACATTCTTACTGACATCCAAAGGCTTATAATAATATCATTGTTACTTAAAAATCAACCATTACTCATAATACAATTTCAAGTCAAATGTTGGTTTTGTTGTTTTGTTTTGTCTTTTTCAAGACAATGTTTCTCTAGCTGTCCTAGAACTCACTCTGTAGACCAGGCTGGCTTACAACTCAGAGATCTGCTTGCCTCTGCCTCCCGAGTGCTAGGACTAAAGGCATATACCACCACTGCTTAGTTCAAATGTTGATTTTTTTTAATTAACAATACTTAAGATACATTTTATTTTATACAATAGGCACATAAAACATTTATTTTCTTTTAAACACATTTTTATTATTTTTTAGAATTTCATATATAATTATTGCATTTGTATCATTTCAATCCCACACTCTTCCCTCTCCTATGTGTCTCCTCATTCCCTCTCAGCTTCATGGACTCTTATTAGTTAATTGTGATAGATAGATAGATAGATAGATAGATAGATAGATAGATAGATAGATGATAGATAAATAGACAGGTCATAGAGAGAGAGATACATAGAACCTCCTAAATCAGTTTAGTATATATCAGGGAGCTTGTCCCTGCAGAAGTCTAATTTTACTTAGCAGTCATTAATTGCCTATAGCTCTTCATCTAAGGGTGGGGCCTTGTGATATTTTGCCATTTTACAATTGATATGGTAACTGGCATTGTCATTGTTCAGATCTTGTTTAGAAAATATTTATTTTCTGTATGCCAGGATACATTATTTTTGAATACCAATGTAACTACTTATATGATGCTAATGTAAATTTATTAAGATAGATTATTTGGAATAACCAACAAGTCCTAGAGGAGGTAATTAGAGGGAGAATTACCATAACTATAGATAAACCTATCAATAGTAAGTAATATTCTGTTTATGCTGTCTTCTACAGAGACCGTGAACACTAGAAACAAACATTTCTATGTTTCAATATTTTTCTTCTAACTTGTTTACACTTTTTCTGGAAGTAAACCATATAAAATTTTGTTAATTTCTATACTCTAACTTAAAGAAAGGCAGTCTAGTTGACTTATATGTTAGCATTAATGACAACCTTACTAAAATACTTTTGTTTTTAAACAAAAATTCAGATCCCAGAGAACTGTTCAGCACAGTCTATTCTAGGTATACACTAACCAAATCAATAGACCTAAAAATAGATAACCTGTCTTCTCTACTAGATTGACAATTAAGCTATTAAAAATAAACTGAGGAAAAAGCTATAGTTCTATCTCTTCAACATTTGAAGTACAATTATTTTAAATGTTCTTAGCTTTATTTAGAATTGTTGCTAGCCAAACCAATAATTAACTCTTGCAGAAGAAAAGGCTAATTAAGTTACCATTTTTTCTAGAACTTAAGGGACAATTGGAATAATAAACTAAGTTTCAAGTTCTTTATTCTTTGCTTTTACTTTGAAGCAAAAAACAGTTCATGATTCTTTAGAAATAAAAATGGTTTTAAATAGTCACATTTCTTTTATTAAACCAAAAGTACTTACCTATTTCCTTTTTGGTTTTCTTTTTCTGTTATTCTTCCTATTTAATAAAAGCATTCAAATTCACTATCTTTTTAAATAGCTAAATAAATTTAATATTTCTAATTGCAAATGTACCAAAATTGCACTCCTCTTGGAGTTTGAACGCCAGCCAATTCTCTGTACATTATTACAAATTCATCATTCTTAATTATACTTATAACTACATAAATATCCTAGAATCTTAATAGCTTACTTAAAAGCTTTTTCTTGTTCAAATGGGAAACCAAGGCAGCAAAGATTTTTGCTCTCAGATGATTCTGTTAGGGATTGTAATAAAGGAAACAGAATTTCAGGATCAGCCCAAAAATTATCACAAGCTAAGGCACAAAAGGAGTCAAGACAAGCAGTAAAGAAACCAACTCTAATACTGAAGCACAAGTCAACAAAAGCTAAGAAGGAATTACAGTCCAGACTGGAAAGCATCAGTGTTTAAAACTGACTTTACAGAGAGACAAGAGAAAATGTAAAGGCACTTGGTGTATCCAATGTTACAGAGCCTCCCCAATGGAAGTTTCAGAGAAATCACAACTCCGTACATCCCTTAGGGAACATACTGGTGTTTATAAACCAAACTTTCCAGATGATAAAAGATAAATAAGTAAGTAAATTGAATTTTACTGAGAACTAAGCATAAGGAAGTAACTGGCCCTGAAGTTCCTGTAGCATTTTAACTTCTCAAAATTACAAGAGAGTGTAGCAGGATGAGAAAATTATTTGCTTACTTTCTGCTTCTCTTTGTTTGGTGGGCAATCATTACATGAAAACTCACTCTTTAGCATTGAAAGATGTTAAGTATTGATTAGCAATGTTTCTTAGGACATCTTTTTTCAATACTAAATACACTGTACTTTTCAAATCATAGGCAGAAAGAATCTAAATTAGTTACTTCAATAAATAGTGTGATGGTTAACAGTAGGCACCAAAGGCAAACAGTCTAGGTTAAAATCCTGTACTAATCTTGCATGACAAATAATCAAATTTCTCAGGCTTCCACAATTTAAAATGGAATTACTTATGTCCTACCACATTGGGCTAGGAGAGCATTTAATAAATTTGTCACATAAGGTACTTGGAAAAGGCATGTCCTGTAGTAAATGCTCATAGAAAGTGTGGTGGTTTGAATAAGAATGGCCCCCAGTGCTCATATAGTAGAATGCTGAGTCATCAAGGGAGCGTGGCACTATTGGAGAAAGATTAGAACAATTAGGAGGTGTGGCCTTGTTGAAGTAGGTGTGGCTTTGTTGGAAGAAGTGTGTCACTAGGAGTGAGCTTTGAGGTTTCAAAAGCCCATGCCAGGCCAAGGTTCTTTATCTTCGTGTCTATGGATCACAGCTCTCAGCTACTGTTCTAGTACCTGTCTGCATGCTTTGGCCATGATGATAATGGACTAAACATCTGGAACTGTAAGCAAGCCTCCAATTAAATGCTTTTATTTTGTAAGTGTTGCCTTGGTCATGGTGTCTCTTCACAGCAATAGAATACTAAGACAGTAAATATGCTACCTAATTAGAATTTTTCATTATATGAGATATTGGTGTAGCGCCTTGTGAAATCTTTTGACAAGTAATAATAAAAATAAGACATTTTTTAATCAGTAGTGTTCACCAAAGGACCTAAATCCAAAATGCAAACATAAACCTTTAAAAGACAAAGTACAAATTATACAAACATCTTCAGTAGCACTTGCTAAATCAATGTCCTCTTACAATGCATACAGAAACACTCAAAGCAGTCTTTCTCATAGTGAAAACCCATAATCCACAAGGGGGACATCAGAGGATTATGAATACATGCATATGTATTTAAGGATGTGTATGTGTTTGCATGTGTATTCCAGAACTTATCAGTCTTACTGGTTCTTTTTTCATTGTACAGACTGCACCAAACCCAACCCATAAAATGGAAGAAGCTGCAAGCCAAAGCTTAGAGGAAGATTTTGAAGGACAGGCCACACACACAGGTAACTAAAGTGCAGAGAAAACATAATTATTGAAGTAAGATCAAATCTAGAAATATCTCCTATTCTTACAGAGAATATTATTGCAATTAAAGTAATATCTTCATCTAGTCAGGAAGAATAATTTTAAAACATTTGACTAAATAAATTAGCTTAAAATGAAATGACCCAAGATTAGTTATTTGTTAATTCATTATCAAAGAGTTTGAAAAAAACCCACAAATTGTTGATAATTTCCTGCTACCCTGGTATCATAAGACTCTTCTATCTACAATTTAATAAGGTCTTTTCTATTCTGCCAATCCTCCTGTCTGTACTCACTGTAGCCTTCCTTAGTACACTCTATATAAATATATATTAGTGATCAAAAGTAAGTAATACTTAAGTTTAGCTTTTTAAATGTGAAAAAACAAAAGTCTAATAAAGAATGTTTGAATCAATCTACCTCCAGAATATCCAAAACATCATTTCATCAAGGAGCTATTCTTAACTTGTTGAATTGTATGTGGTTATTTATATGCCACTATCAAGAGCTTAAATGTTAAGTGCTATGACTTAAGTTTTACACTCAGAAGCCTTTTGACTGCAGAGAATCTATGTCACTACTACTTCCCATATCTGTAAGCATGGATTGGAACCTTTGAATTCAGTCATAGGTTTGAATGAATTCACACTAGTACCAGAATAAGTATATGAAAATTTATTTAATGATAGCTATGGTAAAAGTATCTTTCTAAGTATGAAATAAGCAAAGAAATTGTAAGCGAAAAGCTAGGTCAGTTTGCTGGAAGGAAGCAGGGATTACAGGAGGAGGGACGGCGTGAAGGAAGTAAATGGAAGGAGCGAAAAAGCAGGTGCACAGAAAGCGAAAGAAACAAAGGAAATGCCCATTGTCTGGTAAACGTTATCAGGAGAAAATATTAAGGGAAAAATTTAACATACTTAGGAGAAATGTGCAATCTAACAGACAACAAATTAATATTTTATATATTAAGAATTTCTACAAATAATAAGAAATTAAACAGAAACCAAATACAATAGTGGATGTACTAGTTATTTGGTATGATTTTGTGTTACTGTGATGAAATATCCAGACATAAGCAACTTAAGGAAGGAAGAGTTCATGTTTGCTCCCAGTTCTAAGTACAGTCATCATGGTGGGGGTGTCACGACCCGCTTGAGGCGGCTGGTCCACTGTATCCGCACATAGGAGGCAGGGCAAAGTGAATGGTAATGCTTACTTACCGATCTCCAGGACCTCAGACCGTGGAATGGTGATACCCATAGTTAAGGTTTGTCTTCCACCTCAATTAGCTTGACTAAATAAACCCTTACAGACATGCTTAGAGGCTTATCTCTTAAGTGATTATAGATCATATCAAATTGATGATCAATATTAACCATCACAGTGGGCAAAAGATTCACAGAGAAAAATAACCTAAAAAAGACACAAACATAACTTTGGCGAGATACATTTTTTTTTTCTCACAGAAGTAGAAAAACTGTAAGTTTCACACATCCTCTGAATGAAGCACTGGAGGAGTACAAATCAACGTGGTTTGACCTCTGTAAGGGCAGCTAGCACCATCACAGTCAGGATGAGGCGTGTCCTTCAACCTGAGGCATTTCACTTACACTTGACAGATAGGATAAAAAAATTGAGCCTGGTCTACAGAGTGAGTTCCAGGACAGCCAGGGCTACACAGAGAAACCCTGTCTCAAAAAAATAAAAAACAAATTGATATAAGATGCCTCATTCAACATCATTTGTGATACAAAAAAATGAGGAAACAATACCACCTATCAGTAATCACTAACTAAATTGTGTAGACATTCATAATAATTTACTGTGTTCTATATTGAAAAGAAAAGGAAGATGAAGAGATTTCGACTCTTAGGGTGGAGAGGTGGCTCAGTGGTTAAGAGCACTTGCTGCTCTTCCTGAGGACAGTAGAAAAATAAAGATAAAAACATGGTTGCCTCAATGAATCAAATCAGCTGTAAGCACTTTATTTATACAATCTATATTATAAATTACTATACAATATGACACACAATGTGAAAGAGAAAGAACACACCCAAATGTAGAATATCGTATTAATGACAGACAAGACTAAGGTTTAGTATGGGTAGCTCTATTAATATTGCATGCTCTGAAGAATTTGAGACTTTCGTCAAAGCATTATTTTTCACGAACCAAGTGTTGTAATTCTAAATATGTGGTTTTTCTGATTTCTCTATGTGGTGTGGCAGAGCCTCATACGTATAAGAAATGCACCCAACAATTGAGTGATATCCCTGGCACTCTCCTTGAATTTTCTTAAACTTTAAAACTCTATCCTTTCTATATTTCTCAGTGATTCTTGGGCTCTCAGAAGGAATTGCTTGGTAGTGTAATAATAGCTATCACTTTAGCTTCATTAACTGAGGTCAGATACTGTTTTCCATAGGTTGTGTTAGCTGCCATTGTTAGTGTTGCTCCAAAGGAACCCCAATCTCCTTTAACAGTGTAGAGTCAATGATCACGTACTGCAAAAGCGTTTTCCTTAGGTAGTGAGTGCTGTTTGTCTAAAATTCTGTTTGCTTTTATATATTCCAACTTTTAAATATTTTTACCTCTAAACTTTTGTAAGTAGTTCAAAGCACATAATTTGGTTTTTACTATTACAGATGTTTCAGAAAGATTCATACCACAGTCTTGGCCATCTAATAAAGTTAATCTTGGAGATGATTTTTATGGACTAGTCTGTAAAACAATATTTTTAGCCTAAACAAAGTGTTTGTTCCTAGTGCAGAGGATGGCAAGTTTTCTCACAGCAACACTTAGACAAATTTCAATTGTGAAAACAGTATTTTTTTAAAGATTTCTTTATTATGTATATAGTGTTCTGCCTGCATGTATGTCTACTTGCCAGAAGGGGCACCAGAACTCATTAAAGAAGGTTATGAACCACCATGTGGTTGATGGGAATTGAACTCAGGAAGAACAGCCAGTACTCTTAACCTCTGAAACATCTCTCCAGCCCATGTAAGCAGTATTTTTAGAATAACAAGAAAAATGTTCTAAAATGTATTTCAGGACCCAAAGGAGTAATAAATGATTGGAGAAAGTTTAAATTAGAAAGTGAAGATGGTGACTCAATTCCACCCAGCAAGAAGGAGATCCTCAGACAAATGTCCTCTCCTCAGAACAGAGATGACAAAGACTCAAAAGAAAGAATGAGCAGAAAGGTAAGAGGAGAAAAGACAGGTTATATGCTCTGCCTTTCCTAGTCTAAGTGGCTCAAGAGAATCACTTTAGAGTATTAGGAAATGGTTTCCTTATAATACAAAGTGAATATTGTGAACAAGGTATTCTATACTAAGAAGCACATGTGGGAATCAAAAGAATGGATTATGAATATATGAACTGTTCTAGAGGAAGTTTAGAAAAACGAGAAAACAAAATATAGAATTTTAAATTATATGAACTATTCCATTCTTTAGGGCAACAAAAGACACTGTTGTGTGTTTTCGCTCCTGCATGATTATAGGCAGGTGAACCTGTATGCAGAAAAGTAGAGACATTCACTGGGTTGAGGATATTCATAGTTTAGTAGAATAGAATTGCCAGGAAAAAGAAGGAAGGAGATAAGCAGAAACTCAATGCTAAAAAAGACAGCATTGCAAGAGTCTTAGTTATGCGTGTATATGTCTGTGTCATAAAGAGATAGAGTCAAAGATAACCTCTAAAATGTTGATGGAGATTATTTGAATATTAAATTGGTAGAATATTAGTATTTTTATATCCTTTAAAAAATTTTAGTTCATTTCAAACTCTCCAAAAATAGTATATAAATATGTCATATTTGTATGACAAGATTAATGATGATAATAAAGGAAGCAATTAAGAGATTTTCATTTAGGCCTACAATTAGCCATAGGCCTAAAATCAGCAATAGGCCTGACATACATACATGCTAACACAAAGTCTTAGGTCTCTGTAGAAAAACACTGAAACAGCAGGCCATAAGCTATTGTAAACAGGCAGCTTCTGTGGAAATTTACCAGCCCGAGTAGTGATAGGTCTTATAAATAGGCAGCCTCGGCGGACAGTACCAACTTAGATAAGGACAAGTGAATCATAGGCAGAGTCATAGTGACCTGTCACCTGAACCTTCACCCAGCTGATACCCTATTCTGAATGGTATCCGTACTCCCCTGAACACCTATGCTCCAATGTCATTCCCTTCCCCACATCCTGCCCTTTTGTGTTTTTAACCCCTGTGCGAATGAGTAAATTATGGTGTGATTTAAATTAAAAAAAAGTAAAAATAAAACAAAAAAAGAAACAATAAAGAAAAATAACTTCAAAAAAAAAAAAAGACAGTAAAACTGGAATAGGAAAAAAAAAAGAGAGATTTGCATTTGTGGGAGATCACTCCAGTGGATTATTTATCACCAAATCAGTTTATATTGGGAGTATCCTGAGTTAAGAGACTATGAACAGAAGTGTGCCCAGGCCCATGGCTTCAGACCATGGTAGTGATCTTTAGTTAAACGGTATGAAACGCAGAAGACAGAAGTTGGTTCTTTCTCTGAGTGATCATGCAGTGTGGATGGGACAATCACATTTCCCAAATGGAGGAATTGTAAAAATGTGTTCATTTGTTTTACAGATTATAAAGGGAAAGCAAATTTTAAAAGTATTATAAAAACAAAAATAGTATTAAATCTAAATTGCTAGTATTAAAGATTTTATGCTGGTTAAACTTCAGAAATGTGTCTGTATGCCTAAGTATCTCTGCCTCCTTGTATAAACAGAACAACTTCTGACAGGAATGTTCAAATGTATCTCCAAATCAATATTCATGAGGCTTGGTTGCTTGAACTAGCAGAACCAAGATAGCAGCTTATGAATTATGCAAAACATTTAATAATTTTAGGACTAAAAGAATGAAATTGAGATTATAATATTAACATAGAGAAACTATTAGAATAGGAAAGAGACCTAGGTATAGCAGCACTTGAGAGGTTGACATGGGAGAACCTTGAGTTCAAGGCTAGCTGGGCTATGGAGCAAGACCATACCAAAAGAAAGAGAGATGAAACACAAAGGTAGAAAGGGGGGGGGTAGATTGCCAGGGAAAAGAATTGGGAATATTAAGAAAACATACAAGAGGCAGAAACAAGTAATATAAAACAGTCAGCAGATGTAGTTCAATGGTTACATGATGAAGAGGATGCTACAGGTGACTACCGTCCTTAGGCTCCCCAGATGCCAGCTTCCAAGTTTCTCAGCCACTCCACACCTTTCAGCGAGCAATAACACTAGACTGTATCATTGCTTTATGTCTATTTTTTTCTTGGTTGAGGGTAAGAGGTGATTAATTGTCTATCAGATATATTAATAATGGAGTCCACATTGTGAAAGGGTATTAAGATAATTTGATGTTCTAACCACAATAAAATGTAGCCCAGTGGTAAGGAATAACCTGGAGGGCTTGTTAAAACACAGACAATTCAGCCTCACCCATAGAGCTTCTGAGTCAGCAGATCTGGGTAGTGCCTATAATCAGAAAAAAAAAAAAACCCTGCTGACACTGAACATTAATTAATTAATTAGTTAATTGAATACATAATACAAGCTCCAATGGTACTTATTCAATGAAAATAAAAACAGAATAAAATGTAAAGTAAGGGTCCTGGAAGTAGCCTTTGAGCCAGTGCTTAAATGAAAAGGCTCTGTTAAAAGCACGTAAGGTGTGGTCTAAGCAGAGAGGTCAACAAGTAAAAGCTTCTAGACTTGAGAATGAGTTTGATGCATCTAAAGATGAAACATTCCTCATTGAATTATCTCTATTATTTCTTTCATGCGTTCTCAGATGAGCATTCAAGAATATGAACTAATTCATCAAGACAAAGAAGATGAGAGTTGCCTTCGCAAATACCGTAGACAGTGCATGCAGGATATGCATCAGAAGCTGAGTTTTGGGCCTAGGTATGGGTTTGTGTATGAGCTGGAGTCAGGGGAGCAATTCCTGAAACCATCGAGAAGGAGCAGAAGGTCACCACGATCGTGGTCAACATTTACGAGGATGGTGTCAGGGGCTGTGATGCACTCAACAGCAGCTTAACCTGCCTCGCAGCAGAGTACCCAATGGTCAAGTTCTGTAAGATAAGAGCTTCTAATACTGGAGCTGGGGAGCGCTTTTCCTCAGACGTACTCCCTACCTTGCTCGTATACAAAGGTGGGGAACTCATAAGCAATTTTATTAGTGTTGCTGAACAATTTGCCGAAGAATTTTTTGCTGCAGATGTGGAGTCTTTCCTAAATGAATATGGATTACTACCAGAAAGAGAGATACATGACCTAGAGCAGACCAACATGGAAGACGAAGACATCGAATAAGCATTCACATGTCAGTATCTCGTGTCGATCCTTTACAGAGTGAACATTGATAATTTTTTGGTAGTATCTATATTCCTTTAGCAAACACTAAATATGGTCATGGCTATTCCAATTTGGGGGGAAAGACACTAAAATTATGTAAATAGCATTTTTAGTACAAATTATTTAAATTGAGATAATACTTTACTGCAAAAATATTGTGGTTCTTAGGAAATAACTAGTAAACAGAGAAGGTAGGTAATGTCAATGTTAGGTCATTGTAAAAATCCCGTTCAAGTCCTGTGATAGCTTTTTACTCCTCATTTTTTTCCCTTGGCATTTTTATTTGGGCTCTTGAAGCTGAATATTACTTATAAATTGGTTTGTACTATAAGAATAAAATCCTATGAAGAAACAAATAGTCTGTCTAAAGTCTATGGTGAGTGGAGTATTTAAAAACTTCAAAAAGCTCAAAAAAATTAAAATGGTTTTATTTAGTAGTCTCCAATAACCACAAATTTGCATCTGAAAAGTATTGTTTTCATTTTTAAAGATATATTTATTTATTATATGTATATAAGTACACCATCACTATCTTCAGACACATCAGAAGAGGGCATTGGATCCCGTTACAGATGGTTGTGAGCCACCATGTGGTTGCTGGGAATTGACTCAGGACCTCTGGAAGAGCAGGCAGTGCTCTTAACCACTGAGTCATCTCTCCAGCTATTGTTTTTATTTTTAAAACAATACAAAAAGATGCAGAGAACAAAAGTAAGATTTTAGCTTTCACTTTTCTTGAAAATATTCAGAAGTTTGTCCAAACAAACAAAAAAAGAAAAAAGGAAAGAAAGAAAAAGAAAAAAGCTGGGCAGTGATGGTACATGCCTTCTTTAGTCCCAGCACTTTGGAGGCAGAGCTAGATGGATCTCTATGAGTTTGAGGCCAGTCTGATCTAGCAAATGAGTTCTAGAACAGCCAGGGCTACACAGAGAAACCCTGTCTCAAAAAACCAAAACAAAACAAAATTTTGGAACGTTGTCTTCCCTCACACAGACATGAAAGTGCAAACTAACATACAACATAAAGTATAAATGCATAAGTTACCTGGAGAGTAAGATGAATGGTGTCTAACCCCGAGTAAAAAGATAATGCTGAGTGAGGGCTAAAGCAGCATGGTGAACAATGGAAGAAACAGTGCGTGGTACACATCCAGACACAGACGTCTCGTGAGATGTTGCGGAGCATGTCAACACTTGGCAGCCCATGGGTTAAACAGGCAAATATTTGAAGCTTTGGCCTCCAGCCTTTTAAGTAACTAGCTTAACAGTTTTTCTTGTCCCTTAAATGTTTTCACCCTTACCCAGGACTCGAATCATTTCTCAGATGTTATCTGATGAGAACTACTTCATCTTTCAACCATCTGAACTGACATGACAACCACACATAAACATGCTCTACTATGTTATGGAAGAAGGATCCACACAGCTGTCTCCAGCTAGCAGGTCCAGCTGTGCAGTACCTGCACTAATTCCCACAGGCACCAGAAGGTCTCTTCTGTGGTTATGCCTCTCTCCACGCACTCTCTGCCTCTTTCTCCGTGTATTACTAATATTGGCTTTGAAATATTTATATATTACCCCTATTTAATGTATGTCCATCTACAATTTAAAGTTTTAACCTACCACCCATATCTCTGGTTTTCTTTAAAGTCACAACTCTTAAAGGAGGTATCTAAAACAGCCTAGAATTCCTGTTCCTCGTTTTTTTTTTTTTTTTTTTTTTTTTTACATCATACTGGTGGGACTCTGCCAAGGAATTAAGTATAGCTAAAATCTCTTATCAAGTTTATTAGACAACTTTTAGTCCATATTTTATTCAGATTGCCATCAATATCAAATTGATATGTCAAAGGGGACTACTCTCTTCCCTTTGAGTTACTTCCTCTGGCTTCTGACAACATACTGATATGCCCTTCCTATCCAACTGTCACTTCCTTTAAAAGCCCTTCATTGACTTCTCTAAGTATACAGTCTAGGTCATCTCTTTCAGTCAACTCTTGGATTGACATCTCCACCTTCCTCTACTTATAGAAGAAGGTAAAGTCTTTCTTTAGAAACAAAAGCAAACAAAGTATAGGAAAGGAAAAGAGGGCAGAAAGTCTGCCACTGGCATATGTATTCATGATGAACAGATACATAGGAATTCTTTGCAATGACTAGTTTATGCTGACTGGTCTCCTATATAGTTTTGTTTCTAAATGAATATTTCTGTTCATGAATCTAAAATCCTGAATATTGATTCCTCATTATACATTTGGGGAAAGCATTTTAAACACCATATGGCCTGCTTTTAGGTTTCTAGGCAATAGAGATTCACCTGGAGGAAGAAAGCGAAGAGGGGCCATGTATGATGTTACATATAATCATGGAGCTTTAAGAACAGGTCAACGTATTTTCTATCAAGTACAGGCTGAAAATCTCTTATAGAATTCCCTACTAAGTACTGGTCTTACAAATGTAGCAAAACAAGTCAGATGTGGTGGCATGTCTTGCACTCAGGAGGCCGAGGCAAGACAAGAGGGTTGGCAGTTCAATGACAGCATTGGCTATAAAACAAAAACATGAGCAAAATCAAAAAATGTGAAAAAACAAAACCAAGGATCTTCACATGAGGTATTTATATATCTAAAAGCTCAACAGAATTGCTATAGATTGGCATTAATTCCATGGACTGGAAGGAAACCCTTAAAGGATGGTGGTGAGATGGTGAAGAAGGATGGTAGAATACCCCCAAAATACAACAATAGTCTAAGAACAAGATGTAGAGTCAATTATTAGCAATTCAGTTATTCATTTATTCATTTTTATCCAATTATTAGCTATTTAGTCATTCATTCTCAGTGGCAGAATGAAGCAGGGTAGCAGCGCAGAGGAAGAAAAGAAAGGCTAACCATTGAAAGGAAGCATCCATCTATGGTAAACATAGATAGATAGATAGATAGATAGATAGATAGATAGATAGATAGATAGATAGATAGATAAAGAATTACTGCTTTGAAATATTCCTATCCAAAGAAAGCTCCTCTCCTGTAAGAAACAATCCACCATCTTTTCATTTTGAATAAACAGCTTGCAACCTTAAGCCAGACTAAGCCCAGGAATGTATTTAACCCATCATTGTCAAAACAAAAGTAACTAGGTGGTACCAACTTAGAGAGCGAGTGATGACAGCAACCATTCTCAGCATAAGCACTGGGTGACTAATGGGTGCCAGGGCAAGCTTTGATCATAGAATACTCATCAGGAGAGTCACACAGAAGACAGGATTTGACTAGAATGCCTGAAGTCTGCTGTTGCAAAAATGCTGCTTTACAAATGCCTTCATGTAAACACTTAATCTGTTGATTAATTCCATAGGAGAAGAGATCATTTAAAAATACATTTATTAATTCTTTGAGAATTTCAACAATGTATTTTGATCATATTCACCCCTAACTCCACCCTTAACTTCTCCCAGATCCACCCCAGAGATCATTTTTGATTTTCCAAAGAGTTTTAAGTTAAAAGTTTAAATGTTATACCAAGTCATATGATTCAATAATAATTGAATAATCACTCAAATAATAATTGAAATAGACCTGAAGGATAACTTCTTTGTTATCTAATGCTAGAAAATTTTGTAAGGAATAGTACATATGAATTGTAAATTGAAAAGCTAATTTATTCATTTGTTCAGAAAACATTACGGATAATGTGCAATGTCCATGCAGAGTTCCAGAGAGCAAGAAACATAAGGTAAAGAAAACAAGCCTTTATACAAGAAACAGAGGATATTTGCTTACACCTTTGTATCTCCACGTCTCTATTGTGACGCTGGTGACTCTAATGGGCATGAGTATCAAACTTCTTGATCTGAATCCATTCATTCATCTTGTGAATTTGTGCATACTAATTAATCTCTCTGCACCTTTTAAAAACCTGTCAGACACAGATAATGACTTCACTTCATCACAAAGTTACTATGTGATAAAAATGTGTAAATCATGTAAGTTAATTAGAAGACTGCCTAATGTACAGATACTACTTAAATGTTCCTTGTCATTATTAATAGATGTTCAGCAAGTAATTCATATGCTACATGGATTTAAAGGCATAAATTGTGCTTATATACATGGAAGCTAATTCATGAAGATGTCGGGCACAATGCATCTTTAGCAAACACAGTACTCACATCCTTCTAGAAATGAACTTACTGAACACCTTATCTATAATATTTAAATCAAAAGAGAAAAGTCCTTTAAAAATTCCAGAATAGTAAAAGGCAGGTAAGTAACTCCAACAAAATAACCTAATCACTGTACACACTGGATTCTACAGCTCATCTTCCATGCTTTGGGACACCTAAATGCTGATGACTATTCTCAAACTGAAATTCTTTCTTTACCTGGTGTTCATGGACTACACTTCCCAGTCTTATCTTGTGGCCTTTCTTCCTTGGTAGGGTTCTTCCCATCAAAGTCTTTCTTCCCTCATTGTCTCTTTGGATTCCATTATTCATCCTGATGCCTGCTCCTATGTCAAGATTTCTGAAATTCACTATTATTGACATTTCTGTGAAGATTTGTCCTGCACACTAAAAGACAGTTAGCAGCATCCCTGACCTTTCTCAAATAGATGCTAGTAACATCTCTCCTCTAATTGTAACAACAAAAAACTTTTTCAAGTGCTCTCTAGAAGGCAAAAATCATGCCCAGTTGAAAATTACTTACCATGACATAGAAAGCATATTTTCTGCCTCCGCTTTCTATATTGGTAGAGACTTAACCCACCATAATTTGTCATTATTACAATCATTTCCTAAATGCACTTCATAACTACCAATCATCAAGTTGATACCAGACTGTTCCACAAATGAATTCGGTGGCTGAGAAAATCCCAAGGCTGCTGGGCCATGCTGCTGAACGTTTTCTCAGGGTATCTGTGCAACAGAGGTGCTTTAAATTATATTCTGAAACATACTGGAACATAAATATTTTCTTGATGACCTATAAATTCTGAAAGTGAAATATCTATGTACAGTGTACCCTTCTATTAATGAAATAGTAGGGTTTTTTTAATGTAAATTCAACAGCAACATTTCCCAAGGTAATTTTTATGGTTGTCATCTTTAACTAAATGTTTAAGACTTGAAGCAAATATTAGAGGCACATTGGAGCTAGGGAAAGCATTAAGATAACTCTGAGTTTTTAGTCTCTTGCCATGGAAGATACCTAATGATCTGATTGTGGTCCTCAGAATCCACCTTAAAAAGCCTACACATATATAATCCCAGAACGTGTATGGTGAGACAAGAGGTAGGGAAGAGACTGTAACAGGGTTGGGTAGCTGAAGTAGGGGGAGTATGAGGTCAAGACTAGCCTGAGCTATATAGCACTACTATGTTTGTTATTTTTATAACACTGAACTTGAAAAAAGCTTGACATGATCAAATTTTAATCTATATAAAACAGTTGTATAGACAAATGCAGTAATCATTTTAGTTTTCAAGATCTCTGTGATTTCAATAACTCTTGATTCTTTAAAGAAGAAAACTCTGAACTTAAGAATAGATACATTTGTCACAAGAAATTCTTTGCCCTGTTATGAAAATAGGACATTTTGTGAGAAGTAAGATATTAAATTCCTGAAACACAATAACCAACTACTATATAAATTCATGATTACTAAGGAAGTCGTATAAAGTTAGTACCATCCATGCTGTAGAATACTAGTAGCTTTGAAGGCCCCAGATAGTGAATTCAGTATCACATTATGTTATCACAGAAAGATGCTCCTGAACACACTATGTAATAATTCTCCAAAAACATATCAAAACTCATATCCTGCATTAGTTACTTTACTATTGCAGTGATAAAACATCAAGACCAAGGCAACCTATAGAAGAGTTTATTTGAGCTTACAGTTCTAGAGGGATCAGAGTCCATGATGGCAGAGCAGAAGAATGGCAGCAGAGGCTAAATACTGAGTGTTTACATCTTAATCTACAAGTAAGAAGTAGAGAGATTAAACTGGCAATAGAGGAGGCTTTGAAACATCGAGGCCTTTCTGCAGTGGCATACTTCAAAGCTCCATCAAACCACACCTCCTAAACCTACCTAAACCATACCATCAATCAGAGACCAAGTGTTCAAATAACCACACCTACATATAAAGCTTAACCATAACCTTGAGTCTATCAATATTAGCTCCAATACTAATTTCATTAGGTAGTACTATTTACCTGAAAGTTACCAACACAAACAATATATTACCAAATTCAGGTTTCTCTATGATTTGTCTTAATGTAGTTCGGGTCTATGTATCAGTTCTGAGAAAAATAAAAGAGGAAGACTGGATGAACAAGAGAAAACAAAGTTACCTAGAGTCTGGAGAAAGCTTCAGTCCAGAAATCTAATAACTAGGTTTTTCTCATTATTCTAGCAATAGTATTAAGGAAAATTTTTTTATGAATACTTGAGACTCATGGCTGAACAAACTGTAAAAGTCTCTTTATTTCTCAGGCTTTCGGTCTTTTGTTTGTTTGTTTTACCATGCTTTTTAAGAAAATGCTCCAAAAGTACGTTTTTCATAAAGTCAGGTATGTTTACTCTGGCCATATTATTTCTCACAGTACCTATTTTCAGTCTCAATTCTTAAATACATAGAAGCTTAATTTTAAGCAAGTTATTTTGAAAATGATAACTCATTGAAAGGTTATTTATTCAGCATTGACAACACATAATTAGTACTCCTACAGGGCTCCTGCTGTAACAAACTGGGCTCATTCTAGTAGCTAATGATTATCACAAGTGAAATTAAACCTGCTGAGTTACTTGAATTCCAGAGACTTACATAATAAATTGTGTAAGTTCCCATAGAAGTTATAAAGAACAAAGCAATGACTCTGCATTATATTTCACTTTTACTAAATATCAGTTTCACGTCTTAGAGAGATGGTTCACCAATGCAGAGTACTTGTTGCTCTTGCAAAGGCCTTGAGTTTGGTTCCTAGCACCCACTTGCAAGCTCACAACCATCCTTAATTCTAATCCCATTAAAATGGTACCTTTTTCTAGTCTCTGCAAGCACAAACACAGTACAAATATCTACATGCTGTCAAAAACTTATACACACACAATAAGAGTAAAAGTAAAAAATCCTTTTTTTTTTTTAATTATAATTGCAAATACTCCAGAGATAGCTCAGCCCTTAAAGGCTCAACTTTTTTTACAGGGCAGGAGTTCAGCTCCTTGAATATACATCCTCAAACACTGTTTCTCTAGCTTCCCTTAAAAGAGGCCTGGAGAGGCACAGTTCAGTAGTTAAAGAGTTGACTGTTCTTGCATAGGATCTGAGTCCAGCTCTGAGCGCCCATGTCTGTGTCCTGGTTCCTATAACCCATACCTATAACTCTAGCTATAAGGGATCCATGCTCACTGGCACCTGGCCTTCATGGATGCCTCTACTCACATGCCCATATTCAAACAGACATACACACTGCAGACAACATTTTTATCAATAAGTTTTTTCTTCAATTTCTTTCTTCCTTCAAGTATTTCAAGAGACAGAGGCATCGTAAAGTTTTCATTTGTTGTTGTTGGATTGACTGGTGGCAGTACAAGATGAGGGGAAGGGGGAATCTTTTAAATTTTATTTGGTTCTTCCTGAAAGAAGGGAAGTGCATTTTTGTCTCTTTGAAACCAGTTGTTTTACTACTATTAACACTTCTAAATAAAGTCTTAAGTAGAAATATTTCTAATTATAGTAACAGTGACAAAAACACACATGACTTAAAATTTAGTTTACTACTTTAAAGCCCCATAATGACTAATCGGACTTTATAAAAACCCAGGTGCTTTTATTCAAAAGAAATTAACTTAAAGCTTATTGACACAGGAAAATAGAACATAAAATAAAACAAAATGTATATAAAGCAAATAGAAAATTTTAAAAGCAATTATCACTAAGCTAACATTAACAACCTTAAAAAGAAAGAAGTATTTTAAGTATAGAAAGGATGATTAATGATAATGATTGCTATTATAATTAATAATAACATGATACATGAAACCTTGGATACAATTTCACACATACATTTACCTAATGAAATGTTATAGAATTTTCACAGTAAGAATTACCTGAGCTTTAATTCTTGACTGCTGATGCAATGTGACCTTTCATGATGCATGGGCTTTCCACCACACCTTCCCTCAAACTATAAGCCATATAGCCCTCAAACTACAAGTTCTTCCTTCCTTAAAGTGCTTGTTGTTAGGTATTTTGTCATAGTAACAGGGAAAGTAAATAACACGTATAGTGCTGGGATGTGGAGCTGCTACTACAGTAAACCAACTACATGGCGCTCAGGCCTTTGCAACTGCTTACCAAGAGCAACAGGATCTTGGGTTAGAAAAGTCCGTCAATGTTTTAAGCTGAATGTCCCGTTTTGCTTGCTGTGGTGATAAATGCCACAGTGAAAAGTAACTTGGAATTAAAGGATTTATTTGGCTTACACTTCCAGATCACCACAATCCACCTTTGTGGGAAGTCATGGCAGGAGCTCAAGCAGGAACTGAAGCAGAAACCAAAAAATTCACTTACTGGCTTCCTCCCTCTGGCTGTCTCTCACTCAGCCAGCTTTGTAGGGAAGCTCAAAGTTAGCTCAAGACACCCAAGACCAAGTTCTTAGTACAAAGGTATAGGAGGTGATTCTGATGCTCTGATTGGGAATAAACACTGAAGGTCCTGTTCCCCAGTTGGTTCTTAATCGACCAATAAAGATGCTAACAGCCAATGGTTGGGCGGAAGAGGTGGGACTTCCAGTTTCCCACACCCAGGATGGCAGACACAGGAGATGAGAAGCGAATTGCCACGCTTCAGAGGAAAAGCTACCAACCATGTGAGATGGGGGGAGTAGCCATTGGCCACTTCTCTGACTGGGCCTAGGGTAGCAGGTCAAAGATTAGAAACCCAACTAAGCTGAGAGCAGATTTAGGGTGCTGAGCTAGGTAGGAGTGAAGGTAACTGAGCAACTAAAGTTGAGGGAAGATTGAGAAGTGTTGAGCTGGGAGTGAAAAGAAGGACATGATAGGGGAGGAAGGCTTAGAAGAGCCTAACCACTTTAATATGCTAAAGCATATTAAAAATAAGTGTGTGTGTGTGTGTGTGTGTGTGTGTGTGTGTGTGTGTGATCCGTGGATCCAGAGTGGCTCCTGGGCAACGGTTGGTAGCACAGTCTGTCCACCCGGAGCTTACATTACAGCAGGGTAGCAGAAACTACACACTACACAAAGGAAGTTTTTTGCCCCAGAGGGACAGAGGAGAGGGATAAAGGACAAAGACAGGAGATAAAGAGGAAGAAGGAGAAGGGAACGAGAGAGAGAGGGAGAAAGGGGGCACAGGAGAGAGGGAAGGGGTATTTTTCTTAGAGTGGGACAGAGGACTGCCTCTGGATACAAAGGAGACAGACGTGGCCTGTAGGCTAATGGTGATGAGGTGTTTAATTTCAACTGGGCATGTTGATCAGATGAGCCAAAGGGGGCTTTTGATTCCTGGACTTCAGTACTTGATAGCTTGACCTTGGTGGTCAGCTTCAGGAGGAGGAAGTGGGCAAATAACGGAATAGATCTTGGGAGCTAATTTAAACAAGGCATAGGGGGTTAGGGAGAAGGGCAAGGCCTGCCAAAGCCATGTTTGTGAACTGGCTAAAGTCCCTTCAAGCTTTCTTATGGAACTCACACTCACCTGCCTGGGCATGGTGCCACAGTGGAGAGATTAAACTGGGAATGGAGGAGACCCTCCCACATCAATAAATAATCAAGATAATTCAGTCCAATCTAATGGAAGTGATTTTTTAATTAATTTCCCACATGACTCTAGGTTATGTCAACTGTACAAGAGAAATTAACCAGTGCACAGAGCTTGATGGGATTATTCTGGAAGAAGTTTTGGAATAACATAGACTGAAATGAATGTGGACTATGGGGCCCTGGCTCATGAGGTTTCAGAGAGGAACAAGTGCTCTTGGGGGGTACCAGGTTAGAGGTCATGTAGGTTACATTCTAACAAAGAATCTAGCTGCCTTCTGCCTGTGTCCTGAGACTGAAGGGAGGCCAAAGTTAATAGATTAATGTGTTTGGTGAAAGAAATTTCAAGGCAGGACAGTATCTAGGATGAGGCATGATTATTGATTACCACTCTTATCTGCATGAAAAAGATCAACAAGTATTGTAGAATTTTTAAAATGCAGTTTTTCTAAGAAAGGGACTGAGGCAAATTTAAAGTTGCAGCCAAGGAATGTGCTGAAAAGAAACTGGATTTTTTTTTTAATAGGAACCTCCTGCTCTGCAGAGGCCTAGGAAAGGTGCCTGCAGGGCAGGATTCCACCCATCAAAGGCTCCAACTTGTGAAACTGCAAACTCATTTGAAAGAAAAGAGCCTGAACTCAGAACACCAGAGGGTTCTTACTCTTTAGAAAACAACTGCCTAGCAAGTGTTTCCCCAGGGTCAGCATACAAGTGCTGCTACAATTGTTGTCCAAGTGGGCCACAGCATATCTGGAGCTGGCAGCAGAACTTTGTAGTGTTGTCTGCATGGTACTGGCTTTGTAAGCATGAAAAATGCTACTTTAGTGTGGCTCCACAGTTCCAGAAAGCCTATGAGGTCAAGCTACACAGTGACAGGGCAAGGGATACTGGAAGAGTCCCTGAGAGAGAAGGTAAACGTAAGTTGGCAAGAAGGTCCCAGGATGTTTGAGAGACCAGGCCCATGAACATCCAACAAAGAAATCTGCGTACATGGAACAGAGCCAGGTCAAGAAAGAATCATGTGTCATGGAGGGGGCAGAGCTGGGAGTGGGGAAGCAGGGGCTACCTAAGCCGTTTGGAGCTAATATGATGTCATCTGTAGTCAAAAATGGAGCTAGACGATTTGATATTTCTTCAGGATTTCTGTCCTGCTTTGGCCCAATCTTTTTTTTTTTTCTGTGAGCAAGCACAGGCTGGATTCAAACTCGGGAGAAACGGCCGCCTCAGACTCCAGAGCGCTGCAACTGCAGCAGTGTGCCACTGCTGGCCAGCTGGCCCAATCTTTTTGCCCTACTTCTATTCTCTTATTTGGAACAAAGATGTTTACTTTGGCCATTTTATGTTGGAAGAATGTCGTCTGTCCTCTGATTTCTTAGGGGCTCACAGGTAAGAGATTGGTTTGGTTCTCAGAAGAGACTTTGGGCATCTAAATAGTGTCTGTCATATTCATTAAAGGGACTTGGAAAGTTGAGATGAATACATTACACAACGAGATAGCAGTGAACTCATGGGAGCTATAGGTTGTCCGCGCCCTACCTGACCAGCAGGAGATTAGACACAAGACAACCAGGTTCCTTTTCAAGGCAGTTTAATCAGGATTGCAGTTAGCAGGTGTAACTCCCTCCTACCCCAGGGACCAGGCTTATATCTATGCAAAGGCCAATGAGCATACGCCACGTGTCATCTCCCCATATGTCCACGTCAGTTCACGCTTGACCATTCCCTGCCCCAGCACAGCTTCACAGCCAAATAAGGACTTGTTTATCACAAGGAGCACTCTCAGCCAGCACCATCTTTAGGGTGCAGCACACAGTGGCTCTCCACAATAGGTATAACATTATAGTTGGAATGTGAAATGTCTCCCACCTGCTCATGTTTGAACACTTGGTCCCAGGCTGGTGGTACTATTGTAGAGCCTTTTAGGAGGTGGGTTCATGCTGGAGGTACTTGGAGGAAGGCTTTATGGCTTTATAGCTGGACCAATGTCCTGTCCATGCTGCTCTGTTACTGAGATGCAATGAGACTAGCTGACTCATACTTCTGCTATGTCATTTATGCCAGAGAAGAGAGATTAAACCCTTATTAAAAATAAGTTACAAAAAAATTTATGCCTACACCTTTCCCCTTTTTTTATTAGCTTCACTGGAATTAGACTCCTCAGTTTTGCCCTAAAATTCCAAGCACATGTTAGTTTTTAAATTATTTATTAAACAAGGCTCCCAAATACTGCTATATATATTGTCATTGACTTAGCTACAGTGGATTTATAGTATATCAACCAACATTTTAAATACCATTCTTAATTTCTACATTTGAATCAGAGAAGACACTCTTGAGGGAAAGCACACAATTTCATTCATTTACAATAAATAACCTCAGAGGTAATTTGCCATCTGGCAATCCCACTGTTTGCTTGGTTATCCTGGTGACCCATTCTTTGCAACAAGTTTTGCAAATGTCCTTTTTTCATTCTCAGATGCCTTTGCCAACTTCATAGAAATCTGAAGGTATCAGATGATATCACCTTCAAACATATATCATCACCAAGCCTAATGGCCCATAAACATCAGCATCAGCTTTCTCCCTCCTCTGAACTACTGTGTCAGAAGCAGCTTTCCTCTCTTAAAGCCAGTATTTATTCTTTTTCAAATCACTCTTCCTCACTTTCTAAGGAAGCTTAGATGCATGTTTTCTTGGATTGACACTTGTCCCTTCTTGATTCTACGTTCTTCATCATTCATTTTCATCAGGGCCTTCTCCTTAATATATAGTCCATATAATTTTCTAGTTATTAGCTATTTGTAGTTATTATTATTAGCTATTTAACAATAGTATGCCTTTTCAACAGTACTAACTTGAAAGAACAGAAAAATGTTATTTAAAAATCCATATTGGCAGAGTCCCCAATGGAGGAGTTAGAGAAAGGACTGAAGGAGCTGAAGGGGTTTGCAGCCTCATAGGAAGAACAACAATATCAACCAACCAGACCCCCCCAGAGCTCCCAGGGACTAAACTACCAACAAAAGAGTACACATGGAGGGACCCATGGCTCCAGCCACATATGTAGCCGAGGATGGCTTTGTTGGGCATCAATGGGAAAAGAGGGCCCTGGTCCTGTGATGGCTTGATGCCCCAGTGTAGGGGAATGCCAGGGTGGGGAGGTGGGAGTGGGTGGGTGGGTGGGTGAAGGAAAACCCTCATAGAAGCAGGGGAGAGGGGATGGAATAGGGAGTTCCCAGGGTGGGACTGGGAAAGGGGGATAACATTTGAAATGTAAATAAAGAAAATACCCAACTTAAAAAAAAATCCATGTTGGGCTGGAGAGATGACTCAGTGGTTAAGAGCACTGACTGCTCTTCCAGAGATCCTGAGTTCAATTCCCAGCTTCTGAGCTTGTGGTGGCTCACAAGCATCTATAATGGGATCCAATGCCCTCTTCTGGTGTTGAAGATAGCTACAGTGTACTCATATACATTAAATAATATATTTTTTTTAAAAATTTATGTGATTTCCACTTAGACAAAAGCAACCTAGCATCTCAGCTAATTGATATTCTATAAGCTTATCATGGGGTTAGGCATCTGGAATACCTACAACCAGATTGGATTTGTCTAAAATAGAATCTGAGACCTGATTAAATTATTTTCATCTTGATTATTAAGTTATTTTCTCAATTCCATAAACAAAATATCTTAATGAACTGAACTAAATGATCTTTTCTAAAATGTCATGTCTTAATTTAGAAATTGTCTCTATGAGGATCATGATTCCAGTAGTTCCACAGCACAATATAAACATCCAGCTTCATCTGATGATGCTAAGTATTTAAATCATTTAAAAACATTTTTACAAAGATGAAAATCAGGAGTAATCTATTTCTGATTACTGAGACAAAAATAAATTACTTGTCTTAGACTTTGTATTGCTATGATTTAAAAAACAAACAAGCAAAAACAACTGAAACAAAAGTAATTTGGAGGGGAAATGGTTTATTTTATCTTGTAACTTATAGTCCATAATCAAGGAGAGTTGGGGCAGAAACTCAAGGCGGAAACCTGAAGACAGAAACTGATGCTGAAGCCATACAGGACGCTGCTTACTGGCCTGCTCAGGATGCTTTCTTTTTTTTTTTTTAATTGAATATTTTATTTATTTACATTTCAGATGTCATCCCCTTTTCCCCTTTCCCCATTTCCCCTCCCTAGAACCCCCATCCCATACCCCCTCCTCCTTTTTGCTTTTATACCATTTTAGTTACATGCAAGTATTCAGGTCAGTTCTAGGTTGAAGGACTAGCAATACCATAGATGCAAATAGTCAAGAAACAAACAGGACAATAAACACAAAGAGTCAAAGAACGAGCAAGGCAATAAAAACAATCCACAAACACTCTGGTGATCACTGTTTCTAAGGACTTATCAGGATGACCAAAATATCTCTGCCAACTTCTCTGTCCCAGCCCAAAGTCATTTTCATGTCTGAAGCCTACATCCTTGTTCTAGCCTAAAATTTAGATTCCTGTCTGAAATTACTTCTTCTAGCTTAATATTTAGATTCCTGCCTGAAAATACTTCTTTGTTCTAGCCTAAGATTTAGATTCCTGCCTGAAAATACTTCTTTGTTTCAGCCTAATGTCAGAATCCTGCTTGAAGCCTACTTCCTAGTCCTTGGCCAATGTCATATTCCTGCCAAGCAGCCCATTTCCTTGTCCTTGACCCATGTCAGATTCTTGCAAAGCAGCCTCAAAGGCTCTCTACCCTCTCCCCCTTTTTTATTTCATTAACAAGACTGAGCCTGTCTTAGGTCATTCTGACAAGAATGACTTCCTTACCCATCATTGAATATGCATTATCAAAAGCAATGCACTTCTGTCTTAGATTGATAAGGCTCTTGTGCAGAATCTTACCCATCCTTAGCTTGCCAGCCTGATAATTTAATAACTCTGTCTGGGGGTCCATTTTCAGGTTCAAGTCATGTACTTTGGCTGTCAACATGTGATGTTGTTAAAGACAAGCTTTAACACAATGGGCAGGAATAAAAGTATCCCCAGGACAAAAAGGGCTAGCATGATCAAGCTATATATGCCATTCTTGAAGCTTGACCAAAACAGAAATACTGACTTCAGGCCATGCATAATTTTATCAGCAGTATCTACAGCATCAGTGCTCAGCAGAACAGCATTCTTGAAATTCATAAGCTTACTATGTAAAATTAAAACATCCAGAGACATGTTAGAATTATGCCAAATACACTGCAAGTGTCTTTCATCTTTTTCCTAATTATAGTAACTACCACTGTAAATTTTAGAACTAACATGAATCCAATAGTACTTGGCATGACACTTGAGATGGCTTCTTACCTTTAAATTCTGAACCTCCTTCTAATAATTTGAATGGGATAAAGAGCATCAATCCATTCTTCTAAATGCCTATCTAAATCCTCTTGTATATTCAACACATTAGTAATATTTTTGCTAAATGATTAACAAAAGTAGCTATCTTAACTTCTTGTGTCAAAGCAATTGCATAAACAGTGATGCTACCAATTAATGTAATTAAAGTTGTTATACCAGCAATAGTCAAGTCCACTAACCTCTTGCTTCTGCTTAAAGCCTGACTCATTTCTTCCAGTACTTGCATGCTAGTTTTAGAATACCAAGGTTCTGTGATATTCATGGCAATAAAACAAAAGCTGTTGATAGACCTCCATAACTGACATGCTGGATTTCAAAACACTAACACAATTAGGTGTACAATCAATGCAACTTACATTAAATACTATAGAAGAAACAAAAGTAGTTTTAACTTAACAATTAAAAGAGACTTAACACACGTGCTAACACCTGTTTGAAATCCAGATCCTGCCCCAACTTTATCTCTTGCTAACATAACATCATAGAGAACTGTAGCTAATTTCCATATATGTCTCTGAAATGTCCAGAGCCAGACTTCCAAATGAAGACTGTTATTTCCAATATTGGATTGATTTCTAGACCAGTCCATGATTGAATCTGAATAACTGGTCACATTTAATAACAATACAAGAGTCATTATAACTTTTCATTTTGATTCTCTGTCCCACAAGGTCTAAGAACTTAAAGCAAGGCAGCTTGTCCTATCAGGGGTATATGTAAGCAATGGAGGGTCAGGAACATATGTCCAATACAGCTTCCCAGTCACCATTGTCAAGGCACTCAGCAAGCTCACAGGTCAGCATCATTCTTTGTCCTGGTATCAGCATGTCTCACCTGTCGCTCTGGCAGGCACCATGCTCCTTCACCATCCTGCAGACAAAACACAAACATGCCCTCTTCCCCATATTTAATACCTGATCAGGATCATGCCTTATGCCAGTAAGTGGATCCTTCCCTTTCACCTAGGCATAAGTATGCCTAGTTGTAGAGTGCCATAGACACTCAGCAGAAAGTTTCATGGCATCCAAATTTTTAAAAAAAAATTTAAAATAAAAAGAACATGATTTAAATAAATTTGTGATGTACAAGGATATATCTCCCCCTTTTTTATTTTATGAAGATATTGTTTTTTAAGTTCCATGGGCCCCTTCCACAGTCTCATGTCCTTGACAATTATAAGGAATCTCAGTAATATGAGTATTGTTAAATTGCTGCCAGAAAGTCTCAAATGTTCGACTATGATAGCCAGTTCCATTATCTGGGGTTTTTTGTCTATTTGTTTTTCTACACTCCTGGGTGTGTTAGAGCTCTTAGGAGTCCAGCCTCCTCTCCTCAAGATGCTTTCTTACATGCTCCAGCACCACTTGCCCAGAGATGATGCTACTGACAGTGGTCAAGAAAATGGCCCATAAGCTTGCCTACAGGTCTATCTCATGGAGCTTTCAGTGGAGGTTCATCAAGTTGACATAGACGACCCTAGCTCTTGTCAAATTGATCTAAAAACTAGCCAGCACATCACTCAAATGTTTACTCTTCCTAAACATGAACACTTCATCAGGTTAGAGTCCTGTCAACAAGCTTTTGTCCTACTTACAGCACAAATATTTTGTATAAATCAATGAGACAATGAACGCAAATGTGCTTTCAAAAATGATGAAGCAGAGACAAATCAGTCACTTTTATTGTTTGTCCTTAATGACAAATAAGTCAAAACTTATTAACATTAACATGCCTTTACTACAGTATGTTTTTCCCAATATATTTGTTCATCAGGCTAAAATCAGAAATCAAGAACAATTTCCTGGGTCTTTGTTGTACAGTGGCTAATCTATATTTATACAAACCCCAAAAGTAAGAACCAAGCAAGCTTATGAGCTTGTCATAGAGTTTGTATTAATCCCCAAGTGTTGGTAAGAATGTAGTGAATTTCTGATGGCTACAATACCTTAGGGCTGATATAAAAGGAAGAGACATTGTATGGGTCCACAGGAGTAGCACAGCAGAGGAAGGTCAGCAACAGATTAAAAGGTAAACTGTCATCAGTATATATATCATATTCCCCTTCTGAATAAAGATTTTCTTCCCTTGTCTTTTGATTTAAGCTTATCCTGGAAATTAAGTTGGCCAATACATATAGTAAATATCATATTCAGGAATTTCCAAGCCAGGGTTTTTATGAGGAGTCTATCTCTATTGTTCTCTTGTGGGAATGTCCATGTTGGTGTTACTTCTTTGACCCCCCCCCCCCCAAGCATCACAAAATATGAAGAAATTCAGCCATGAGGACGGGAAGAACTCCAAGCCAGATGCAAGCCTCACACAGAACTAGGATGTGACAGTTGGGTTCCCAGTTGAGAACCACCATCGACTGTCAACCAGGTGAAAGAACTATCTTGCATGTTTAAAGCTTAAACTGGCCCTAAAATAATGGAAGTTCCAGCACCGCCACATAAAGTGGCATCAGTCCATTCAGAGAATTGTAAGAAAAACCATTACTGATGTAAGTGGAGATGGTCTGTTAGTAATAGGAAGCAAAAATTATGTATTGCTGCCATAAAGGAAATAAAAACCTGCGTATCTGTTACTTAGAAATATTGTTTTCAATGTGTTTGCTACACATTGCTTCTCTCTTCCACCATCATCCTTAACTTTTGTATCATAAAAAGAATTTCACTAAATTAAAAAAGGAGGAGCTTCGCGGATCTAAAGAAACAGAGATAGCTACAGTGTGAACCCACTGGTCAGAAAGATACAAAGGCAGACAGATTCCTGAGTCAGCCTGGGACACAGTGAGTCCAGGCCCTGGTGTGATAGAAATGGTAATTTCAGGGTCCCACCCAGCTTGCATGTCATCTGTGCTTAACAGAGGCAGGCAGATCTCTGAATTTCTTTGCAATATTAAAAGACAAAATAAATAAATGTGCTTGCTGACTCCTAAGAATTAAGGGGCTGGGATCACCAGATGCTGGTTCTTGGGATGGATAATCAAAAGGGAACATGGAATAAACGTGTAAATAAAAAGCTGGGCTTTTGGTCTGCATGAGGTGAGCTATTTCTCTGAGAGCTGAGCACTCTGTAGATCTCTGGAGAGCAAAAACAGCTCTTCAAGTATTTTTTCTAAATAGGATATCTGACTTTGGTCAGAAGATCCAATAATTTTTTATAGCAGTTTTTTCTGACTTTGGTCAGAAAACACACGATCTATCCAGACAGCTTTTAGATTTTTAACTAGCAGAAAGAACTATTTCAACCAAAGAGTTTTTAGAATAGCAAGAAAAAGCTGTCTAGAGCAGAGCAGAACAGAAAGAAAGAGGGAGGGAGAAAGGAAGAGAGAAAAGGAGGGAGGGAGGGAAGAATGGAAGGAGGGAGGAAGGGAAAGAGAGACAGAGAAAGACAGAGGGAGAGCAAGCACACAGTCTGAAAAGCCATCTCAGCAGAACCTAGGCTTGGACATGGACACACACAGAATCACCACAAAAACCTGCAATATAGCTTAAGCTTGCTTACTTTACAAACAGTATTATACCAGTTTTACAGACAGTATAAACAGTGTGTAGAGTTGGCATTCACCTAATCATTTCTAAATAAAAGTTTTGTTTGTTTGTTTGTTTATTTGAGACAGAGTCTCACTATGCAGTGCCTACTGTCGTTGAACTTGAAATCTTCCTTCCTGCTTCAACCGCTGGACTTGAAATTATGGGTTTGAACCATGAAGCCTGAGTTAAATTCTACCTGTGTCTGCATGCATGTCATTCTTCCTGCTAAATAAAATTACATCCCCTAGATGTACTTATTTTTAATTAATACATGTCTGGATTACAACCATAAACATTGCTTTCTTATAGTTGTATCTATGGAAGAATTTACCTAAGGTATATACATGTGGAGAATAGTTATTTAGCTCTACAAGGCCAGATGGCTTTTTGAGCACCGACAGTGTTTAGTGTGTTTTATCACACCATTTTTATTAGCATGTCCATGGCTTAGTTTTTCAACCAAGTGAAGGTAAAATAATTTTGGTTATGGCCTTAATCAATCTCTTATTCAGGTACCTATTTTCATATGTCTAATCACATGTTTTTAAAATGCCTTGGGGCTTTTTGCATCTTTTTAAAATCACTTTCTAAAGGATCATGAACAGAAAGTTAATAAGCTCGCGCTCTTGGTATTTAATGCATACATCTCTGTAATACAGTGCTGAGGTAAGTAAGCGGTACGTCTGACTTTCACGTGGTAAGTGTTATTAGCCCGCAGCTTTCTTTTCTCTGGCTATTCCTGATTTTGACAAGTTATATGAGCCTCACACAATAATCTAAACAGCCTTCCCTCATGACATATGCTTTGAAAGTCTGAGTAAGATTTTGAATAGTAGTATTGTCTTTAAGAGAGGGGTAAAAGGCTGAGGCCAGTGCTGAAAAAAAACTCTTCATTTGTTCACTATTCAACACTACTGAACAGGTCTACTTAGCTTCTGCAATTCAACTAAAGTTTAACTTTGGAGAATTTAGTCTGTTGGATCCACTTTGTCCATTCACTTTCAGGGCCTGACTTGTCTTTTTCTGTGGTGAGGAAACAGCCCAGGGCCTTGTAGCTGTGAGGTGTGCAGCTATTCTTGCTCTACCTTTTTGTTGTCCTCTAATGTCCCACTTTATTTGTACTGTGTCACTGCCTTCCTAAACTCCTTTTCACTGGGATGTTTCACCATGTATTCTTTGAGAAGGTGGCCTTGAAAGTAATTCATGTGGATAACCACATTTAAACCTTAACTTGGCTTGGCTCCTGGATCCTAGCAGAAGCCCTTGAAGGACTTTGATTCAATCGCCCTCCTCCTATCTCTTAACCCAGATTTTTCCCAGTTATATCCTTATTTTAAAATTCCACATTAATGTTGCAGAACAATATTTATTTGGTGTTACATTTGTTTACAATTTCCATTACAATTTCTTTAAATACTTCATTATGATTGTCTTATACAAACAACACTTTAAATTTACAATATTGATCGTTTTGTCTGTTCATTAACACTTTAATTTCAAATCTTGCTTCTTGAGTAATTTTTCTCATCAAGGACCATCATTTTCAGTTTCTGTAATGAAGGTTTGTTTCTGAGTTTCACTTGGCATTCCCCTCACAATTATGAAGGGATTTTACCACCTTCTTGGGTACACTGTTGCTACTGGGGGTCTACTGTGACTGACTTGCCTTGGCTGAGCATGTTTATAGCCCTTTGGCTTTTTGGAACCTTGTTTCATACTTCTGGTTCACTTGTGGATTCATCTGTTTGTTTCTTCAATTATAAGTCTGTTTGATAATGTGTGTGCAGAAACCTGTTGTCTAAGTGCTGCCTCTCTTCCATTCTCCCTCCTGGTTCACCTAGACCTTGTCTCTCTTCCCTCCTCCCTCCTCCCAGTCCTCCTGCTGTTCCACCTTCCACTTCTCTAATCTCTCACAGCCCGCAGTTTCCTCTCCTCCTCATTCCAAGGAGCACTACTTGGCTTTTACCCACACTATGGCTCTGCCTGTTACTCTCTACATTGTTGATGTAAACCTTAGGAAATGACTTCAGTGCTTTTTTGAGTTTTTTTTCCTATAGTTTATTTCTCCCCATCTCACTGCATCTTGTACTCATGATATATAATCAGGAAAAAATATTGCTTGATCATAACTTATAGGAGTCTTGGGTCTAAGTTAGGAGCATTTCTAGTTTATTTCTGCCAGGAGCTACACAGAACTACATGGGAAAGTTGCTAAATATTAACTGCTCTAAATACAATAGCATCTCAGATTTACATTTCTCTTGTTTCTGGTTTGAAGCAAACAGCATACTGCAGCGCTGCTACTGGCATCTGCCATTCAAGAAACCACAGTCCATGTGTATGCTTAAAAGGGTATTCACAGCCTCCAATTTAAACAATGTTCATAAAGTACTACAACTGGGTGCATATTAGAAAAGTCCTTTAGGATGAAGATAATTCCTGATAATACATGTGCTATGGTTGCTACTGACTGCTTAAAGTTTCAATATTCTGATCAATGTGTGATCTGGCTCAATAGCTCTAAACAATAGCTCACATTTAGACCCTTCTGAAAATACATAATAGTGATCTGTTACATGCAACTCCATTTAGACGCATAGTTTACTTTTGGAAACCTGGGCCAGATAATAAAAGCAGGGCCAAACAAGGCAGCTGGTGATTTCATGTAAGTCAGAAACACATCTAATAGACATCACTGTAGCAGAGCTCGTTGCTAGCTTCAGTGCAGGTGGCCATTGACATTTTGTTTTCGTAGCTGTTGATCAGTGATTTCTGGATGATCAGGAAGCTCTTTGGACCTCCCCTAATCACTGAAGCAATGGAAGGCGATGACCGCAGCAAGTATTGCAACTACTAGTGCTATGATCACACCTAAGAGGGAAACAAACAAAACAATGCAAGTGGGATGAGCAAAAGAAAGAAGGTGCCACAGACCCTTAGGCTTGAGACGAGGTAACATGGCCTATATGACTGCACACACAGAGACATACACATGTATGCACACACTACAAAATGTACGGATATGTATGAACTAAAATCCAGAGATGTCTTAGAGAAAAATATGGTAGCAAGTTGAAAAACTAAGTCATAAAGGTTGGACAAAGTGTCTCTCTTACACAAATGCACACTAAGAGAAAAAGAAGAAATATTTTAAAAAGCTTCTGTAAATACATGTGTGCACATACAGACACATACATACATATAGGTACACAGGGATATACACATATACACACATACTCAATATGTCAGCTGTCTCATACTTAGATTATATGGAAACACAGCTCCAGCAGGTAGTGCTTCTCAATCATAATGCAAATTTATTTGTGTAGTTATCATCGACTTCGCTCATACTCAGTAAATACTGTCTTAATCTAACATTTTGGTTAATTGAAATTAATTTTAAGATAAAAGGAAAACTCAAAATCAGTTCATTTTCAAAGTCATACAAAAAGCAAATACCTATGTTTTGCTGAATTTTCACTCCTATGGGTTTTTTTTGGTTGTTCAGGTTGGTCATCACTTGTGTTGGTCAGTGAAGCCTCACTATTCACAGAGGAAGTCATACAAGCTGCAAGAAATCAGGAAAAACTCTAGATAAATTGAAAACTGCCATTTAAAAGTAACATAATAAAGAATATACTCAATCAACAGCATTTTCCTTCCACTATTTTAAAAGATCTATTTTTATTTAAAATTTATTTATTTTATGTTCGTGCATGAGTGCGTGCGTGCATGCGGGTGTGCGTGTGTGCATGTGTGTGTTAGTGTTTGTGTTTGCCCGCATGGATGTCTGTGCTGTGTGGCTGGTGCTTGTAGAGATCAGAAGAGGGCATCCTCTTTGGCTGGACTTAAAGACAGTTGTGAACTGCCACAGAGGTGCTGGGAACTGAACCTGAATCCTTGACTAGAGCAGCCACGTGCTCCTATCCACTTAGTCATCTTTCCTGATCCCTGATTATCTCTTGTATGATATGAATTTGTTCATTACACAATATAGGTGAACTAAATTTCATGAATACATATCAAAGTGACATAGTCCTCAAAACAGGTAATTTTATTATTGACCTAAGCTGAACTGAATGAACACAAGTATATGAGTGAATGAGTGTGGGTACACATGTTCCAAGGTAGGCATGTGGGGTCTGAGGACAACTTTTAGGAGTTTGTTCTCTCCCTTAACCAAGGGACCTGAGATGGAAATCAAGTAGTCAGACTTTTACTGAGCTATCCCCCAAGTCCGAATGTAGGTTTTTACTTCATTATGATGACAATAATTTACATATATTTGCCTATGTGAATTTACTTAACTTTAATTAACAGAGAATCCTGGAGACTCACTTGATATCCCAAGAGTGGTAGTGCAGAACTGTTACAGAATTCTAGGGAACTATGCCTGAAAATAAGCATTTCAGCATGATCCCTTATTAACAACAACAACAACAAATAGTATAGCTCTGTGTGTGTGTGTGTGTGTGTTTGTGAGAGAGAGAAAGAGAGAGAGAGAGAGAGAGAGAGAGAAAGAGAAAGAAAAAGAAAGAGATAGAGAAAGAGAGAGAGAAAAAACATTAGATTAGGACATATTCGAGTGTTTGCTTAGATTTAATTACTGTTTCAATTTAAAATGCCACCATGTGTGCATCCCATTACACTACTATAGCCGCATAAGGATGACACATGAAACTATTGAAATAGGTATCTATGACTGAGGTCATCAGTACTGAAAGCAAGTGCCTTCTTACCAGTCACCCAGGACTTGAATTCTTTAAGTAGATGAGTTCCCTATCACTGTAGAACTGTAGTCAAGAATTTATTCATTCATGAATATACACCATTAATTGGGCATAGTGGTGTTACACACCTGTAATTTCAACTCAGGAGTCTGAGGCAGAAAGATAGCATATCTGAAGAAAACCTAGGCCACAGAAGCAGATCATGCTTTAAAAAGGGAGGGGCAGTGGCTTAAGATATAACTGAATGGGAGCGCCTTCCTGCCAGTTTCATTCCTCACACCACAATAATCAATCAACATTATTTGTTTTCCTTTAAATTAATTATGGTTCCCAGGCATGTGAATAAGCATGGAGTCAGGAAAAAGGAATTCAAGGCCTGCCTGAACCACACAATGAGACATATCTCAAATGACTACGGCATGGGGATAGAGCTCAGTAGCAAGAAACCTGCCTTCCATGCACAAAGCCATGCATTCAACCACAACACAGAAAATAATAAATGAGTAAATAATGAATATTTAGGAACATAGAATAAACTGGCTCCAATACCAAGACAGACAAAGATGAGTTTCAGCATATTTTAAAGGTGTGTCTTCAATTTATTTTTATCTGATAGTATAGACAAAGTACATGTGAATTACTAAATTAATGTCTAGGAGATGACTAACACATCCAATTTTAATGCCATGCTTATCCTTCACCATTAGTGAGTCAGTTTGACAAACAAATTGTATTTTTATCCCTTAAGTCCTTTAAAAGAATGGTATTTAGAGATATTTACATAGTAAAATATGTATTTTTAAACATAGCAACTACTTGACAACTATATTATAGAACAAAAATAACAGTAATAGTATTTCAAAACCTTTGAAATAATACCAAATATTTAGAAAGTTTACTTGTCCTAAATGTGTGACATTTCCATTTCTGAATCAAAACTATTTTCAAAGGTTTATTGTATATAGAAATCCTGATATACTTATGTAAATCTGAGTACATTTTATGTTCATACTTTAACATTGATATTTTTGTTAATGTGTAGAAGTTCATTGAAAAGAAACTAATTATGTGATAAAGTACTGTACCATCCTTCACTTATTATGTATTTCTTTTTAGAAAATACCCCAAAGGAACTGCGGCTTAGAAAGGTTTTAGACAGTTTGTACAACTATTGGTGGCAAATCTAGACTCAAATCAAATCACAACAAGCCTTTCATTATGCATCTGAAACAAAAAAAATAAATAAATAAAACTACACATCCAATTGTAGGCGGCCGAAAGAGACGGCGCAGTGTCCTGTATAAGCCTACTGCACATGTGTCAGCCTCAAGCCCCTCCCGAGAGGGCTTATGCTAATGAGGCATGAACCCTAACCAATCACAGGGCTTATGCTAATGAGGCATGAGTCCTAACCAATCATGGGGCTTATGCTAATGAGGTATTGGCCCTAACCAATCCTGAGAGAACAGGCTGCCTGGCCCGCCCCCTTGGAAGGGTATATAAGCAGAAGCAGTGCATTTCTGCTGCTTGGGGTTTCCCTTCCTTGGATGAAGATTGTGCCTGGAATAAAAGAGCTGTCAGAGAAGAATCCAGGTGTGTCCTGTCTTACTTGCCGGCCAAGAAGACGCGACACCCAATGTGTTTGGGTAATGAAATAAATGGATGGACAAATAAAGATAATCCTAAACAAATAGGAAGTTTAGTTAAAAACCCTTAATATATCCTCAAACTTGTGCTTTTATTACCCAATCCCATAATAATAAAGAGTACGGTAACTATTAAAACTATATATAATTATTAAATCATCCCATTGAATTCAACAAATTCTGAGTGAGGCAAAACTAACGTACTTCTAGACAGTTTTTATTCTTGGCTACATCTCAGACCAGTGTTCAGCTCCTAAAATGCCTAGTCATTTTTACTCAATTCTTTCTTCATTATCAACGTAAAGTCAAGAAGTGTTCCTGAGTCCCATACAGAGATGGTGCCCCTGTTGCCTATCTGGCAATCTGTCCACTTTTCTATTACAGACCTAATTACCTTGTTCACAACAATCTATTTCTCTGTACATTCTACTGTGTCCCAAGAGTCTTGAGAAGTATCACAATATTATACCTTTAGAGTCCTAATGTTTAATATATTATAGGTAATCAATACATAATAATAAATTTTATTAGCTTGATTATGATTCATACAAGTTTCAAAAGCTGGGTAGAGTCTAAAAGGGTTATACTTACTAATGTGAAAGGTAGTATTGTCAGTCCATGACTCAATCCCAGAAACAGAAAAGTAAGCACAATCTACAAAGTTATGATTTCCTATCACTGTGGTTTCTATAGTAACATATTATACATCTAGGTATCTACACCTAACTGTCAAACTACTTCTTTGTTCCCTTTGTTCCTGTAATATTAGTACCTTACTATATTGTCTGACATCAGTCTATCTTTAAAATCAGATTATAGAATATTGCTGTATTTTAACTTGCTTGGTTTAGACAACAGAAATCTTTTTCTCCTCACAGTTCTAAGTTAGAAGCTGAAGATCAAGGTATTAACATTCTTGGTTTCTTCCAAGTACACCCTCCTTGGCTTACAGCTATCTCGCTGGCCTTTCCTTGGTGTGTAATCATTCCTTGTGCCCCCTGATACACAGAAAACTCCTCTTGTTAAAAGGATGCTAGCACAGTTTGATTAGAGCCTATGCTAATGATATCATTTAACAAAATCATCTCTTAAATATCTTCAAATAGTCATAGACTAAGGTACTTGAAGTTAAATATATTGGTGAGGATGGTTATATAATTCTACCCATTCTGGTAATTCTTGGGATGGTCTAGTACATAGTATTTGGTAATGCTAATAAATAACTGTTGTCTTACGAATACATTACATGATGGTTTACTTTCAGTAATTATTTTAGAGTGTACTCCTACTTATAAAAAAACAGTTTAGGCCAGATGTGATGGTACACACCTAGCAGAGGCAAGTTGATCCTTGAAGCCAGACTTGTCTACATAGGAAGTTCATGACCAACCAAGGCTACATAATGGAGAAACTGTCTAAAAACTTTTTTTAAATCATACTGTATAAGAGTAAGTCCTGAGCTGATGACAGCTCAGTTGCATTTGTATAAATGAAAGAAGCTCTCAGTTCATCTCCAAATAGTATGTCATGCTCCATCAGTGTCAGCCGCATGCATCTCATGATTGCCTGTCTCTTTACCACACCAGATTGTATCATGTTGCGTGACTGACTTATACCAGTTGGTGTGTCTTAAGTACAGTCTCCTTATGATGCTCACACAATGAAACTGATTTTAACATTTCACTGTTAAAAGTACATGAATGTAAAGCTAATTTGGTGAACTATTTTAAGAATGGCAAATTAGAGTATACTTAATAAAGTAGTTTTTCTTCTATTTCTTTAAGTCACTAACCCATTGAAAGATACAAGACATTTCCTAGCAAACACACAAATATTTTCAAGAGGCTTGTAGGCCTTCAGAAGCCAATTCAAAAGCCTAAGACTTTTGGAATCACAGATTAGAAATTCCCAAGCCAGAGAAAGGCAAAAGGAGAGAAGGAAAAAAAAATGTTGTTTGGAAACTTTAACAAAGAGAATAAGGTCTGTGTGACTATTTGGCTCTAAAATATTTAGAACAGTTAGCCTCAACTTTAAAGCATGAATACAGTCAGAAAACAGTGCAAGTGTTTTATTGGTCCATATTCTTAAATGAATATGGTTACAGGAAGGATGACTGTTACTCAGAATAAGGAAGAAAACTGTATACTCATCATGGGATATAGATTTTTATACTAAAAGAAAAAAGAAGAATTACAGAAACTCTTAGGATCACATCAACATTTCTAAGAACCATTTAGTACCCAGTGGTTCTCAACCTGTGGGCCATGATCCCTTGTGGGAGGCAGGGATTGCATCTGAAATCCTGCAAATTAAATACTTACCTATGACTAACAATAGCAACAATGAACACTGTACTATTCCCTGATGGGGATTGGGAATTAAATAGAACTTGAGTAAGAAATCAGAAAAGGAACTGTTAAAATGGCTACATTCCATTTAATAAACATTCATATTCAAAAGTAATCCAAAAATTTTCTACCAAACCACAAATTTCTAAAATAAGCTGCTTTTACTCAGTACCTATTAATATTTACAAATAATTAATCTTATTATATAACATTTAGAAACATATTTGCACATTTCTTTATACATTTTATATCTTGTACTTACTACAAATAAAAAAGCCAATCAAATGAAATCTTCCAAAGGTTAAGATCAAATGTGCAAATAAAGGCTTCAGGCATCACTGGGCTACACAATCAGTTGTATCAAAGGTCTACACTCTACCCAAATCACCGTCATCTGACTTCTGGACCTGCTCACCTGACTTTCGTGTCCCCCTTATACAATGAGGACATAAAGGAAATGACAAATTACACAGAGAGAATTTTATAAAACAGTTTGAGAAAAACTTTTCTCACACTGAAATAAATATTTGGAAGCTACATATTTACACATATTTAAGGCTGAATTTGTCTCATGAAGATTTACTTGATAGAGTCAAAACAAACCATTTGCTGTGTTTTAAGTTTGAGTAAAGTTTCCAAAGAAGAAAACACTCACTGTTTTTTTTAATGTGTAGAGATCTGTCGCGTGTGTGTGTGTGTGTGTGTGTGTGTGTGTGTGTGTCTGTATGTGTTAATACGTACCTCAGTTAATATTTCAAAGTATTAAACAGAGTTAGCTTTAAAAAACAGGAAGGCGCCGGGTAGTGGTGGTGCACGCCTTTAATCCCAGCACTTGGGAGGCAGAGGCAGGCAGATTTCTGAGTTTGAGGCCAGCCTGGTCTACAGAGTGAGTTCCAGGACAGCAAGGGCTACACAGAGAAACCCTGTCTCGAAAATAAAAAACAGGAAAGCATGGTGAGTATAGGTGTGGTTTCAGCAAATTTTAATTACCTGTGTTTATTTCCTCTGCAACTTCCAAGTCTTCTATTTGAATCTCATGATCTAACATCTCTGAAAAATGGTCTCTGATTTCTTCAGCTGATTCATCGCCAAATTTATAATCACATAACATTACCGTTGATCCAGGAAGGGGAACAAAAACTCGCTGAGGAAGCATATAATCTGAAAAGAAATATTATAATATGTACTTCAAAAATATAAAAATATCTGTTGACATGAAGCTTGAAGTGACAATAATGTCTTACTTTCTAATTGACAAAATTGCCTTTATTGAGTTCTTTGTTTCATCAATTCCCCTGGCTTCTTCAAAGGGCTCCCTTTAGTGAGGAGATGTTGCTAATCAAACATCCTTATAGGACCCACTATGTCCTATGATGGAATGCTTGGTCAATTTTATAGCTCCCTGATTAACAGCCACCTTTTTGTTTGTTTTAATCTTGTAAGTATTGTGGATTTTATTGCCAACGTTTTCTTCATTTATGCATGCTCAAAGTCAAAACAAGGTCCTTCCCTATCTCTGCCTCCCTACACTGGGAAGAGAAGTCTATGCCACCACACCTGGCTTTATTCTGGGTATCTGTGCTTGGGTACCAGCACTTTTATACAGTGAGACATCTCCCCAGCCACCGTGTTTCACCTTTCTTTGGATACTTGCAAATTAGACTATATGTCTCCAAATTTCTAAAATACTTACTAACTACATAAATAGAACTGCTATTAATATCAAGTTGCAGCTCTAACAAACTAACACAAAAGTAGACTTTATTGTAAAAAATAACCACTTTGTCTGCATCAAATATGATTAAAAAGCTATCAATATAAAGATTGACTAGAAAATTGGGGTCATTTTGTTAGCAATCTATACTTCCTTCTCAAGAAACTAGGGTTCCTTTATATAACTACAAACAGAAAATGCTGAAATATTCCCTAAGTTCATGGGGAATACAGTGACACAAACTAGATGATTCTTCCACTTTCCCTGTATGATCTCATTTGTGAAAAACCAGAGAATAATTTTACTCTTTGACCACACTGCCTCCTAGTGTTAGGATTATATAACTGCAGTTTGTAGCACAGCAAGCAAAACTAGGATGGTATTATTTTGAACCAAACATACTTGAATCTTAAGTTAAAAATTCAAAGACGGCTTTAATATACATGGATAACTGATATACAAAATTTTAAGTGCACTTTAAATTTGGATTCTAGATTTGCCTGAAGAAAGAATGTTATAAAACTGAATGTCAAAGAATTGGTTGCAATACATTTAATGACTCATTAAAATAGAAAGGGGAAACTACTTAAAATCAGAATTTCACTCACCAGCAGAAGAGTAGGAAAGGAGACACAAGGATGTACTTTCAAAAGGCATATTTAATATTACTTTTGAGTATAAAATGATGTTAATTTGAAAGCCAGGACTAGAAAGTGCTATGCATACTACTAGATGGAAGAAAAATCATCAGTCTTACCCTGCTGTGAGCCCTGCCAGCCTCAGTGACAACTGGCCTGGTAAGACATGTCTACTAGTGAAAAGGCATGAATGTCATGAGGGTAACCAATCCGTTTCTCACTGGACTAAGAGCTTGCTCCACAATTTGGAAGCCATACCTAGTACCAAGTTAGGGCAAGAACATGTGGCTGGCTAGGTCACAGGCCTTAGGTCAAACACTATTATGCTGGTAAATGGGCATCACATTAAACTGACTGCTAAGGACATTGTTATACTCTTAGATTAGTGAATCTCTCAACCAGGGAAATCTCTTTTGCAGTAAATAGTAATTAATGCAGAGACTCACAACTGGTCATGGTGCAGAGAATGAGAGACTACAGAATGCTCAGCACTAAATGGGGCATCTACACCACAGTCCATCTTCTCAAGGTCCTAGGATTACTGCAGAAAAGGGGCACAAAGACCGTAAGAGCCAAAGGTGATGGATGACTATAAGACAGTGTTTTCCAGACACAGCAGAGCAATTGCATAGATGAACACAGAGCACCTGGGACAGCATGCATATGATCTGCACAAACTCAAGCCATACAATTAGGCATGCTCTAGTGGAAGGCAGCATGTCCAAAATTACATGCTCAGTACAACTATATCGCCTGTGTTTCAAAACAAACAAATTTGGGTGGGTAAGGAGGATATGGGAAAAGGTGACAGCAGGGTGAATATAATCAAAATACATTGTAAGGAATTCTCACGAGGGCTGGAGAGATGGCTCAGCAGTTAAGAACACTGGCTGCTCTTCCAAAAGTCCTGAGTTGAATTCCCAGAAACCACATAGTGGCTCACAACCATCTATAATGTGATCTGGTACCCTCTTCTGGCATACAGATGTACATGAAAATAGCACTCATACATTGAATAAATAAATAATGTTTTTTTAAAAAGGTAAGAAAAAATTGAAAAAAATCTCAAATAACTAATTTTAAAAACAAGAAAAAAAATAGGTTATAGAACATTAAAAGGCTCTTCCTTGGAACTGACAAATGTTGACCCTTTGCTAATAGAAAATGTTCAAAACACAATGGAGGAAGAGGGAGCAACAGAAAAGATTTTATTCGGCAATAAAAGTAAAAGACAACTTATTGTTATAAAACATGCTACAGAATATGACATACATATTAAATCTTGACATCTTACTGTATGAAACTGTCCAAACAAACACAAAAAATACTTATTTATAGTCATACTTTTTTTTTCTGGAGTTTCATTCAAAAGCAGGTCCTCAAATAGTATTTCACAGCGATCAGCAACCGTGTTCAAAATATCTCTCTTCACTGCCTATAGGGGAGGGAGGAGTAAAAACACAGTAAGAAATAAAATGCTTCAAACTTGAATTATTTCATTAGAAGAAAACCCACAATTTGCTTTCCAGAGTAAAAAATGGAACAAAAATGTCCACATAGTAAATGACACATTATTCTATTTATTATTGTTATCTACTTAGCACACCCATTACTATTATTTTTAACACATTTAACACATTTAATGATAAATTTATATAGCCCACATTTAAATAGTAAATTAGTGCCAAGTAAAGGATTAAATATTTCATCTAAACAAATTTTCCCAATATTCCAATTAAGAAATGTACTATGACGTAAAAGTTGGTCATCTTTTAAAAATAATACCTAACAATTCTTCTTTTGAATACTTCTCCTGTTAAGAATCTGAGCTTCCCTCAAAAGAAATATTTAAAAGTACTGATATATTACAAGAGTGGAACACTTACTAAGCCCACATAGACAGTCTACACGTAAAAATCTAAAAACAGAATGGACCTTTACTAATTAAGGTCAAATTAATAATCATAAAATTAAGATAGAAAGAAAATAAACTTCTAGGACTTTTTACTATTAGGTTGTTTCCGATGTTCTCATTTCTAAGTGACTCTTTTGTACCTGCACAGCATCTTTAACCTTGGGTCTGTTGCTATGGATATAAGCTCTGCACTTCACATTTCCCCTGAGGTTTACAGACCCACTGCAGATCTGGACTGTGGCTGTGGATCTGTGGTCCGGATTCAGGAGCTGAAAGACAAAACCCATTTTAGTCTTAACAGTCCTAACATTATTAATTATATGAAACATCTGACCATCATGTAACCATTTTATACAAAAGAAAAGGGTTTTTTGCCTAAGTACTCAAAAGTATTCTCTGTAAGTTATTAAAAGTTCTTTATATGTCTTTTTATAAGTTGCATATTATTTTCTGGGCATTTTTAATATAGATAGAAAACCAACTATAGCTCAATGTTTTCTCATTAACATGAATATTTAAAATACTTAGTGTTTACTATCTGCTAAAAATACATTATTTGTGGATTCCTCAGGTAAGTTTTATAAAGATAAAAAGATGCATAGAAAAACATGCTGCAGTAGGAGACACAGGTATGGAATACAGGAAAACCACAATAGTATACAAATTAGGACACCATAAATATGGTAAAAATCTAACCAACGAATAGACACACATTTCTGTGCTTTCAATACATAACTTTTATATGCTAAAGGGAACCTATGCTTTCCTCATGTAAGGACCTAACACCAGCTAGAGCTGTCAGCAGAAAATGCTATTAATGGTTTCAGAGAGATGACATAGCTGTTTTCATTTCACAAGTCCTACTGTCTTCAGTCTAAGCTGAAGACAAGTATTCTATACCCTTTGTTTTCCAGATGCTTCAACATTTAGATTATTATTATTATTTGCAAACAAATGCGTTGCCTGGAACATATGCCTGTGTACATGCATGTGTAGGACTGAGGAGGCCAGAAGAGGGTGTCATAGTCATAAATGGATGACTGCTGGCTACCATGTGAATGCCAGGAACCAAGCCTGGGTCCTCAGCAAGAACATCAAGCGCTGTCACTGCAGCCCCATTCCAGACACATTAACTCTGACTGTCTTAAGTGCTGAAACAAAGAAGGCATGGTAACAAGGAAAGTACTTCTTAAGGCCTAGCATCACAAGGGAAAGGGGAAAAAGATTAAAACAAAACCAAGTGGCAGTCCCAGTCTCTGAGTTCAAATCAGTCCTGTTGCCTGGAAAATGCTGCTTCCCAGAAGTTATCTACCACCTCTGCTCTCACAGTCTTTCCACATCCTCCTCTGCATAGAGGAGAAGGGTGTGATAAAGACTCTCATTTAGGGCAGAGTGCTCCAAAGACTCTCACTTCCTTAACATTGTACAACTGTAGCTAATTACAATTTACTGTGAGAAGCTCCTCTGATGAGGATGTATAAATATGTTATTAGGAATCATAAAATGACTATTGCTATGCTGATTTAGCAGAATAATGATAGGTTATCCCTGTGGGCCCATGACCTATCTAGTCTCAGGTTCCTGACCTTACTAACGGTGCCAGGTATGGTTCTATCTCTTGAAGGAGGCTTTAAATCCAATTAAAAAAAGAAGTAGCTGAACAAGTAGACATATCTTGCAGGCAAGTCATTATTGTAGCTCCTGGATTTAGGGCAGGGTAAGACATGATTATTTCTCTCCTCTGGTAGCATGTATAATTCAGCCTAAGTGCACATTATGAACTCAAAGAGGCATGTGTAAGACCCAAAGAAGTTCAAGCCAAACAAAATCCCAGCATGCAGAAGAGGAAGTGAGCATAAAGTACTACTCCTAGCTAAAAAAAAACTATTTGCAATTGATAGCTGCTGGAATAGAAAAAAGAAAATCAGTTTTCCACAGAGGAACGACACTGAGTATATCAAAACGCACTCCAGGAAAGGCCCCATGTAGTTGGCCAACACAAAGCAGACTTAATTTAATTTATATGTGTATGTGCATTTTGCTTACATTTATGTCTATGCACCATGTAAGGGCCTGGTGCTCATAGAAGCCAAAAGAGGGTGCTGGATCCCCTAGGACTGGTGTTAACACACAGTAGTGACCCTGCATGTTGGTGCTGGGAATCAAACCTTCCTTGACATGTTTAAGAGCAGTCAATGTCCTAACTGATGAGCCATCTCTCCAGTCCCAGACTGGATTTTGTTTGCTTGATTGTTTGTTTTTTATTTTATATTTTAGGGGCTTTTTGTTCATCATTTTGTTTTGTTCTGTTTGAGACAGGGTTTCTCTGTGGAGCCCTGCCTGTCCTAGAACTTGCTTTGTAGACAAGGTTGGCCTCAAACTTACATATATCTGCCTGCTTCTGTCTCCTATGTGCTGTAACTAAAGGTGTGCACCACATGTCTAACTATATTATACTTTTAAAAGAGAGAAATCAGAATTCATAATTTGCCCAGGACGCAGATCTGGAAGGACATGAGGGTAGGGAAAAATAATGTTCAAAATATATTGTATGAAATTCCCAAAGAACAAAAAACAAACAAATAAACAACAATAACACAGCAGCAACAACAAAAACAAGTCATAAGAATGTAATTTTTGTTCCAAGTATACCTGGAATAAATAATTAACAATTAAGTCCAAGAATGGAATAAATAATTAACCATTAAGTCCATTCTTGGAAAAATAAAAGCAAATAATAAAACTTGTGAAAAGTGCTATGTGCCTATCAACCTATGTACTCAAGAAGACAGGAAATAAAATAAAGAAGTAGAAAGAACTTTTAATACAGTTGCCTTAAAAGGCAAGAATAGTCAAAGTATAATGTATGCAATTCACCACTACCCACCCCAAAAAAGACTATTTTAAAGCTAATTTTAAATATTTTTCTTGATTATTTATTTCACTTTATGTGTACGAATGTATTGCCTATATAGGTGTGTATAGACCACATGTATGGAGGTTAGAGTCCCTGGAACTGAGATCATTGATAGTTGTAAGCTACCTTATGGGTTCTGGTTAAAGGAATCCTGGTTCTCTGCAGAGCAACAAGTGATTTAATAGCTGAGCTATCTTTCCAACCTTTAAAGGTATTTTTTAAAACTCATATTTAATCATTGTGACATTCTTATTAACAAAACTAAACAAAACAAAATCTGTTGGAGCTAGAGAGAGCATTTAGTGTTAACAGATCTTGTGTTCTTAGAGAGGACCCAAGTTCAGTTCCCAGCACCTACACGGCAACTCAGAACCATTTGTACCTTCAATTCTAAGGAATTCAGCACCCTCTTAATGGCCTCTTCAAGTATTTGGCACACATGTGGTACACATACATACATGTAAACTTCACACACGAAGTAAAGATAAGATTTTTTAAATGTCACCAAATGAAGCAGCAAGATGAAAATGCTGATCCAGTATTTGTATAAGTTTCCCATTGTACATATAGAGCTCACTGATACGTTAATAACAATGGGGTTTCCTCATACAGCGCACAAATCTTTACTGTAGATGAAAACACTTTATTTTGGGAAAAAAAATATTTTATACATGTAACATAATTTAAGATGTATCTTATCATATTTTAATAGCTATAATACACATGTATGAGGTACTGTTTTCTAAAATAAACTATCCTATAAAAAAAAAATACTTCAATACACATGAAGGAAAGAATTTTAACAGCTATAAGAACTGACATGGTGCCTTTTTGGTAAAAAAAAAAAAAAAACCACAAAAAACTTTGCTGGGTTCTACAAACATCAAGGACTGCTACCTACATCTGAATACAATCTGTCTTACAAACAGCCTTTAAGAATATAATGGGGGAAAAATTGAGGGACCCAAAAGGGACAGGGACTCCACAAGACCAACATAGTCAACTAACCTGGGCCCTTGGGCTCTCAGAGACTGAATCATCAACCAAAGAGCAAGCATGGACTGAACTTAGGCCCCTACACATATGTAACGATATGCAGTTAGGCCTTCATGCAGGTTCCCCAACAACTGGAGTGGAGGCTGACCCTAACTCTGTTGCCTGCCTGTAGATCCCGATCCCCTAAATGGTCCTCATTGTCTGGCCTCGGTGAGAGAGGATGCACCTAGTCCTCCAGTGAATTGATAAACCAGGGTAGATTGATACCCCAGGTGGGATGGGGGGGAGACAGGAGAGGGAGGACTGTAATGAAGATGTAAAATGAATTAATAAATTAATGAAAAAAAGGGAATCTAATGCATTCATAAGAAAAAGAGTTTTTGGTACTAACATAATGGTTTGGGAAAAAATGATCGCTCAAGCTTTACTGACCAAATGAAACCCAATGGAACTACTGGCATTTGGGAGTTAAGATATTTTTTTGAATAATTATTTTTTTATTCTTTGAACATTCCATACATTAAACAATACATCTATCATGACCTTCTTCCAAATCTCCCAAGTGCCTTCTGCCTCCTAACTTCATGTCTTTTTTATACTTCATATCTTTATTTCTGGATTGGAGCTGGATGTTGATGGAATACTAAGGTGGGATTCTGACTAAAGGTGGCGGGACACAGATGGTATGGGTAAGAAACATAATTTAAGTATTAAAGACCATAGCAGACATCTAGAATAGGTTAGAAAATAATGCGCTAATATTGTAAAGTGCCTTGACTTAGACATTTTAACTAGGCAATATCAAGAAGTCAAACTAGTAAAGGGCCACTATGTAAAGAATAGTATGTCTTGAGATGAAGGACACCTTGAAAACCCAAAGTCAAGTAGAAAATACAAAACAAAAAAGTACTATTAATTACTGTGAAAAAAACACTAGGAACTATGTGGAGATCCAATGCCAACTTAACAATATTATACAGTTAGACACAGAGCTACATCATGAATCCAATTGTCTCTGTTTGCTCAATTTAATTTAAAAAGCTGAAAGTTCTGGTAATATTTCTGGGTTTCAAAGTTTACAGTAACGCTGAAATAAAGTTTCTTATACTTCCTATAATCATGGTCTGTCCTCCAGGACAGCTTGAGGCAGTATTAAATGAACAGCATTTAAAATAGCTAATAAGGATGCAGAGATGGCTCAGTCATTAAGAACACTGACTGCTCTTCCAGAGATCCTGAGTTCAATTTTCAGCAGCCACATGGTGGCTCACAACCATCTGTAATGGGGATCCGATGCCCTCTTCTGGTGTGTCTGAAGATAGCGACAGTGTATGCACATACATAAAATACATAAATAAATCTTTAAAAAAATGGTTTTAAGTGATTTTTATTTAATTCAGTTTAATATACCCAACTTTAAATTTCCAAATAATGTATAATTTTAAAACCTCATGAAGAAAAAAAAAATGAAATGTGCTAATTAATATGTGGGAGTATTTTCAGATTTATTTTATTTTTTGAGTATAAGTGTTTTGTCTACATTTATGTCTATGTACCATGTGTGTGCCTAGTACACATGGAGGTCACAGGGCACTGGATTCTCTGGAACTAGAGTTATGGACAGTTATGAGCTACCATGTGGGTGCTGGGAATCAAACCACTCTCTGCAAAAATAACAAATGCTCTGAAACACTGAGCCATTGTTCCAGTCCCCCTTTGGAGATTTTCATCAAATTAGAGTATAAGATAAAGATCTACTTTAAGTATATGACAACTCTCAGTACAACAACACATATCATCTTTTAAGTTTCTAAAAATTCTAACTTTATCAAATCAATAGCTCAAAAATTTAAATACATACATAGACACTCATGTGATTCTGTATATGCTTTTAAAATTGTGACCTATCTGCTTTAATAGCCTTGAGACAAAAAGGCTCAAAATGGTTTAATCAGAGGAATGCTTCTTGGAAGTAATTTTCTTATAATTGAATGTTTTATATAGCTCCACATCTTTCTATATTTTTAATTCATATAATTATATTCCTACTATTTCATTATGCTTGATGAAATAATTTATTTTAAATAAGTGATCTCAAAAATATTTACCAACTGTGTTAGCACTCGGACATCAAAAGAATGAGCAGTTGCTTGCGTATTTCCTCTACTTTTTTTCTAAAAAATACAATGAAAGACAGACTGTTAAGATTGCATATGAAGCGGGGGGTGGGGGAAAAAAAAGATTGCATATGAAAAATAAAGAACAATTTAGGAACTAACTACATTTTCTATGAGGGCTACATTTTCTAAATAGCAGGGAGAAAATATGTCTTAATAAATTTAATGTCACTTTTTTTTACAGACACACTGCATTATATATTCTGTATCAATCAATTATTGTCTTAAAAATTATTCCCTACTTTAATTTTTCTAGATTTGAGATTAGTAAAGTATTTTCTGCAGGTCAAATTCACATTCCCACCTTTCTCTGTAAATATTTATTGGAACAGTTTATTAGAACAGATCATTCTTTTTTTATCTAAGGTTACTTCATGGGACAACAGCAGAGATGAATAGCTACACAACAATAACCTGTCTCTAAACCTAAAGCAGTTACCATTTGTCTTTTTCCAGTTTGCAGATCCCTGCTTTACAGGAAAGATTACCTTCATTTAGGTCAAAGGTATTTGAGAGACCCTAGTAGAGCCTTCCATACAGAACTACAGATGGTACTTAGTTTTGAATAAGCTTTTAAAATTTGGAGATTAGATAGACTTTAGATGCAGATGACATTCCTAGTTCCAGGATTCAGTATCTTAAGTATACCAGGAATAGTCTCTACCTACCACTTTCTGAGAGAAACTTTTGCCCTTGACTTTAAGAGACACTAGTGCTCAGGACAGTGGTGCTCCCCTGTAATCCCAGGACTTGGGAGGCAGAGGCAAGCAGATCTTTGTGAGTCTGAGGACAGGACTACACAGAGACCCTGCATGAAAATAAATATATTAAAAAACAAAGATCTTAGAAATGAATAAGTGAGATCGATTTTAATGAAAACAAGGACTAAAGATAAATCTATTCTTCCTTAAAAGAATTATTTCATAAATAAGACAATGTTTTTCTTAACTCACCTGTCCTTCTAATAGGTCACAATCGTTGCCTTTAACTTGTCCGTTAATCAGATAAACAGCATTTTCTATTTGCTTGGCCCAGCGTGTAAGTCCACTCTTAAAAATGACACAAAATCTTTCAGATATAGTTAAACAAGTCTCCTACACTGTACTATTCTCCACCTACTACACTGAAATCTTGAAAATGTCAATGTGTCAATAACACAATGTCTAAATCCAGTATCATAAATTAAAACACAGTCCTAATCATTTAGAACCTTATCCATATTTAATAAATTTTCTGATCTTTTCCTAAAATGTATACCATAAATTTCAAAGTCTTAAAGTACATGAGCATGGAAATAAAATCCAATAGTGCCTTTGATCTTTTAGAAAGCAGACATATGAGAACTATGTATCATAAAGCAGTATTAAAGAAGAGAAATTAGATACACACAAAAGAGCAATGGAGAAAAACAAAGGAATGAAAACAGAAAGGCAAAATGAATAAGGGTCAACAGAATGTCACCATTAGATCTATGGACAAAATTAAACTCTACATATGCTAATTAGCAAATATTTATTAAGTTCCTGCTATGCTAAATATACTAGTATTATGATATTATTTATGCTAAAAAATTTCCTAATCCAGCCAGAGTAACAAGTTCTTTATGCATATAACAACAATCATTTAAATTAGAGTATAAGTTTTGAGGATTCTAAATGTCACAATCAGATTAACAGCAGAGCGCCCACTCAGCCATCACTGAAGAAAACATATTTTACATTGATACCTTTGTGTTTTTTTCCAGAGTGTAACTGACAGAAGTAGCCGACAGTGGGATGTGAATGTTAACGTGAACAGTACAGTCTAGAGACAGCCATGAGGCAGACACTCTACTCTGATACTTCCAATCTGCGGGTCTTGCTGAACTCTTTATCAGGAAAGAGGTGGAAAAACAAAACATGATATGGCTTAGGTAAAACACATGCATTAAGAAAATAATATAAGGTATAAAATCGATAACTCAAACAAGCTAAAATCCTGAACTGTTGATCAAATTCCCTGATTTAAGGGAAACAGAAGTAATAAAGTGATCATGTATTACTTTAGTACTTTCATACAAGCTCGACAATCTTGGCAACCCTCGTGGGGTAGGTAGAAAAGGGATCAGAAAGCTGTGGAGAATTCTAACCGGTGCTCTAGGTACCCACTTCCCGGTGGCCTCAACACTCCACTGTAAAGATGCTGGTTGCAGCAAGTGCTCACCGAGCTGCCCTCAGATGGCTGTGCTCTCCGTGCTCAGTTATTTTCACATGCTTTTAAGCAAATGCTGGTCTGGTTTCTGAAGCACACTGGGAGCTGGCTGACTATGCACTGCAGCTACACAAACTCCTCAGTCGCCTTTACCACAGCTTCTCACACATAAACCAGGAGATTAACAAAACAAAGCAAAAAACTGCAAGTGGTCATACACACTGAAAAGAAGTGATGGCACTGGAAATTAGTAAAACTAAATACAAAGATGAATTTTTACTTTTAAAACAGAAAAAAATCTTTCAAGAGTGTTTTTTCTTACCTTTGGATCATGGACATCATAAGTTCGACAAGATATTCTTTACTAATTAAGGTCATAAATGGCTCCAAAAGAATTCTTGATAATAAAATATAATCCAAAAACTAAAAATGGTACCTACCTCCAAGTACCTACAAATTATAGTACTTCATATACTTAAAAGGCATATATAGATATATAACTATACATTTATGTAAATAAGTGTTTATGTATTATGTATGTATATTAATTCTGACTATAGTACTTATGGTGCTTAAAAAAAAATCAAACAAAACACAAATTTCCTTCTGTTTATAAATATTGCTAATCATAATAAATGAAAGGAAGCACCTTTGGGTTCTTGACTCCAACACACTCTATGTAGCATATAGGAGTGCTATCTGGATGGGATCAAGCCCAAGAACATTTGTTCTTACATGTATAAAGAACATTTATGATTTAAGAACTTATATGCACTGATTTATTGGGTTCTGATACTTTCCAGGCAAGTTTCAAATTGTATTAAACACACATCTTCTGCAGTAAAAGTTTCTTTTTGGATTTTGTCTTCTCCAAGTCCTAATGTAGAGGGTCTTGGTCTGTGTCTCTTCTGTAGTGACTGTCTATCCTGGGGAGCTACAGAGCCCAGAGTCTAAGGAAGCCACATGACATACAAAGGCATAAGAATTTCTACACACCAACCCAATCTAGGTTCTTCAAATTGCACATTTTAGCTTTAAGAAATGAAGGTGAAATTATATTAACATAACAAAAACCTTAGTTGCTTTAGCTTGTCTCTGAGAAGAACCTACAGTGAAAAATATATATGGATAGAGAACTGGCAAAGAAATCAGAATCCTAAATCCTTTCTCTATCAAACTTTCCTAACTCAGCATATAGCCATGATTACTATTAATATCATTATCAGCAACCCTAATCCATAATGATGTGAGTTTGTTGTTTTTGTTGTTTCTGATTTTTGGAAGTAGGGTTTCACTGTGTAGCCATGGCTGTCCTGGAACTCACTCCCAGCCTCAAACTTACAGAAATCCACCTGCTCTCTGCCTCCTCCCAAGTATGGAATAAGGACATGGGCCACCACTGACTGGCAACAATGTGTTCTTTAAAGACAAACTTAATAGTATTTTCTTCACGAGAATGATTAAAATAAATTTAAGGAAAGAACTGTGGGTATGTGATTTGCATAGCACGTGACTTTGTGGGGAGAAAAGGAAAAACTGGTTCCTTGCAGGGTACACTGTGGGTGGTGTGGGCTAGTCAACAACCCAGTATTGCCAGTCAGAACCACACACATCAACCATAAATAAACACTAAGTAAAAGATACTTCTTTGTAGAAGAGCAAATGTGAAGTGTGGCTCGCTCTGAGACCTCGTCCTCTGTGACAGCCCACAGTCTTTTTCTACTCATAGATTTTTCCATAGAAAATACTAGCTGAAAGACAGAAAAATATACATGAATTCATTGCAAAATGAAATATATGGAAAAAGACAATGACAATCTCATGGACTATATGATATATTAACCATTTGTGACTTCCAAAATAATTCACATAAAATTGATTTTTAAGTAAAAAACATAATTTCCTATAATTAATAGTAAACTGGACATGATAAATTAATTTGAGCAACTATTATTTATATGAAATATAGAATATAAACTTGATTTGTTATAAATGGAATAAGTAACATTTTAACCACATGCCCAGTTAATGTTTCTTTTTAAATTTCACAAACCATGAGAGGAGTAAAAATAGGAGAAAAAAATCAGAATAGTTACCTAATTTGTGTCAGAAATATTAACTATAAAACATGGCCTTGGAGGCTAGAAGGTCATGAATGTGGCTCCAAGCATTCTTACAATACTGTGTGGAGGGGTCATCTACTTCTTATGGTCTATAGGCTGAAAACAACCAATCAGGAGACCCACAGTTTCCTGATACCAAAGAAATTGCTCTATGAAAGTATTTATAAAAGTTATTTCTTGCAGTATCTCTTCAGATACACTATTTCTTTTCTATTTTTATTTTTAATTGAGAGAGTCTCATTATGCAGGCAAAACCGTCTGTCTGAAGAAAGCAAAGAGAGAACATATCCTGGAACCCTCCTTGGGAATGTGCTACTCACAATGGCTGAGACTGCACAGCAATTAACAAGCAAGATAACCTCCCACAGCCATGCATGGGACAATCTGATCTAAGACAACGCTTCAGTAAGACTTCTTCCCATTAGGTGATAGGGATTTTTAGTGATTTAGGTTGAAGAGAAAACTACGCAGCATATGCACAGAGATTCAAAATGTATTCCAAACTGTCAAAAATGGTGAGCATCAGAAAGAGGCATATTTACTTAAAACAGAAGAGTACAAAAAACTGAAAACAGGCCAGGGAGAAAATACAACCTTTTCTTCCAAGGCAAAAACTGTCAAAGACAAGGATGAAATAACTGAAGCAGAGATTACAAATACTGAAGTGTCCACAGCACCTGTGGCTCTAGGTGTACATTTTTTAAATTGCCTCCCCAGCCAGCTTTGTGCTTCTGAATGGACTTAAGGTCCCTCTTGCTCACAAGGAAAGTGTGTGCGGCTCTTGAGTATGTAGAGAGATGTAAGCTTCCTGAAGATTGCTTTAGGTTTGAGTTTAAGAGAAAACAGCTTGGACTTTTACTCCTGGATTACACTACCTGATTTTCTTATATAGTAGCAAAGCAAAAAAAAATATAAGAGACGCAGGATATGCACCCCATCCAGGAGTAAAGAATAAGTCTGTGATTGTTGTTTATATTATTAATCACAGAGCTTAAAAAGATGTGACTAGCACAACTTTATATTACTGCAATCACTTCCTAGTGAGTGGAAGGTCTACAAAAAAAGTTATTGCACAAGAAAAACAGTTAAACCATCCTGACTTGTTACATAATGTTATGATATCATCTTTTGAAAAACTGTTTTAAGGGCCAGTAAGATAGCTCAGCAGGCATTTGCCAGGAAGCCAGACAGCCTGAGTTCAATCCCTGGGCTCCATGAAAAGAGGGAGAGTACTGAATCTGAAAAGCGGTCATTCTCTGACCTCCACCCCACCATATGTACATGTATAATAAATAAACCTTAAAAATTATTTTAAAATATATAGCTTTAATATTTAGATTGATTACACAAAAGATCTGCAAACAAATAGATAGAACAAACTATTTAAGCATAATTCTAGCATAAGGAATTATGGAACACCTATATATATATGCTTAAGATCAATACATATGCATATAATTAAGTAAAATACTTAACTTTGATGTCATTAAGAGTTTTTGCTACACTGTACTTACTCTGCGCAGGCATTTTGAAAATCATCTGCTAGTTCTAAAGTTGTGATAATAAATATTCCAAGAACCACAAGTCCTCCAGGGAGCATTCTGGACACCTAAAGATAAAAAGACAGTATTAGCTATCAGAAACATGCCAGTGTTTTCTATTTGATACAGTAAACTTTAAATCAGCAAATACTTATCCAGGACCAATTATACATACAGGATCAATCTGAGCAGAGGCAACTGAAACATTGGAGTATACTATATGCATAATCCTTCCCTGAGCACCCTCAACTCTATAGCTTAAAATCACTTTATAAATAATTTGATAACTTGTTTAGTTAGGTGCATCAATCCTTTCTCTTAAGATTTGTAAAGTTAGCTTCTGAAATTTTTTCAATGGTCTTCCAACTCTTTGCAAAATAAATATTTTACCTTAGACTGAGATTTAATCTTCCCAGAATCTGGCCAAGGTGATGTTCAGAGGCACTGTTGATCTACTTTCTCTGAAACATTCGAGCATCATTCACAACATATGGCCCTTAGGCTTTCTAATTCTATGCCTTTCCTCGGCTTTTTCCTCAGCCTAAATTGACTTCTTTTACACTCCTACATCTGAAATCAGTGAGGTAACTTCAAAGTCAACCTGAAGATGTCTTCCCTGGTACTTTGATCACTGAACTTCCATAGAACTGCCTGTAAAATCATATAGTCTTTGATATGCATATAGTAATTGCGCCCTCTACTTATTTTTTCCCTTCACATGATTGTGGCTAGTTTTAAAACTACACATTTTTCTCTGTCAGCCACATTCAATGATAAGCACTTTTGCTAGCTTTTATAAATAGACTTTTGGTATAAGCGAACAGTCACAAAGTAATTAAACCTTAGAAAATTAGATATTAAAGCCTAATTTCTACTATATTAGCACTATGTTAGCTCATAAATTTCCATTTAGTCAGCATGACAAATATAACAAAGTTCCCATATTTATCATGGGGAACCTATATAGCTTTAAAAATCAATACAAAGTTAACTCTTTCTAGAGGTAAAAATATCAACTACATGTAACATTATATATACATGTATATTCATGCTGCATGTATTTGCATATAAATTATACAGGACACATCAGATTTCATAGGAAGGTGGGGGTGCTCAGTGGCTCAAGCACTTGCTGCTCAAGCAAAAAGATTGGGCTTTTGACTACCAAGTGTACTTCTTAGGACTGCATTCCAAAGCCACCCATAAACAAGCCTTGTATTTAATTACATTTTGCTACATGCTCTGTGTTTCAACTACCAAACAGCCCAACTGCTTGCTCTTTTCCTAGTATTGTGTCTGTGTCATTTAATCCCATTGTACTGCCCTTGATGTATTGAATGTGTTCTCTGACTTCTTCAATTAGCAAAGTCCTAAGAACCATTCATGTTCAGAGCCTTCTCCAAAACTGTTTTGAATATAACCAATGGCATGAATTTAAGGAAAAATACTCTTAAAATTTTAGTCTTGTGACCCAGGAAACATTTTTTTCTCTTTTGTTTATAATGAGATCATATTACCTGGCTGGCATGTTCTGTGACCCATTCTTCATCCAAATTATCCAACTTAGCTCTCGGATGTTTGAGGTTGTCATTTTGTTCTTCTTTGGGTGGTGTTCTAGTGGCAAGAATCACATAATCCTTTTGTGAAGAACACTTTAAAAACAAATGTAAAAGCTCATTACAGTTATATCTCATTGAAGAGTTAGATACATCATGCAAAAACTAAACAGTATTTACAGCAATTTAAATTTAGTACTAGTACTGATTTTAGTCAACAGCCTTGTGACATGTCTCTCATATACTATTTATCTTTAATGTAGTAATAGCAACTATTTACTTGGACATCCACAATATAAATTACAGAGTGGTCTTTAGACCACTAGATTCTAGAACAGTGGGTGTAATTCAGTTGTTACAATGATTGTCTAGCACGTAGAAGGCTCTGGTATCAATCACCAGAGCCAGTCAACCAGGCATGATGGCATACATATGTAATCCAGCACACTCAGGAAGTACAAGCAGTAATGCAAGCTCATCCTGGACTACAAAGAATTGGAGGCTGGTCAGGCTATACACAATTGTGCAACAAAATTTTGTTGTTGTTGAATGTATAAGTGAACTGATATAACTAAAATATAATATGCTTAGTCAATATTTCAATTATTTGCTATTTTCTCTGTAATTTAAATGGATTGGATGTTAGCAAATAAAAAATCTCATTTACAAAATGACAAATGATCTTGTTTATTTACTTGGATTGAAATAATTGAAAAAAAAAACTTACATAGATGCATCAAAAGAACAAAGGGGACTCGAACAAAATTCAAAGTTGTTTTTCATTACAGCATGATTCCCCTAAATTAGCTAATAAGCTCATAATCTTACGTTAGAATGGTGTTATCTCTAAATATGACCCGAAACTCTCTAGTGATCATTAGCATCATTTGAAATAAGTATTATTTCCAGAAAATCATTTTCAAACTTATACAAAGAGTGTATTGCTTGATTAAAGAGGTTCTCTTGGAGCTGGAACCCCATTTCACTGGGTCATTGCAAACCTGTTCCCTTTTATAATATACTTATAGCCTAGTCCCTTAACCTGCAGGAACCATGCACCTGTCTCCTAGCAGCCTCACCCCCTCAGGCCCTTCTGCATCAAGCTACATATTTCTTCCATCTCTAATCAACAATATAGATTTCCTTGTCCTTGGAAGAATCACATCAGTTAGTTTCTATTTAAGTGTATTCCCAACATATCTGGTAAGAAGAAACAGAAATGTCCAATGAGCTTAAAATGGTTTTAAGTGTGTGTGCAGTTAGATACACATGTACATCAAGTGAACATTTCAGAAAATAAAATCTTACACCTACACATTAAATTGAATTTATCAAGTGGATTATGGGGAAGGACAGGTACATTTGGGAAAATGAATATCAGACTTTACCTAATCTAGCAACCAAATAGACAACCACACAACCTACATTCTTAGAGGCCAGAATGTTCATCTTTTGAACCCCACAAAACTAAGCCACAAATATAATTTGGGCACTTACCTCCCAGTGTGGCTTGCAGTGCATCTGGATTCCTACTTTGCTCCTTACAAAGTTATCTTGTCACATTTGCAATGTGTGTCCTTATTTTCAATTATTTCAATTATTTGGCCAAGAACTTGGAAAGAACTGATCCTGACTTTGACCACTATGACAACCGCCAGTAACTCGGGATGAAACTTAGGGTGTTATTTAGTATGTTGGGCAAGTATCAACTGAGCTGTGTATCCAGTCCAAATCACAAAGAATGTAAAATGTGAATCATCTGGTCAGTGAACGCTTAAATTGTGACCTTTTGACATTATAAGTTACTTTCAAAGTACAAAGGGAAAAATGATCATACTTATTTGGCCATGTTTCCTAGTCTTTCAAATACAACTCAAAGATCCACTTTAGGTTAACTTCTTATGATTTGTTTCTTCTACATCACAACTTTGAATTTACTAGTAAATGGTATATTTAATTGAAACTAATGAGTAATTTGTTTTTATCAATCTGCAGAGTAGCAGACATATACATACCTGTCCTATCAAAAGACCAGAGACGAAAGGTTTTCCCTGGAGGCTGATGCTTGAAAGATACTGGCCAACAGTCTCTTCTACAATGTAGGTTCTTCCCATTATTGACAGTCAATTAAACAGCCTAAATCACAAGAAATAAAAGTTAGCATGGGGGGGAGGGCACGGGAAGAGCGATTTGTGATGTTATACCATTGGTGGACAGACAATAGAACAAAAAGAGTGGCCCAATCCCAAAATTGTTCTACGTCTTGTAGTGATCATTTACTAAATAGGGCATTCTTTTTTTGTACAACTGAAATGCACCTTTGGAATTCTTAATACAGTGCTGTAAGAAACAACTCCCTGGGGGCCGGAGCAATGGCTTAACGGTTAGGAGTGCTTGCTGCTTTCCACAGAGCTTGAGTTCAGCTCCCAGCATCCAAGTCCAGTGGTGCACAAATGCCTTCGGCCGCAGCTCCAGAACTCTGACCCCCACTTCTCAAGTCTGCACACATGTAGCATACTCACACAGATATACACACCAAACAATAACAAATCTAAAAATCCTTTCAGAAAAGAAAGGAAGGAAGGGACAAGTGTCCTAGCCAGCTATGGTGCTGCAAGCCTGGAACTCCAGCACCCCAGAGGCTGAAGCAGACTTAATGCCTTGAGCTGGAGGTCAGCCAAAGCTATATAGTGAGTTCTGGAACAATCTGATCTAAACAGTGAAAGCCTGCCTCAAAAGACATGGAAAGAAAACAAACCAACAATTAACAAATATCATAATTACCAATTAGCCATGAGAAAGCAAAGTTATTTCTCACTCTTGGGATAAGGAAATAATGAAACCATTAATCACCACATCTAATTTTTATTTTAGATTCGCCTCTTAGCTGCATCCTCAGTGATAATTTATTGGTGAACTTCGATGTTCTCATTTCTAAAATACAAGAGCTGAATTTCTGATTAGTTCATTAAGAGGTAGAGAGATTCAAATTTGTTTACCCAATGTCTACTGTAAAATTCGTATTTTCTACAAATTGTGTGAGGTGGGAAGACACAAATGTGGTAGCATGGCCGATGCCATGAGACAGCTCATGATAACAGCCACTGAGGGAGACGGTAATGCAATGACAATTATCTATATAGCTTCTGTTCTACAAGGGCATTTTTAAAAATACTTCACAGGTACTAATATTTAATACAAATTCCTGCAAAGTAAGCACTATTCTTGCCATCTCTGTTTGATACATAAAGAAATCAAAAGAAAATGTTAAATAACTCCTCCAAATGACAAACTAGTGAGTGGAAAAGGTGGAATTTTAGTTGATCACGATGGCTCAGTCCTTCAACTAAATCGCTCCAAGGAACATCTCCTGTTCTCTTCTTCAGCTTGAGGCAGAAACTAATATACTATCCCTACTAACTTAATCCCTTCCACCCCTTTCATTAAGTCAGAGTCTGACTACTAACACAGGCTATCGAATGAACACAGGCTATCCTGGAATGATAACCCTCCCACTTCTTCTTAATCCTAGTAGCTGAGATCACAGGCATGTGCTACCCTTATTTCCAATCAAGTGTTAACAAATTCTTCCAGAAAAATAACCAGCCATGAAACAAAGTACATACTGATACTGCTGAATCGTGATCTGGAAACAAACATGGTTCTGTTACTGTGGCAAAATGACAAGTGTCTCAATAAAACTGTCTTAAAATGTTTTCCTATTAAAAATGTCAACATCAGACAGCTGTAAGCAATGTCATCTTACTACATAAACAACAAAAGTCTTCTTGATTTCTTTGTTTAAAATATTAACCAGACTACTTTAATTCGCACGAAATCATTAAATACTTCACAACCACAAAAGCATGTAGGTACGAGGTTTGACATAAGCTAATCTCCTCAGAACAGCCCGTGAGTGTGCACCAGAGTGACTGTTCCATATGCTCCCTATATCTTTTCTTTTTCCCCCTGAAAAGGAAGCTGTTGGTGCCCGAGTGCGCAAACATTCCTTGGCCGACTCACTTGTTCTCAGAATGTGCACATGTGGCAAAAAAAAGTCCCTCGAACTTCTGTCAGCAAGAGAACTCGGGTTAGGGTACAAGTAGCTACCTTCAAAGGCCAGGTGCCACTCAGGTCCCACTTCCACAGCCAATGATTTCATCAGAAAGCGACAGTAGACACTTCCTACTCCAAACCAGGGTCTCGGCACCAACGGGCGCTGACTGATGACGCAGGTCGTCCGCACCCATCTCCGCAGCGCTTCTATCAAAGCGAGTGAGGCCTGCACCCCGCCCCTTTCGGGGCACCATTGAGATCGTGGCGGTATCCCAGAGCCTGTCGAGACGCTCTGCCGTGATCCATGGCCTCTAGTGGCTCGGTTTCTAGAGGTGGACACAAAGGAGTACTCATGACATCCCGGAGTTTTGACGGTAAGGTCGTCTTGCTCCTCGGGGAAGGACGAGGGTTTCTGAATACTTATATAGCGCCACCGCGCGGCCACTCCTCACAGCCATTGGAGGGGAGCCGGGGGCGGGGAGAAAAAAGGAAGTGGAACGGGAGGTGCGGGCTGAGTTAGCGGAAACGGGTGAAAAATAACACTACGTTTCCCAAGAGCCTTTGGGTCTGGAAACCGGTGAAACCAAAAGAACTGGGGCAGAGGCTGCTGTGAACTCGCATTCCCAGCGTGCATAGCTTCCGTCGGCTGCGTGCGCATAGAGGGCGCGGAGGGGCGGCCCTTGCTACGTCTAGCGCGGGACTCTATTTCCCAGGGTCCCGCCGCGGGAGTCTCCGGCGGGCAGGCGCGCGGGAGCCTGCGAGCGAGGCAGCGGACGGAGCGGCTCAGGCGTCTGGGCTCCGCACTTCTCCTTGCTCCTTCGCTTCTCCTTCAGCCGCTGCTGCCACGACCCCGGCCGACATGGCGGCGGTGTTGCAGCAAGTGCTGGAGCGCCCGGAGCTGAACAAGCTACCTAAGTCGACCCAGAACAAACTTGAGAAGTTCCTGGCTGAACAACAGTCCGAGATCGACTGCCTGAAGGGGCGGCACGAGAAATTTAAGGTGGAGAGTGGTAAGTGAGAAGCTCTTCGCGTTCTCCTAAGGAGCTGTGGCTCGACCTTCCTCTTTGCACGCTTGCACTCTGCCCTGTGAGGTGTGCAGGTAGCATCTTCTCAGGCTCCATATGCAATATAGGCCTTCTCTTCTCCTCGCTGTGTGATTTTTTTTTTTTTAAGAGGTGGGGGTGGGGTGGGGAAGGGAACCTCCCAGGTCTAAATCCACCTTCGTTCATCTTGTTTTCCTTTTACTTTGCGTGGGCTTATGTGGGAATTCTTAACGCGGGCCCACCGACAGAAACTGTGGAGAATTTGGGCCAATTTGAACCAGATTTTTAGGACTGTGCAATCCTAATCTAATTCTGTTTTGTTGTACGTTAAATGACATTAATTCCCCCCTATTTTCTCCTTGCCTGGATTTATAAGCCTTTACCCATTTCACCTCTTCAATGCCTTGTTTGTAGTGTGTATAGAGCACTCTGTGGTCTGATAATGAAGTAGGTGGTCGCAAAGATGAATTTGTATGCAAAAAGACAGCACTAGAAAAAAAAGCAGTGAAATTGGGCTACATGAGTTGGATATATGGTTTTTCTCTCAGAGCGTTGAGACTTGATAGGAAATATGTAATAAAAAGATACACTTGTAAGTTCTTGGAGTTGCTTTGTATAAGAAAGTTATGGACTTAGTAGCTTGAATATCCTTGGAAGAAAGAAAATAGTAATTTAAAAAACAGAATTTTTTGTTACATTTTTTTGTTTATCATTAGTTGAGGGAATAGAGTCTGTATTTTGGTAGATTGATTAGAAATTTCCACCTGAATTAGTTTATTTTCAAAGTGTCGTTGTTAAGCAAAATTGATGAGGAAATATATCCAGTTATTTTGTGATTCTAAGAAATTTGTATAATACATTGTATTCTGTTTATTCATTTACACATAGTCAATACTGAGTGACTTATATGTCCCGATACTGGGATGAAGTAGACAAATGCAGTAGGAAGTCTACAGGTTTATTTTTACAGAAATTTTTTTATGTAGGTAGAATTTAAATTATGTTTACATTAAACCTTTTAAAACAATAACACTTTTTTTATTAAGTATTTTTTTTACTTATTAAAAAACTTATATTATATTATATTATATTTAAATGTTTATCGATCTCCTGAAGTCTGGAGAAAATACCAAGATACAACATTGCTGCCTGCCTACATGAAATTAATTTATAAATCTCCTTTTAGGCAATGTTGTCTTTTGTTGTATGCCAGTTGAGAATAATGGGAAAGTCCTTTTCAGTGTTTAGTCTGTTTATTGAGATTACATTTTCCAATATTGTATCTTAAGTTTTGCAGTCACTATTAGAAGAAATAAAGTGGTATTAATACTGCTTTCAAGGGCATGTGTTTGTGATGTTATTCTTAGTGCTTGGACTTATCTTTTGTAGAACAACAATACTTTGAGATAGAGAAGAGGCTATCCCAGAGTCAGGAGAGACTTGTTAATGAAACCCGGGAGTGTCAGAACTTGAGGCTGGAGCTTGAGAAGCTAAGTAAGTATTTGATTATATCTTTATAACTGTTCTTGGATGCCCAGTTACACCTTTGTGAAAATCACATAGGCAGGGAGCCTGCCCCTCCTGGAAACAGGCTTTCCAGGTAGCAAAGCCCTAAACAAGGTTACAGACAAGGTAAGAAACACCTAGCTCCCCTGCCTTCTTCAGGCATAGAGGTAGACTGATCACACTATGGACTCCAAAATTGTGTTATTTACTAGAAAAACCTGTTTTTAGTTGTAGTGTGGCTCAGCCATGGCATACACTTTTAACGTAAGAAGCTTTCTGCTTGAGTATTGTCAACAGACAGAGCAAGCAACCAGTTGACAGGAAGTAAACATAGGATTATTAAGAAAAAAAAGAGTAAGAGGGAATCAGGAAGTAGAAGGGAGGAACATTGGGTTTGGAGTTTTGTGTTTTGTTTTGTTTTTTTTTTTGTTTTTGTTTTTTTGTTTTTTTTTTTTTTTTTTTTTTTTTTTGGTTTTTTTTTCGAGACAGGGTTTCTCTGTGTAGCCCTGGCTGTCCTGGAACTCACTCTGTAGACCAGGCTGGCCTCGAACTCAGAAATCCACCTGCCTCTGCCTCCCAAGTGCTAGAATTAAAGGCGTGCGCTACCACCGTCCAGCTTTTTTTTTTTTTTTTTTTTTTGAGATATCTTTAGAGGGGGGCATTTGTTCTGGGACTTCAGCTGGGTGCTTTCTCTGCCTCTATGAGCTTGCAGACTTTTACCCTAGCATCTAGTTCCCGAGTCTTCATTGGTAAAATCGAACGATTGAGATTTTTGTTAATAGAAAACACTGACCGTTTTTATATCTCATAAGTCACATAATTTCCTCATCCTAAATGCTTGGGACCTTCTAAACACCTTCCTCAACCCAAACCACAAAAACATCGTGGTTTCAGTCTAATTTGATAGTGTCAACAGACCTTGGGCCCACACTTCCCACTCACTACTTCCTCACAGGAACCTTAAAAGAACACAGTGCTCTCTCTGAGAGAGCCTAAGCTTTCCTTCACTGTCCTCTGAGTAAAGACATTCAGGCCGTGCCTTCTCAGTGCCTTCTCTCTCCCTAAAATTAACACCTCTCTGTGAGCGTCTACTTACAGTGTGGGAAAATGCTCCGGAGGTTCCTCTAGTTTGTGTTCCTATCATTTGTTCTTCACTCAGTAAAGGCGTGGTGAGGACATTGGCTGTCACAGTCTGAAGCCCTGGTTTCTAGTTCTGCTGATAATAGAAGTGTTCGTGCCACACAAACCACATGCACATGGCTAGGCTTTTTTAAAAAGGATGAAAGTCGTTAGAAGCACATGTATTTACATAGCTTTATACATCAAAGGTACTTTTCATCGTGATTGAAGTAGCTAACATATGGACTTGAAGATTTAAATAGTGATTTGTTTTCATAATAAAAATTTAAAGCTGGGCAGTGGTAGCGCACACCTTTAATCCCAGGACTTGGGAGGCAGAGGCAGGCGGATTTCTGAGTTCAAGGCCAGCCTGGTCTACAGAGTGAGTTCCAGGACAGCCAGGGCTACACAGAAACCTTGTCTCGAAAAAAACAAAAAAATTAAAACCTACTGATTTCATTATTTCTTGTTATAACGTTTATAACTATGAGTCCAGTATATTTCTTTTATGAAGCCTGACTCCTGAGAAAGCGTTTAGGTAAAGTCTGTGACCTTCATAGGAGACTACCACCTTTTCTACTTTCCTTATGGCAGAAAAAAACTTAAGGGAAAGGCTTTTTTAAATATAGCTTAAATTTTTTTATTTGATTTGATTTCATCAAAAAGGAACACAAGAAGCTCATAATCAAGTGATTAAATAAACTTCGACTTTTCTCTAGCTGTTTGGTTTATAATTCCTTCAGCTACTTTTGATGCACTAGCATTTAAAGAAAAATCTGTATATTATACACACACATACACACACACATACATACATCTGTGGTTCACAGCCTATACATTACTTTTCTTTAACAAAGGATAATAAGGCTTGCCCAAAAATGCTGCTAAAGAATATTAGGAGAATGGCTCTGATTACTTCCTTTATGAGGTATAAGTGAAGATAGGAGTGAATGTAGACAAAAAGGATTCTTTCTTATGGTGGACAATTGTACTTGAAGTGAGTGTATCTGTGTACACAATTACAAAAAATAGTAAGTAAAACAAAATAGAAAATCCAGAGTAACGGGTTTGTTTTCTTTTATAATGATAGAGTTTTTTAAATCCTGTTAAATTACCTGTGTACATAGGAACTGGGGAGATGGCTCAAGTGATTTAAGAGCACTTGCTGCTCCCCAGGACCCAAGTTCAGTTCCCAGCTCCTACATCAAGTAACTGACAAGCCCACAACCTTCTAAACACAGGCATGCATGTATGCACATAAATGAAAATAAATCTTTTTAAATTACTTGTACATAATGTAGGGTTTGCTTGTTTCCTCTTTGAAGCAAATTCTTACTGTGTTAACCTCAGGAGCCCAAACTCACTCTATAGACTAGGCTGTAGCTATCCTTGTAGCTACTCTGCCTTCCAAGTGCTGGGATTATAAATATGAACTTCTATATCTGACTTTAGATGCTTTCATGGAAGAAATTTTCAGATGTATATTTTTCTTATATAACTAATGATTTGAGTTGAATACAGGAAAATAAACGTATCATAAATATAAGAGCACAAACATTTTTTTCTATGTGAAAGACATGATTCTTAGTGATGAAAAAAAAATGGAGCTACAGGTGTTTATTATAATATATAATGAATGCATTTTATGTAGTTCCAATCACATTATGTTTATTAGTCCTGACCTGCTTGCTTTATTTTATATAAATTTACCTAGAAAATGGAATTTAAAAATTGACATTGCTAATTTACTCCAAATTGGGAATAAAATTTTACATATCATTGTAGCATACTTAAAACTTTTAGTCTGGAATATATTAAGATAGGAATGTATTTGCAAATTTGGAATATAGTCATAAATCAGTATGGAATACAGTTCTTCATTTTAAAAATGTATGATGGTGATAGTTGGGTAAAAATACAAATTTTAGTTAACGTATCTGTGTTCATTATATCCCTTTTGTCTAGATAACCAAGTAAAAGTGTTAACTGAGAAAAACAAAGAACTTGAAACTGCTCAAGACCGTAATCTAGGCATTCAGGTAAAAAGCTGTCTAGTAAATAAAGCTGATTGAAATTATGATACTTAAAAGTTTTTTGTTCTGCTTTTATGTATTCAACACTGTTCAACTAAAAGGAGAAACATTCTACTAGAAGTAGCCAACAAATATATAGAAATGTACACATACATATAGTTTTTTCTCAGTTGTTTTTTTATGTGTTATCAGTTGAATAACAACTGTAGCCCAGCATTCATGGTATTTTGATACACTTGGGAGCTGGGTCACTGGTGTCATTGGTGACCAACAGTCATTGGTGACTGTTTCTCTAGAGCTGTGATAAGAATATCAGATTAAATGTGATAATAAGGATTGCTACTATGTTCTTTTAATAGAGGAGTGATACCCATTCTTTCTGTAACCATATAGAACTATATTTTTAAAATTACATTTGATTTGAGATTCAGATTTGTTTTTTAAAACTATGCAAGAGAAACATGCTTTCAGATTCTGTATAGGAGCATAATATACCCAAAATATTTTGCTAAATTAATTTGCAAGGAATATACAGTGCTTTAAGCCCTTTAAAATTTTTAATTTGTTGTTGTTTGGATTTTGTTTTGTTTGCCTCGCTATTAAAAGAAAATGTTAGTTTTCAGAAAACTTAAAATATGTATTTATATGTGGAAGAATAATGACATGTTCTTGGATGAGGTGGGTTTCCAAGTTAATACAGGCTTTAATGCAAGGTCCTGATAACACATTCTAAATTTGATGAAATAGCAACAGAGTGAAGTTTATAGCCCAGAAGAACAGTGGACACACAAATAGGTAGAATTTAACAAAACAAAACTGGTAAGAGCTAGAAAATGATGTGTTTAAATTGCCTTGTAGGCCAACTTTCTGTTAGACACTGTAATAAAACACCACATAGAACATACTTATTTAACTGTATAAACATAGACGTTTATTTTCATTGACAATTTTATAGGTTTCTGTCCAAGATCAGTTTGCTGTATTTTGGGCCAATGACAAGCCACACACTGCCCCGTCCACCAGGTCAGGTGGGCCCTAGAGACCACCTGAAAAAGAGAATGGGGGTCAAGGTGTGCGAAGAAAGGCAGCAAGTCAAGAAATCTGACCAAGCTGTCGAATTTTTATTGTTACCACACTGGGTTATATACACATAGAAGCAGGATATGGGGAGGGGATGACATAGGGTCCCTTTGTTTCTGGGGAGTGCAGGTGTTCTCAGGGGAGTACAGATGTTCTCAAGAACAGGATATTGGCTGGGTGAAAAGTTTGCAGAAGAAGCAGAGCAGAACAGATACCTAGGTACCTGTCCATAAGATCTAGTGATCATTTGTTCTTATGTAAGCTAGTACTTTCCCACCAAAGACTACCTGTCCACAAGATCTATTGGTTATTTGTTCTTATCTAAGCTAGTACTTTCCCACCAGGGCTACCTGTCCATAAAGATCTATGATTATTTGTTCTTAACTGATTAGTGCTTTCCCACAGGGGCTAAGGCTTTGTGTCAATAGGCACATATGACTGACTAGGCCATTGATGTTTCAGCGAGGCCACTCCCAACAACACACCATGGTAGGGAGAACTTGGTAGAGGAATCTTCACCTCAGAATAGGATGCAAAGAACAGGTAGCAGAGGGTCTAGTGTCCTACTTTTTCCTTCAAAGGTACACCCTCAGTGACCTAAAAAAACCTTATGATGTTAATATCACTTAGCAATAATGCCATAGACTAGCATCCAAACTATAGTCCTTAGATGGCCATTTGTGAAACAGCTGGTTTTCTATTAAAAGTAAGTAAACAATCCCATTTGTGAAAACATTTTTAGGTGTATTTAGAAGTAAGTTTAAAGAAGGTAGAGACTTGTAAATAACTATAAGATATTGCGGAAATAAAGAGAGGAAGACACAGATGAAACAAGACCCTTCATAGTGTGGAAGAGCAGTAACTCCTGCCCAAAGGAGGCCTGGCACTCCTAATCCAGAATCCTTCTGTCAGAGCCTCCTAAGTTCTTAGTATTACAGGCTTGAGCCACACACAATTCTTAACCAGATTCCAGTAGCATTTCTTAACTGAAGAGAAAGGAATAATTCTAAAGTTTGCATAGAACCAAACAATAACCCTGAATAGGGAAAGCAGTGCTGAGAAATAACAACAAAGTTGAATGTATGAGATTTCTTAATTTTCAGATTTATAATATACAGTATAATAACCCAATAATTTGGACTTAGGTTGACATAAAAGAGGAGCACAGACCAACACAGTTAGGGCTGAGAATTAATAAATGTATACTCCCTGTTAATGTTTTACAAGGACACTAGAGAACAAAATATGGGAATTGTTGTTCTAATGAATAATAGTGTTACTTAAAAACACAAAATACAACAATGAATATGGAGTACTATTAATAGAAAATTGGTTTGGTGGTGATGTTTTTTTTTTTTTTTTTTTTTAATCTATTATTTATTTTTTCTTGGAATTATAAAACTGGAAGACAGCAGGGGCAAAACTGTCAGCCTTTGAATTTGACAATGGTCTTTTTGGGAATCACACCAAATGTTTAAGCCATAAGAACAAAAATAATTATGACCACAACGAATGGAAGACCTTGTATGCTACAAAGGAAATAAAGCAAAACAGTAGCTACCAGGAATAGGGGCCAGGAAATATCTATAAGCCACTTATCTGATAAGGGCCTAATATACAAGTTTTATAAAGAAGTAACAGTAGAAATAAGTAATTTTCTTTGAAAATGGACAAAAGACTTGACTTATTTTCAAAGAAGACAGAAATGATCAGGTATATGAAAGAGGTCTCATTTGTTAATTATAAAAGGAAATATGTGAACACACAGTTTGGTAATAATACATGGTTATTATCAAAGATATGTTGGCAAGAATACAGAGAAAAGAGAACAATTCTTATTTATTGCTGATTGTACATTGCTGATTTATGTGAAGCTTGATACAACCAATGTGAAAAACAATATAGAGGTTCATAAACTAAATATAGAACTATCCTGTAACCTAGCAGTCCTTTTCCTGGGTATAATATTCAGAGGAATCTCTACATTGTAAAGGTAGGCTTACTCATCCATGTTTTTTGCTGCATGGATCAAAGTAGCCAAAAGTTTGGAAACAACCTGTGGTTAGTCACAGACAAATGGATAAAGAAAACCTGCTGTGTGCTTTGGTCTTAAAAAAAAAAGTTATGTGCAGATATAGAGAAATGTTATAGGCAGATACAGAGAACATGTGAATAAGCCATACACTGAGAAATGATGTGGCTCATCTAGAGTCATCAAAAGAAATCAGTCAGATATATGGAGACAGATAAAGCCGACTAGCAGGTTGAAGGAACAAATATGTAGAATGAAAAAGCCTCACAGTTGAATGTATATGAGGGTTCTAGTTAATAAAATTGTTTTGTGTTGTTACTTGGTGAAATAGATTTTTTAGCTACTCTGATAAAATAAATGAGATTCATTCACTTAACTATAATGATCATTTGGTATGGTTTTATCTATATGTGTTACACACTTTATAAACAGTTTTATTTAAAAGCGGTTTCTAAGTGTGAAAGCATTTTAAGGACTTAGAGTGGGGCTGTGGAGATGGCTCGCACTTAAATCATATGCATCAGGCTTGAGAACCAGAGTTTGAATCCCTAAAACCCACAAGTGCTTGGTGGGTAAGGTTGCCATTTTGTAATTTCAGCGCAGGAAGGACTACGTGATCCCCTGAACTAGACTATAAAGACAACATGGACTCGCTGTCTTGGTGAACTCTAAGTTCAGTTGAAACAATCCAATCAAGAATTAGCAACAGGGCCTCTGTTCCCTGAGCCATGGCTCTGGCCCTTGTTTTGTTTTGAGGGTGGTCTTAATCTTTTTGAGTTAGGGTCTCTTTCTAAGTAAATAAATCTTTTTTAAAAACATTAGAGATAGAGGCAAAGGAAATATGTATAAATGATTATTAGTAGGTACATAAATATTTCTCAGCTTATAACAGAAAATTTAAAATTTTGCATTTGAAGTTTAATTCTCTACATAAAAATATGCATATAAGCCATTAAGTCTGTTTATAATATATGACTTCTTTCAAGTGGTAAGGAAACTGTTACAAGAAAAATACATGCAAAAGAAGTATGTTGCATAAGTAATGAATGAGAGCACAAACACGTTTATAGTTACAAGAAGATGCAGGTTAAAGCAGTAGTAAGATAATGAGGTTTCACATCTATGTGTTGGCATGTTCCACCTGGCCCGTTCTAAATGTTCAGTTGTTGGTTAAGTGACTGGTATTTTACTTATAACTCAAAGAGCCTCATAAGGAACCTCTCAAGAAGTAATTTGAACCTAAACACAAATGTGTGATAGTTCCCACAATTGATTTTTTTTAAGTCATGCAAATTATCTATTACATACCTAAATATAAAGGCTATATAAATAATTAGGACACTTCAGTGTAATGAGTGACATGCATTCATAAGCCTAGGAGAAAAGAATTTAAAACTCAGAAATAGAGGTGTTAGGATTAGGAGTACTTTTTTAATTTGTTGATACACAAGTTAGAAGGAAAGAAAGCATTTTTAAGTAACTGCTAATGTTAGTTGAGTTGATAGTTCAAATTCCTGCATTGATTGTTTGACTTGTTTTCTTGAACTTGTGTTTCTTGATATGACAGAGTCAGTTTACAAGAACAAAAGAAGAGTTAGAAGCTGAAAAAAGAGATTTAATCAGAAGCAATGAGAGGTTATCTCAGGAAGTTGAATATTTAACAGGTATGAAAACATATTTGTGCCTTTAACTGCATTCTTTGTTATTGTTGGTGCTAAGAGTTGCTCCTGTTGTTATATTTTTTCTGTTTCTGCATGTGGAAGTTCAGTTTAAAAACACTGTTGTTCCTTCCGTATCTCTGGCCATTATCAAGATGTTGGCCAGGCATCATGTCAGCTGCTTTTAAATCCCAGTACTCGGGATTCAGTGGCAGGCAGACCTGAGTTCGAAGCCAGCCTGTTCTACATAGTTTTAGGGCAACCAGGGCTATATAGAGAAACCCTGTCTTGAAAATAAATAATAAAGAATAAATCAAACTAGAGAATGGGCAGCTTACCTGACTGCACACTGTAAAAAACACCCTCCCTCAGCAACCATTAACTGCTAGTACCTCAGGGAAGGGTGGCCCTCATGGGCCCCACACCCTTCCATGATGAGATTGGCAGGCCCAGTCTCTTGCAAGTGTGGCCCAAGTAGCACATGTTCATGTTGCAGTGAGTTCAGGAGTGGGAGCAACTCTAATTAAACTCAGTAGACCATGAAAAGAAGCCATGAGAAGATTGGCAGAGGTCAGAGTATAGACATAGACTCACTATGAAGAAGGCTATTAGCAGAAAAAGAAAAGAAGTACGGGGGAACACTGGACAGAAACTACTAAAGTTCATTAGACGGTTATAAAATGGTCTAAGAATTTTTTTAAACAGAAAAAATACCGAATTTAGGAGACAGGAGTGTAAGATGTATCACCATACCATGTTTGACATATTTGTCAAAAATGAGCTTTAAACAGTTAGTGATACTTGCCTTCGGACTTTTTTAAAAATTTAATTTCTGTAAATAGGAAAAATATTCACATGTTTATGTGTGTAGTAATACCCAGCCTGGAACTTGATTTTTAGAAGAAGGTGACTTCCGAGTGTTTGCTGATTGTGTTGACTAGTAGCTAGTGGTAATTAGGATTAAATGAATTCGTTTCATAAAAACATGGTTATTGAAGAACAGAAAAATATTAAATGTGTACATTTTTAATAGAGAATTTTTATATTTCTCATAACCTTTTAACTTAAATGGTTTTAATAAAATAAAAAGGGTTTTAATAGAAATTTATTAGTTTGTAATTATGACAGAAACAAGCTAAACCGGGGAGCTGAAAAACACTTTGTGTTAAAGGTTTATATTTCTAATATATTTTGTTACTTAGTTTCTGCGAGTGTTAGCCAGTCATTATTTTCAAATGCTCACTCTCATCCACCTTTCTAGAGGATGTTAAACGTCTGAATGAGAAACTTAAAGAAAGCAATACGACAAAGGGTGAACTTCAGTTAAAGTTGGATGAACTTCAAGCTTCTGATGTTGCTGTGAAGGCAAGTAATATTGATTCCCAATAAACGAAGACTCAAATGCCTAAGCATCTGTTACTGTATTTTGTGTTATCTTACTTAGTAATCTAATTTCTACTCTGAAATAAAGATATGTGTCCCTGAGCTACATTTATTTAAGATAGTTAAATACTACTTTAAATTTTTCTTTTAGTATAGAGAAAAACGCTTAGAACAAGAAAAGGAATTGCTACACAATCAGAATTCATGGCTGAACACAGAGTTGAAAACCAAAACTGATGAGCTGTTGGCTCTAGGAAGAGAAAAAGGAAATGAAATTCTGGAACTTAAGTGTAATCTTGAAAACAAAAAAGAAGAGGTGAGTAGTTAAATTACCTTGCTTATTTTAGAGGTGGCCTTTGTACATCAGTAAGTGACAGTTACCTCCTCAGTTATAAAACTTGTATTGCATGTGACAGCAGAGCTCAACTTTGACCTAGGGGAATGTTTAGAGGATTTTATAATGACATTATATGCCACCCACTCAAATAATAAACCTTTCTTTCCAAAAGATATGCTTAATAAGTAACCCCTTTTTTGTGAATTCAAACACGTTCCATCAGTTGATTTTTCTCTATTTTGACTTACAGTACACTGTTAATTTGCATTGTATGACAATGGAAATGTTAAGTACAAAGATAGCATCAGGCTAATGAACTCTTGTTTATTTAATTTCCTTTTTTTTTTTTTGGTCAGTCTTATCAATTTGAAGAGACAATAAACCCAGAGCCTTTGTTCCTCTCTCTTATTACTACAGTGGTGTAAGTTCAGTCGAATGGTCTGTTTTCTTCTTGTTACTCTTACGGAAGTGAGACATTTGGTGCACTGAATGGTTGCATGCAAACATTAAGAGAATGCAATACATGATTAGTATGGTAATTCCAAAAGACTAAAATATGTTTCATGACAAGGCATTTAAAGTCAAATAAAGAAATGAGCATCAAATAAAGGTTGACCTGTAAGAAGAGTCTCCATGTTTTAACTCACTTGTTGACTTTTTACACTAGGCCTTGTAGTTTCTACAGTACCACCTATGTTTACCCTGAGGTATCAGGAGCTTCTGTGAAACACACTTTTCCCTGTGTAGATCAGAGTCTACAGTAATCATCTTACCTAAAACAACTTTTGACTAGGAGTTTGAAAAATATTTTTGGATCAGAACTAATCTTTTCAGTAGAGTCAGTTACAGTAGTTAATGTTCAACAGATTTCTGATTGTAACCTAATTTATAATTGTGGCAAGGGAAGTATTCCACAGAGAAACCATTTAAAAGCATGTGCACCTGCTGGAAAACTAAAACAATGTCAAATTTGTGATTGGAACAACAGTAGTACCATTAAAATTTCTCAACAACATTAGCCTTATTTTCCAATCATTGAGATAGTGAGTTGTCTGGATAGGGTTGATTATTGTTAATTCCTTCTTACATAAACATACATTCTAAGGGCCCAAACCAGATAATTCCCTGTGGAATCCTTATTCACTACGGGATGACTAATATGGAAGATTTTTTAGTATCAACCTTGTGCTCTAATATTAAGTGATTGTGTGGCTTTATGCTAATGACAGTAGAATTAGAATTGAAAGTTTGTCTGTTTATGGTTAAAATTATCTTTCACTTGAGTCTTCTTCAGTTTTGGACATAATTTAACTGAACTGTTGTCTATAGTTTTTGCTAGTTGGAAATTTTAACAAGGAATTTATGAGTGATCTAAAAGCCTAAAACCTGTATAAATACCTAAAGCCTGTCTGAAGGTCCAAGAATGTCATTTGAATGAATGAGTAATCATTTGGAATATCTGTTTGTCATGTGGCAAACTAGAGTATCTCTCAGGCCACACAAGAATTTGTATTTGACGTAGCAGCATATCCAATGTTCACCTAAGCTGGTTGAAGATGGTGTCAATTATAAAATCTTGTTACGCATGAACAGAGATAAGGCCTATGGAAAAGAGGAAGAACAAAGGTTTTGTAGTAGAGAATTCTTGTTGTATCATCTCCAGGCCCAAAATGTTACTTCTGAGGAGGATTACTCCTGGTGAGGTTTACTTTGAGGGTATATAGTGGGCAAACACTTCCAGACGTCTGGAACAGCTCTCTTAAGAGAAGCCCTGCAATTTTTCCACAGTGTAGGTGGTAAGGAACTTGGTATGGACCTCCAACAAGATTCAGGAGTCTTCTCTGAGATGATTTTCAAGAGACTGTGTCCAGGTCATACACTGTGAAAGGACTAGCTGCCATCATGAGGTGATGGATTGTGTTTCCCTTCTTTCACCAGATACAGTAGTCTAATCTTAATATTATCTGAAACTTATACTTTTATGAGAATCTTTTCAGTGGATTTCCTCAAAAGTAAACTGTTCTGAGTTATATCCACTGTCTGAAGTAGAGGTGGTCTTTCTCCTGCTGCTGGGAACCAAGCACTCTTGGTGGCATTGCCTGTGTGAAGCTAGAACACTGTCTACAGTGGTAAAGGGCACAGTAGTGCAGTCAAGCGCTTTTTCTGGCCCTTCTCTGCTCAGAGATCATTGTAGGTAGACTTCAGATTCCACTAGGCTTTTAAACTTCATACACAGTGGACAGCAGGAACATTGTGGAGGCTGGAATGTATGCTAAAGGAATTTTACCGAATTGCATGCTGGTGACAGGAATAAGGTCTTATAACCACATTTTCTTAGTTATGCCTGTGTAGTATAAATTTCCTTTGGGGGGGGGGTATATTTTACTTTTGACAGTATAAACTTTATATCAAATGATCTCAGTTGTTTTGACTCTTTTCCCATTTGTTTATAGGTTTTGAGACTGGAAGAACAGATGAATGGCTTGAAAACATCAAATGAACATCTTCAGAAACATGTAGAGGATTTGTTGACAAAATTAAAAGAGGTATATGATGACCACTTAAAAATATTTTTGTTGTTCTGATTTTGTTGTTGTTGTGGTGGTGGTGTTTTGGTTTAGTCTGATCTCCCTGAGCTGGCCTTAAGGTTTATAGTGTATCCGAGGATAGCTTTGAACTCTTGAACCTTCTGTTTCCACCTCCAGAGTTCTGGGATTAGAGGTGTACTCCCATCACACTGGTTTTTATACAATGCTGGGGTCAGCACACTAGTCAAGATTCTACCAACGGAGCTATGTGCCAATCCCTAAATAAGTTTCATTTACAAAATTATGAAAGCATGTATATTTTTGTTATTTGGCAAAATATTGTCAAATATTTTTGTTCTTCTATTTTTAGATAATACCTTACTATGTTTTTCAGAATGGACTGACCCCACTTCTATAGCCCTCAAGCTGCCTTCAAATTCATAATCCTTCTCGCTCATTAATGATAGGATTGTAAGCCTGTACTACCATACCGGTCCAAGACCATGTTCTCCTCTTTCTCCAACACCCATAAAACAATCAGAAAGGCTCCTAATGTTTTCTATGCTGATAGAATCATAAATAGCAGTTACGTGCTTTAGACTAAGTACTAGGTACAAAACCAGTGTGAGTTCATTTTAATTTTATTATTTTGCTTGAAAAGTACTATTTGATTCTCAAAGTAATTTACTATCAGAAATCATTTTCATTTGTAGTCTTTACAAAATGAACTTTCTGTCTTGATGTTTCATAAATATCTTAAATATTCAAGCTGTACTTGCTAGTATACACATGTAAAATTGAGCTTTTACTTTTTAGGCCAAAGAACAGCAGGCCAGCATGGAAGAGAAATTCCACAATGAATTAAATGCTCACATAAAGCTGTCTAATCTATACAAGGTAAGCCCTCCAGCACACACATTAGTGTCCTGGTGTTGAGTTCTTGACTTGCATTGACTTTATGATTACCTTTCAGAGCGCTGCTGATGACTCAGAGGCAAAGAGTAATGAACTAACTCGGGCAGTGGATGAGCTGCACAGACTGCTCAAAGAAGCTGGAGAAGGTAAAACTTCTCCATGAGAATGTGGCTTTGTTGTACATTTCTTCAAATTTGTGTCACTGATTTAATTTAAAATAAGGATTGGCTTTAACCAGGACATTTCATGTAGAAAAAAGAGCCTAGGCTAAGAAGATTGGAATTATATTTTAAAGCAAGTGTAGTATATTTAGAAATACAGATGCTAAGGTGGTGGTTTGTTTTCCTCCTTCATCTTAGACATTTTGGGTACTCTCTTACACTGTCAGTCTGTGTGCGCGCCCATGTTTAGTCAGTCATCCCATAGTGGATATGCCATGTTAAATAGAAATCCTTATGTCATCTTAGAGATACTGAACTATATCACATGACAAACCTAACGTATTCCAAGTGATTATTCATTCAAATTACATACCTGGACCTTCATAAGCTTAGGCTTTTAGGTAGGTTGTAGGCTCTTAGATTCAGCAGTGATTCCTTGTTGAAATTTCAAACTAGAAAAACTACAGTTTTGCAGTTAAATTGTGCCAAAAACTGAAGGAAACTATCATTTTAAGCATATGTAGATAAACTTATATCTCAAGAATTGGTACCAGGACCCATCAAGAATACTTAAAGATCCTCAGTTCTCTTATTTACAGTGGTGTAGGACTTGCTTGTAACCTGCACACATCTGCCAGTCTTTCATAACTCAGCTTTAGGTTATTCACAGTACTGAATGCAGTGTAAGTAGTGCCTGCTTTATTGTTTTGGTGATAATGAGAAAATAGTCTGCATTTTCAGTACACATACAGCTTTTTTTTTTTTTTTTTTTTTTTTTTTCCTGATATTTTCAAGCCACAGCTGAATCTAAGAGATGGAATCAGGGAAATGGAAAGCCAACAGTGCTTTTATGATCTATATTGTTGTGTTTATTTTTCTTTTCTATTTGTTTCTTCTGTTTTAAATGTTTTAAACTAAAGGTCAAAATTGATTCCAAAGATGTGCATAGTGGTCCTTCTCTGCTATTCATGCTCTCTTGTGGTTTTGTTGGTGAGAAATACTAAGAGACAGACTGACCCCCAGACTGAACCATTTAGAGGCTGACAAGTTGAGCCAGGTTTTGAATGGATAATCATCAAGCGTAGCCTCTAGAATTTAATGTTGTCTCCAGAAGGAAAGATTCTCACTGTGTTTTAGTTAATAAACTACAATATTTTAATGATGGTTTTCAATATCCTGTCTTTTAAAATGTTTAGCCAACAAAACAATACAAGATCATCTTCTACAAGTGGAAGAATCTAAAGATCAAATGGAAAAAGAAATGCTTGAGAAAATAGGAAAATTGGAAAAGGAATTAGAGAATGCGAATGACCTGCTTTCCGCTACAAAACGTAAAGGTGTGACGATGACACTTGTTAATTCCTTGAGCTGCGTGAGCATATCTATATGGTAGCTTAAATTAAAATAACAGCTTTTCTGTTTTATGCTGCAATGTAGAAAACTTAATTATTTGAAAAATAATACACTATAAGTCTTTACAACATCATCAGATATAAATACCATTTGATCACAATATTATTAATGCCTAGAACAGTTATTTGTTATTGTGTGGTCACCATATTTGTGTTATTTGGAATATAATAAGTAAAAAATAAAATTAATGTCACTATTCCTTCACTTAAAATATTCATTAGTGGCTTTCAGTTTTGCAATTTTGCAAAAGGCAAAAGAAAAAAATTGTGTTTGCACAGGAGCTATATTGTCTGAAGAAGAGCTTGCAGCCATGTCTCCCACCGCAGCAGCTGTAGCTAAAATTGTAAAGCCTGGCATGAAATTAACTGAGGTAAGAATGATACTAGATCATGTTTTATTATTACAGAAGTGCTCAGGGATATCTGAAACTTATCTCCCCTCCCCAGTTTATCTAATTGCCTGATAATTAGCAGGTGATCTTTTAAAGAGGTTTTCTTTGGCCAGTGAGGCACTACCATGATTAAAACACTTGAGCTGCCATTCTCACAGACTTATTTCTGTCCTCAAAACCTGTGTTGAGAGAAGCAGCTCACAGACTTTGTCATCTGACCTCCACATACACACTGGGGCATGCACCTGCACTCATAGATACATCTTTCACACACATAGAATAATAAATGTTTTAAAAATAAAGGAGGGGGTGCTGAGCTGAAGAGGCACCTCAGTGGTTAAAAGTACCTCCTGTTCTTGAGAGGTCCCAAGTGCAATTCCCAGTACCCACGTCCAGCAGTTCACAATAGCTTTCCTCAGCTCGAGGGCATCTGTCACCTTCTGGCATCCTTATGTATCTTCTCTCAAATGAACATAGTCATGCCCCCCACACACACAGACACATACACATAATCAAAATAAATAAGTCTAAGTTAAAAATGAACTCTTTAACCGTTTAGTTTGTAGTTATATGTGTCAAATAGCAAATACTTCTTTTATGTAAGTGGTAAGAGATGTTCATTATGAGCCCCCATAGGCTACATTCTCCTGTAGTTACATTTCAACTTAGTGAAATGACCACCTTTTCTGTTTCCAGCTATATAATGCTTATGTGGAAACTCAGGATCAGTTGCTTTTGGAAAAACTAGAAAATAAAAGGATTAATAAGTATCTGGATGAGATAGTAAAAGAAGTGGAAGCCAAAGCACCGATTTTGAAACGCCAGCGTGAAGAGTATGAGCGAGCGCAGAAAGCTGTGGCCAGTCTGTCTGCAAAGCTTGAGCAAGCTATGAAGGTTGGTTCCATTTCTGAACTTGAGCTTTAGGCACAGCTACTAATGAAACATCTGTACTGGGTACTTATTCATAAGTCTTTGCACTAGAAAAGCTTGAGCCTTTAGACTACACTCTCACCGTGACAAATTTTTACTTTGAGCTAAATTGTGAGAGGCCTTTACATATGTTATAAGACGATTGAGAGGAGAACTTCCTTGGACCACTCTTCAAATGTTCTAATAATGCATTAGGACATTGGCTAATTTACCATAACCATTTTTTTTCTCAAAGGGTATATCAGTTCAAAATTTAGCCTGCCTTAGTATGCATTATTTTATAACAGCTCCTTTGCTGTGTTAAAAGTTGCAAGTTCATGAATACCCTTTTGCTGTTGGGGCTATGTTTTACTTAATGATAGAAGAGAGTTTATAATTTCTAATTTACTACGAGTATAGCGTTTTAGAGAGAACTCTTGAAGATTTAAGAGAACTTTATTGAGGAAATGTAGATAAATAAATTTATATCTTCTATTCTTAACTGATTTATTTTTCTCTTGGAGAATATGAGTAAATTGTATCCTTAATTTGGAATTAAATCTTGTGTTATAATTTAGAAGCCACTGACATTCAGAAGTAGCTAATAAAGAGTTTCGCATCAGAGTAACTTTACTCACTTTGCCATAAGGAACTGTTAGCAGTCTGACAAATGAACCTTGTATTTCTATTTTCAGAGAGGTCTCTTGGGACCAATTTGATCTTTAAGTTTCTCTGTTAATAAGATACTGCCTTGATCATCTTGGTATGCGAAGTGTATGTGGTGGTTAAATGGCAGATAGACTTATCAATTAGAATAGCAGTTTCCGCCTTACAATACAGTTTCTTCCTTCACTGCCATATAATAATAATAGAAGGACTTAGCGGTCATTTCTGAATTTTTTCTATCCACAACATGAATCATGTGTTTTCGAGTGTAAATCTTCATCTTTTATTTGTAGGGTTCTAATTGCAACCCAACTGCATCTACTTTGCATCTTAATTCACCTTGTTTTGTTCTTAGTAGCTTTATGAGTGCTGTCTTTTGTGACTATTTTCTGTACTTCTATTTTCACATTTTTTCCTCTTGCACTTATGTGCTTAAAGGTGTATGAACTACCAAGATGTTTTTAAAATTATGTGAAAATAACTATGAACCTAAAAATAAATAATTTGGAAATAGAACATGGATTTCCTTTAATCCATCTGATCTTGTGCTAATGGGAGGGTTCTCAAAACTCCACCTCAAACTACTGATGCTGTGGTAGGAAACTGCAGAGCCTTTGATCACATACTCAGTGGCTGCTGTTTTGGTTGCTGCTTCTTTGCAAATTACTGCATACTTTTAATCGAGTCTTCTGTGTCTTACTCAACATACTTAATTTTGATATCTCATGTATTTCAGTCTAACCATGGTTACTACTATTGATCCTTCTGATCATAAAGATTCTGGGGTCATTTGGTAATGCATTGTAAATTTAATACTTATTTGCAAAGTTGTACTTGACAACTTGTTAAGGGTAGAAAATGCTTAACTGTCATAACATATACATATTATATTTCTATTGTTTTATATATATCCTTGGTGACACTGAGTTTTCTGTTGCATTTATATTTTAAAGGAGATTCAGCGATTACAGGAGGATACTGATAAAGCCAACAAACATTCATCAGTACTTGAAAGGGACAACCAGAGAATGGAAATACAAATAAAAGATCTTTCACAACAGGTTAGAACATATGTGTGATTTCCAGATTTCTTTGTAATGCTGACTGCCTAGTAATGTCTGAATCTTAATGTCTAAGGGGGTGCCTCTGGGAAAGGTGCACAGGACTCCAGTCCTTTAGTAGGAATGCTCTAGCACTTACAGTCTTGTCATTGTCTTCTCAGAGATTTTGATTGATTTTCACATTGTTGGTGACATGTACCAAAAAGTGCATATCAGAATGTATAAGTGTGGTGTTGCTAAAATTAGATTATACTGTGCACTTCTCATTACTACTGTTTCTTGAGAAAAGGACTTTTTCATACTTAAACCTGAATTCTAATCCTACTTCCTCATCTTCCTGGGTGCTGGAATTTCAGGTGCATACCACCATGTCTGCTCTTCCTCTACCCTACCACATAAAACAAGCACTAAATAAGTTACTTATAGTTTCGTGTTAAAAACATTGCCTTGATTCTGAAATTTCTACTTTATGTAAGTTTTCTTCATATTAAAAATAACTTTCATTAAAAAATTCTTAGGTTTTTTTTTTTTAACATCTAAAGTGATAGATTTTGATGTTTTGTTTTTTTAAGATACTATATATTAGCATTGGTTGTTTTGGTTTTTTTTTATAAGTGATGCTGTCATTTAAAATTTTTGTTTCTTCCAGATGTTTCCATAACCAAGCTAGTAATACTATTTTGTAACATTAAATTTTTGTTTCTAGATTAGAGTGCTCTTGATGGAACTTGAAGAAGCAAGGGGTAACCATGTGATTCGGGATGAGGAGGTCAGCTCTGCTGACATAAGTAGTTCGTCTGAAGTAATCTCGCAGCATCTAGTATCTTACAGGAATATTGAAGAGCTTCAGCAGCAGAATCAGCGTCTGCTATTTGCTCTTCGAGAACTTGGGGAAACCAGGGAACGAGAAGAACAAGAGACAACTTCCTCTAAGTAAGCTGCAGCCGTGTCAGTGTGTTAAGCAATAGTTATTGAGCTTAGTGTGTGGATATGCTGGATACTGGAGGTATAGAGGCTTAGAAAACCAGTACTGAGCAACAATACTATGGAATTATGTTTAATAAGGAGGTAAACTTCGGTTTAATATGACTAGTGCTAAAATAGGTAAACTTGGCAGGGTTCATTTAAGTTTCAAAAAAGAAGTCTTCATGAAAAAGATGTCTGAGCATTACTCAAGTAGAGTACTGAGGTTTTATAGAGGTGATGTGTTAGGGAAGGAAGAATGGCACTGAAAGCAAGAAGATTGAAGTTTCAGTAGGCTTAATAGTTCTTCAGATGCTGTTGATGAGTACAAGTACTTAATTCTTCTGTGGTGAAGTAAAGAATGTGAATATACTGTGCATGAAGGTAGCCAGTGTTTGAATGATTTATAATAGAAACTGTACTCCCTCTGAACATGGACCAAAGACTTTGTTTTCTGCAGAATTGCTGAACTTCAACATAAACTTGAGAACTCTCTCACTGAATTGGAACAGCTCCGGGAGTCACGACAACATCAGATGCAGCTTGTTGATTCCATAGTTCGTCAGCGTGACATGTACCGAATTTTATTGTCACAAACAACGGGAATGGCCATTCCATTACAAGGTAGATTTTTATGTAATTATAGGACAATATTTTGGAAATGAACTGGTGAATAGGTTTTTTGACAAAAGCAATTGCTACTCTAATATAGAAATTGACTTCAACTATTATCTGTAACTGATTATAACACTGATTTTTAGGTATCATTTGGACACTAAGAAAAATAATATTGTTTAAAACCATACTTTTTAGACTTAGTGAATTAAGGTTTGTTTTTCTTATTTTAGTATTTTAAGTTATAATAAATTATATCTAATAAAAAATGAGGAACAATTTTTTCCTTTTTTTTATTTTACATTTTATCTTTGTGTGCTTGTGTATGTGTATGCATGAAGGCTACTGTGTGTGTGAGGTCAGGATAACTAGTAGGAGTTGATGGTTTTCTCCTGACAGCATGTGAGTCCCAGTTATCAGACTCAGCTTATTGGGCAGCTTTTCCCACTGAGCCATCAATCTTTAATAGTTTTTAATATATCCATTGTCTGAAAGGTCTAGTAATACTTTACTTTCCACTTCGTAATTTAGTAATAATGTTTTTGCAAATAATCCTTAAAACTGACTTATGAAAGAAAGCAAGCAAAAACATCGGTCTTTTTTTATTTTTCTGAAGCTTCAAGTTTAGACGATGTTTCTCTTGTGTCAACTCCAAAACGTTCAAGTACATCACAGACTGTTTCTACTCCTGCTCCGGTATCCGTCATTGAATCCACAGAGGCTATAGAAGCAAAGGCTGCCCTTAAACAGGTAAAGAATATACCTGGTTAAAGTCATGGGTTAGTTTCAAGTTGAATTTTCAGTGAAAATAGTATCGTCTAATGATCTCCAATGTTTAGTTGCAGGAAATCTTTGAGAACTATAAAAAAGAAAAAATAGACAGTGAAAAACTTCAAAATGAGCAGCTAGAGAAACTTCAAGAGCAAGTCACAGACCTACGCTCACAAAACACCAAAATTTCTACTCAGCTAGATTTTGCTTCTAAACGGTAAATCTTCTTTTGTTCAGGAATTAATGTCATTAAATGTTACACTCACAATATTCTGACCAGTCAGGTCCCAGAATTAATTTACAACGGTGTTGCTTTTCTATATAATGTAAGGTGGGAAACTAATGTTTCATTCCTTAACATTGGCTGTGAATTCTCCTGGTCAGGACCAGAAGCAAACTTAAGACAATGCTGCTGGTTTCCTTTCCTCAGATTGAGAGATATTGTTTCTGGATCTCTTTCTGAAGAGATGAGAAGTGTGAATTTTTTGAGACAGGGTCTGACTGTATACCTCTGGGTAGCACTATGCTCAAACTAGTGGCAGTCCTGCCTCAGCCTCCCAGTGCTGATATTGTTGGGTTTTGTCTCTCACCGTATACCCCTGGGTAGCCTGATAACCAGTAGACCAGTCTAGCCTCAGACCTATGGCAATTCTGCCTCAGCCTCCCAATACTCGTATTGTGAGTTTGTGCTACCATGGCTGTCGTTTCTGGAGCCTTTCTTTCATGTGATCGTTATCTTAGGTATTTAAATTATATTGTCATTATTTTCAGTATGAATTTTTAATAAGTTATCAATGTGAAATATTTACTTATTTATAATTCCAATTTTAACTGGTAAATAAGGGAAGTATAAAAGGTTGCACATTATTACACAAGCCACTTTCTAATTTTAATCATGTGAAATTAAGTTTCTGTGAAATTATCCAAAGATCTAAGAACTGATCATCTTTATTCCCAGTTATGAAATGCTGCAAGATAATGTAGAAGGATATCGCCGAGAAATAACATCTCTACAAGAGAGAAATCAGAAGCTCACTGCCACGACTCAGAAGCAGGAACAGATCATCAACACGATGACACAAGACTTGAGAGGAGCCAATGAGAAGCTAGCTGTTGCAGAAGTGAGGCCAACACCCCCTCACTGACATTTGATATCCTAGTCATTTCTTTAATTTTATTGGTTGAAATAGCATAGTAAAGCGTTGTGTAGACTACGTATTTTCCAAATAGCTTACATATATCTAGGCAAGACTTCAAATAAAGTCTTAGTTGAGCATTTACAAAAAAAGAAAGAATGCTCCAACTAAATATCAAATAAAATTATGATTAAAAAAATATCAAGTAAAATTATGATAAAGTTAACACCCATCACTATTGGCTTTTACTTATAAGCTAGGTACTATTTGTCATCTCTTTTATAAGAAATGGGTACAGAAGCTAGTAAGTAATTTGCCACTTTTTGACAGTCATGAGAAACAGATTAGTTAGGATTTGAAGACACTGGTCTTTTTGTTTGTTTGCTACATTGCATCTTTTCTTACTGTACTACGTGATGGGAATATAGGAACATTTTTTTCAAACATTTGGTTCTAAGTGTTAGGATTGATAATTGATATGACTCAGGACTAAATCCAAATACTTAGAAAATAGTGCATTTCAACTTGCTCTTGCTTCTCCCCGAGACAGAGTGCAGTCTTTAAGGAAGAAAGAAATTATGACTAGATTAGTCATTGCTTTAAAAGAAGTCCTTAGAAACTATTTTGGCTTATAAAGCTTAACATAATTCATAGTGTATTAATTTGACTGTGGCATAGTTACACACTTATATTTTGGATTTTGTTTTGCCTTTTTTTTTTTTTTTTTACTGTGTAGATGAGTGTCTACATACAAGTTCAGATGCTTTCGGAGTTCAAAGGCATTGGATTGCCTTGAGCTACAGTTACAGTCAGTTATGAGCTGCACACTATGGGTAGCTGGGACTTCTAGAAGAACACCAAACCAACTGCTTTTAAACTGAGCTGTTTGTCCAGCTTGCATTATACTATTTTTAAAGAATAGTTTGCTAGAGCTAAGTTGTCATAAGTATCAGTGTTAAGTCCAGTCATTTAAACTTTATATTCTAGTTCATGAAACGGGGAATTATATTTACTTGATCAGGAGTTGTAGTCTAAATCCTACTAAGAAATACACAGTAAAGAAAATGTTATTTTAATTTTGTAAGTGTATTACTTTTGACACAGTATTTCCTAACATTTTTTCCTTTCACTTACATTCATTTTAAGGTAAGAGCAGAAAATTTGAAGAAGGAAAAAGAAATGCTTAAATTGTCTGAAGTCCGTCTTTCTCAGCAAAGAGAGTCTTTGTTAGCTGAACAGAGGGGACAGAACTTGTTGCTGACTAATCTACAAACAATCCAGGTAAACAGATAAGAAGTACATGAAATGATATTATCTTTTGTATCTTAATTTTCCTAACTAAAAATTTTATGGTACTTTTTATATCCATTATAGTGATGATTTAAATTGGTGGTGTGCTAAAATACTCTAAGGAAACTCAGAAAGAGAATTGATTGAAACAAAGTAATTAACATGTTAGAGTCTTAGACTTATGTACTCTATAACTACTCTAATATTTCTTGCCCCCACTCCCATACCACTAATAAATATTTAATATGAAGTAAACTTCTTAAAATGAAAAGTGGCCAAAATACTTCCTTTGTATATCTACAAAGATAATCTTCTCAATTCTAACTTCACCATGGATTATAATCTCATAATTTTATATAGCTTCTAATCTTTGTATTGCTTAATTTCTTTATTGTTAAGCATCCTTCACTTCTTCTTACATTAGGGCATACTAGAGCGATCTGAGACTGAAACCAAACAAAGACTGAGTAGCCAGATAGAAAAATTGGAGCATGAGATCTCTCACCTGAAGAAGAAATTGGAAAACGAGGTGGAACAAAGACATACACTTACAAGGAATCTAGATGTGAGTATCACCTTCCGGGTGTGTGTACTTTATAGTTACTGTTCTTTACAGAATCTTAAATATGCTTGGTAATTTTTAACATTTTTATTCTTTGAAAGCTCTGTTCATTTATGTAATACATATAATCTTATCTGTTCACTACCTCCTTCCAACTTTCACTATTGCTCCCACCTCGCCTGCCTCCCAACTTTCGGTTCTCATTTTCTTTTATTAATTTTATTAATAACCCCCGAGTCCAATTAGTGATCCCCTAAGCCCATTGCAGTAACCTACCTGCAGCCACATCCCCAGGGGAGAACAATTCTCCCTCCTAGTAGCTGCCAGTAGCTTCTTCCTCATCTATGCTAGAATTTAACTAGCTTGATCTTGGGTAGGTATTGTCTAGATAGGCTCCTTCACATTGATGTGTGCAATAGCTATGGCATGACCAGATTCTGCATTTCACAGTTTCCCTCTCATCCAGCCGCTCTTCTGTTCTTTCTGCCTCCACTTCCAAGAAGTCCCCAGAGCCTTGGATGGTAGGAAGTTGATATAGATGGCCTGTGAATGGCTGAACACTTACAGGTGTGCACTAACCACTACACTGCAAGAAAGAGGCTTTCCTGGCCAAAGAGTAGCACAAAGCATTGTGTAAAGCAAATTATTTAGAGTGCAGTTTGATAGCTTGGCCATTTAGCTAGACAACTACAGTTAAGTTTCCAGCTGGGGTCTATGAGCTTCCCAGTCCCAGGCTTTTGACAAGGTTTACAGTACCAGACATGAAATTCCTACTGTCGAGCAGGCCTTGTAAATCAGAAACAGTTTGTTGCCCCATAACCACCATGCCATTGTAGCACTGGTGGGCACTTCTTGCCAAAATCAGTATTACACCACAGAGGGTCTAGCACTGGCTAAGCCCATTAATGTCTTTCTGTCCCAGCAGCCCACATAGCACTGTCTGGTATATAATGATTAAGGTATCCTCCAGGGAAACAGTTTTCTGTTCAAATCAAGGTTGACCTCTTCATCCTGCAGCCAAAGTAAGTGGTGTTAACCATCAGTAGGATTCTGTCTACTTTAGTTGGGCAACAAATAGCAGTAGTCCCAGGAGTTTCTGACTGTTGATCTAGATACTGGATATTTTGTATTCTTATGAGTTTTCCTTAGTTTTCTTCTGGAAGGTAGTAAAGCTAAAAATAGTTTGAGTGTTGCTTTTAATGATGTATTAAGTAGGCCCAGAGTAGTGGTTGGTTTAACTCTAGTTATTCCTCAACACTAACACAACACCTTTGTAAAGTACTGGCTCTGTGCTGCAGAGAATATTTTAGTGATTTTGACTGCTCTTAACTTTCAGTGTTAGGTACTCTTCACACTGAGCCTTTTGGTGATATGTGATAATTTCACAAACATGCTTATCACTAATGTGCTGGCCATTGAAGAGATGCCCTTGTTTGTCCCCTTAGTGCTTTCAGTGCACTTTCACTTTAGCATGAACTAGAGATACTTTGGTCTTCAGGAACTTTCTAGGTTCTAGGTCTGAGTTCTAAATTCAGGGAATCTGCTGAAATCTCGTCATTTTCTTGTGACATATTCCAGTGCCTTATTTCAGAAAGTTAAGTATTCTTCTCTTTCCTACACTACACTTTTCCTACTACACTTTTCTACACTAGCAGCCATTATTGTAACATGTGCTTTCTCTCATTAAGAATTTCAGGTGTTCTACTCTAGCTTAGCAAGGGTTCTAAGATCTTTAGGATATTGCTTTGAATATCTAGTTACATAGATCATCTTTTTAGTGTTAATACATTTGTTTCTTACAGGTTCAACTGTTAGATACCAAGAGACAGCTAGATACAGAAATAAATCTTCATCTTACACAAAAGAACTGTTAAAAAATGCACAGAAGGACATTGCTACACTGAAACAGCACCTTAATAATATGGAAGCCCAGCTTGCTTCTCAGTCCACACAGAGAACCGGTAAAGGTAAAGAGTAAAGATTGTAGCTTGATGTAGCATTAAGTAAAACAGATAAGACTTACAGTTTACACTCTGTCTTGAAAATAAATCCCCTCTTCATGCATGCTAATGAAGGCTGGAGAAACCATTTTACTCTCCAAATAGGAAAGTTCAGTTGGGACTCATAATAAATTTGGAAGCCTTGGGAATTCAAACAATTGTTTGACACCAGACTAAGCTGTGTTCTGACTTTTCTGATCTTTGAAGCTATCTATTGGTATGGAGTGGTATATTTTTCTGTGGATCAAACCCAGAGCATAACATGTAAAACAAGTTCTCCGTAACACTAAAACCATTTATCAACACTTAAAATTTGTTTATTGATTGAAATGAGAACTTGTCTTAGAGTTGTTACTGCTGTGAAGAGACACCGTGACCAAGGCAACTCTTACAAAGGAATTTAATTGTAGGCATACCTAGAGGTCCAGAGTATTAGTCCATTATTGTCCTAGCAGGGAGCATGGCGCCATATAGGCAGACACAATGTTAGAACAGTATCTGAGAGCTGCATCCTGATTTGATCCTGGGGAGAGGGGAGGGCCCTAGGACTGGCACTGACTTTGAAACCTCAAAGCCTACCCCTAATAACACACCTAATCCAACAGTATCACACCCGTTAACCCTCCAAGACAGTCAACCAACTGGAAACCAAGCATACAAATGTTGGAGCCTATGGGTGATCAGTCTCATTTAAACCACCACAGAGGTTTTTACTAAATCTGTGATAAGATCTAGCCTAGAACTTATATGTAGACCATGCTAATCCTGAATCAGCAATCTACCTACCACTGACCCCCAAGTGCTGGAATTAAAGGCATGTGCCACTATGCCTGGCTTAGTTTTTATTCTGGTATTCAATGTGGATTATGGATTAAAATATACTTTATAGATAATGTTAGCCTTAATCCTGATTTCATGTACTCTTGATAGGAGTCATCTTTATTACTTAAAGCATTAATTGAAAGTATAGATTTTACTAGAGTGTTTTATTTCTTTCAGGTCAGCCTGGTGACAGAGATGACATTGATGATCTTAAAAGTCAGCTAAGGCAGGCTGAAGAACAGGTCAATGACTTGAAAGAGAGACTCAAGACAAGTGCTAGTAATGTGGAGCAGTATCGAGCCATGGTGACCAGCTTAGAAGACTCCTTGAACAAGGAAAAACAGGCACGTAGAGTTCACACTGTCTTTAATTAAGAACTTGCTCATATATAAAGCAGTGTGCTGTGGGTTGGGCTGACATTGCTCTTACTTTTGGAAAGTTCTTGGGTCTAATAAATCAAAACAAAAGCCACACACTTTAGAAGTCACAGATAGGTACAGATCCGACATTGGGGAGAGTGAGTATGAGTTGTCTGCTGCATGTGCATGGCTCCACAGGACAGTTGACAAGTGGGTCATCAGAGATAGTAGAAAGCTGTCAGTCGAGAGTCTTCAGATAAGTATTTCAAATTATTTCTGTACGATTATATGGAACCGTTGGTTCTTAATGTGTCATAGAAAATTTTCTTCAAAGGATTTTGTAGTAGATTTAAGATATATTGTTGTGGAGAGTACAACAAAGAGACCAGCATTTTTTTTAAATCCTGTTGTGATTGGCATGGATCCATATCAATGTGTGAGGAACATATCTTTTAGTAATAGACTAAGTAGATTTTAGCAAATGGACATGAGGCTGGAAGGGGAAAATAAAGAGATTCAGATTTCAATATGAAAAACCCAGGTTGAAAGAGAAGTTATGCTTCTAGATTTATGTGGTGTATCTGCCTTGGCTAATCAGCATCTTAGGGATTCTTCTTCTAGTATAAAACAAATAGTAACTTTAGTTTGGTTCCAGTTCGTTTAAATTTTAAAAGTATTGCATATCATTTATATTACTTTTGTTTCTGGCTGCTTATGATGAAGGTAACTGAGGAGGTACGTAAGAACATTGAAGTTCGTTTGAAAGAATCAGCAGAGTTTCAGACACAGTTGGAGAAAAAGTTGATGGAAGTAGAGAAGGAGAAGCAAGAACTTCAGGATGATAAGAGGAAAGCCCTCGAGAGCATGGAACAGCAAGTGAGTTCACTAGGATTCATAGTAGCTTGCTTTCTTAAGAACCTGAGTTCCCTTCATTAGTTCATAAGTTATACTTTGATTTATCTCATCAAAAATTGCTTGAATGCATACTCAAGAATTTTATGTTTCACTCAGTTCTGTGCATCTGTTTAACTTTCCTTTTGAAGAATTTAGACCACTTGATAAAATTGCTTATTTAGTGTACTTTTTAGAAGCTCTGCCTCGGATTTTGCAAATAGTAGGCAGAGGATGTAGATTATAGATTAGTAAAAACTTTAGATTACATCAGATTGTAGTTGTATTCAATTTAGTTAAAGTGGATTGTTCAATGTCTGTCTTAAGTATCTAACTGTAGCTTACTCTGTTTTGTTTAGTTAACTGAATTGAAGAAAACACTGTCTACTGTTCAGAATGAAGTACAAGAAGCTCTTCAGAGAGCAAGCACAGCTTTAAGTAATGAACAGCAAGCCAGGCGTGACTGTCAGGAACAAGTAAGTGTTCTCACAGTTTCTGAGCAGTGAGTCTTAAGCCTCAGGTTGGGTTCCAGCTTCCAGACATGTGAAAGCCCAGTGCTGTGGGAGGCGGAAGGTTGCTAGGGTTGCTGGCTACCAGAAGGGAGCAGTGAAAGACCCTGTCTGAAAGAATAAAATGGAGGGCTCTACAGAGGACACCCAAAGTCCTTTAGCCTTCACACATGTGTGCACACCACATATACATACACAGAAATACTTTGTGTATATAGAAGTACCAATTTGTGGATTTTAATCTTTGTCAATGGGGGAATTGTTCATTGCAGGCTAAAATAGCTGTGGAAGCTCAGAATAAGTATGAGAGAGAATTGATGCTACATGCTGCTGATGTTGAAGCCCTGCAAGCTGCCAAGGAACAGGTTTCAAAAATGACATCAGTCCGTCAGCATTTGGAAGAAACGACTCAGAAAGCAGAATCACAGTTGTTGGAATGTAAAGCATCTTGGGAAGAAAGAGAGAGAGTGTTGAAGGTAATGTTGTAGGTTGCAATAGAATGTTTTGGAGAAATGAAAGGGTTTTTTGTGTTTGTTTTTTTTTCCTGTACATTTGGGAAACTATTATAATGGACCCTTGGCTTACAGGATGAAGTTTCCAAGAGTGTGTCTCGCTGTGAAGATCTAGAGAAACAAAACCGACTACTTCATGATCAAATCGAAAAATTAAGTGACAAGGTGGTCACCTCTATGAAAGAGGTTGTGCAGGCACCATTAAATGTATCTCTCAATGAAGAAGGAAAATCTCAAGAACAAATTTTAGAAATTCTTAGGTAAGTCAACTACATTCTTTAAGTGACTCAATAAGAAAGACACAAACACAGTGCTGTACAACTCATTCAGTCTCAATTGGCCAAGGAACCTAGTGCTCATTGTTGATACTTGCATACTTGAGCTGATCTTTCTGAGAAACTAAAGACCAGCTATGTGTGGTAATACAGGCAGGGCATATCTGTAATCCTGGCACCCAGAAGACCAAGGAGGGAACTGGCCATTCCAGGACAGCCTGGGCTGTATAACAAGATCGTGTTTCACCAAAGGAAAGGAAAACTAGATGTCTCATAAATCATTTTAAAGATATATTCTTTTCTTCTGTAACCCCAGCTGCTTCTCCCTCTCAAGTATTGGGAATGATTATGGATGTGTGTCACTGGACGCAACCTGAAGATAGTCTATTTTAATTGTTTATTTACATATTATTGAGTGTTGTATGTGTGCATGTCGTGCACAAGTGCCTTTACTTCCTTAGCCATTTTGCAGGCCCAGGATAATGTTTAATGTTACTGTCTAAGCCCAAAAGTTAATCTGTCTTTGAAATACGAAAGCGAATACTAAAGTGATACATTTGTCATTTTGATAATTCCCCAAGTTTTAAAATACTGAATTTTTAGTTTTCTAAAATTTTAACATGCCTTCTTGTAGATTTATTCGACGAGAAAAAGAAATTGCTGAAACTAGGTTTGAGGTGGCTCAGGTTGAGAGTCTGCGATATAGACAAAGAGTTGAACTTCTGGAACGGGAGTTGCAAGAACTGCAGGATAGCCTGAATGCGGAAAGGGAAAAGGTGCAGGTATGTACATATGCCTAGCTTAAAGAAGGAAGGAAAGCTCTCCTATTTCCACCACAATACATTAATTTGAGCACTCATCCTAAACTTGTAAATTTAGCATCTACTCAGTATGCCTAGTTGTGTGGTGAGTAGAGGCTCTGTTCTAGCTGTCTGGTTTGGAATTCTGCTTCTGTAGGATTAGCTCTGTATGCTGTACATTGCTCAGCTTCCCTGATCTTAGTCTTCTTCTCTGTAACATGTAAATGAGAATTAGGATTGAGAATATGCACACAAGCCATGTAGACTGTAGTGTAGTGTATAGTCTGTAAAATTCCAGATTTCTAATCTATTGCTGCTGCTGTGCATAAATACCTTGAGTGTCATTCTAAAATAAAATTCTAGAGTCAAGTGAAAAAGGAACAAGTAGAGAAAGGAAACAAGGCCATTGTGAAATGTCCGTAGTGCACTCACCACTGTAACTCCAGCACTGGTGGCTCACAACTCACTGCTGAGTTCATGAGCTCACTCACTGAACCATACTAGAATCACATAACCAAGTACTCAGAGACTTCTGAACAGGAAGTGTGGAAAGGAGGTAAAGCCAAGAGTCAAAATAGCAGTACTTTAGAGCTCATACCAAAGTACAAGGAAAAATACAGAAAGACACCTGGGGTGCTGTTGCTTCTTTGTTGGCAGCATTTATAGTCTTGTCTTTTCTTTAAGTCTCTTACATTTATTTAAATTCATTTGAAATTAACATGTCTCAGAAAAATTACCTGCAAGCTTTCAAAGTTTCAGTTAAAGTTGAAATTTAAGTTCTCAATGTGTTTTTATTGGGAAGATTAGAACTGGTAGGAAAAAGAACATGTCTGAATGCTGGTTATTGGTCTACGAGTTTGTGACTGTCTGTTTCAGGTAACTGCAAAAACAATGGCTCAACATGAAGAACTGATGAAGAAAACTGAAACAATGAATGTAGTTATGGAGACCAATAAGATGTTAAGGGAGGAAAAGGAAAGGCTTGAACAGAACCTACAGCAAATGCAAGCCAAGGTTTGTGCTCTACCAGTTGAGAGCAGAAGCTCTTATTATTTGTAAAGATACAGATGAACTTACCATTCATTATAAAAATACTTGGGACTCTTTTCAGGTGAGGAAACTGGAGTTAGACATTTTACCCTTACAAGAAGCCAATGCTGAGCTGAGTGAGAAAAGCGGCATGCTCCAGGCAGAAAAGAAGCTACTGGAAGAGGATGTCAAGCGTTGGAAAGCACGGAACCAGGTGAGTACAGTTAGCCATTTACTAACACAGAAATTAGTATCAGTAATGTAACAGTTAGAGATGTAAAACTAGTTGGGAAACTGGTGAAAATTGCATTTACCATTAGAAGACTAATAGTTATACTAAATATAACTAAGTAACTAATAGTTATAATAAGTATATGGCATGTTAGAGCCTACTTTTTAAAAATCACTTATGTTTTATTTAAAGTTCTTGTCATTCTAATTAGCAAAGTGTTAGTTTTAGTTCTAAAATACATTTATGTGAGAAAATACATGTATATTTTATTGTGCACTTTTAGAAAACATGTTCACTGGGCCTTTGGGGATGAAACCATATAGTATAGTGCATTTAGTGAGAAGTCTGCCTTGAGAATACTAGTTACATGGCATGTGACCTACATGTTAGTTTCTTAATTTCATTAGACTAGTTTTCCTCATTTGCAGAATATGGCTATTAAAGCAGTGTTTAGTTGTGGCGACAGAAATTTAAACTCAGGTTCTCTGATACCCAGAAATGCTGTTGAATGGTAACCGTTTAGTGATAAAGAAATATTTTAGAATTTTGGAGCACTTTTATTCTTCATTTTGCTCTTTGTAGACACACAATGAGAAAAGTTCTCAAAGGAAGTTAAGCTAGCCAGACCTACAAGCATTTTGTTATGTTGGCCTGACTTTCATGATTAGTGGAATACGTTGCATTTAGAGTGGTCTCAGGTGTTTATAAAACATGTACTTTTTTTTCATAAATGCTACTTCAGTGAAATTAAATCCATTATAGCTAGTTCAGTGAGATGGCTAATTGCCATCTGGCCTGAAGACCTGAACTTAGTCTTCAGAACCAACATAACAAACAGACAGTGAGAACTGACTTTCACGAGTTGGCTTCTGATGTCTACATGTGTTTTGTGGCAGACGCACACAAGCACAATGACATACTAAATGTTAAAAGAAAAAAAAACTTTAAGATTCACTGAAGTTCATTCACAGCTCTGAAAAACTTATAAACAGTTAATCAAATTTGATGTTTTCTTGCACGTCTATCTTAGCTAGATTTTGCTATCCTATTTAGAGCTTCAAATATACTGCTTTGATACTTACTACTTTGTATGCAAGACACTGTGTAAAGATCACTTTATTATAGCACTTTGTGTTTATAGAACCTGACAGAGTATGCACTTCTATTATTCTAGCATCTAATAAATCAACAGAAAGATCCAGATACAGAAGAATATCGAAAGTTGCTTTCTGAAAAGGAAATTCACACTAAGAGAATTCAGCAGCTAAATGAAGAAGTTGGAAGACTTAAGGCTGAAATTGCAAGGTATTGGGAATAAAAGTTTTAAAATATATGTAATGCATGATTTTTTTTTTTCCCCATGAGACAAGAGCTCACTATGTAGCTCAAGACTATACTAAGTCTATTCCATTTATAACCCAGGGTGGGCTTGAACTCACTGTTCCCCTCCCAAGTTCTAAGATTACAGGTGTGTACCATACAGGCTTAAATGAGCATCTATGTTTATTTCTACTCTTTCTCTGATCCCGATGTGTTCCTGGGTAGTGAGACGTGGTAAAGTCCTTCCTTGTGGCTCTTTGCCTCTTTTTCTTTTGACTCAGGCAACAAAACAGTTAAGTTTTTGTGTCCATATATCAGATTTTTTTGTCGAATATTTAAAAGCTACATGTTGTAACTCTAAGCTAATTACTTTTCTAACAATTAATAGTCAATAGTGTACAGTTTATGTTTTTGTCTTTCTGTTAATAGCCTCTTTATGTAAATCTATAAAGCCTTTTTGTTGTTGATTTTTAATTGTGCTTATCCTGTCTCTTATAGAACACTTTATAGCTTACAAATCTCTGTCATATATTTTTTCTTTATTCCAAACAGTATTTTGGCATGCTCGGTATGAGAGATACTATTTCTTTAAAAAAAAAAAAAAAAAAAAAAAAACTGAAATTCAAAAAGTTTGAGTTCATACTTGTACAAAGTTGGAATTAGCTTCTACTCTTCTAGGTTGTCTTCATATGAAAGTTCAGTTCATGACATCATGTATAGGAGGGCAAACTGCATAGAGCATCAACAGATGTGCATCAGGAAGAACATGTGATGAAAAGTGTATAGGCTTTAAGCCCCAGCTGACAAAGATCCTCTGCCCCTTATGGGAAACCTGGATAGTATGTGACCTACAGAAACCCTTGGTCACACAGGTCTGGTGAGACTGAGTGCCATCACTAGGACTTTGTAACACTGCTGCCTGACTACTTAGTACGTCAGTGTTTCTTACCTTCAGAAAGCGGGTATTAGACCTGTGTCATGAGGTCTAATAGGCCAAAATCATAAAGTACATATCTTTGAGGTGGAGGTATTTTTAATTAGATATTATGAAAGCAGTACAATATAAACTTTTAAGCTGAAAATTTGCAAAACATTGTGTATTTAGTTCTTTTAAGAAACCTCTTCTCTCATTTTTTTCCAAAGATCAAATGCATCCTTGACTAACAACCAGAATTTAATCCAGAGTCTGAAGGAAGATTTGAGTAAAGTACGAACTGAAAAGGAAAACATTCAGAAAGATTTAGATGACAAAATAATTGATATACAGGAAAAAGTCAAAACAATCACTCAAGTCAAGAAAATTGGACGCAGATACAAGACTCAGTTTGAAGAACTTAAAGCTCAGCAAAATAAGGTATTTTTACTGTTAATGGTTTTTAGTCTAAACTCATAGAAGTACAGTGATATATTTATTTGGTTTCAAGTTACTATTAACTTTTTTTTTTTTTTTTTTTTTTGAGGTAAGGTCTTTTTCTGTGTAGGGAAGACTGGCTTGAAACTCAACCTGCTGTTGCCTCCCAGGTTCTGGGATTAAAGTGTGCACTACCACACCTGGCCTTTTCATATTTCTGATACTGTTTCTTTTGCAAAGCTGATTTCAGAACTGTATTAGTTACATTTTCTCATCCTTGTGACCTGACCCAGTATCATTGTATTTAGGGTGTACAGTCCATTGCTACTGGGAAGACATGACTTTTGAGAATCTGTGGCAGGAGCATCGGAACACATGCCTGCAGGAAGTAGAGAAGGGGGAGTCCGGCCCATGTGGCTTTCCTCCTTTTTCCTTTCCTATTTAGCCCATGGTGCCCACTGTAGAACAGGATATATCTCCCCCTCTCAGTTATTAATCCTTTCTTAGAAAACCCTCACAGATTCACCCTAGGTGGCCATATCGGTGTCTCACTCAAGTGTTTATTGCCATAATCCAGACAGTCCAGAATTAACCATCACAGTTGCTCATTGTTAAAGTTAAAGATATGAACAAAGTGACACGTTTTTATAACTACTAGGTTTTATATGATTTTAAATAAGTTGTGTATGATAACTATCAACACTTTTTAAATCTTTCTGTATTTTTAGCACTTTAGTGTGTTTTTCTTGGCATAGAACTTTCCCAAGTGTGTCATTTGCATATGCTATCGTGTCACTCTTTTCCATCTGAATCATCATTGGGGATGTGTTCTGTGTCAGTGCATTTACAAAGTGCCATCTCTAATATCTACTTGTATGGACAACCATAACTCATTTCCTCATTCTGAACACTGAAATTGTTGTGTAGAAATTCACTTTTGAGTGCTCTTATAAGTAATTTTGAACGTTTAGGATTGTCTCTAACTCGGAACAGTAGAGCTACTAAATAAAAATGTGTTGTTATTGCTCCACATCATCTTAGGCCATGGAGACTTCCACTCAGTCTTCAGGAGACCACCAGGAGCAGCACATCTCTGTCCAGGAAATACAGGAGCTCAAGGATACCCTCAGCCAATCTGAAACAAAGACAAAGTCACTTGAGAGTCAAGTAGAGAATCTGCAGAAGGTATGATTCTGAGGGCTGTGGAAGGCGAATTAGTAGATTTAAATACTGACACTGCGTTACTGTATAGAGCTTGTAAAAGTGTTCCAATACTTTATAGAATATATACTTTGAACTGATTTGATTGAGTTACATACTTCTTTTTCTCCTTAAAAAGACATTATCTGAAAAAGAGACAGAAGCAAGAAATCTCCAGGAACAGACTGTGCAGCTTCAGTCTGAACTATCACGCCTTCGTCAGGACCTCCAGGATAAAACCACAAAGGAGGAGCAGCTCCGACAGCAAATGAATGAAAGGATGAAAAAACATGGAAGGCAATTGCAGTAGCCAGATCAAAAATTGCACAACTATCTGGTAATTTTGTGTATATGCCACAACTTAAATTATACATTGAAACCTGGTTATTCAATACACAATTAAAATTAAACATGAAAGAGAAGGCAATATTCTAAATTTATGTATTTGAACTTGTTAGGTTTGTTTAAGACAGAAGTTTTTGGTGGTTTTTTAATTTTATATGTATAAATTTTTGCCTGGTGTGTGTGTTGTGTGTGTGTGTGTGTGTGTGTGTGTGTGTGTATGTAGTATGTAAAATATATATATATGTTATAGATTGTGTAATTTGGATGTTTTGTAATTCCTAGTGATGAATAATATTTATATATAAACAAGCCCTTGCTAAAGTTAATTCACATTAATTTAAAATTTTTAGGATAATTTACATATTTTTATGTTGGTGTAAGTAATAAACATAGATGTTTTTAGAGATTTGCTTATTGAGATATAGGTAGTGAGTATATCAGAAAGAATATATCGGACAGACTCTAATACTACATTTCATTTAATTGCATAATGTTCTGATGTCTGATTATAATTATATGCTTATTTTAGGTGTGAAAGATCAGTTAACTAAAGAAAATGAAGAGCTTAAACAAAGAAATGGAGCTTTAGATCAGCAGAAAGATGAACTCGATGTCCGAATGACTGCTCTGAAGTCCCAGTATGAAGGTCGGATTAGTCGCTTAGAAAGAGAGCTCAGAGAGCATCAGGAGAGACACCTTGAGCAGAGAGATGAGCCTCAGGAGCCCACTAATAAGGTGACTAGCTGGTTGTGCTTACATGACAAACCACTTGTGTATATTTTATTTGGAAGTGCCTGTTATTTAGGAATCTCTTAGAATTTGGACTAAAATTTCAGGTATACAGACAGTTGATAATATATAGTTAAATAGTCTGACATCTTTGTTCAGTGGACTTTTGGTGTAGTAAACACAGAAGTTAATGCTTTTTTCCTCTTTATAGGCTCCAGAACAGCAGAGACAAATCACACTGAAAACCACTCCAGCTTCTGGTGAAAGAGGAATGTGAGTTTTAGTTCTTTTATAGTCTGCCTTTAATGTTCCAAAAAAATTTGTGTGGTGTACTTTTCAAATCTTGTTTTCAGTATGCTTTCATTCCTACGTCTAAAGCTTTAGTGACTTAGTTTGTGATTGGTTTATAAGATAAACTCCTATTGACTCCTTGTCGTGTTCATGACAACTATAAAAGTCTAGGCTGGGGTTGGAGAGATGATGACTCACCAGTAAGAGCATTGGCTGCACTTCCAGAGGACTCGGGCTTCATTCCCAGCACCTAAGAATCATCTCACAACCATCCAACACCCTTTGGTCGCTCTGGGCACCAGGCACACACATGATGCCTAGACATTCATGCAGACAAACATCCATATACATAAGTCATAAAATATTTTAAAAATTTAAGGTCTGGGTTGAAAGATTCAGTAACTCAACATTTAGGTGCTTTTTCTGTATTGACATGAAAGGACCCCACAAGGGGTATCCCTCACTCTGGTCCGGGAATAAGGGCTCACCCAAGGACACACGAGACACGAGTCTTGATGCAATCAGCAAAAGGCAGTTTAATAGAGAGGGCCCTTGTGTCGAAATGTGTCCCACGCAGGAGACAGGAATCGACGCAGGCCCCAGAAAGCTTGGGACTTTTATAGGTAGAGGCTGGGAAGAGCGGGAAGATTTGTCGCGGTTACACATGATTGGATATTTTAAACATCAGCAATTTGCGTAGACTAGTTATTTTTGACCATGAAACCTCGGACCTGGACCTCCCAGGGCGGGAGGAAGTGGGAGAAAAACACCAGATGGCCCATTACTCATTTGGACTTGTTTAGACTTGTATATGCTTGCGTGTCCTTGTTTCCTTTTTCGTTTTTTTGGTCACTCTGCCCCTGAAGGGGCTCGAAATTATTATTATTATGGCTAATTTTAACAAGTTGTTGGTGGTCTTTGCTGACCATGAATTTTTTTGTTCTATGTCTCAAGATGTTTTTAATTTTTATTCTCACAGACAAATTATACCACTCTGGAACATGCCCTACAATATAGTTTTTAGTGCTTAAATTCAAAAACCTTTGTTAGTAAGTTTTAGGATTTCATGGCTAAAGAAATAGAAATTCATTGTCTTTAGTCGAGCACGCCTTTAATCCCAGCACTTGGGAGGCAGAGGCAGGCGGATTTCTGAGTTTGAGGCCAGCCTGGTCTACAGAGTGAATTCCAGGACAGCCAGGGCTACACAGAGAAACCCTGTCTCAAAAAAACAAAAAAACAAAAACAAAAAACCCTACCTATTTTAAACCTACCAAGTATACCCAAAATACTAAGATTTGAACTGTGTTAACATAATACCTACTGAACAGTCACGTTAAAAAGGGCATGCCTTGCTTTTCATAGGTTACATAAGATTTTACAAGGGCTCATCGATTCTCACTGGGTTATTTTGGATTTTTCTTCCATTAAGTGCCAGCACATCAGACCCACCAACAGCCAATATCAAGCCGACTCCTGTTGTTTCTACTCCAAGTAAAGTGACAGCTGCAGCTATGGCTGGGAATAAGTCGACACCCAGGGCAAGTATCCGCCCAATGGTTACACCTGCCACTGTCACAAATCCAACCACTACCCCAACAGCAACTGTGATGCCTACTACACAGGTGGAGTCACAGGAAGGTGAGTGAAATAACATATCTGATGAGACTGACTTCATGTATAGATTTCGAGAGGATAAGAGTAACTCTGTAAGGATAAGTGCAGCATATAAAGTTTAAGTCAAATATCATGACAAAAGTAGTTAATATTTTGAAGTATGTGCTTCCTAGGACACTCATGCTTGGTTGTTTTGTTTGTTTTTCTGGGTTTTTGTTTTTTCCCAATAGTCGTCAAACTCAGGTAAGTGTTCTTTGACTAACCTATATTCTCAGCCCTATTTATTTGTTTATTTTTGAGTCCAGGCTGGTCTTCAACTCATGATCTTTCTACCTCATTAGGCATGTGCCATCATGGCTGCCCAGAATACATATTGTAAATACAGTAAATTTCTTCCTTCTCTTCTGCTGTTCTTTAAGCTAACAAAGAGGGAAAATATATTCCTAAAGTCCATCGCTTTGCTTTCTGAAACCACATGTTCAAATTGCTCTTTCAAACCAAATATCATTCTTTCACTGAATCTCCCTCCATTTCTTGATGCTTTCTCTATTCTGTTCCCATTGCAGTTGTAGTAATTCAATCATTGCACTTGATTTTACATAAATCTTTTTAATCTACTAGATTGGGAATCGGGCAGAGTTGCATTTTCTTAGTTGTTCAGTCTCTTTCCTTAACTCTAAAGTAGATGTTCAATAAAAGATCTTAAACTGCTTTGACATGTTAGAATTAAATAAATGTACAGTGTAGCTGACTGTTGGTGTTAAACACCTTTTATCTCATCAATCAGAAGCAGAGGCAGGTAGGTGTCTAGTGCAAGGCCATCCAAAGTATAGTAAGACCTTGTCCCCAAACAATGTGTCTTAGTCAGGGTTCCTATTCCTGTACAAAACATTACCAAGAAGCAAGTTGGGGAGGAAAGGGTTTATTCAGCTTACACTTCCACATTGCTGTTCATCACCAACGGAAGTCAGGACTGGAACTCAATGGATTTCTCTGGATCTCATGGAGGCATTTCCTCAAGAGAGGCTCCTTTCTCTGTGATAACTCCAGCTTGTGTCAAGTTGGCACACAAAATCAACCAGTACACAATATAAACACTCCAAAAATAAATATATATCCTCCAATCAATAAAAGATTAACGGATAGATTACCAAACTGAACTCTTTGTTTTTTAGGACTGAGAAGTTTGTTTTGTTTTTTGTGTGGTGTTAGGATCAACCACCCCTCCTCAGGCCTTACACATGTTGTGTAAGCACTGTAATCATTCAGCTCTGTACCCAATTCTGTTTTCATTATGTCATTATGATATCCAGTTAAAAACAAATTGATGTGTAAGGAAAATTTCTTACCATTTTCAGCTTCTTAATGTTAATTACATCTGGTTATAGTTTTTTTGGACCAATAAATACTACAACACTTTCAAATACGTACTTACCCACCAAATATTACATACTAGACACATAGGCAGTACAATACAGAATACATAACTTTTGCCCACATTATTTTTGTGTATTAAATGGTAAGACATACAGAAAAGCCAGTTAATACACTGTATGTCAAAGAATAGGGTAAAATAACTCAGTTTTGGTAGATTGGAAGACATACTTACTAAGTATTGTAATTATTTTCAGCTATGCAATCAGAAGGGCCTGTGGAACATGTTCCAGTATTTGGAAGCGCAAGTGGATCTGTTCGTTCTACTAGTCCTAATGTTCAGCCCTCCATTTCTCAGCCCATCCTAACTGTACAGCAGCAAACACAGGCTACAGCCTTTGTACAACCCACTCAACAAAGTCACCCTCAGATTGAGCCTGCAAATCAAGAGTTGTCCCCAAACATAGTTGAGGTGGTACAAAGTTCACCAGTGGAGCGGCCATCTACCTCCACAGCAGTGTTTGGCACTGGTAAGATTTCATTTTAATATTGTCTGTTGTTTTATTTTGGATGCCATGTGCATGCCTGGTGTCCACAGAGGTCAAAGGAGGGCATCATATCCCTTAGAACTGGAGTGACAGTTATGAGCTCCCTTGTGGTATTGGGGACTGAACTGAGTCCTGTTGAAGAACAACCAGTGCTCTTAACTGGTTGCTTAAAATGGCTAAGCCGTCTTCTAGACTGGTAAGATTCATTTTTAAAATGAAGTTGCAGTAGACTTATAAATTTCAAATTTCTTAGATGCAACATATCTTGACTATTGCCAATAACAGTTTGCTTTCTATCCAATGTTACTGTGAAGAAAACAAATATCTTTATTTAGTTTTAATCATATTTAGCCAATAGATACAAGAACAGTTTCAAATGTGCATTTGATGTAGCTTTAAAAATTATATTTATTGTAATAATTTAAATTATTAGAAAATAACATTCATATTTATTATTAGTTCAATTTTGGTCAGTTTTTATCATTAAGTAAAAGCCCCCTCCCCCCAGATATTTTGGGCTGTCTTTAAAGGGAAAAAATAGCCAATGTATTATATGTAACTTAATGTGAATCCTGAAAACTAAAACTGTTCATATTATTTAGCATATACAGTATGATTTTTATTTTAAAGAGTTCTGGATTTTATAGAAAGTCCTATGTAAACTTTGTAAGTAGCAATTTATCAGTACACTTATAATGAGTCAGATGTGACATACAAAGTTCTAGTTTTAACACTGGTTCTAATACTCTTTGTCTAAATGAAGACACCATGATCTGATTTTTTTTTTTTGTATGATCTGAAAGTTTCAGCTACCCCAAGTTCCTCCTTGCCAAAGCGCACTCGGGAGGAGGAGGAGGACAGCACCATGGAAGCAGGAGACCAAGTGTCTGAAGACACGGTGGAAATGCCTCTCCCGAAGAAGCTGAAGACGGTCACACCTGTGGGAACCGAGGTCTGTCACACTCCTGTGTGTCATCATTGCATCAGCAGCACTAAGGGCTACCTGTCAGTCATACTCAATGTCAAATTAAGGTTTGGGAGATTAAAAATTCCTGAACTAATAGTTTTCACTTATAGCTAAGATATTTTGCCATTACCACTTGTTTTAGTCTTTGCTATCTTTTCATGAATCCCATTTAATAAAAGCAGAAGCAAATTGAGTTCTGCTTTATAAGGAAGTTTAGTCATTGGCATTCTGCACATTGACATTACTTGGCATGTGTTTTTAAGATGAAGGCTAAGATTAAAGCTAGCCAAAATTATGTTCCTTTTCAAGGGTAGACTGTGATGAGTTAGATTGTATAGCAACAGCAATAATACTAAATGTTACATGTGTGTATTCGTTATGTCCATTGAAGAGGTATCTTATTTGAGTATCTTTTTGTATAAACATTTGTGGCGTAACTTCATAGAATTGTAGACTTTTTAGAGAGACACTGGCAGAATGGTGATGATTCATGGAGCTCACTGATTCAGTAAGAAATAACCTATTATGATGTAGGAAGAAGTCATGGCAGAAGAAAGTACTGATGGAGAGGTAGAAACTCAAGCCTATAATCAGGATTCGCAAGATTCCATTGGAGAAGTGAGTAAAAATATAAAACTATTAAAAATAAATTGGTTTTAATAAATAGAATTGACTTTGACCTATTAACACTATTTGCATTTTTAAATTTGTTTTGCTTTTTGAGGCAAGTTTTTACCATGTAGCCTAGGCTATCGCTAAATTCAGACAATCATGCCACAACCTTTTAAGTATTGGAAATACAGGCATGTACTATCATATCTTACACTGTGTGCTTTAAAACAGGTTCTTGAATTTGTTTCTTTGATTTCATTGTATGTTATTGTATATTGTTTTGTATTGATTGTTGTCATCATTCATAAATTTCTTAACTTATAGGTGTTACTGACTCACATGAAAAAATAGATTTACTGAGTACAAGTTTGTTTTGTTAGCAATCAAAATGTGGAAAATAATTGAGCAAAAAATAGTTTTAGTATCTAGCATATGCTGAGTATTGAGTATTCCTTATCCAGTACCAAGAGCATTTCGTGCAGACTTTGGAGTATTTGTCTAGAGACCAGCAAAGAGCGCCATTTTGGGTCTGTGTCACTTGTTAATGTCGGTTTAGGCCGAAGTTCTAAGGAATTATGGCTTGAGCACTTCATGTGCTGAGCACTTTGAGTGCCTTGGCTTACATACTGAGCTGTTCTCCCAGCCTCTCCAGTTCTTGATATGCTCATGTTTTAGAGGGTGGTCTGAGAAAGAACCTGATCTTTAGAGTGTCGAACTTTGATTTATGCCAGTCTTTACTACATTCAGACTGAAAGGTTTAGCCATCTATAAATTACTTTTTATTTTTAATTCTTATTTTTAATTAAAACATAATTACATCACTCTTCTATTTCTTCAGCCCCTCCAAGTCCCTCCTTCCAACTCCTTCCATGTGCCCCTCCCATATCAAATTGGTAACTTCTTCCCTGTTATGATTATTACGTGTTTTATGTATGTATGTAGGTAGGTAGGTATGCATAAATGCATGCATGTACAAATACATAAATAAAACCTACTGGGTCCTGTTTTCATTTTTTATGTGTATATGACTTCAAGGTTTTGTGTATATTGGACAACCAGTTGTGGGCTCGTCCCTGGACTAGACTAACTCTACCTCTCAACTGTCATCACTTGCCTGTAGTTTCCTTTCCCATAGGTGTGACCCTGTGAGATACTCTTTTATTACTTACTTACTTGATTTATTGCTATATATTTCTGCTCCATACCCCCTCTCCAACTCCACCTCCACTTCTTTCAAGTGTTATGCGAGTGCTCAGAAAGTTTCAGGTTCCAGTTTTCAGGTTGAGGATAGTCAGTGTATGTGTGTATTTCGGTGTTTGAAGACATAATCAGCGTAATGGGGTAACAGGTTTTTGTTTTGTTTTTTATTTTAAGACAATAGAAATGTTTTACTTTATTCATAATGTATCCAGATTATTTCTAGTTTGGGTAAAGGACCTTTTTAACTTTTAAAGGGAGTCACCCAGGGAGATTATACACCAATGGAAGACAGTGAAGAAACATCACAATCTCTACAAATCGACCTTGGACCACTTCAATCAGATCAGCAGACTACTTCCTCTCAGGATGGTCAAGGCAAAGGAGATGATGTAATTGTAATTGACAGTGATGATGAAGATGATGATGAAGAAAATGATGGAGAACATGAAGTGAGTTTAGTATTGAAAAGATTAAGTATTTATCGCCTCCTTCTGTTTCCCTTCCAGAGCTAGGGCTCAAAGCCAGTGCACTAAGCATGTTGGCCTTGAGCTCTGGGTCTTCTTACCTGTGTGCTGGTTTCAACCATAGTGTTTTAAGTCTTTGGTACTTCTAATATATCAAGTAGTGAATTCTCATTCCCAGTCAGTTTTAGTAGATGATCAAGTTCTTCTTTTATGCAGATCAGTTCAGGAGTGCAGGGTTGTGTATTAGAAGTAAAAAGCCAATGATGGATAATCAGTTTTTAAATATTTTGTTTATCTTGTTTTGGCAGCATTATTTTGTTACTTATGGAGGCGAATCTTGGTATATAGATAGCCGAAGCTTGCTAGGAAGTCCCAAAAATTCTGCTTCAGTCCCTTGAATGCTAGGATTATAGAAATGTTTGGCCTGCCTAGCTTATCCGTTTGTAAATGATAGCTGTGCCTTTTAGGATTTGTTTTTAGATTTCATCTTTAGTCTTAATAAAAAATGGCTATATGAATCTGATGACCCGTGCTCTTGTTTCTGGAAATAAAAGAAGAAGCAGGAGTTGGTAGTGGTTTTGTTTGTTTATCCTTTTGGCACCCTGTACCATTTCCAAAGTAATTAGGCCATCACTTATATCAGGTGAGTTTTAGGGAGAATTTGATATTTTTTTTACTTTGGAATTTTATTCTATATTTCTTCAGATTCATTTGTCAAAAACACATTTTTAAAACTAGTATGGTTTGATTTTATTCTTTAATTTCACATCTGGATAGAAATAAAGTTAACTACTTGGCATTTGGTCGACTATTACTTTTGCACAATTTTATGGAAACAGTTCAGAATTAATCACTGTTCTGTCCTTTGAAATGTTACAGTTTTTTTCTTTGCTGTGGAATTAAACCATCAAAACTCTTGAATACTCCTGTATACTAATCAATAATAAGTCAATTAAAGGAGGTGTTATGATGTGCAGAAGGAGTGAGCGTGTACTTTATTCATACTTGGACGCCTTCTCCTAGGATTATGAAGAAGATGAAGATGATGATGATGATGAAGAAGATGACACGGGGATGGGAAATGAGGGTGAAGATAGTAATGAAGGAACTGGTAGTGCAGATGGTAATGATGGATATGACGCTGATGATGCTGAGGTAACTGGCTAGAATTGGAACTGTCTCATAAGAGCTGTGCTTAGAACGCTTGCTGTTCTCCTGTCATATAGAAAAGCTTGTGTTACCAGGATAATAAAAGTCTTCATACCGTGGAGTTTTGTTTGTTTGGCTTGCTTAGTTTGGTTTTCCTCTGGTTGGTTTGCTTTTAATCATTTGGTATAGCTTTTTTTTTTAACCTAGTCATTTGATTTGCTTCAGTCATTACATTTTGTTCTTAGGGTGGTGATGGGACTGATCCAGGTACAGAGACAGAAGAAAGTATGGGTGGAGCTGAAAGTAATCAGAGAGCTGCTGATTCTCACAACAGTGGTAAGAGCATTAGTCTCTCAGGAGAGTAGTCTGATAATCACTTGTAACCTAGAGTTGTGTAACTCTAGTAACAGGATAGGGTCTTATTAACAGTTTTCTGCCCTTCTGACCTGGCCTATTATTAGATGCCATATACTATCTGTCTACCTTATTGAATGATTGTAAAAGTCAAATCTCTTGAACTGTCTAATGTAGCACAAGACCGTTCGGGATAATTAAAGCAGGGATGGGTAGCAGCTTACAGCCAGAAGAAGATGGTCCAACCAAAACCATATTTTAAAATTTGTGTGTAGATGTGTCTTTAAATACTATCACTAAAAGTTTTTTAGGAAAAGATATTCTTAGCCATTTTCCCCAAATATAACACATGCAAATGTTCTGTAAGACTTCTGGAAGGGAGTAGTTATTTTTGTAGTCAAGCAAAATTAAGTCTAGTAGTCTAAGTAAAACTAAGGTTCCATATTTAAGAGCACTTGGCTGCCCTGAAAAGGCACCAGATTCAGATCCCAGCACTCGTGTGGAGGCCCACAGTGATTCCACTTCCAAGTGATCTGGCACCCTCTTACAGCCTCTGTGGACACCAGGCATGCATCTAGTAGTACACAGACATACATGCAGGCGAAAAACTCAAACACATGAAATAAAAGTAGTTTCTTTTTGTTAAACTACTCTTGTGACTAGTTTTATTTGTCCCGAATTCTTAAATTTAAATTCTAAATTTAAGTTAATAATTTGAATCATAGAAAAGTAAAGTGTTTTAAATACCAAATGTCAAGACAAGGTTCTGAACTGTTCTCTGTTACCCTACATTTCATAGTGGAAGACAGCAGAAGATCTAGACACCTGAGTAGCAATTAGAATTTGAAGTCTGGGAGAACCAAAATATAAAAATATTATTAGTGAGGCTTTTCCTTAGTCACCTTGATTGATTGATGTGCTGTTTCTCTAGAAAGAGTTAAGTAGTTTGTATACTGATTAAGAAGAATATTGGACTAGAGAGATAATTCAGTGGTTAAGAGCACGTATAGCTCTTCAGTAGATCTGAGTTTGGTTCCTATAGTAGGTGGTGTATAGCCACCTGTAACACGTGCTCCAGGAGATCTCTCTCCCAACTTCCTTCCATAGGCACACAGACACACATAAGCACACTTATACATTAAGAAAAAAATAGCATAAACCAGAATGTAGTAAATATTTGCTTGATCATATGTTGGGCAAAGTGCTTACATCCGTCGTTTGAGTCTTGAAGGGAAAGTACTTACTTGCCTGTTTGTCTGTTAACCATCCAGAGTGAGACAGAGGTACGTGACTATAATCCAGGTACTTGGCAGGTAGCAGGTGCTAGAGTTCAAGGCCAGCCTACTACATAACAAGTTTGAAAAGAGCCTGGACTTTGTGAGACCCTGTCTCAAATCGACAAGAAAAACAAATTGGAGGTTAAGGCCATGTAATTTCATAGTCTGGGCTTGGTTTCCAAACTGAAGTCTTTCTTCCATAGGTGAAGGAAATACAAGTGCAGCGGAGTCTTCTTTCTCTCAGGAGGTTGCTAGAGAACAGCAGCCCACGTCAGCATCTGAGAGACAGACCCCACAAGCACCACAGTCACCAAGACGCCCACCACATCCTCTTCCCCCACGCCTGACCATTCACGCCCCACCTCAGGAGTTGGGACCACCAGTTCAGGTATTAAAAGAACCTGAAAAGGGCACCTTGTAAAACCTCTTTTCCATTACATGATCTTTTCTTCCTTTCTTCTTTCCAAATATTAGAAGAATTCTTAATGTCTTGGCATGTTGTAAGATATTACTTTTAATTGAAACTAATCTCCAGTTTCTAAATGTAAATGAGTTGGCATTTGAAAACATAACTTGCTAAAAATTGTATATTTATTAAAATGATTATAGTCACAGCAAATAAAATGCTGCTTGCTATTACAGTCTTAAAATTTCTTAAATTTTATTTAATGTAAAATTCATTTTGCTTTCTTAGTAACATTTGTTTTGAATATTTCTTTAGGTTCATAGATTTATTTTTATTATTATTATACCTAACCTTTTTTTAATGTCTATAATCAAATATTTCCAGTTAGCTAATTAATGGCCCTAAGTATTCAGCATGGAGTAGGTTCATTATTCTAGCTTGGTTCTTACTCCTGACATGGTGAGTGTATTAAGAACCAACCATTATGTATAAATCAAGCGAAAATAAAAGTAGTGGAAATTATTTGATATTTGAAAATAAAGAGTCTAAAGGAACCGTGAGTAGGTGTCACAAAGCATTCAGTCTGCCAATTCAAGATTGTTTTAGCTGTGAAGAAGTCAGTTTCTATATAAACTACAATGGAAAACCTCACTTGTTAGTATTTTCAGTCAAGGAAATAGGATCTAAATGTATGCACATGCTTGAAATAAGTATTATCATGCCTTTTAGTTTATAAATATCCTCAATAATATAATTTAAACTTTCTCACTGATATTTATAATAGATAAATATTAGCAATTTAGAAATGTCCTGTTAATTACAAATCTTCTAAAATTAGTCATTATGAAATTAATAAACTGTTTCTTTAGTGCTTGTTTTATTGTCTAATTCTTTTTACAACACAGAGAATTCAGATGACCCGAAGGCAGTCCGTAGGGCGTGGTCTTCAGTTGACTCCAGGAATAGGTGGCATGGTTAGTATCTACCCATCATGTGCATGTAATTCAAATATCTGTGGTTAGGCCTGTTAAATCTTGTCTGTCTTTGTTTCAGCAACAGCACTTTTTTGATGACGAGGACAGAACGGTTCCGAGTACCCCAACGCTTGTGGTGCCGCATCGCACTGATGGGTTTGCTGAGGCTATTCAGTAAGTTGATGAAATGAGAATGTTTGGTGACTCGTTAGCAGCTTTCTCTTTACCTCATAAATTGCTTTTTGGATGTGTTGTTTGTAGAGTCCCATCCTACTTGTCCATTAATCTGTACATGTAATAGGGGGATCATGAAAAAGTAGTGTTGAGGAAGACTATATTATATAGGGTGAATAAAATATACCTTCTTTTAACAAGACAGTATTCTAATGCTTAAGAAAGTGGTTTCTAAAATCAGAATGCTTCCTCAGAAGAGCAGGCTCCTTACTATCCCTTCTGAATGACTTCGTTTTACTGATAGACAGTTTGTGCTTACATGTTTAGATACACATACAAGGAAATACTGTATTGGTTCTGGGGGTGATGTTGGTGATTCAAGTGATCATGATAGGTGGTTTATTGTAGAAGCTCAAGGTATGAGTAGCCAGCTGTAATACAACAGGCTAAGAGCATGACATTGTAACTGACGATCTTTATTAAGCCAAATGAAGTAATTATTCCAACAGCTAATAAGTGAGCACACTTCCTAATGATTACTTAGAATTTCTATGTGTTATTTAATCCTTACAACTCTGAAAATAGATGCTATTGTTGCCTATGTAGAATACCTCAGTGCATTCTACTCTACTGATCCTAATGTCACCAATTTAAGCAACCAGTTCTCCAACATGAATCTTTTATGAAAAAATTCAGAGTTTTTTATAAAACCACTTGAGATTTGGGACCAAATAAACAGCCTGGAAATTAGAGGCGTAGTACAGGAGTGCTCAAGGTTCTGTTTGAAAATCAACCTGAAGGAAAGGTTTTAGCTAAAAGTATACTTTTGAGTGGAAATGAAAATTAACTCAGATAATAACAGAGATATAATCCATAAGCATGCATAATTGTGGATGGCTAAGAAAAGGTAGGGAGAGGAGTGGGCAGATAAAGAAGTGAGGCTGTAGCCGGGCGGTGGTGGCGCACGCCTTTAATCCCAGCACTTGGAAGGCAGAGGCAGGCGGATTTCTGAGTTCGAGGCCAGCCTGGTCTACCGAGCGAGTTCCAGGACAGCCTGGATTACACAGAGAAACCCTGTCTCGGAAAAAAAAAAAAAAAAAAAAAAGTGAGGCTGTTTTGTTCTCAATAGGCATTGGATACATGATATTGTTAGGATTCGGGAGATAACTTAATCTGGTTATCTAGGATTTTTCTAAACCTTAGAACTAGATTTTGAACTTAGAATAGGCTAGAGTAACTTATTTTGTATTACTAAACAGTGAAAACATTTTAAAAAAAGAAAAGCTTCCTTTTGTTATGCTTTCTGTTGCATGTGTCTATTTCAAACAAGTTTAAAAAAATCAGCACAATTCAGGAAAGCTAAAAGTTAAATCAATTATAAGTTATTCATATTACTAAATTTATTGATATTATCTTTGCAAGAAACCCTTTATCGATGCATTATTTTCATTGTTTCCTTCCCTGTTTATTGATGTTTCTTTTTAAAAAAAAAAAACAACCTTTTTCTCTTAAACAGGTAGCATTAAATTTCTCATCAAATTCATTTTTGTCCATTTAGTTCTCCACAGGTTGCAGGTGTTCCTAGATTCCGGTTTGGGCCACCTGAAGACATGCCACAGACAAGTTCTAGTCACTCTGATCTTGGCCAGCTTGCTTCTCAAGGAGGTAAAATAGGCAAAAGCCAGAGGTTTCTTAAATGTGTATATTGGCTAGAAGTTAGAATGCTCTGATTTTCTTCAGCTGTTATCAATATAACCCCTGTCCTATTTTTTAAAGTTACTGATGTGTGGCATTGCCTTTTCTAATAAATATCTCTTCAGCAAGGTTCTAGTTCCGTTAGCCCAAAGACTGGTTTTTATATATCTATATTGTCTTAGTTACTGTTTTATTGCTGTAATGAAACACCATGACAAAGGCAACTTTTAAAAAAAAAGGCATTCAATTGGCTTGCTTATAGCTTTAGGCAGGGAGCATGGTGGCAGGCAGACATGGTACTGGAAAAGTAGCTGAGAGCTTACATCCTATTCTACAAGGGAGTCAGGACACTAGGGTTGACATGTGCTTTTGAAACCTCAAAGCCCAGCCTCAGTCACACACCTCCTCACAAGGTCATAACTTGTCCTACAAGGCTGTAGATACCTCCTAATCCTTCCCAGACAGTTCAACTAACTGCAGACCACGGACTCAAACACAGGATTCAAATCTCCACATAATGTATGTTGAACCATACATATGCTAAGAAATGCTGGCTCCTGTCAAATTTAGAAGTACAGTGTATGTTTTGCTTACAATTTGAGAATTATGGCATACCTAGTTAAATACATGACTAATTTGACTTTCCCTAGCAACATTCATTTTAAAAATAAAGTTTGAGATATAAAATTAAGTAGTGGTGGTAGATGATACTTGTATGTAAACTATGCTGTTTGTGGAATTAATTTCCATTTAGTCCACAGGTGAAATTTGGTATATTTCTAGGAAACTACCATTTTTCAAGTGGATAGAGAAGGCTAATAAGCCACTAACTTGCTTTGTAACCATAAGGGAAGTTTAATTAAGTTTCACTAGCAGAAAGGGTTAATAATCCTGGCAGTTAAGCGAGGAATAGATTTCAACATAGTATTTGTTCATATTTGGATAGTCCATAAAATTAGCATTTAGGGATGCTTTAATTAGTGTTAAAGAATTAGAAAGATGTGTTGAATATGTATTGAGGAACTTGAATTTTTCTTGATGGAACAACTACATTATGAGCATCAAGGAAACTGTACACTTTGTTCTAAATCTTTTCTTTGGTGTTTTTATGTTCATCATTCACTGATAGTTAAACTTTTCTCTAGGTTTGGGAATGTATGAAACACCCCTCTTTCTGGCTCATGAGGAAGAGTCTGGTGGCCGCAGCGTTCCCACTACGCCTCTTCAAGTAGCAGCCCCAGGTGGGTGCCAGGCTGAGAAGGCCATTTTGTTTCATTGGTGACATAGAAAACCTTGAAACCTGTTCTGGCTCAGAATTAATGAACCACAAAGGTAAAGTTATTTCTTCTTCTTTTAAGTGACTGTGTTTACTGAGAGTGCCACCTCTGATGCTTCAGAACATGCTTCTCAGTCTGTTCCGATGGTGACAACGTCTACAGGCACTTTATCCACCACAAATGAGACAGCAGCAGGTGACGACGGAGATGAAGTGTTTGTAGAGGCGGAGTCTGAAGGGTACGATTTTATCATGTAGTTTTTGTTTGCTGTAGGTTCATTATGTTGTCATAATTGGTTGTTTTAGCAAGCAAATACATCAAAATCTGTTTTCAGTGCTATCCTGCCCCATGAAAAGCCAAAGCACATATTTGGAAAAGCTACCTTGCATTCATAACTAACCAGCTTCAGAATTTAGGGTTACTATGAGAGACAGTTCTAAAAAACATGATTGAAAATTTTGTTTTGTTTTGTTTTGTTCTCTAAGGAAACAAATAATTTGCTAGAAGAAGCTCATAGGCAGTGGTTTTGTGGAGTTAAGTCTCAAACCTGGGACATAATTCTTTTTTTTCTTTTCTTTTTTTTTAATTTTATTTTTTTGCTTATTCACTTTATAACCCATCCCAGTCACCCCCTCCCACAATCCTTCCCCATCTCTTCTTTTCTGAGTACCCCCTCCTCTTGTATCCCCCACCCTGCCACTTTAAGTCTCTGAGAGGCTAGGTGCTTCCTCTCCCATTGAGGCCAGTAGAAGACCATACCCCATATACAGGCTGCATGTTTTGGGATAGCCCCCACTCCAGATGTTTGCAACATCTGGAGTGGGGACATAATTCTTATAAACTAAGAAGTTTGTACATTTAGTGGTTGGGAAATAGAACACAAATTTTCTGCTCAGAGCTCAAGGACTTGATTTGACAATACTTCATAAGCAAGGTCTACTAGGATATAATGGGTAAACGGCAGTTCTGTTAGTATTCTTTAACGTCAGTATTTAATTAGGGGAGGCTACAAGTCCCAGTGAGAACGCTAGCTGTTACTAATTGTATACATATTTCAGGTCACTTTACATTTTTCCTTCTAACCCACACACTATACCTAAAATGTATTACTTCCCGTCATAGAAATTAAGTTCAGCGCATGTTAACAATAATTTGCTCAGACTATTCTACTGGTAACCAGCTCAGTGAGAATTAAAAGCCTTAGCTTAAGCCCCATGCCATTTACATGTTCCCATCCTGCAACCTTGGGTGTCTCAGGTAAGTTGTTATCAGTAACTGCACTAACGTTTGCAGATGATTTTTTTAGAAAAAGAAAAAATTAGGCCAGATTCATGTGTTTTACTCTCTACTCTCGTGCGCTTCTTAAAAGGAGAAAGATGAAAATACAGCCACTGAGCTAGGAACTCCCATGCCCAGGCTTGTTAGGTCTGGGGTAGTACTCAGGGTGATTTACAACCTGCTGTTACTAGTTATGTTTGGGAGTTTATCAAAGTCTGATATATTCCTGTGAGTGTCAAGATCATAAACATACTTGTCAAATGAAACAAGAAGGGCTGTTGAAACAGTTGGTACCGCAGAAAGTAAAGTTGGAGAGTATCCTAGTAAGAAAGGGAAGGAAAAGAGCACATCCCATCCCTTATCCCACAGCCTAAGCTGCTTCACCTTATGATTAAAACTACACACCTGACAACTCTGAAAGTAGTTATAAAATGAATCAAAAAGAACTTAGGAACATTTAAAGTAAATTCTATAGTCAGTTTTACATTTTCTAATCAATATTTATTTCTTAGTATTAGTTCAGAGGCAGGCCTAGAAATTGATAGCCAGCAGGAAGAGGAGCCTGTCCAAGCGTCTGATGAATCAGATCTTCCCTCAACCAGCCAAGATCCTCCTTCCAGCTCCTCTGTAGGTAAGTACGGTTCCATGCAGCTGATGTTCCTTGGCCTTGTCTATACAGATGCTTACCAGAGACAGAGCTCTCAAGTCCACACTCCTGACTTTTAAAACCTGTTACTTAAAGGGGATATTTTATCATGAAAAGGAACTTGCTTTGTGTTTACATCATTGTTACACACATACTCTGGCATTGATGAAGCACCAACCAGAAGGTGGATCCACACCAAAAGAAGAATTCACATATATTTTGTCTAGATAAATGGCATCAGCACAGATCCTAAAAAATACATGGGTCTCTCAAATGTGCTGCCTATAGTCTGGTTTCTTCTCAGATCATATGAATTGTTCACCTTTATAAAGGTGCTAGTTGAATTGGTGGGAATGGATGTACAGGGAAGGAATCTAAGGAGTACTTGCTCCTATGTTTCCTTCCATTGGAACCAGAGCAGATTCGATCTGGAGGGTTGAAAGATGGGACTCCATTCATTTCAAAACTATGTTTGAAATTTACTGATGATGTAAAGAGTCATCTTCTAGTTTTTTAATTCAATTTTTGGAAAAGATTATGTCTTTCCTATAATAAAAGTTACTTCTACAGCCTTTTTTTTTTCCTAACAACAACATCTATTGAGTACTGAATGTTATAGACTATTCTCAAGTCTTTAACATATATTACTTGACTCTCACAAAAACACAGTTTGGTAGGAAGTCATTCCCATATTTTAAGCTAAACTAAAACATTGAAAAGTTAAATAACTCTTGAAGGTCATGTGGCTCATAAACTTCATGCTAGAATGCAAGTTTGGCTCTAGAAACTCTGCTCAGTAAAATTTTATATGAGGCTTTTACCTCAGAATGTGTAGGCAGTTCACCTTCAGTTTTGAGGAAATGCAATACTTCCATCATCCACTCTGATCATTTTCATTTTCCTTTATGATGGTTATTCTGAAGTTCCTGTAGAGCATTCATACATTGGAATAGACTTCTTTCATTATATTTTATAGTCACATAGTCTTCTTGTTCCTCTTATTTGCTTTTCTATAGCATGTCAATCAATTGGTCAGTGTCTCTAGGTTCAGCTCCCACACCCATATTTCAACAGCTAGTTTCTTTACATAGCCACATTCCATACTGAACCTTAAATTCAGAATTACAAATAATATATATAAATTGTAACTCTCAGCTTTCTGTACAAAAGGATCAGAAATTACAGATATGATAATTATTAGTCCTGTTGATATTCTTTGAGAATTGTCTCTCCTCCGTACTAGAATTAATACTAGTTGCCAAACTGTCCCTTGATGTGAGAACTTGTGATTGATTATTCCTAGGAAATAGAATGTCTTTACGTTAATTTCATAATGGGTGGCACTGTACCTCTGACTTGGTACTCATTCAGCAAATTTAAATATCTAACATAGCAGAGAATTTCATAGAAAGCATGTCCAAAAAATGACATTTAGAAAAGGATTAAAGCTATGTGGTTTATATAAAGTCTTATGCACCAGTAGGATGTGCTTGAGACATTCAAAGTCACAAGGAGGTCATGTGACTGGAGCAGAATGAGGAGTGAGATTAAGAGTGTATGGGAGGAGTGATGAAGAAAAATCACCTAGATCTTCATAATCGCTTTGAGTTTCATGGAGATAGAAAGTTGAAATTCTTCACATAGAATAGTGATGCGGCCCATGGTGTATAAGAGGCTAAAATTCATAGCCAAATTTGCAAGCTGTTGCCATACAGAATAAAGACAGTGACTTGAACAAGATATAGATGTGTGGCTATGACAAGTTTACTTAAATTTGAACTGGCAGGATTTGCCTATTTGAGGTACGAGTCAGATATATTGTCTTCTCAGGGACCTGATTCTTCATTGCCATATTTATTCCCTTGTCTTTGGCACCATGTGTATACCTGAGTAGTTGCCTTAAATAAAAACCTCATAAATTAGTCAAGTAATTGAATAAATAAACTCTTATTTCTTCTCCAAAAAAATGTTTGAGATGTTTGTATCATACTACTTTTTTTGTGCGTGTGCTTGTATAGTTACTTAGCTTCCTTTGCTCTTAGAAGCAGACTTGAATGTTGAAAACAAATGGCCCATCTGTGTTTGTCTGTGTGTTGATTTAGGTTTTTTTAACTTGTTTTCCATATGTCTTGATGCTTTCTTTAGATACCAGTAGTAGTCAGCCCAAGCCTTTCAGACGAGTAAGACTTCAGACAACCTTGAGACAGGGTGTTCGTGGTCGCCAGTTTAACCGACAAAGAGGTAAGTTTCTGACCTACTGTTTACTTCATATGTGGGATAATAGCATGTATATCAAGTTTCTAAGGTAAATCTAAGGATTGATTTATAATTGCATGTTGATCATGTGACACTTAACCAGAAAGTTTCTTTAGGCAGTTTTTCATAGTTGTAAAATAAATGTGTTCTTAAAATTGGTATATTTTATTTCATTAGATCAAAAAAAAGATTTGGAAAATCAAGTATTAGCTAGCGTACTGTGTATTCATAGTAACTGTACCTGTATTCTTACATTGTTATTTTTTTTCTGCAATGAAAGTTTTGTGGCTATTGTAGCTAGTAAAGAAACAGAAGATCTTAGTATTTTCATTCTCCAAAATAACTTATTAGACTATATGAACATAAATCTAGTTAACCCATTTATAATAATTACCAGTCAACATGGAGAATATCTTTTTATATCCATATCTTAGATATTTCTACTGAACATGAATTTTATTATTTCCTTCTACAGGTATAAGCCATGCAATGGGAGGAAGAGGAGGAATAAATAGAGGGAATATTAATTAAGTGATCTATAAACTATAACACTTGTGAATAAGATTGGTGAATCTGTTTTAATATAATGATTGTCAGGTTGAGAATTGTTTTGTATTTAAATAGGTATGCTCATTTCAACATTCTTTATTAATAAAATGTATTTCAGTGTCAAAAGGTATCACTGTTTTCTTCATTTCACTTTGATGACTCTTCTTTGCCAATCAGTTTAAGGACAGTTGTACCAGATTTTGGAGAGGGTCTGGCCTGAACGAGTAGTAATTGCTCTTGCTGTTCTATTAGGCACATCAATATTATAGTATTGATCTAAATAGAAGAGAAAACATCCTTTTAATTAAAAAGAAAGTAAAACATTTAAATTTGTATTGAGTATTGTATTCAAAGTCAGTATCATTTCAATATCAAAAATTAATTTCATTAACTTTCAGACAAAAAGTAGAGTGATGGAATCAATCTTTCAGCATCCTTCAGGTTCGACTCTTCCTTTTTGAAATAAGTATTTAAAAATAGTTAATTTAAAAGATGATTCATTTTGGCTTTAACCATTTTTAAAATATATTTCTTAGGAATTCATATTATAGAATCATGGGCAGAATAATTTAGATAACTGATCTTTCCAAAGTTAAGTATCCTAGACAATAAACTTTACTTAATAAAACTGGGTTCCATGAGTGTTTTGAACACAAGTGTAGACTGTAATAATACATGCCGTCTTAAGAGTCACTTGCGATACCAGCAAATACTGTTTCTCCATACCAGTTTTCTCCTGATGTCCGTAAACTACAATGCAGTAGAACTGGTCTGTACTCCTTCCAGTTAAATAAAATTAGTGCAGGAGTCTCTCCCTTCATATTGAATAAGCACTGAAGTTGGTTTCTTACTTAAAATCAATATGATACACTTGCTGTTTCCATTTAAATTTGTGCTTCCTCAGATGAGATCAACTTAAAGTTCACAAAACTGACCAATTAACTTACCTTTGGAAAAGGCATAGTAATCATAGCCATCAGGTTTTCTAATGTTAGGCAGTGTTATTGCTGAAGTAACAACATTTGGAAATCCTCTCCACATTGTGCTCACTTTGACTTCATTGTGGAGGAAACCTGCAGACAAAATTGTTAATAAAAGGTTTAAAAGAGTTTACAACCTTAGAGCTACACAAACCTAGGTTTTGAGCTTGTCCTCTGCCATGACATTTTACCTCACTTTTTGAGCTGTCTTGAGGGATTTGAATACTGTGCTTGTTTGCTCTAATTAACAGGCTTGAATAAACTACTTTCTTTACCAACAAAGAATTAATCTTGGTTATTACTCAGGAAGGCAAATGGATTTGTTTTACATCAATAAGCCTAAATTGTTAGTACTTTTATGGCTAATATTTATATATAATAAGGATGACTTCATAAGAAATTATTACTCTTCATGACAGCATTCATGACATGGTGAAAATTACCTTTGTCTTGATAAGAGACTCTGATGGGCACCGAGTAGTGGATCCTGAAGGTGTGTGTCTGGAAAGGTCCAACAGCACGCTCAAAGCGGCGCCTCCTGACCTGTGCTGCCTCCCCGTACACTGAGTAGTTGATGGCAGGCCGCCTCCCTGTGCACTTCCTCATGGGCTCCTGTTTATAAGTGTACTGCTGGATGTTGCCACCTGTTACACAGTAGGAACGACACAGCAAACAGCTCATGTTAATCCACCCAGCAAGGAATGGGTTACAGTTGCCTCTATTTTTTTTTGGTTTTTCACAAATATATGTTTAATAATGGCTATTGTTAATAATGCTGTTCTTGAAATATAGTAATAACTAAGACCTGAAATATGTGTTGAACAAATGAATCCAACAAATCGCATTCTTTTTTTTTTTTTTTTTGGTTTTTTGGTTTGGCTACAGGGTTTCTCTGTGTAGCCCTGGCTGTCCTGGAACTCACTCTGTAGACCAGGCTGGCCTCCAACTCAGAAATCTGCCTGCCTCTGCCTCCCAAGTGCTGGGATTAAAGGGGGGTAGGCTGGAGAAATGGCTCAGTGGTTAAGAGTACTGTTCTTCCAGAGGTCCTGAGTTCAATTCCCAGCAACCCCGTGGTGGCTCACAACCATCTGTAATGGGATCTGATTACTTCTGGGTGTGTGAAGACAGCTACAGTGTACTCATATAAATAAGATAAATAAATCTTTTTAAAAAATTAATAGTGTCACATTGACAATTGTGTAATACGTACCTCTCTTGAAGAAGTACACAGATTCAGGCCTATCCTTGTATTTGGCTATTGAAAGGGCAGCCACTATCTTCCCTGTCAGTCCTCCAAAGCCTTTGACAATTTGTTTAGGATACCCAGCATCTGCTACATCATTGGTGAAGCGCCAGTACTGAGAATCCTGGTTATTGAAAGAAGAAATGATTTAAGTGTAGGGAGAACACAATAAATTGGTTGAATTTGAATAAGCAGATCATAAATAGTATCAAATTGTCATTTTTCAAGAGAAACAATGCGTCATTTCCAAGTTGAAGGTTAATTGATGTTATGACGAGGTGCAGCTGCGTTGTTTTCCTCCTAAACAGTGTTTGTGTTACCTTAAAGAAGAACGTTTTTCCTTCACAGTTACATCTAGTAAAAACGGTGTCGATGGGAGAGGGAATACCCCAGACTTCGGTAATTCTGCGTGGTGGAGATGGTGGTCTGAATGGATTCAGCATCCAGAAATAGTGACCTAAAAATGAAAGAGACTTGTCAGTCTGCAGTCTGAATACTAAACTATGTCCCCACAGAAAAGGGTTATAAAGAAAACTAGAGTCAATGTGTTAAATGCCTGGATATAGAGCCTGGTGAAAAAGAAAATTCGTGTATTCCTAAGATATTTTCTAATCCAAATATGGCAAAAGATATTTTGAGATAGTTTAGTTTCTAGTTTTAATTTTTTTTTTTAATTGAACTTTTGAGGTTGTTTTTGAGACAATCTGTACACCAGAGCTGGCCTTGAACTCAGAGATCCACCTACCTCCACCTCCTGGGTGTTGGGATTAAGGAGTAGTTACCACACCCACCTTTTAATTTGATTTGATTTGATTTATATGTATCTGGATTTGCAGAGTCCATGTGGAGGTCATGGAAAACTTGTAGGCGCTGGGCTCTCCTCTCAGTGTAGATCTCAGAGTGGGAGTCCGTTTCTCCTGCCTAGGTGTAGGTCTCAAAGGTCAATACAGGCCACCAGGCGTGACAGTCGCTACCTTCTTCCATTGATTGAGTCAGCTCATCAGCTCGTTTTCTACTTTCCCTAAGAAGATCTTTTTGCCTTTGTGACTTAGAGCTCTCTGGCTTTCAGTGTTTTTACTATGTAGAATTAGCATTATAACTTAATGACTAGTACAATCTATTGAACCTTTACTGTGTATAATTTTTTTATTGTTCATCTTAATCTGTGTTCTAAGAAGACTAAAATAACATTAAGTTCATGGGAATTTATTTAATTCTCTGTAACTGCGGGAAAAAACAATACAACTTTTCTTACCTCACAGTGGAGGAATAATTTTCTAAGAAAATTGTTTAGAGAATGCAAAATCTCTACACTTCCCTTAATTTGAAATTGAAACTTTGAAATCCTGTTCACACTCAGACACACACAGGTGTACACACATGCACAAAGAAACCTTAAGCAATATCAAGTCAAGTTTTTTGTTGCATTTATGTACCTAGATTAATAATGTTCTCATTTACTGTAGAGTCATACAGTTCAGTTAGCACCTTGTGACTTTGTTCTCAGGAAATACCAACACAAAGCAGGAAGAAGCAGGTTTACATATTCATAACTCACCTCGAAATGCAACTAATGTCCCATTGTGCAGAGTAGTCAGTCCATCCACTGGCTTACCATTGCACAAATTGGTTTCATCTAAAATCAACAAAAAAATTAATACAAAACAGAAAGAAGACGTCAACAAAAGACTTGATATAGAACAGAAGGAGGAAAGCAATCGGTTCTTTTCAAATCCTTACAGGATTCTGTTTCCTGGTTAACCTTCTAAGATGTAGTAAAGAGAAAAGGAAGTGGTAATATTACGTATTTATCTAACATAATACCATTCAGGAATGTTACATAAAAATAATGGTGAGGTGTAAGAGGCCAGGTTATCTTGATCTTCATGTATATGAGGTATTTATTAGACACTGATGTTTTCAGTCACTCACTGAGAAAAGGAGATGGGTTTTTTTTTCTTTGCATTGTACTCTAAAGGATAAAGTCTTGCCTAAATTATTTTGACATTCTCTACCCCATTTCTACTCCCAACAGACATGTCTGGAGTTAGCCAACACTAAATTTCCAATGCTAATTACTTGCCAGTCTCTTGGATAATAGATATTCTATGATTACTCTTAATCTACACACCTGTAAGGAAGCTATAACCAAGCTTTATACGTTCACAAGTTAGAGTTTGAGATAATCTCAGTAGAGAGATACTGGAACAGGAAAGTAACTGATTCTTACCTGAAAGCATGGGATTGACGTTAATGCCTTGATTGAGTGCCCCAATCAAGAGATCAGTGCCTGGAAGAGCTGTGGGGGATAGCACAGGGGGCCTGGGAATCAGAGGTTTTTCTCCTTCACCTCCATCTGCAGCTTCATGATCTGGATTTACTTGAGCTGTTTCAGAGTTTGGAGTTTGTTTAGGGATGGTGGAGGTTGGCAGGGTGACTTCTAGAGGGGTGGTATTCAGTTCAGGCCTTGTTGAAGTTGTCTTTAGGGGAGATGGTGTCGTTTTTGGTTTTCTCACTTTTGGTGTCTTTGGCTTTTTGGTAGAGGTGGGCTTCTTGGGTGCTTTGGTTGGCTTTTTGGTAGAGGTGGGCTTGGGTGCTTTGGTTGGTTTCTGTGGTTTTAGAGTTGTCTTAGAATCATCAGAATCTTGTGATGCAGGCGTTGTTTCTTGAGGTTTGTTCTGAATCTCTTCTGTTGGAGCAGTTACTTTAGGTTCAGGAGTTGTTGCTTTCAGAGTAGTGACTTTGGATGATGTGGTATCTTGAGCTGTAGACATAATTTGAGCGGTGGTACTTGCTTTTGATTCATTAGTCTCTTCTGGTATGATTGTTGTCTCTGTTGTCCTCTTAGGGGCGACAGTTGTAGTTTGGGTTGTATCTTTTTCTGTTGTCTTCTCTTTAGCAGTTGTCATTTCAGGTTTGCTCACCTCAGGAGTCTCAGTTGTTGGTACAGTGGGCTTCTTGGGATTATTTTCAAGAGCCTTTGGTGTGGGTGCCTCGGCAAACTCAGCTGTTACTTCATCAGGGGTCTTAGGAGTAATGGGTTCAGGGTCTTCAGGGATAGTGGGTTCAGGCTCCTTGATGGTAGTAGCAGGCTCCTTGGGGGTGGTGGGTTCAGGCTTCTTAGTGGTAGTAGGAGCTGGCTCCTTGGGGGTTGTGGGTTCAGGCTTCTTGGTGGTGGAAGCTGGCTCTTTGAGGGTGGTAGATTCAGGTTCCTTGGGGGTTGTGGGTTCAGGCTTTTTGGTGGTGGGTTCAGGCTCCTTGGGGGTGGTGGGTTCAGGTTCCTTGGGGGTGGTGGGTTCAGGCTCCTTGGGAGTGGTGGGAGCTGGCTCCTTGGGGGTGGTGGGTTCAGGTTCCTTGGGGTGGTGGGTTCAGGCTCCTTGGGGTGGTGGGTTCAGGTTCCTTGGGGTGGTGGGAGCTGGCTCCTTGGGGGTGGTGGGTTCAGGTTCCTTGGGGTGGTAGGAGCTGGCTCCTTGGGGTAGTGGGAGCTGGCTCCTTAGGGTGGTGGGTTCAGGTTCCTTGGGGGTGGTAGGAGCTGGCTCCTTGGGGGTAGTGGGAGCTGGCTCCTTAGGGGTGGTGGGTTCAGGTTCCTTGGGGGTGGTGGGAGCTGACTCCTTGGGGGTGGTGGGTTCAGGTTCCCTGGGGGTGGTAGGAGCTGGATCCTTGAGGGTGGTGGGAGCAGGCTCCTTGGGGTGGTGGATTCAGGTTCCTTGGGGTGGTGGGAGCCGGCTCCTTGGGGTGGTGGGTTCAGGTTCCTTGGGGGTGGTGGGAGCTGGCTCCTTGGGGGTGGTGGGTTTAGGTTCCTTGGGGGTGGTAGGAGCTAGCTCTTTGGGGGTGGTGAGAGCAGGTTCCTTGGGGTGGTGGGAGCTGGCTGCTTGGGTGGTGGGAGCAGGCTCCTTGGGAGTGGTGGAGCAGGCTCCTTGGGGGTGGTGGGAACTGGCTCCTTGGGGGTGGTGGCAGCTGGTTCCTTGGTGGTGGGTTCAGGCTCCTTGGGAGTGGTAGGAACAGGTTCCTTGGTTGTAGTTACAGCCGTCTTGGTAGTAGTGGAGCTGAGTTCTTGGGAGTTGTAGATGTGGGTTCAACATCTTTAGCAGATGTTTTCTCTGCACTTCGTGTCTCTTTAGCTGAAGTAGTCTTCTCTTTTTTACTGGCAGAAGACTGTTTATTTGTTTCAGTAGTCTCCTTTTTTTCAACTGTTGTCTCTTCATTGGAAGCTGAAGATGCCTCTTTGGATGTCTCAGAATTAGGTGCAAGACTGGGTTTAGGAGTTATTGGTTTTGCTGCTGTAGTCTTGGGAGGTGTGGTGACTTTGTTGTGTGGAGTAGTAGGAGGATCAGGAGGTGGGGTGAGCTTGGACTCACCATTATCCAGTCCACTTCCGGCTTCATCCACAACTGGTGGTTCTGGATTAGGTTTCTTTTTAGGCAGGGGTTTCTTGCTTGCTTTTACTAGGGAACAAAGTAACATCTTGTTATTTTGAAGTGGCAGCTTGAAGTCATCAAAGTGGTCAGTGGCATGAATGTGTGCCTATGTTCATGTTCTTTTCCCCTCACCTGGTCCACACATGCCACCCCGCCCCCATCTATAGTGTTCAGTGTTGTCCCTCCTTCCTAGAAACATGACTCCAACCTCTGATAGCTTCTTTACACTAACTACTGCAAAGGCTTCTACTGAGGATTTGGTTCCAGTCTTTGTAACTGACTAGTTTCTGCTGAATCTAGTTGCAATACTTAGGGCTATGAGCCTTTTCAACTGCATGGTTAAACTCAATAGTTCACAGGACATAGACCATTAGGATGTCAAGGCAATAGATTCTATTTAAAATTCCCCAAAGCAACTACCCTTTAGGGGACCTACATAGCCCAAAGAGCCTTTCACTGATAGAAATTCTGTTTAGCAAATTTGTATTGCACTTCCATCAAAAGTAGGACTCTTTCACTGACTTGAAGTTAGACTATCTAGCTAGTAGACTGAAGAATGTTTCAGAGAAACTACCATCACCTAGGGAAATGTTCCTCAAAATTCCACTACTTACTAGAAACAGAATATATTTTAGAATTTCAGGAAATACAAATAACAGATCAGATGGAATCTCTTTTCAGGAAAAACTAGCCTATTCTTTAATTTGCAGAGAGAAGTGCGACAGATATGATTTTTAAAATAGGAAAATAATAAAGATCAATATACCAGGAATGATAATCTTGCCTTTCCCTGGAGGTTCCAGAGAATGTCAAGGGTTAATGTGGGGAAAAACACTATATAAGTTTATGTTAAATAAAATTGTAGAAGGGAAACCAAAGCCTGGGGCGGAGCGAGAAGAGAAGAAGACAGTGATCAGATAGAACAGAATTGCAGCAGACTGTCACAAACCACTGTCTCCAGTACCGTCCTACATTTCTATAGTTAGAGCATCTTCGAATTCCTTTCTGTGAAGAGTTACTTAGCTGCTTACCACTGATTCTCTGTAAGCTCTATTCATTTGGCACTTTTTAAACTGAGTGTTTCCATAGTTAAATACTCCCCAAATATTGAGATCTCAAACTGTTCCATCAACACACATTACTTTTTGAAAAATTATTGTTAACATGGCATTGATAGAGTCTTTGATCTTTATCAATGCTCAAACCTTTTGGGTTCTTCTGTAATTCTCTATTAGCTGAATTTTTGGAAGACTTGATTTTCCGAATAGTTGAAGAAGAAGAGGAGGAGGAGGAGGAGGACTCTTGATTTTCAGAAACAGAATGTTCTATAAATCAAATAAAAAGTTTGATCACACCATCTGTGATTTAGAACAAAACAAAGCAAAAAGAACTGCTGGTCCACATACAACAAGAAATGCTGATAGCTGGTCTTCGAGCATTGGAGTATGCTGTCACTTTATGGGTATTGTAACTACTTGCTTGTAAAGCTGTCAGCTAAAAGCAAGGCATCTTAGTTCATCACATATACCAACAGTAGAATTTTCTCCTGATTTCCAACACCTGCTAAAATTTACACAATCTAATTCTGTGAAAAATAGAGGGAAAAAAACTGTAAGTTTTCATTTTTTCAATGAGATTTGCCTCTTCTGAGAAGAAGTCCCATGCCGGGTTTGGTACATAAGGGCTATAAATATCCCAAGGGTTTATATGTTGGGTTAGCTTTTAACTTAAATCAAGTAAACAAAAAATATGATGAGTGTTTTATGACTCAAAAGATGACCTTTTGAGAATATTCATATGAATAGTCCACCTACAGGTTATTTCAGTTCAGAAATCTCCTGTAGTGATGACTGTCATCTTCCTACCTTCTGTTATTTCCTCAGATTCTACAACTTTCTTAGTCTTCTTTTTTGGTGATTTGGGTGAGCGTTTGGTGGTTGATTTGATGGTGTGAGATGCTCCTGGAGGCAGAGGTGCAGTCTTTGGAGATGGTGATGTGGGATTATGAACTGAGGCCAAGCAAGACAGATTGATTAACATCCAATTTAGATTCATCAGCAGTGCTAACTGAAAAGGGTGGATTCTTGGGTGTCCAGAAGCGATACTGATGTCAATACAGGACGGCTGTAGCCCAATACAAGTAATTCCAATAATTTAGAGAACACATTGCTATAAAATAGTGATTCTCAAACTGGAAAATTATGATGGAAAAGAGTCCCAAGAGGTCAACACTCTAAATGCTAGTTGTAGGCTTCTGAGTATCTACCTCTTTGACCTAGGAATAGAGGCCAAGCTATTAAACATTTTCCCATCTTGAAGTGAGATGAGTATCCAACATTTCTAAAGGGGAATACCTACCCAAAACAAGTTGTAATTCTATGAGCTTCGTCTATCTTGCCATCATTTCACAATTATCAAAATAATATTGCATGTGGATGATGGGAAAAATCATGCACTAGGCAATCATAATAATTATATTTTTCATGTGAATTTAAGTCAAATGATGCCAGTGTGCCTTGATTATTATACAAGTTGTGTGGGCATATTTTGAAGATTTCACAACCCCAGACATTATGCTCTTTCACAGACATGTTGCCCTTCCCAAGTTAACACATACTAATGGCTTGACATGTGTTTTCTTTGCCTTTTATCCCTCCCCCACCCCACTTCTCAGCATCTAAAAGAGGAAGCATGGGGCATTCCTGGGAATCAGAAGAAAGGAGAGGGATTTGAAAGAGACGAAAACAGCAGTGGAGATGGGGAAAAGAAGTGGTACATACACCCTGATGCTCCCGCCATCCCTTCAGAACCCTTCCTATTTCCAGGAACTGGGCACTGTACCTCGCCCTCTTTCTCCTCCCCCTTAACAAAATGCCAAGTTGAGTAACAGCTCTGCTGGGTACTAGTTCATGATCGTGGCCAAAACAGATAACCTTTCAGGCTTCTCTCTACCCATGCCGGAAGCGATTGGATTGCTATGACTCCTGCCAGTTCCCAAAATGTTAGGATTTTTAGATCCCAATAACGAGTACCTACACCGACCCTCTTAGCAGTAAGGTTCAGTGCTGTTTTAAATGAAGTTCTAAAGCTCTGGAGAATTCTTTCATTTTCAGTTGAGACCCTGACTATCTTCATGAAATCTGTGAATGGAGTCGCTTTGCTCTGCCTCGGTGCCTCCACATCCTACCTCAGCCTCAGGTATACTTCAAAGGCACAGGGAGTATTTACTATGACAGTCTCTCTGTGCGTCATCACCCAGTCTTCTTCCCTATATCCATCCTCTGTCAAAACAACGTCTTGGGGTATTTGGGAGGTAGGGTGTTGTTGGTTTGGTTTGGTTTGGTTTTGACTTGTCTCGTGGCCAAAATAATTATCAAGGAAGTGTGGAAATCTATATCCCCATCATGGTGCCTTCTGGAAGCTGCAGAAGCACTGAGCTCTGGGGTGTTGAAACAAGGGCGTTGTCTCCAGTATTTTTAGAATACTTCCTGTAAAAATATTGACCAGCTAGGAACAGCCCTCAACTCTGCCGATTAAGTTTCCACCGTTCGGAAAAAAAAAAAAAAACTAGGAGGCACAACCTAACCAAAAAAAATGGTCAGATTATGCAAGCAATACTTATCTCAGTTTCGCCTCCACAGATACTCATATTTTGACAAAGAATGGTTAAGTACAAACATTGGAGAAGAAAGCATTCTATCATTTTTTTTTAAAGGGGGGGGTGTTATACCGTGAGAGTATTACTTCAAGGTTTAATGGCCAGAGATGGCTTAAACAAGACTGTCCCTGTCCCTTTTATTGACTTTGTCATTCACCAGCTCTATGTAGAGACTGCTAAAGGGACAGGAGGGATAGGAAGAACATATAACTAGTTAATTGAGGTACTAACTTTTTAGCTGAGTTGCCTATAAAATTAGTAACTAGTTAATTTATACAAAGTAGCTGGAAGTGTTCCGCCTTTTAAATATATACTCATACATTAAGGCTCAAAGCACAGAGAGCTCTAAGGACAGCTGATTTTATGAAGTTAGTACTGTTAGGTGGGGACAAGTTTTCAACCATAAAGGAAGATAAAAGGATGTACACTCAGCCCATGTCCCCCTTGCTAGTGAACCCAAGATCTCGGTTCTTCAGGAGCTTGTGTGAAGGCTCCCATTGGAAGATGCTTTCTTTAATTTGTCTTTGTGAAACAAAGGTAATTATGAAGCAACTTGTACATTAGTAAAATCAAGAATTAGATGTGTTAGCCATCAGTGAAGCCAAGGCATGGGCTGGGCTGGCTGTGCTGAGCAGCACTGCCTCGGGGCCCTGGTTCTTACCTTCTTCACAGAAGCTGTCATAATCTGCACAGCACTTGCCGTACTGTTTGCACTGGGCGTCACAGTCACACTCTCTCCCTCGTGCGAAGGACTCGAAGCAGCGTCCTTTGCAGGAGAGCTCTGCCCAGGGTGAAACAGATATCATAGATTATTAGTCACAAAGCAATACTTACATATCTTATAGCATGTCTCATCTGACAGCTGACTAGAGTCCCAAGGGTGGTGCACTTCTGAGTCTCCTAGTTGGAATTTGGAGTACACACATCATCAACTATGAAAAACTAACTTTAAAAGGATGATGTCCAAATAGCAACAGCCTAAGTCAGGGAAGAGCTTTGATGAGCTGGGCCATCATTTTTTTCCCCTGTACCACACCAAGAGACACCCCAGTGCTGCTGAGTCTTACACATGGGTAGACACAATAGAAAACTAGAAAAGTTATACAGCAAACTGCCCTTCATATGAGGTCCTTTCTCTTCTCACACCAATGATGCCATTTCTTTGTAATAAATTTATACTAATTCAATCTTCATATCTTAAAACAATATGTCCACAGACACTAGTTGAGCAGGCCACTGCTCAGGTCAAGAATCACTTGCAATGCAGAGATTCTTAAAATGACAAACTGGGCATAAAGTGAGATTGAAAGATTTCAGGTAATCCCATGGTGTGGACTGTGAGAGGAGGCCTGCTTGTTACAGAAAGACCCTTGGTGGGAAAGTTCGATGATTCCTAAAGCCTGCTTGAAATACTTTGCCCAACACACAAGCTGTACAACACTACAGCTACCATCTCCACATGCAAACTCCATGCAAATAAAACTTTTACAGATTTTAGTTACAGCATTTATAAATTGAATATTGTATTTGTCTGCATCTATTACAAGAAATGGCTCAAATTTTGTTCACCAGAAGTACCACGCATAATTTAGAACTTTGGGGCTTTGGAATTAATCATTTAAGCCTGGTGTTTTCTTGATCTTTAAAATACTCTCTTCAGGTAATTTAGAAAGACATTTACCACCAAAAGTTCAAATAGCATATGTAAAATTTCTATGCCTATTGATCCCATTGATGAAACTCTTTGAAAGGGTCATCTTTAAGCAAGCAAAAGCAACTGTCAACGAAGAAGTAGTCTTCCTTTTTACTTCGATACCTACCTAGTCACAGTACTAACTCTTTACTTAAGACATTTCACATGCAAGCAGTCAATACCTATGTGCAAGTGACAAATGCCCAGGCTTCTGTTCACTACCCCAGTAATCAGACACCTTGAAAACATCCTTGGGTATATACAGTGTACTTCAACATTTATGCCAGTAAAGGAAAGAAGGCACTTAAACAAAGGAGGTGGGAGGGAGGAAGAACAGAGCTGCAAAGGGGTACAAAAGCAGGCTCAGGACAGCGGGCTTGACAGACAACGCCCAGCGCTCAGAACTTACCTGTAGTGCAGACTTTCTTGAAGTCAGGACAGCACTCCATGTAGTGTTGACAGTTATAATCACAGTTGCAGGTGGCATCTCTAGAATACCCTTCCCCACATCTCCCTGCACAGCTTGATAAATCTAAAAGTATACAATACTAGGGTAAACACGGCCAAACCATTTCAAACAGGAGAGACCTATTAAGGAGGACAAAGCCACCAGAGGAGGGGAGCTTTACCACTGGGCAGTGCTGGGGAGAATGCACAGTGATGGACATAGCTGATTTGGGGGGAACCTTTATGTGACCTTAGTGATGTCACTTTATTCTTCACTAAACTGGATTATAGATACACCTTTGAAAGTCAAGCTAAGTAATGCTTGCATGAGGAGTGGTAATTCTGAGGGAAGGTTAGCAGTTATAACTGCAGAGATTGCAGCTATCATGATTGCTAGTGACCATTTTTTGAACAATCTTATGCCAAGTGCTGAGTCATGCGTTCTCTCCAAGACTTATGAAAATGTATCTAAAAAAGTATTACTACCCTAAGGTAAAAATGATGACACAGGCTAGGTGTAGTAGCATATGCCTTTAATCCTAGCACTTAGGAGGCAGAGGCAACAAATCTCCGTGAGTTTGAGGCCAACCTGATCTACAGACCAAATTCCAGAACAACCAGGGCTACATAGAGAAAAAAAATAGCAGAAATTTTAATAACTTTTCCAATGACACACAGTAAGTTACTGAACGTATATGTGAGTGTATGCATATAAAGAAATATACAGATATATCTGTGTGTATCAACTAATATCAACTAATAGATATCAGCTAATATATATGCATTATTTGTACATCCCATTTACTCTCATAAATGCCTGACTTGTGATAGTCAATTAAATAATTATCCTAAACGAATAGCCCATTATGACTTCAAAGTCATATATCTGAGTTTGAAGCAGGAGTCATCACTAATTCCATTGCCTCTCACTCTCAATGATGACATTAGCGTAGGCTAGTTGGGCCAGCACAGACTCTCCTAAGTGCTTTTGTTGGGAGGAGTGAGAGAGATCTCTTGAAACAGGATCTGGGTGTGGATATAAAAGGTCATGACCTTAGTGTCTGGGAACAAGCAAACCATAGTGATGGGATGGAATAATTAGCCTCAAATATTTCTAAACACCATTTGCCGGATACCACTGCAAAATCCTCCCCAAAAGAAAACAGCAGGACTGTAAAAATGGAATCCACCTGTGGAATGTCCCAATCCATAGGTAGATGTTGAAACTCACTGAAAAAAATCTCAAGAGAACCCAGGAAGGTTTAAGTCTTTATGCATACACAAACAATTAAGGGCAGGATAGCTCTGAGAATGATTGCTTACATACATATGTGCACAATACATACAAAAATGCATATATAGTGTATGTATATAAATACATATATTATATATAAAGGAGAAAGAATGAGAAGAGGTTGAAAAGGCAGAGAAGCAGACAAAACAACATCAAAAGATTATGCTTTTATACTTAGCAGATGTCTAGAGCAAATTCACTTATTTTTCATTGGTGGTCTGTTATAGCCTTAAGCTTATTGCTATTTACTTAAACCACTAGAGTGAGTGTACATGTGTATGTGTGTGTGCATGTGTGTGTGTTACATGTATGTGTGCATGCACATGTGGAGGCTAGAAGACTGTGTCTGCTCTCCTCTGTCAAGTTCCACCTTACTTTCTGGGTAAGGATGGCACACTGAGCCCGAAGCTTGCCATTGGAGTTAGTCTGCTTGGCCAGTGGGCTCCAGGATCAGCCTGTCTTGGCTCCCAGAGCTCGGGTTGGAGGCACCTAGCTTTTCAGGTGGGTGTTGGGGATCTGAGATCCAGCCCTCATGCTTGTGCGTCAGACAGTTTACCCCCAAACTATCATCTCCCAGTCCCACTGATTGTCATATTAATTTTCATAAACTTTCAATGAATAAGCATTGTTTCACAAAGAAAGGGAGTTTCTTAGGAGACAGCCGTGTTATGAGTCTTAATACCATATGAGAAAGCTGAAGGGTCTGAGGCAGGGGACTGTGGCCATCATTCCTAACTCAGCATTTATATTTGGTTTCTGTGGTTCTCCACCTTGTCTTATCTGAATGATTCTGAAACGATGATCAAGTAAGCTATCATCCATTGTGTTCTGATTCTATGAGAATTTTTGACATTTTACCAGAAATATCTATTTTAAAATAAAATGTCACTGTAATAATTACAGATATTTATTTTCCTTCTCTCATGCTGAGTACATTAAAGGAACACATAACAATATTTTTTTTTTTTTTTTTTTTTTTTGGTTTTTCTGTATAGACAGGGTTTCTCTGTGTACCCTGGCTGTCCTGGAACTCACTCTGTAGACCAGGCTAGCCTCGAACTCAGAAATCTGCCTGCCTCTGCCTCCCAAGTGCTAGGATTAAAGGCATGTGCCACCACTACATAACAATATCTTAGAGACACATATTGCTATGACTAAGTAACTTAAGCTTCCCACTGTCCACTCTTTCCACCATGGCTATGCTGAGAGTGCAGCTGGCTCTCTAAATAAGAGTTTACCCAGGACCAACTCGGAAGGACTGAACTTTGCAATATGATAATAAGAAATGGCATTCAGATTTGTAAAGCCCATAATAGGGTGAATAGTCCCTGCAAGGAAGAGAGAGCACTTAAGGCTAATAAAATTCCATTTGAAATACTATACATGTGCATTATAATATACTATCTATGTCAACAAGATGCTAAAGTAATAATTTTTTACTTTATAATGCTTTATAATAATTTATTTGATGCAAAAGTTTGGTTAAATTTGTCAACATACCTAGTTATTTTAAATATATGGTAGTAATATAGGTTTATAAAATGTGAACGTTTTTTTTATAAATTTCCTTGGCCAACATATATTTCCTTATCCTATCAAAGGAACTCTTGTGGCTTGTTAAATCTTATCTCTTGTGATTACTTCAGTAGCTCATACAGTAAACATAGAATGATACAGAGAACATCCATCTTCCCCCTCTCTCCACAGAGAAGACATGCTAACTTGTGAGCCAACCCATATTTTTACAGGCAAAATATATACAAAGACACTATCATAATGAAACCAATTGCTTTGTATGCTAACTTAAAATGCTAATAAAACATTTTATCTAAAAAAAAAAATTTGTCAACATACAACCAAAACCTGTTCTTTAAATACTACATTTTTTTTTTAATTTCTTTTGATGGTGTTGTGTATCGCCAGCATAATTTTATTATGTAAATGTCTGTATTTTATTTTTTTAATTCAGGTAAAACACTGAGGGAATAGAGGAGGGGCATTATTTTTATCAAAACTCAGAAGTCCTTCAAAGATCTTACCATGCAGAGAGGGAAAGGTGAGAGTTCCAAACCACATAAATGCACTGCATGCATTTCAAGTTTAGGGCTGCAAATTGTTAAACTCATTGAAATGCATATGCTTAGGAATACATTGTTGCTTTTGTTGCCGTAAAAGCCAACTGGGTGCTTAACAGCAGTGAGTGATAGAAGCATTTTCCATGCTGAAGTTACCTTGAGATGAAACTTGTTGAATCAAGAAAACAGGAAGCAGCAGAGACAAGCAGATGGGAAGTATTTTCCACCCCATGGTTGTTCTCCGATGCGACCCCCTTGCCTGAGATAAAATAAAAGCATAAGAAACCTGCTCTTTAATCTCACCACCAAATAATGTGTCTGTTGTGCACAGCATTCAGAGACTGTATCATTCAGAAACTGTTGAAAATGTAATTCAATAACAAGCCACTCTGTTCTGAGAACAAAAGCTATGGGCAATCAGCTGGAATTCCTGAGAAAGTAGTTGTTCTGTTTAATACAATACAAAACAAGCTACTTCACTTAAATTACCAACCACTGTAACACCTCAGAATAATAGCAGAAAACAGGCTTATTTTAGAACATGTTGGAAGAGTAGTCTGTACTCACAGTGCGAGGCTTAAATCATGTCCTGGAGATAAAAGCAAGCAGCTTCAATAAAGTTGAGTTTAGCAACAGCAGCCGAACTGTCTCTCCAACTTTCCAATTTAATTCAGTATAAATTCATAGGCTTCCAATAGGTATCACACATAAAAGTATGATTCTTTTCAAAACTTTCTAACTACTGTCCCTTTTCAAACACACTTAATGAAGACACACTTAATTCTACAAAAAAGCATGTTAACCCCGACACTTACCTGTAAAAGGAGAGATGAATTTCTCCAGCGTGCTGGAAGTCTTATATAGCAGTGCAAATGGACTGGGATGAACCAATTAGTCCAAAGGTTAGGCAAAATCAACAGTGACAACCTATGAAATCAAGCTTTCCTCATTTGTTGGACGGGGGCCCAGACGACTAGACTTAGGCAACATCTGGAAAACACTTCCATTAAGAAAAATGACTACTACAAAATAAAGTTAGATTTATTGGCCAAAACACATTTCTAATTTCTAAGTGAAGTGAACAAATTGTTCTGAGATGGAGACCATTCTGGAAGCCTCTTAGCAAAAGCAGGACTCTAAACTCCTCAAGCTGGCACTGTTTCTTCCTTTCTTGGCAGTTAAATCCAGTAAGGTGCATCTCTAAGGTTAGCTTGGGATGAAAAAGATCATTAACTTATATCAATAATATAACATCATGCTTCTTCTCCTTCTCCTTCCTCTTCTTTTTCTTCCTCTTCCTCGTCCCTTCTTTGAATTCTCATTTCTATAGAGCACAGAAAAAAATGCTCTCCATTCACCTAAAGGTAAAATATCCACACACTGGGGTTTCAGGCTTCATTACCATAAAAAAGTTTGCATTAAAACACTATAGAAAATCTTTCACACAGACACCAGCTTGTTGTCCCATCTACTTTCTATGGAGGCTGAGGCAAGAGACTCCCAAGCCTAGGCACTGGAGACCAGACTGAACATCAGAGTTTATTTAAAACCAGCAGTGTTTAGAAAAGGTCTTTTAAGTTCCTACTGTAGTTTCCCTGCCTGAGGAAGTGTAAACCAGCCACCTCTCGGTTCAGCTGCAGGTTTTACTCCATCTGCCTATGAAATGTTCTTGCTCATATTGTTGTTCTCATCTAGGTCTCAGCACCTTCGAAACACTCACCCGGCAGCAACCTAAGTCACATTTAGGATTACAGTCAACAAATGTAGTGGACTGTATTGGTATTAGTTGTCCATTTGTCTCTCAACACCAACAGACATTGATTTCCTGAAGGATATATCTGAAGTCTACTGCCAACCTACAGCCTAGTACTTCACCGAGACTGTGTGTGGTGTGTGTGTGTGTGTGTGTGTGTGTGTGTGTGTGTACAAGACATGTTTGGTGAAGCAAACTGTTCTAACTTGAAATTTGCCATCTACAATATATTTAGTAGGCATTGCAATTAGTGATCACACAATGCCTTTAAGTAGAAACACCATCATCTATATTTAATAAACAGTAAGATAAAATGACTAACAAAGAATGTGACCATCCTCAGAACCAAGACCAAACGCATGACTTTGCATATGAGTTCCATCCTCTTTCTATATCCTATGCTTGAGTAAACCCATCACTTTAGTACATAACCACTGTACTATATTTTAATCCTTTATATTTACATATGCATACCTCTCAGATGAATATATAAGTAGAACATAGAGGCTGTCTACTCATCCCTTGGTGATCTTCCTCTGGCGACACCTCAGAATCCAGTTATTTCCTTTAGCTTCTAGTGTACAGACTGTCTGGGCAAATCAGTCACAGCTGGTAAGACTGAGAGGAGGAATTTGCACTACGTTGGATCAGTGCTTCTTTCTCCTGAAGACTTAGAGTTAGGATGCAGAAATTACAGGTCCTTCTGCCCTAGAGATCTGTGATGTGTAGATCTCTACTCATGCTCTAAAGAATGTTCTTCAGACAAAAGTTATGTGACTGACTGAAGCAGTTCGGGGAAAGAGTTCCAGAAACCTTCTAGATCCTGAATACATCTTGTTCTATAGACTCAACTTCTTGTTGTATACTTATGGTAATTTTCCTTTGGAGCTGAGGCTAAGGAAGGTTTTATGCTACTTTATATCATTAATAAATTCATATCATGTACATAAAAGGCCTTGTTGAAATGAAATTTAAACTAAAATATCTTGGTTCTTAGTCTTACCAAATACCAGACTACTTGGTAAGGAAAGAAGAGTAAGATCAAGATTTGCTCCAATTTGTGCTTTTTAAACTACCTTATTAGCATCTTCCTTTTTCATATGAATTCAACAGTGGTGAATAATCACATTTTGGGTTTGTGGGGGAGGGACTTTGTGCCTATGCACTCACAGGAAGTCTAGAGAAGGACATCATGGGTTTTGCTCAATCTCTCTTATTCCCTAGAGACAGGTCTCTCATTAAACCTGAGCTTACCTGTAGGTCAGCAAGCCCCAGAGACTCTTCTGTCTCTGGTACCTGTAGAACCTGGATGACAGGCTCATAGATGATCAAGCCCAGCTTTTTATGTGGACACTGGCAATTTGAACTTAGATCTTCATGTTTATATGCCAAATGTTCTTACCCATTACACTGTCTGTCACCAGCAAATGATGTTTTAAAATTAACTGAATATTATGTACTTGTTCTTAAGGTCAAGTTCTAAGCTGCTAGAACTGACAAAGGAAGCATGGACACAGACATGCATAGCCAGTGTAAGCAATCACTTTAAACGTATCCATTAATGTATTGTTACTGATACCTCACTTTTCCAGAGGTGTCAGGAAGAATGAGAAACCATTAAATGCCGAGATTAGATTTATCTCACTCTACTTGCCTTCGATTAAGCTAAACTTCTTGGATAACGAGGCTATGTGGGGCTGGAGAGATGGCTCAGAGGTTAAGAGCACAGACTGCTCTTCCAGAGGTCCTGAGTTCAATTCCCAGCAACCACATGGTGGCTCAAAACCATCTGTAATGGGATCCTCTTCTGGGGTATCTGAAGACAGCTACAGTGTACTCATATACATAAAATAAATAATTCTTAAAAAAAATTTTTTTAATGAGGCTATTGGGGTTAAGTTTACCCTTCGAGTGGGGAAACTTTTCTTTTTTTTTTTTTTTAATCTACGAACTCTGTTTTTACATTCTGTAAGCTTTGGTGCATTTAGCTGTCTTTGTTACACAGCAATTGCCCTTTGAAATGTCATCCCTCGTTAGAAGCATTTTGCTGATGTTTATTTCAATCTCATTTAACTGGAATACAAGTTATCTCAGGATTGGTTTTGACGTGGAGGGCTGGGAAGAGGGAAGTAGACAGCAATGGAGAGAACATATATGACATGGACTCATGTCCCTCCTCCAAGGCTGCATTCTTCATGGGTACCCTTCTGAGCATCATTCGCAGAAGGGAGAGGAGTGACACCTTCAGAGAACACTTGGAGGGGGCTTCTGTGGGTTAGAGTATCTCAGAGCACACCGCCCCTTCTATTCAGTCGGTTATGTCTTCATTCTAGCTGTTAGTTGTCACCTTGTCCTGTAGCCAGCCTGTCTGTGCCTCATGGCTTTCCTCCACTTTTCCACATCTTTGATGTGCTTTCTTCCAGCAGTAGCCCAGGAAAAACTGAAGCATGCCAGGGGGAAAACTACAGATACTAGCTTGTTCTTCACTGTCACATTTTGTGTGTGATGCTAGGTCAGTGTGTCCTTGAGGTGAAATAACTCCTCCCCTCTCAGAGGGAATAGGATCCACATTTGGGGACTGCTTTTGTCTCTTCTGTTTAAGGCATCATCATACATTAGAAAGGAGTTGTGTGTGTGTGTGTGTGTGTGTGTGTGTGGTGGCATGTGTGGTATCTCATGAAAATCTCATGTGTGGTGTGGTGTAATGTATGTGTGTGCATATCTATGTGTGTGTAGCATGGTGTGTGTGTGTAGTATGATGTGTACGTGTGGTGTGTATGTAGTAGGGTATGTGTGCATGTGTGGTGTGATGTTATGTGTTTGTGTATGTGTGTGTAGGATGGTGTGTGTGTGTGTATATATGTATGTGTGGTGTGTGTGTGGTATGTGTGTGTATGCGTGTGTGTGTGTGTATGTGCACACTTACATACTTGACCCAACCCTCGGGTCCAGTTATTCGTGGGTTTCAAAAGGAGACCTCACCTGCAAAAGAACACGGGCAAGAGGTGGATGAGACCAAGCACGGAGCCTTGTCAAGGTCTCATTTTAATGGGAGAGCAGCTTACAGATATATTCTCAGGTAAGGGAGGAAGGGGAACAAGGAAGGGGGCGGGCGTCCTTGCTTAGGGCTATCCCACTGTCATAACCAGCTTCCAGGAAATGCCAGACATTCCTTAAATTCCTGATACTTGAGACCCGAGAACCTCCTTTCCCAACCTGGTACTAACTAGGCCTCCCAGAACAGCAGGCAATTTCCTGAGGCTCTCCCAGAACAGCAGGTAGCCTCCTGAGCTTGGCTCCCCGACACCTAACCACTGAGCCATCTCTCCAGCACCCTTGTGTCTTATTTTGTGAGAACAAATCTCATCCTGTAGTTCACACTGACCTAGACCAACCAGGTAGCACAGACTGGGCTTTAGCTTGCAGTGATTCTGCTGTCACTGGGATTAAAGGTATTGGGCTTCACTTACTCGGTTTTGATGAACAAGTATCAAGTAGTGATTACACATACCAGCCCCAGGATTAGTTGCTGGAGACATTTGGGTGTGAGAGAAAATCTCTGGTTTCTAAAATCTCTTCGACAGGTCAGATATAAATAAATAAACAGTTCAACTACTGTGACTGGACAAGACCACTTGATCGACAGCTGAGTTTGGGCTTCAGCATAGGTGAAATCACTGTCTGAGTCTCAGTTACAAAATTCAACTCCCTACGATTCTTTGACTTCTCTAGACCTGAGTTTCCTGATCTTTGTGTAAAGGGGTAGCAATAATTCCCATTATCACTTGGCATTGTAGAGACACATGAAGGATAAGACAGAATTACCCTGACTGTGTGATGGAATCCTTCATAAAAGATGTTTTGGGCTGTGAGTATTATTTTAGAACTTTACACAGCTGCTATGGAAACACAAGTACTAACTCCACCTGAGGAATTCCTCACGACATGTAAGTAGAAGTCTGAAGGCTCCTAGGTTAAGAACAAGCACATAGACGAACACCACCAGAAGAGGGATGGTGTATAGCTCCTCTCATTCTTCTTGCCTAGTTGCTATTTATTCCATGCTAATCTGGCTTCCTTCATGGAACACAACTTGGAAAATTCAAAACAAATGACCTGATAGTCATATAGGCTTTTTCTAGTGAACCACACTGCTGCAGGGCATTTTACTGAGCAGCCTTGTGGTCTTAAGGCAATATTACTACTATTAAATCTATTTTGCATTTTCAGCTGAGGTACAGAAAGGTTAAATATCTTGTTCAAGATCATGAAGCCAGAAAGCTATGAAATAATATTTCAACTCAGACCTGTGTGACCCAAAGTTCATGACTTTAACCAAGCTACTGCCCTTACTCTACAACACCTGGCCCCTGTCTTCTTTGTGCCCCCACACAACTATATTATGGATCTTTACAATGCTACCTCATCTCACAATCTCCATCTTTCCCATTATAGTATAAGGAAGCCAGAAGAGAGCATTGGATGCCCTGCAGGTAGAGTTTCTGAAGGTTTATGCTACTTGATATGATTCTGCAATCCAACTCTGGTCCGCTGGAAGGGCAGTGAGGGCTGTTAACTGCTAAACCTTCTCTCCAGCCCCAGGAGAACTGGATGATCACCTTTTGTCGATTTTCTAGAGTTTCAAAGCTTGTGTGGTTTCTTCGTGTAGTAAATAGTACTGTGAGGTTTTTTCTGTTAAACTAAGGTTACTTGCTTCTAATAGACATTCCACTGTCTTGGCTCTGTTTTCTATTCTATATCCTTACAGTGCTGTTCAAGTCTACATCTCTTGGGTTCCAGAATGTCAAGGAGACATACTAGAATGGGTAACAGCTCAGACAGAAACATTACAAACTGATTTCGCAGTAGCCTACGACGTGAGTAATTCCCACAGAGCCATGTGAGTGAGTGAAAGTGAGTCTGGGTTCTGTGACTCAGTGACACACGCTTGAGAACTGGGAAATTCAGAGGTGAGCGCAAGGCTGGGCGGGACAGCTAGGTGGGACAGGAGGAGAGACTCTCAAGAGGCACCCAGTGAGTCACTCTGAGACTGGAACAGCAGGCTCTTCAAAGTGATTGAGAACAGCACAGTTCTGGCTGATTTTAGGCATTGCACAATGATTACCTTAACATCACTTCCCTTGTGCTGCTGGGTAATTCCTGCAGAAAGCAAGGCATTCAGAGTGAATCTCCTTTATGAAGACTTAAAAAAATACATATCCAGCAATCCCTACCTTTAACCTTTTTTTGGGAGGTGGTGATTTCTTGGGAAACTAGACTCAGCGGGATGTATATATCTTGCTCAAGAAATCTGGGTTAAGTGAATTCATAAACAAATGTTTCTGCCAATGTTAGAACTGCCCTTGCCTCTCCCTTGGACTGAGGGTCAGGACCTTGGTATTGGTGAGCCAATTGATTCTTTGTGTATGACATTTAGTTCTCAAGGTTGAAGAGATAGAGAAAATACATGGGTTATTTGTTCTCTTATTTGTATTCTGCACCTTCTGCTAAGAAATCACTTAAAGAAATGGCACCCACTGGTAGTGGACAGATGCTCTTTTCTCAAGTTCTTGAAGAAGTATGTGACAAGCTATGTTCTTGCAGGGGAGAGTTCAAAGTCACAAACACACATTCAAGAAGTCTATTCCAGCCAGCCCATTATGACACAGGCCTGAAACCCCAGTCTGAGGTTGTGAGGAAGATCACAACTTAAATCTATTAATGAGATTCTGTCTCAAAAGTAAAACGTAGGGCTGGAGAGATTGTGCAGTGGTTAAGAGCACTGACTGCTCTCAGAGGATCTGGGTTTGGTTCCAGCAGTCACATGATGTTTCACAGCTATCTGAAGCTCCAGTTCCAGGGGATCCTACTTCTGGCCACTGTGGGCATCAGGCACCCATGTGGTGTACAGGTATACATGCAGACCTCACACATATACAAAAAATAAATGTTATAGCCAGGCAGTGGTGGTACATGCCTTTAATCCCAGCACTTGGGAGGCAGAGGCAGGCAGATTTCTGAGTTTGAGGCCAGCCTGGTCTACAGAGTGAGTTCCAGCACAGCCAGGGCTACACAGAGAAACCCTGTCTCAAAAAACCAAATAAATAAATAAATAAATAAATAAATAAATAAATAAATAAATAAATAGATTTTACACAGACACACATATGGTTAAGGATGGAGAGATGGCTTAGCCATTAAAGGCTAGGCTCATGACCAAAATAAATAGAACAGAGTAGAAGAGAGGACAAGATGTAGTTTTCTTGGTGGTAGGGTATTTATCAATCAAGGCTTGGTTAAATTCCCAGTACTGAGGTAGGAGAAAGAGATCCTGTTCCAGAATTTGAACAACATTTCCATCCAAATCAACATGAATAGAGGGTCCAATAGGTACCCCGATTGATACAAAGTAAGCATAAATTCAAACAAAGTAAGACAAAACATCGAGATAGAACTGACTGTTAGCCTCATTCGACAAGTAAAGACTCATGCACGAAACTTTCAGTAACTTTCTCTGTGAAGATGCTAGGAACAAGATTTTAATACACATTTAATACATCTGGAAAGATGTAGAGTTCTCTTACTATTGTTTTTCAGGTGATAACACTGACAGACCCAATGAAGTTTGGGGGTAATTTACTGGTTTTTTCTTATAGTTTAGTTTTTCCGTTTAAAAAGAGACTGTATCTGACTCCTTTGTTGCTGGGTTGTCATGATCCAGTAGAACAGAAACAACTATAAAACTACTTAAAGAGAAGCATCCATCTAAAATCTCACTATCATAAGCCGGGTGGGTTGTGGCTTTAATCCCAGCACTCAGGAGGCAGAGATAGGTAGGTCTCTCTGCGTTCAAGGCCAGCCTCGTCTACCAATTGAGTTCCAGGACAGGCAGGGTTACACAGAGAAACCCTGGAAATGTGCAACAGATACTGGTGATACTGAGGGAGCCTGGAGGCCCGCACTGGCTTTAATATGCTAATAGACACCACAGGTAGTCGTGTGTTCCTTCAGTCAGAGGTAAAGACGGACACCTTTTGGTAGATGGGAGCCAGTTTCATAAGTCTCTGAGAAATTCCGACTTTTATCTAACTGCCAGAAATCCTGCTATAGTCTAGGCTGAGCTCATTGGACTGCTTTTTGGAATTTGAGGAGCTGGAGTCTCCTCTGGACCTGACACTACCATGACTACTTACATATTCAAACATTTTCTTCCAAATTTTACCTTTAAACCTGTAAGACTCTGATAAGCCTTAGCTACTGGGACACCACCCCCTGCCTCAACCCTTCCCCCCCCCCTCAACTCCCATGAACCACACGGAACTGGAGACAGATGCAAAAGCAAAAGGAGTTTTATTGTTCCAGCACACTGGGGTCATCCTGGATCCAAAGGAGAGGCCACAACCCAGGTAGCTCGTTCTAAGAGGTTTTATACAGTTTCCAGGGGTAGAATAGAGCAACAGACATTAGGCACAATGTGATTGGCAGGACAATGTGACTTTTAAACTGATTGGTCCTTAGGGAATGAGGTAAAGGGCTTCCCTTATCTGAGGAGGCCAATGGTTGGTCCTCCCTGAGAAATGTGTCTACGTTCTCTGGGCTTCCCTTATCTGCAGGTGCCCAACAACTGGTGCCCCCTGTCACAGGTCTTCCTGAGGTATGTAATCAGCCTCTCCCTTCCGGAGGGGAGGAGTGCCTATGTGCTCCTATGACCTCTCCTGGGTGCCTACGTGCTCCAACGATCTCTCTCTTCCGGGAAGGGAGGGGTCCTGGAGGAATTTTCCAAAAACCCTGAGCTGACCTCTTCAAATCTATTTGATATCCTTAAACCTGAGTTGAATTTTTAGTTTCTTACTCTTGAATTGCTTCACAGGTTTTGGTTCCCATAACTGTCTTGTCAATTATCTCATATTTCCACACGTAGCTGAAACACCATGATGTAGATGCAGGTATGGTGGCATACATCTGTACACTCAGCACTTGGGAGACTGGGGCAAGAAAATTACCTTGAGTTTGAGACAAGCCTGAACAATACAGTGAGTTCCAAGGCAGCCTATAGTACAGAATGAGATATGGCATCAAAAATATCAATAATGATGTAGTCGAGCCTGGACTACATTTGGTGGATTGCTTCTTACACCTCATAAAGTCTTGGATCCATCCATCACATAAACCAAGTGTGGGCGAGCATACTTGTACTAACAGCTCTTGGCAGATGGAAACAGAGGGATCAGAAGTTCAAGGACATCTTTTGATATATAGAATAAAGGCCATTCTGAGTGCATGAGGCTGTTAGGTCTCCTATACCCAGAAAGGAGCTCAAGCTGAGTTACAGAAGGATTTCTGATGGTTAGAGGTTAGATAAAAACCAGCATTCCTCAGGAACTTGTGAAGCAGGTTTCCACCTGCCAAAAGGAGTCACTTCCTGTGGGACAGAATGACCCAGTGTTACAGAGGAAGGGTCAAGAGATCGTCAACCCTGGTACCTCAATCATGAGGATGGCAAGTATTTGGCTACCTTCCCCCTCCCAACCTGGAGTCATAAAGTCTGTTCGCTCCCACCATCAACTCTAGGAAGAATCTATTGCCCTGGTTATCAGACTTCACTCCTTGTTTGATCTTATAAGGTTTTTTTCTCCCAGACCCTACAGCTCCTGAGTATGCAGATAAAGTATCTTCCAACACCTTTGTCCCAGCCAATGGTACACAGCCACACAAACCTTGTTCCAGAGACCCTGGTCACTTCCCAGGGAGCATAACACCCACCACATGCCTAATAAACTGAACCAGTTCTCAGAAGCTGGTCCCAGATGTACTCTTGCACTCATCCCACCAAGATCCTGCACTGCCCCCATCAGAGAGGGCCTGGCTAAGCTTCCCTTCCTCCAGTCCAGCAGGGAGCAAACCAGGCCTGGCTCCCCTGAGGGAGAACTGGCAATTCCCTCACCTCTAGCACAGGGGACCAGAGACACTTAGCAGCATACCAAAGCTCATGCTGGCCTCCAGGCTTCCTCAGTGTCACTTGTGCTTGTTAAACATTTGGAAGTCAGTGCTAACATCCTGGCTCTTCCTTCTCCCAGCTATTCATCCTCCTTATACTTAATGTGATCTGTTTCTCTCTCTCTCTCTCTCTCTCTCTCTCTCTCTCTCTCTCCTCTCCTTCTTCCTATCTCACCATCTCTGATTTTCTGCCTCACTGTGGTTCATGACTCTATACATCATGCATATTTATCCTAAATGATTTTATTAGCAAATGAGCTGCAAACTGTTTTAAAAATGCATAAAAATAAAGATGCCTTTATAAACAAAGTGAATAAAATAAAACCAAAAGTAACTTAGTGGAAAACATAAAATAATTCTTGTCCTATTCTGCCTTTATGGTTCATTGTTGTTGGTTTTGATTTCTTTCTTTCTTTTTTGATTAAAAGCCCTGCACATAGTAGGTCAAGTGCATTATCATCGACCTATCCCCACAAAGGCATTTCAATTCTTATTTAGCATTACTGACATCTATTCAGCTTTTTTGGTTAATAATTAATGCTGTAATGAACTCATTTTTCATGTAACTAGAATTGAAAATTACCCTTAAATTATTGGAAGTAAAGCTTTGTAATTCTTCATAAATAGTCGCAAAATATTTTCTTGTTTAGAATGCAAGGCCATCAAAGACCAGTAGCAAAAGTCTTGGCAGATGATCATCATTTGATAGGAAATCAGGTTGAAATTGTGAAACTAAAGGATTGTCCTTAGGGTGACAAGCATTACCAAACTTGTTTGTTTTTACATTTTTCTCCAACAATGAAAGTGGGTGGCATACACACACACATATACACACTCACATACACACACATACATACACACATACACACACACACACATACACATACATACACACACATACACACGCATACATACACACATATATACACACACACACTTCATTCTTACTTTAATAACAGCTGTTAGTAGTAGGAGACTGTGACTGATGGCTGTGACTTTGGAGGCTCAGTGTCCCACAGTCTTTCCACAGCACTGACCCTCTGCTGTGCTCTTCCTTGTCTTTTCTTACACCATATGGTTACGGATTCAACTGAGCCAATGAAACGAAAGGTCACAGTTTAGGCAGATAGCCAGAAACTAAATTCTTTCCTGTTACTTTTATCTCTATTTAAGGAGAAAATAAATGAAAGGGCAAGGAAGATAAGCCCTGGAGTCAATGGTGCAGCCCTGCAAAAATCCCTCAGTCATAGCTGGTGGAAAGCATGTAGGACTTCACACAAGACACAGGTAGAACAATTTATACAGACGCCAATCAGACCAAACTTAGTCCGAATCTTCTGGGAAACCAAGTGTACCACTTTTGGCTGGTTTTGCACCTTGAACATTGAAATAGCAGAAGAATACATAGAAAATGCTCATAATATAAGGTAACTACCTGGAAAATTATTTTCCTGAGTATCCACTCAGTTTATATCCCTTGTTACCTTTCAGAGCAAGACTGATTCCGTTAACGCAAGAATTTGATAAGCCCTGGGTAAAGTAGCAACTGGTCAACAGGGAGAGACTGACTATGTAATAAAGAAAGGCAGTGTAGGCTAGTGAGACTGTTTACTGAATAAGATCTGCTACAAACCCTAAGCAGGTTAGGTCCTCGGGATGCACTTGGAGGAAGAGAGAACCAACTCCAACAAGTTGTCCTTTGACCTCAACCAACTATGTCCCTGACTAGTGTGCAAATAAATACATAGATAGATACATGTTATAAAAAAATTCTTTTTAAAACAGATAGGTAGGAGATGACAGGAAAAGTGAATGGCAGGTTCTGTTGTGAGTGGTTGGTGAAGACCTGGAGTGAAAGCACAGTAAAGCTAAAGAAGAGATTTAGATAGATTTAGATAGGCAGCAATTATGAATGAGAGCCGTAAGCTATGGGGTATGCAGTACACTGTTTCTTGTCCTATTCATCATAAAGCTTGTAATAAGTCTCAATGCTCTCAAAAGCTTTTTGTTATCAGTAGATTTAGTATGGTGAAAATGAACATTAAAAGGTGAATTTTTAGGCACATATTTTATTTGTGGTTGTAGTTACCAATGGGCAAAACAAGGGCAAGAGACACTCTAAAAATACTGAATAAAGAGATTACCATGTACATACTGGAGAAAAGGATGCCCTGCTATTAGAAGAAGGCTCAGGCTAAAATCCTAAGGGACTCAATGCATTAGAGAATAGAAGTAATGCAAGTGATTGACAAAGTCTGGTATAGAGGACAATAGGACCACTGCCTGGCGCAGAGGCTTAGCTGGGTAGACCCTTGTTCTCTCCCATAAGGCAATTGTAGAGCCTGGGTTAAGATAGCTAAGAACCTAAGAGAGCAATTTGAATTTTGTTTTATATCTCATCTTGCCATTAAAGAAAACAATGTTTAACCATAATCTATAAGCAAACCTAACAGGTGATAATATGTTGAGATATAAAAACTGCTTTAAAGAAAATAAAACAAAAACGGTTCACGGTTGGTGTGCAGTTCCTTGTTTTCTGTCCGTGATTCTGATAAATGATGCGCTGTCACAAATGGGATCATGTCTACTGGACAGAGTGACTCACTCAAGGGATGATGGGAAGTTCGTCAACAAGCTACAACTTTGGGGTGATGGGTCACTTTATATCTTCTGCCGATAGCTCCCCGCCTTCTCCCTGTGCTTCTAGAATTTCACTTGAACATCTTGATCTCACTTTACTGGATCAAGGAAGGTAGGGGTCCATTCTTACGTTTAAAAGTCTCTTACCGGAAGCAAACTAATGAATCAAAGACTCAACGGGTGACTTAATTGCTAGTCTAGGCTTCTAGCCACTGGCAACCCTTCACTCCTCAGATTTCTTTTTAGAAGTTGTGGCTGCTAATTATTTCCAGCTGTCGCTGAGCTTGCTGGGAAAACCTGATGTGCTGGTACTGGGAGTCTGGCTGACCAACCAGCCCAGACGGAGTTATCGATCAACATCTATGGAAATCAAAGATCAGGGAAATATGGACATCATGGGAGGGGCATCCTAAGAGAAAACTCAATATGCATGGGTATTTTGCCTAAATCCACCTATAGACTTGTGAACTTAAAAGAGTCTCAATAGGAATTGCCCAATATAATAAAAAGTAATGATCACGGAGCGAGGATTCAGGAAGAGGAGGCTGAATCACCACTCTGAAGCTTGCATCTAGGAAAGCAATAGCTCCCATGGTGGCTAGTTGAAGGAAGGCACAATCCAACCCCTTTCGGAATCCAAGTGCTATAGTAGTGACCTTGGAGTAGGGTTGGGAGAAAACCAACCGGGAAATTCAGCTTAGACACTGGGAAGGCTACCTTGAAGCTTGAAAAAGGAAGAGTCTTTGGAAAATAAGAGGTTGCTAGGAAAGGTGAATGTTTTTAAATTTAATTTTCTTTTATGATTTTAAATTTCATATTACTTTAAATTTTTGTGAGTCAAAGCTAGTTATTGCTCAGAATTATAGGTTAGTGATTAACTGCCTGTCATACTAATGAGTACCCCTGTGTTTTCTGAAATAGATAAATATAAGTCTGTTCAAAAACACAAGTTGTATAGCTCATGTTAAGGTATACTATGCCAGTCTTTCAGAAAGCAGGTGGAGCCAATTTATTTTTAATACTTCCTCAAATGATCCATGAGAAGTTCTAAAATGATGATACAGAGGGAAATCACATGGGTTATTTTGGTTTTTTTTTTTTGTTTTTGTTTTTTTTTATTTTGTTTTTATTTTTATTTTTTATTTTGTTTTTTAAATTGGCCTTCTTCCGTGAAGCAGAGAGATACTGTACCAATTCATCCTTGACTGTGTGTTAACAGCACAGAGCCGAGGAAGGACCATTCCTTACCACACTGAATTACATTCTGGGCTTCTTAATTATGTGGTTTGTTTGTTTGTTTGTTTTTTAGATCCACTCCTGGGTTTCCTAAGTGTGTGTGTGTGTGTGTGTGTGTGTGTGTGTGTGTGTTTTGTTTTGTTTGTCTTTTAGATCTACGCTTTCTCTTCTTAAGAAACCCTGCTGCCTATTCCCCTCGGGCATCACCTTCAGAGGTTCTGACCTGTTCTCAGAACTGTCCTTTCAATAGCTGCTCTGCCATTCCCACCAAGAGGAATGGGGAAATTGAACAACTTGACTCACAAGATTAAGTATTGCCTCCCACTGTCCAACTTGAGCATCAACAAAACCCAACTCCTATTGGAAGAACTCTCTAGACAGTATTCCTGGTTACATTACTCTATGGAGTCAAATTTTCTTTCAAGCTTGCTGCAAAGAAAGTTATCTGAAAGGACCAACGGAACAATTCTTCTGTAAGAATAAAGATTTGCTACAACAATGACAGAAAAGCACACATTCTTATTAGTGGGTTTTGGTAACAAGAGAAAAGGACATACCACCATCAGACTCTTCGAGGGACCAAAGGATACAGGTTATTGGGTTGCTCCAAATGGCCAATGGGCAAAGGATGGAGATGACAAAAGGGGCTTAAAACTCATTAAAATCTATCAAGTAGAATTTTCATTCCTCTCCAGCAGGAACGGCTAATCAGATCAGATCATAACTTATGGCTCAGGGCAGAACTGTTTCTTACCTTGTGTAACCTGATTATTGTTTTGTTGCTTACTACATTTGCATTTTTGTATAGTAAATGTTCAGCTAATGTGAAGATACCTCCATTTCCAAAACTATGGGAATTTCTAAGTTGAACTGAATCAGCAATCTTTATCACAGCATCCCTGAGGGAACTTGGTAAACCAGACTTCTCATCTTGGCTCTAAGCTCTGGAGACAAGAGATACCTCTGTCTTCTATTTAACAGAAGACAAAGAATTAGATGCAGAAGTAGGTTCCTGACTACTGAACTATCAATTTATATCACAAAATAAGTCACAGCAACATAATGCTTCTAGGCAAATCCAGACACAATAAATCACTTAATATGAGTATTCTGCAATATCTAAGATTTTGCCACATTTGCAAAATAGCACAAAATAAATAAATATAGATATATAAATATAGAAAAAGTGGGTGTTTTTGCTTGTTTGTTTGTTTCTCCATAGAGGCTTAAAGGACTGTTTGACTACATATTGTGCACTAAGAGGGAGATAAGAGTCCATAATTTAATTGGTGAGACTATCATTTTGAATTAGTTTGGTATCTTTTCATGATCAGTGAGAATACTGTATAAAGAGTTTTATGATAAAATAACAGAACGGAAGGGGCAGCCAATCACGAGCTGTGGGGACTTAGCTAACTCATCTAACCACTCTATAGGAGGAATACCTGCTGTAGAAGAATGATAGAGTGATCCATATAGTTAGTGCATACAGAGTTTAGCATAACAATATCTGTGTATTGAGCTCTCAGTGCAAGATAGCTTTCCTTGTCATTGTTGTTACACTAAGTTACTGACTAGCACCAAATCTCACTGTAAAGAAACTTAACGATGATCATCTAGGACAGTATTAGATGAGGTGTCATATTCCTGGACAGATCATGCCATGGCAGCACAGAAGACGGTGAGGGGAAGAAGTGAGAAAGAGAGAGCTATGGGTTGGGGTCCGTGTCTTTTATCCGAGCTGTGCCATAGGTAAGGCAGGTGATAGCAGGTGATGCAGGTAACGCATGTGCAGGGCAACAGACGCAGGAGAGTCGTTGTCTCCCAGGGATGACGTTACCGGGTTCAGAAGCTGTAAACAGCTCCTGGCTGTCAGTGGATGTTTCTGATGCTAACAGAAAGCATGACATTTTTCAGTGGTGAATGGCTGAAAGGGAGAAGAGGTCACAGTCAGGAATCAGAAGACTGTTATATGTAGATATCATAGCTCCACGTCTATCCTCATCATATCTAATTCCTGGTTTAAACCTGAATGTGAAGCTCAACTCCTTCAGCGTCAATAGCAACACGATAATTTGTACACACAGCCTTCTATAACTACAGTTATTTATATATTTATTTCTTGTGTGTAAGTGGGCGGGTTCATGAGCCACGGTGAGTGGGTAGAGATCAGATGACAACTTGCAGGTGTTACTCTTTCAGCATGTGGGTCCTGGGGTTTGAACTCTAGTTATCAGGCTTGGTGGCAGTCAGCTTTATCCACTGAGCCATGTCGCTTGCCCATGTGCAGCATTGTTTTATTTGTTAAGGTTGTGACGTTTTCCCAGGAACTAGAAAGGAGGTTCTTTTGTTCCTTCTGTCACATGATTCTCCATAGCCTTCTCAAATCTATGATAATGATTGCTTTTCTTGCAATAATCATAATCTCTAGTGTTACATACGTCTTTTCAGCTTAGCCATTTATTTGCCGTGACTCATGCTGCTATAAAAAGAAAAACAACCTAGAATTTGAAACTATTCATGTTGGCTGCCACAAAGTTTAAGGTATATTTTTGGTTAATCAGAATAAGGGTCTCTTTAATCACACACGTGCTCTAAGTAGCATGGAAATTGTAAACAGTAACTGTGTTCTTTGTTATAAAATGAGAAGGGATATGTGCAAGTGGATTAGATACACGGCACTCATTATCCTACCTGCTGTGTTGAATCAGGATGAACAGAGAATAATTTTGACAAAGCAAGTATTATGATGCCAATGTTAGTTTCCTCCTCACATTCTTAGGTTGAAATCCTAAACACCCAGTATAATGATGTTCAGAGATGAGGGCTTTGTGGGTAATTTAGGCCATGAGGATGGAGCTTTCATGAATGAGGTTAGTTCCTTTACCAGAAGGAAAGAAATCTAAGGACACTTCAAGCCACCTACTGCCATGACTGTTTGCTCACAGGTGATTCCGCTAGACTCCTCCCAGTGACCTAACAACGGCTTATGTCATCACCTGGTGCCATTATTTCCCACTAGGTATGGTTGGTGCATGGATGGCATATAAAAGGGACTCTTTGCCACCCCATCTCTCCCTACCCCCTCCTCTCTTTCCCTCTTCCCCCTCCCCCTCTGTTCCCACATGTTCCCAGCCAGCCTCACTTTCTTTCCTTCTTTCTGTCCTTCTTTCTGTCCTCCTCTGACCCCTTCTCTACCCCTATGGCTCTGCTCCCATCTGTCTACCTCTACCGCTTCTCCAGGTCCTCACTCCCTTCCCCCATACAAACCTGCCCTATACTATGTCTGTCTGTCGCATGATATGATTTCTCAGGGGATACCTTGGCATGGGCCCGCTAGGTACCCCACTACCTGCACGCGAGCTGCATTATGTCTCATAACACTGACACTACATAATGACAAAGAGCAGTCTACATTTGGAATTACTCCTGCATTAGCTTTGCCATGAATTCCGCACAAACTTTATGCTGCAGAAATGTACAAGAATTATTTTTGAGAGCAATTACCATAGTCTGATTAGTACAGAAAAGAAAAAACAAAACAAACACTAGCACCACCACCAAAAAATCAGTAGAAAGTGAACTGTTTCTTTTCAAGTGAAGTAGAGTGCACCCTTGAGATAAAATTGAAAAGCATTCCCGTCTTCGATGAGTAATTTTATGAAGTGCTTGTGGCAACTGAAAAAAAAAAAATTTAGGAAGAATGGAAACTTTTTTCTTGAATCAATCTGGGTAGGGCTGTCTCTTCAGCCTCACCATCCAAGACTGATGGAAGACTTCCACATTTGGGGAATCTCAGTGTTACTATGAGAATTGCACTGCTAGCATGCCACACGGCATTGCTGTTTCTCAGCCCAATATCCCTTTTTATTGAGGATGTGGTAGAATCAAGTCTTATCAAGTCTGTGGGCTCAGAAGCAGAGGCCACTTTCTAACACAGAGGAAAGAAGGGATAGGACAGATTCTTAGCACCAGCGTTCTATGGAAGAGTCTTTGGGTTCCATCTTGAATATATCAAATGGTGGGAGTTTCTCTCATGGTTCAGCAAGTTGGGATAGAGGGAGACAAGAAGACGGAAAATAACAGACATGGAAAAAGCCTCTTCTTGACTAAGAATCGACAACATTGGTTCTCCACCTGTAACTTGCAGAGCAGATATTTACATTATAATTCATAACAGTAGCAAAAGTACAGTTATAAGTAGCAACAACATGAATTTTATGGGTGGAGAGCACTACAACCTGAGGAACTGTATTAAAGGATGGCAGCCTAGGAAGGTTGAAACCACTGATCCACAGCGTTAACATAACTGTAGGAAGCTGAAACTGTCCTATAAAGACAGTGCTGAGCTTCCTGAGGGCATTCCAAACAAAGGTGAGGGAAATAACGCTGCTTAACACCAAGTCCCTCATGCAGTCACCTAACAATTTAATTTACAAGAGAAAATTCCTCAAGAAAATGAAACCGTTTGTGAAATTTTTACCCAAACTTAACTTTTATCTAAGTTTGTTAGAAATCATACATTTTTGAACAATGTGACTTAAAAGCCACAAATTATATCTATGCCAGTGAGAACTGAAGAGCACAGAAAAAACCAAATACCTGTGTTAAACATTCTACAAGGCCTGGATTAATGATGAAAACCATGATGCGGCATCGGTACATTACACATTAAGATCAACAAACGATCGATCTTAGCCCTTAAATTAACCACTTGCTGTGTGTTACCTAACACCCTTGTGACTAGCAGGCGAATCTTTTTGGAATACAGAAACAGAGTAAGAGTGCCTTCTGAAAGATCAGAGGCCCGCAGGAGAGATTCCCCGGTGTGGTATCTACCTACCTGAAGAACTGACCAAGACACTTGAAATCGTGCTGCTTTCTAACTTTGCTCCATTTCCACGAAACACTGATCTGTTGATACACTGAAATGTGGCATTTGGTGTACCCCAAATCTGTGTTCTTGGACACCGCTCACGCATACCTAGCTCCAGAATACACTATTATTGCCTTTCAGGTGAGGTCTGGGAGTTTTGCATTAATGACAGCCACCTAAGGGCATTCCTCTCTCTAAACACTCACACTTAAATGTAAAGCTGAACTCCCTTTCTCTTAATAACCTCGCTGTTTTTGCTCCAGTCAGCTTGTCCAGAAATAATGCTGTGCTGGGGAACCAAGGAGTAGGCAGAGTTGGGGAAGGACAGGGATCTCCTCGGATTGCTGTAGCAGCAGCTGGTTTTCCCCACTACTTCAGACAGGATGGTCACCATTGTGTGCTGAGAAAGAGCAAGCTCCCGTACAGAATCCTAAGATAAAACAGCAAACTCCTAAAAATTCTAAAACAAAAGGTTTTCTATAAAGAGTCCTGCATCCCCCCCGCTTTGTCTTCTAAAGGCCTTCCAAATGCCTTGTGGAGAGAATGTCAGGACCCAGTCTGAGTGCTGGCTCATCTCTTGTGTCCTCTCTCCTTTCACACCCTCTTACTGAAAACTCCCGATCTCTCCACAACCTTTCTCAGGCACCTCTCTTTGAAGCTGTTCCCTTCTCACAGCTGGATCTTTTCCTGTTTGCTCATGACTTGTGAGTTGAGCAAAGGTTCCATGAGGCAGCTGACTGATGGAGGAAATGGTACTTTGAAAGGATTCAAGTAATATGACCTTTGCAGTCTCCACTTAGATGTCCAGTCCACCTGGAAGCCATCTGCTGAGCTGGCTCATCCGCGAGCTGCCAGAGCCCTATGCCAACACCTTCCAGTTACTACTGCACTTTATTCCTCAAGTCCAGCTCCTGTCACACCACACTACATACAAACACACACTAACACACACACAACACACACTAATACCACACTACACACACTAATACCCACACTAAAAACACACAAACTCACACACATAGTCATACACACACATACTCACACACACATATACTCACACACACACACTCACATATACTAACATACACACTAAAAGACAGGAATATTAACACACACACTAACATCACACTAATATACACACTATAAAAAACACACACTAAACACACACACTAGCACATACATTCACACACACATACACATACACTCACACATATACGCTCTCACACACATACACTAACATACATGCACTCACACACTAAAACACACAACACTCACACACACATACCATCCACAAATACACATAATACACTCTCACACACATACACTCACATATATACACTCATACACACATACTCACACACACAAATCACACACACAACACTCACATACATAACATACACTAAAAGACAGGAATACTAACACACACACTAACATTCACACTAATATACACACTAAAAAACACACATACTAACACATCCACTAAAACACACACACAAGCACATACATTCACTCACACACACACATACACACACACTCACACATATACACTCTCACACACATACACTAACATACATACAGTCACACACACTAAAACACATAAAATACACACACTCATACAAACACACATAATACACTCTTACACACATACACTCAGATACATACACTCATACACACATATACACACATATACTCACACACACACCTAACACACACTAATATCCACATTAAAAAACAGAAATACTAACACACACACTAACATTACACTAATATATACACTAAAAAACCCCACACTAACACACACACTCTCACACAACACATGCACTCACACACACACACGCATACACACACTAGCACACACATACACACACACATATACACACACACTATCTCAGAGATTCCTGACAACTGAGCCCAAACTTATTCATCTTATAACCTGTCAAGTCTTAGTCCTCAGGAATTTGCCAAGTAGCTGAAGGAGATTGGCTACCACAGTCACCAAAATAAAACCAAAACCAGCCTGCCCTCTAGCCTGAATATTACATTTTTATGCTTTTTTGTTTTTTAGTGTTGCTGTTGATAGTCATCTAAAACATTTCTTTTATATTAACTTGCACAATAAAATGTAGAAACATGCTTAATTATAGTCAACTAACTTCTATTTTGTATGCCTGAGTGTGTAGGCATTCATAAACTTGCTGCAGTGAGCACGTGGGGCTCAGAGGACAGCTAGAAGTAGTCCATCTATTCCCCATCTATCTACTTAGTATGGACACACTTTGATAGACAGGTTAAAATCCAGTACTGTTTATGCTCATTGCCATTGGCTTGAAGATAAAATCAGTCTCTTAATTTTGTAAATCCAAAGTGACAGCCACAGGGTTGGCATAGTAGAAGCTCAAAAAAATACTTGCTATATTGTAGAAATATGACAAAAAGAGGTGGGGGGAAGGAAGCAAGCCCTTCCACAGGGAAAGATTGCCAAGCCATCTGGCTTCTTCGGACACCAGAGCACCTTCCCATATCCTAGTAAACGTAGTGCAGATAAATGTGCCCTATATAAGGCCAATAGCCGCCTAGCAAAGCATGGATTGTGACTACCTGAAAACATGAATGAAGTAGAGAACATGAATCAACTTTTATTTCCAGTTGTTCTAAAAAAAATTAAAACCATAAAATTATAATTGAAAGTGAAAACGTGGTACAAAACCCCAAAAGGTGGACAACGTAATAGAAATGAAGTCAGTAGTCAAAGGGTATAACTTGTGACCTACACTTTCCCTGAGAACAGAAAGTAGAATATTTAATAGAAGGTAATTATGGTGAAGTGACAGAACTAGGTTTGCTCATTTCTTCAGGGTCAGCTTCTGATGGAGTTTCAAGTTTGGGGCTGAAGGAACAAGTTTGGTTTTTTCTTTGTTAGTTTATAAGTACCCTGTAATTATCAGAATCTCTGCTCTTAAATTGATTTCTTAATTTTGAGCATGCATTTGGAGTGGAAAGGGTGAGTGATATGTAATAAAGAATAGCGTGGGTTGAGACAAATAGAAGTTTCCACCCTTGGCTTCCTTTGGCCCTTTTAGAATATTGCTAATGACCCCCATGTCTGTGCCAGCTTCTCAGTCTGTGCAACTGCTTTCTGGTTACACTCACATTTCTGGTTTTCTGTTATGACAAACAGTCTAATATCAAGCCCTTCCACAGGGAAAGATTGCCAAGCTCTCTGGGCTTTTCCAAAGACCAGAGCATTTTACCATATCCTATTAAAGGTAGTACAGGCAGATGTGCCCTACATAAAGGCCAACAGTATCCTATCAAAGCAAAAAGAGAACACAAATGATCGTTAGGATATTAAATGCTCTGCTTAAAGAAAAATTGGATTTGGCCTCTTTACAGCAAGGGTGTTATATCTCCTGGAATGCAATGAGCTGCCTTGGGTGTGTTGTGATGTCCTGCTGATGCTCTGAATTCCTTCGTCCTCACCGTTGTCCTTTATATCAGGTTCACATAGGCATTTTCTATTTGCTTAATGAATAAGCATGCCTTTCCAAAAGCAGGATGGTATGGAGCACTTCCCAAGGAATGCTGGGATGTGTCCAGTTCTCAAACATTAGCATGCATCCAGGTGGGTCACCTGAAGGCTGAAGTCTGATCTGTTGTCCCACTCTGGAGTGAAACCCAAGGATGGATGAGTCTCACTACATTAAATCTTGTTGCCACTGCTGGTTAACCCCGTTAGCACTTACAGAAATGTAATTAAGAATGACTGGTTACTCATTGAAATTCTCCAAAATCTCATGCTTGTTTATTCTAGAAATGATGTGAAGGACACGGCAATGCCCATTTCCAACTATAGAGAAACATGAACTTACAGTATTTTATTGCCTCAAATTGTGTCCCTCTGATGATTTTTGCCTTAGTCTTCTCTCCATATGTGCTGTGGGCTTGGACATTTGATTTTTTTATTTTATATTTTTTAGCTTATTATTTATTTTAATTTATTTGAGAAGGAGTCTCATTATATACTTCTGACTGTCCCTGTATACACCAGGCTACCCTTGAACTCACAGAAATCTACCTGCCTTCTGTCCCCAAGTTCTGAGATTAAAGGCATGTACCATGATGCCTGTGTATTTTTTATTTTAGTTTTTTATATATTAGCATATAATTATACTCACTGATAGCTTCCCCTCTGGCACTTTTATGTAACTTTAATTTTTCAAACTTATTTTTAATGATGTTTCTTAAATGCTTTAAACTCCCTTGTAGCCCACTGAAAGAATTTCAGTCTCAGCTAAACTTAAAAATTAACTTCTCCAGAGACACATTCCAGGAGAAGTGCATTCCAAAGACTTATACACACATTCCTGGAGACGGGCCCAAGATAAGAGAATTAAAAGGTTAACAGGAAGTTGGGCCCTTAGCTCAATAAACCTGGGTAAACAGGAGCTATGGTAAGATAGACTTTGCTAGTACTCATTGTCACAAGATAATGAGCATTATCTTGCCAGGAAACTGGGTATGGGAGTGGCTGGGCCTTTGTGGCCAGCCTTTGTGGTTAACATTGTCTAAGAGGTGATTGTAAACTGACCTTGTGAGCCCTGTGAAAACTGTATAAAAACTGTCTTAGCTTTAGCTCAGGGTTCCTCTACCCTGTGTGCTGGGGGCCCCAGTGCACTGGATCAATAAACCTCGTGCTTGCTTGCAGCGATCTGCCATCTCCTAGTCTTTTGGGGCGAGGGCTCAGACAGAACGGCTAGGTTCTTTCACCACCACCCACCAGAGGTAGTAGAAAAGAAAGGATATGGGGAAGTGGACATGTTTAGAAAGGTTCTTTGGAGCAGCTCCCATCTGGAAACCAGCAGTTCAGTTCACAGGTTAGTAGGCAGAGCTCTATCAGCTTGCAAACACTTCACTGATACACCAGCAATTCAGTTCAGTAGAGTCAGCTTAGCAACAGCAGTGACATGACCGAGCAGAGACAGCTAGGCTTCAGCCTCGGCTTGAGTTACCAGGAGGGACCAGCAGGAACACCAGAAGAAGTTCTTAGCTGTGCCTCTCTCAGAGAAGTGAAGATCAGTGAAGACCGGATACCCACAAGTGTTGCACAGTTAGCTGTACCAGCAAGCCATGCGGCTGTCTCCATCACTCTGTGGAGTCATATTTATACCCTCCAAACATCACGTGTCCTTCATGAGCCTTGCCTCAGCGCAGGTCTTGCCTCAGCACGTGCATCCAATCAGCCTGAGTCTGCAGAGCAGCAAGAAACTGCAGCACACCACCAGGTTTTTGGTGTGTTTTTCTCTATGGAGTCCCAACAAATGCAGCTCAACTATGCAATGCAAGGCAGACCAATACATGTGTGTTGTTAGCAAAGAATCCTTCATCACACCCCCCTCTTACTTCCAAGCCCCTCAAATGTCATATATGAGAGAAAACACATGATTCTTCCTTTGACAAGAATCACGTGGTTGTAGTTGTGTGAGTTTATTTCTGGGACCTTTATTGTATTCCATGGATCTATGTCTGGTTTTATACCAATATTATGCTCTTTTGTTACTTGACTTTGTAGTTTAACCTGAAATAAGGTTTTGGGATGCCTCCAGTGTTGCTCATTCTGTTTAGGATTGCTTTGGTTATGAAGCTCTTTTCTGAATCAGTTTCAGGATGTTTTATAGTTGTATGATAAATGCCAATGATATTGATGGTATTTCATTGATGGATCATTTCCAGTAACTGTTATAAGAATATCCACTCTACTGACCTTCAGCTTTTGTCTTCAGTGTTCAGTGATTTTCACAGTAGAGGACTTTCTTCTTCTGGGCTAGGTTTATTCCTAGGCGTTTTATTCTGAGATATCATGAGTGAAATTGCTTTCCCAATTTCTTTCTCATGGAGTTCATTATTGGGCTATAAGGAAGCTACTGACTTTGTGTGTTGGTTTTGTATCCTTCTACTTTGATGAATTTGTTTAGCAAGTTTAAAGATCTTTGGTAGATTCTTTAGAATCTTCTACTAGCAGGGTGGACTTCCTGCTCTGGCAGGCACCTACAGTAAACTAGACCGCGGATTGACAACCCAGTGGAGTTTGAGGTGGTACAGAAGAAGCTGAACCTTCCTGCTAGCAGGAAGTCCCGCCCTGCTGCAGCTGCGCCAACACACCTGGTTCGCAGCGCCTGCAAACTTCCACCATGTGAGCTTTGCCCCTAACACAGTGCTCAACCACCGGCTGCCTCATGGCCTGGGTATCTCAGACAGAGACCCTGCCTGTTCTGTTCCCCCATTCCCCACTGGTACCCAAGAAAGATCTCTTGAGCTCAGAGTTAACCCTGTAACCCTGTTCCTCCTGAACTTCCCTCTAGGACGGCTCCCGTGGGTGAGACACTTCCCTTTCCCCTCGCTGCCTCAGGAGCACCGGCTCCCAACTGTCCACACTGTGTGTCTCTCCCAACTGGTTAGCCATTCGCGCGTTCTCCCCCTCCTCTCCCCAGCCATCTGCGGCTGCCTGGACTTAGTTCCTAGACTTAGTCCCTGTCAGTTTGCCTAGCCCCTATCTTTCTCTTCCTACTCTCTTCCTCTATCCAACATGGAAGTCCCACTACATGCCCAGTGATTGGTTCCTTTATTCATTAGGGGATGGTTCATAAGAAGTCACCTGAGTGTGTGACTCACTCCTCATTCCTTGTTCCATATAGCCCCTCCTGGGAAAGCAGAATTAACATCAAAATACAAACAGCACCAGGACCATCCACAACACATACACGCGCGCATGTGTGTGTGTGTGTGTGTGTGTGTGTGGGTCACCTAGGTCTAGCCCATGTTTGCCCTTTGGTTGGTGGATCATTTTCTGAGAGCCGCCATGGGTCCAGGTTAGTTGACTGTTGGTCTTCTTGTGGAGTCCCTATCCCCTACAGGTACTTCAGTTCTTCTCCCAACTCTTCCACAGGACTCCTGGAGTTCCATCTAATGTTTGGCTGTGGGCCTCTACATCTCTTTCCATCAACTGCTTGCTTGTCCCGTGTAACTAAATACCCGATAAAGGCAACTTAGGGAAGGAGAGTTTATTTTGGCTCCTACCTTCAACACAATCACTCTAACCTGGTGGGGAAGATGTTGTAGCAGGAGTCAAGACGTCTGGTCATATTCTATCTGCAGTGGAGAAGCAGAGGGAGAGAATGCTAACATCAGCTTACTTTTTCCTTTTCATCTGGTTCAGGATCCCAGCCCATGCGATGATGCTGCCCACAGTTAAGGTGAGTCTTCCTGCTTTAATCAACCTAATGTAGATAATTTGTCACAGCCATGACTAGAGGCAAGCCTAATTTAGACCATTTCTCTCAGGCAGGCATGCCTTCATGGCTTGTCTCCTATGTAATTATAGATTCTGTCAAATAGACAATTGATATTAATCACCACATCCCTTTCCTTCAGGATACACACCCTTGAATAAATCTTATTTCCCTTCTACTAACAGTTATTTCCTGACTGTTAGATTGAGCCGTAAGTAGCCCAGTCTTAGGTTGGGTAAAAATAATGATATTTTTATCTTTCTCACTGCTGAGCTGACAGAGTTCATTCTATGGCTGTGTTTGTTTATATAGCCCTTGTTGAACATTCTAGCTTCCATGTTTTGGCTCTAATGAGTAATGCTACTGTGAGCTGTCAGAGACAGGTATTTTTAGATTGTTGTTGTTCGTTGTTTGTGTGTGTGTGTGTGTGTGTGTGTGTGTGTGTGTGTGTGTGTGTGTAATACATACAGGTGCCCAGGGAGGCCAGAAGAGACCATTGAATCCCCTAGAGTTAGAAGCAAACAGCGCTGAGGTGTCTGGCATGGGTGCTAGGAAGTGAACTCAGGTCCTCTGGAAGATTGGCGATTCCTGCTGAGCCATCTTTCCAGCCCTCAAAGACAAAGTTTTGTGTAAACACTAGAACCCAGGGCCTCACACATGGTGGACAAGTATTCTGCCTCAGAGTTGCACCTCAGCCTATTTTATGTTTTCAGATATTGGAAAGCTTTTTCCTAAAGGCTGCACCTTTTGACATTTATACTAGCAGTGTGTGTCGTTGCAGGGGTCCCCCACCCTGCTACAACTTGTTAATATGTGTCCAAATGTATGGTGTTGACTTTTCTTTACCTGAAAATGATGATTTGTTGACATTTTTCCTGTCCTGTGGTCTTCTTGAGAGGAGAAATTAATAGACAAAAATTTATCCATTTCTAAATTGAGCTATCTGCTTTTATTACTATTGTTTATAATCATTTTTCATAAATGTCCTTTTAGTTAACTTACAGGGTTCTGGAAAAGTGTACTTTTATAGTTTTGGCCAGTATTTTAACAACTTTTATAGAGTAGATGATTTTCCGAGCCTCTCTGCTGTTCTAGAAACACTTTCCAGGGCAGATTTTTATAGATTATGGAAGCTTAGAAGCTTTCATTTCTCAAATGCTTTTTTGAGCTGTGGAATAGTGGCTTTATTCTGAAAGTGAATCATGGCATTACTTTTCTTTCTTTTTTTTTTTTTCTGGTGTTTTGAGACAGGGTTTCTCTGTGTAGCCCTGGCTGTGCTGGAACTCACTCTGTAGATCAGGCTGGCCTCAAACTCAGAAATCCGCCTGCCTCTGCCTCCCGAGTGCTGGGATTAAAGGCATGCGCCACCACTGCCCAGCTTTGGCATTACTAGTCTTTAGCTAACTTACTTTTCAGTGAACACAGGATTTGAATAAGATGATGACAAAATCATCCAGTGAAAATATAACTTCTTCAACAGATAGTGGAGCTATTGACTGGGGAGAAATAGTTAAAAAGAAGTCCCCTGTTGTTTGTTTTGATAGTAGGAAATTATTGTAATGCTACCTTCATGAAAAGGAAAAACATAGCACAAATATGAATTTATTTTACAGTAAGAAACACTTTCTGTTTCTTATAAGAACAAGCCAAAATCTAAATGTCTTGGGTGGGTGGTTTTTTGTTTTGTTTTGCATAGAGTAAAAGCAACATAAAATTTTAATAAATGTTATAAATCTCCTATAAATTTACAAGTTCCACTACAATTAATTACTCTGTTTGGGTATTTTCTGCCCTTTAGGAAGATGTGATCTTAAAAACTGACCCAATTGGTTTAATTTAAGAAAATCTGTTGAGAAGCCATCAGTAAGCCTTCAGCAGTCATGGTTTGCTTATAGAACTTTAGATAATTGGAAAGATACTAGAGACAGGTTTGCCAATATAAGTTGGAGAAAAACTACTTCCCTCTGTCCTTCAAGGTCTTTATAAAGATGTTTGTTTTTCTTTTCGTGGGTTTTGGGAGATACAGGAGGCATCTGGACTATAAACAAAATGAACCTAAGACAGACTGATAAAACAAAAACATTAAATTATGTGTATGTACATGTAATAAATCTTTATAATACAATTAATGCTTTTCTCTGCTAAGGGGTCTGGGTCACTTTCCTACTTAAAATATGAAAATCAAAGAGCCTGTTCTTTTTGGAACTCAGAGGAAAGCAGAAAAGCTAGCTTCACTGGCTTTTAGTTAGCTTCCTTCATCTCTGGTCTTAGAAGTTACTTAACTAAACAGTGAAGTAATGGGTCCTCGCTTTTAAATAAACACCTCCACACTTGATCTGCTCAGTGATCAGCTGTTTTTCTTAGAAACTTGGAGACAACCCTTTCTAGCTGAAAGTAGTTGAAGCCTCCAAAGACTTCTCTTGACCAGAACAAACAGCCCTTTCAAGTCAGAGGACCAAATCACCACCATAATGCTTTGGGGGTCATAGGTCAAGAGTCTGACTGGGGGGGGAGGGGCTTTCAACATGTAAGATTTGCTGTCTGTCAACTTGATAGCCTAATCAGAGAAAAGATGCAATGAATCAGAAAGGGTCGAATTCACATGGTGGTCACACTCAGCAAGGGGCAGAGCTAGTGACTATCTTTAAAAAGTTGCCTCTGAGGTGTAGCCCTCGCCCACAGGGCTGTAGCTTGGAGGCACGAAAGTAAGGAAGCAAGAAGCATGTGGAATGAAACAGTATTGGCCAAACTGAGGTTGTGTTAGTCCTCAAGTCCTGTTCTACTGGTGCCATGGAAACCATTGATTGACGGGACATGTGGTTCCCCTTGTGAGATGATTGCTTCGTTCCCATCAAGAGATGACTGCATCCAGAGCTCACCATCCCTAGAATCTGAGATATGCTGGGGAGGAGGAATGATCCAGAGATGGAGAATAGAAGAGCAAGATAGAATGAGTCAGGACAATGACTGTGTCCTCCTTCAGACTTAGGGAAATGACAAATGCTTGGGAGAGATTCAAAGCTGGTGGTTATAATGTTTCCATAAGTCTTAAAAACGTCGTACTCTTTGGTTGATGTCTTTAGTCTAAAGTAGGAGGAGGAAGATTAGAACACTTAGTATTAACCTACAGACAATTCCACTAGACTCCTCCCAGGAACCTAGCGAAAGTGACCTAACGCTAGCTTATAGCATGACCTGCTGCCAGATGCTGCAGTCATTTAAGAAGACTACTGGTTATCACATACTCTTCTCGCCTTCTTTACCCTCTCTTTCTTTGTCCCCACGTGTTCCTAACCAGCCTCTCTTCCTTTTTTCCTCTTCTCTATTTCTCCTCCTCGCCTCCCCACCCCATCCCTTCCCCCAATAAACTTCCTTTATACTAGGCCTGTTGCATTGGCTCCATTGTTCAGAGGGACAATCAGCCGAGGTACCCACCTCCCCATCCCCTCCAACGTGCGCATTATACAGCAACACTTAGGATAATCAACAATAAACTACCAGTTTTATAGTCCTTAAATGATTAACATATCATTCATTATGTCAAGGAATGTGGCCCGAAGTTTACAGTAATAAAGGAGACAGATGAAATTTTAAGGCAGACATGCAAAGCTCTTACTCTGTTTGTTGGGCCAAGTAAGGTCACAGCTTTTAGCAAATGTGACTTCTGCTGATATTTCTATTTTTCAGCCTGTGTCCTATGAAAAACCATGTAGTGTATTGATTTGAAGACCACAGATGAACTTGCCTTTCCTTACCCACAATCACCTTTCCTCATACTTCTGTCTAACCCGTTCCCTTATCCTCTCAATACACAATCTCTAAATATGAGATCAGACTCCTATAAGAACACAAAGACAAAACAACCTTTTCTTCTGCGTCATTGTTTCAGAGATATCAGTCTACAAGTTTTCCGGTTCCATTGCTTAGGTCTAAGGCAAAGCATCATGGCAGAATAGGAGCAATGAGCAGAGAATTGCACCTCACAGCAGCTGGGAACCTGAGGCAAACAGGACTTCCTTCAGGGGAGGCTCCACGTCCTTAAGTTTCCACCAATTCCTGAAAATCCCTGCCAGGCGCATGTCCAGCTTCCAAACAACCTGTAGGGAGCCTTTCATATGCAAAAGAAGGCAGAAGTTCTTTGCTGTAAATTTTGTTTGCCAAAGATGTTACTGAACTGAAGGAGTGCACCTAGGCTCCAGCTTTCTTTAGGGTTTCCTGGGAAACGCAAGATGGGGCAGAGTAAGTTCAGGATTGTGCTGGTGTAGTTGACTCCTGTTGGTGTTGAGCTATCAGGTCTTCTTTATGCTCCTGGTACCTGGTTCTAGTGAGAATTTCACTATTCCTATGAGTTGACAAGCCCTGGGAAGAGCTGTCTCTCAATCCATCAAGATTTTAAGATGTAAAGGAAAAAAAAAAAAACCATGATAAATATAGAAAACTTAAGAAAGAAACCATGACCAATGCAAGCAAGCCAATCAATCATTTTTAGTTTTAAGTTGCTTTGTAACAGGATTGGCTTTAACACTCAATGTCAACTGTCAGGTTTCTTTAATTATGTTTCTACCACAAAGAAACCCGAGCAATTCCAAAGAAATCTTTAAAAGTTCTTTTTGTCTAAAAGCATTGGTGGGTGGGAATGGAGGTGAAGGGCAAATTAAGTAAAATTTTTGCCTGGTTATAAGCTTTATATTTTATATTTCTAAAATTCATCTGACCACCCCTTTTTAAACAATAGAGGTTTAAATAAGTCATTTGTTTTTAGGGGAATGTTCTTAAGGTTGGTTGTGCAATCAATGGTGTCATCTAGTGGCAATTCACTTAAATTTCAAGTAGATGTCCCAGAGGGTTATGCCAAATCACTAGAGTATGACTAAGCAAAACTCCCTCAAATTTAATGATTGTCAAATGACAGTGAGCAACTTTTGAAATAATTATAGACCTAAAGGACATTTTAAGATAATATTATAGGGAGGAAATAACTAACACTAAGGACACTTTGAAAAGCCATGTGGAAATTTATTACTATAGACATTTCTTTTAAAAAAATATAGAGACATATATAGGATATATGGAGTTATCCTATAATAAGAGATAATATTCCAACTGGACATCATATGCTAGCAAATATAAACCCTAGTACCAGGAATGGGTTACCACTTTTAAAATTGTTCACCAATGGGATATCATAGCCCTCTAGAATTTGACAGTAAGAACCCTATTGCTAAAGACACAGCATACTTGAAGAAATCATGAAGAAAGCAAAATCATGAGGAAAACATGAAGAAATCAAGCTGTTACTCATGTGGAAGCGTAATCCCTATTGGCTAGCTTTCATAGTGCAGGAAGGTGCTATGCAGGCTAGTGGAAGACAGAAACCATCATCAGTCTCACCCTGCTATGAACCCTTTGACCTACAGTAGTTATTGTCTGTTAAGATATGCCCAATACTGCCATAATGGTATAACTGTTATGGGAGTAACCACCCATACTCTAATTTGATCTAAAGATGCTCTGTGAGATGGAACCCTATCTGTCACTATTAAAAGGGCTAAGAACCTCTGGCTAGATAGATAGGTCATGGGCTCCAGGGGAGAATCTACTACTATTAGTTTGCTAAATAGCTGTCACAATAGAATGACTCGTAAGGATTTATTGCTATAGTATGGACCAGTGTGTCCTTCAGCCCTCATTAGAGAAGCTTCTTCTTGCTGTAGAATCAACACCAGACCTCCCAACTGGTTAGTGTGCAGAGATAATAGACTAGAATGGTCGTGTTCATAAAAATATTCCATCTACAGCTTAGTACTCAGTCTCCTATTCTCTTCTAAGCATTTGATCAACTATCCATTTCTGCATTGACATCTGTCCACTTAAAAAAGCAAGCTTGAGAGCATCTCAGGTCTATGGGTATAAATATAAACACTTATAAGGCCTGTTTGAAAACATGGCTATTGAACAAATAACAATAACAGGTTCTACCTTGGGGTCTATGACTTCTCTAGTCATGGGCTTTTGGCCAGCATTACAGTAGAGTACATACAGTACACTTCTGTGCAGCAGGCCTCAAATCCACTCAGAAAGCAGTTAGTTACCCCATGGCAGTCATGACACATTTGCACTAGTAGGCAGATATTGTCTGTAAGGTCAGTATTGTAGCATGCACGTTCCCACACTAGTTATGATCATTAAGTCTTTTTGGCACTAGAAGCCTGCATAGCACCTGCTATGCCGTGAAGGCTAGGGAAGACATTTTCAGAGTTGAGACTTATTTCTGTATGTCCTGCAGCTAAAGTCTGTGGTATCTTCAGCAACAGAGTCTCACCATGTAGTTATGGTGAGTGACAAAGAACGACAGCAAAAGTCTGTTTTGTGGCTTCCCTGACCAATACTTTGTACTACGACATTCATAGTCTGGGACCAACACTGTTCACCCATGAAGAAGGGAAAATCTGTTTGAGCCCTTTCTTTTTTTAAAAAGTTATATTTTGAAATTAGCTTACTAACTGGTAGGTGTGAATAAGGCCTTTTCAAATATCATTAGTTTTGGTTAATCCATCCCTACCACCCCCTTTTCTCAACTTCCTTAGCATATCCCTGCTTGATCCTTTAACCCTCTGTATGTTCCCCTCTTCTTCATATCACATGCATCTTATTATCTGTACTGTTGAAGTTTTTAATTGGATAGTGAGACAGTAGGCTTCCATGTGTCATTTTATACACTTTTTCTTTACCCCGCACCCCCCCACCCCATTCTCTCATGCTCCTGCACCCTTTCTAGCTTGAACCTTTCACTCCCAGCATTCCACCATTCTACTTTGATTTTACTAATAATCTATTCTTTCTCCATTACAGGTTCCCCAACCCCTCACCACTTCACACACAAAGCATCTTTATGGCTTCCATTTGTCCTGCAATTAAACACACAGAACAAGAGATTTGGAGTTAGGTTCTGCATATGAGAGAAAAGAGATAGCATGTGTCTTTCATTTTTTGTTATTTTATTGTTGCAAGAGGATTGTAAAAAATAAAGTTATGTAGCATATGACTGTTTGAGTCAGTAGTATGGTTTCCTGAAGACTCATAGATGTTTTCAATAAGTTCAGTGGTTTATGTTTGTCTGTTTGCTTTTTAGGCTAGGAAGTTTCCTTTGTTATAAATGTACTGCTATTTCTTTGATTAATTGTTGAATTATTTCAGATTTATTTCCCTTCTCTCTAATTTAAACAAATATCCCATTATAATATCGTGATTGTTTTCTGATGTTTTCATTTTCCAGGAGCAAATACCTGAACATATTCTCATTGGATCATATAATAAATATATTAATGCACATTTCTTTTACAGATAAATCTCCCATCTGAGGGCTTCAGAACTCAAGTGGCCAACTTTGGTTTCTCGTACACCAGTCCTCCTTAATTTAGAATGTGCTTCTTAACTTTGTAATTAATCGGGCATCCGGGTACTCATGGGAAGAAAGGCTAGTCATAAACCACCCCAAACTGAAGTTCCAAGTTACTCATTTAGTCTTTGGTTTCCCAAGCCTTGTCATCAAGGAAGGTAGAGTGTTAATGGTAATTCTGGAGACATTACTTCATTACAAATGGAAATGAGGCCATAATTGGTTTCCGTTTCCTAAACCATGTGTGCCACCGTGCACATCTGTGAAAAGAAAGGCTGTTTACAGAATCAATGCCATTTTGCCATTACAAAATCCTCAAATGGGCACAACAGCAGACCCTTCCAAATTTCAGATGAAAAATAATTTTCTTTACCAATCGGCCACTGAAATTAATTTAAATTTAAAGTAAGCTAACCAAGGTTGAGAGTTTGAAGGAAAATGTCATTTGAAACCATGGCACTCATGTAGCAAAGCTGGAATCTTTCCAATCTGAAACCATTTTATAGTGTGATTTCATGATGACAAAACAAGACTTCCCAGAAAAATGTAATTATCATTCCTCTTGCCACATGTGTTCATCCAACTTAAATTGTGGGTACTTCTGAATCTAGACCAATATCAGGAAGTATCCTAAAAATACAAATTTTTTTTTCCCAGTGATTGTTTCTTGATATAGATAAAACACAAAAAATTAGAACTAAGCACGTTTCTTTAAACTGAAAAAGTAACACTTTTAGAGTCTTAGAGAGACCTGCTATTAATTGGAATGTTCACAGCCATCTTACTGACTGAACAACAGAATGGACGGCATGTTCTGGATAATATTAACTAAGGATGTTAAGCATGGGTTTTTATTTAAAAAGCAAATGAGAAACAGGAAAGAAGCAGTGGATAGAGTTATATGTTAAAAAGTTTGAACTGTGTCTGTAGTCAGTCTAAACTTTATGAAATAAAAATCACATCCAATTCTGTGTTTCTTCCTGTGCTATTTTCAATAGCCAAGACATTGAATCATCCTTGATACTCACCAGTGAGTGAATGAATAAAGAAAGGCTGGCATATATACATAATGGAGTATTATTTATCCATGAAAGAACAAAACCTTTAGTAGCAGTTGTAGCAGAAAGAATAAAACTGAAAAGAAAAAGAAAAAAGGAAAAAAAAAGAATAAAGCTGTATGACAGTATACTAAGAAAAATAAGGTAGACACAGACAGACAAGAACCACAGGATTCCTTTCATACACAGAAATAAAAATGCTGATTACAAAGTAGAAGACAGTGAACAGTAATTACTAGAAGCCAGGATGAGTGGATCATGGGTAGAAGGCTGGGTAAGAGGTAACAGAATGCTACTTGGTAGGAGGACTGAGTTCTAGCGTTCTCTAGCACAGCAAAGAAACTATCACATGATAAGCCATTACTCTCTGTTATACCCAGAAGTAGAAGAAGGGAGTTTAAAAGCCCCAAAGAAGTAATTAAGCATACGTGCCAATTTCTTTTTTTGTAATCAGTGCACATTGTATGCATGTACTGAAACACCACACTGGACATCATAAGTAAGTAAAATAACTTGTACTAATTGATGAGAGAAAGAAAAGAAAAAGAAATCACATATGGGCTTCAACAGAAAGACCATGTGACTGGAGATTGCTGCCTGCCTGCTCTCTCTTCTTTTCTTGGGAGGAGTCCTTTGTTCTTTCCTTCCTATAGGTGAGCATAGGAAGCAGACAAGGGCAGCTTTTTGGGGTTTTCCTAAGAAGTTGGCAGAGAATCATATGACTGATTTTTTTGGTAGTGTCCTTGTGAACATCATCCTATATTCAAAAAGATCCCTTAAAACTCTGGAGTGAATCTATTTTAGTAAAGATGCAACAGCCTTGCAAAACAGGAGAAAGGAAAATGCTTATGATTTTAGCACTTTTACATATTTATGAAAATTCTGCTTAGCCTTTTGTAAGGACTCTGACATTTAGTATTACATGTTTACCTAAAAGGCCTTTGACTCTGAGTCATGGATGTACTTGTTACAAGTTAGTGATCTTTCACAGTCACCACAAACCACATGGATGACCAATTTAATACTGTCTCGGGTGGTTACGTGAATTAATAAAGCTACTTTACTCATATGGCACAGATGGTATTTTGGGGTCCTATTATTGTTGTGACAGGTCACTCTAAAATGCAGTAACTAATGCAACACTTAGCACCACACCATTTGAAGGTTGGGTATCTGCAGTGCATCGGCATAGCTAAAGGTGTCAGCTGAGTGCATTCACCTTAGAAGCTCCAGGGGAATCCTTTTCTTCCCCTTCTTGCTTCTGGAGATGGTCTATATTCCTTACCTGGTTCCTACATTGCTCCAACCTCTGCTTCTATCACCACATCTTTCTCTCTTGGGCTTTCCGTCCTCCTCTTAGATGACCTGCATGGTTTTTTTTTATTGGCCTCACTGCCAAAAGTAAGCACAGTTGGACATTAGTTAGAATGTTGAAGACAGATTTTACTGAATAACTACTGGATATAGGAAAGAGCCAAACTCAGTTCTAACATGTGCAGAAGCAACTATGTATTCCTGAGGAAGATTGAGGGAGAGAGGAGTGTGGATGGTGGGGCCTTGACCAGAAAGTGGAAGATACAGATGTACCTAACGTGGTAATGGGGCGGTGGGAAAGCATCTATGAGGGTCATTAAGTAATGGAGTTCCTAAAATGTGCTGTGAAATATAACCATTGATAGGAAGAACAACAGCAATGGGTCAGATCGGGAAGGCATTCCTATGCAAGAAATCAGCAGATGACAGGGACAAAATTATTATTACGCCTCACAAGTGTTGACAGTTTTCTTTATTTGAACTTAAGGAGCGCAGTCATTTTCCCAGGCATGTATGTGTGTAAATATGGCATGTCAATTTAATATTGATAAGCCAGAATAAACCATCATTTAATAACATAATATCAATCTCTAGTAACTGGCAAACAGTATGAAGGTGATATCCAAACATTTGGAGATGATGGCTTATCTGCTGTGATGGTTTGCATATGCTCCGCCCAGGGAGTGGCACTATTAGAAGGCATGGCCTTGTTGGAGGAAGTGTGTCACTGTGTGAGTGGGCTTGGAGACCTTCCTCCTAGCTGCCTGAGGATGCCCAGTCTGTTCCTGGCTTCCTTCGGATCAAGATGTAGAACTCTCAGCTCCTCAGGCCCCATGCCTGCCTGGATGCTGCCATGCTCTGCCTTGATGACATGGACTGAACCTCTGAACCTGTAAGCCAAACCCAATTAAATGTCATTTACAAGACTCACCTTGGTCATGGTGTCTATTCTCAGCAGTAAAACCCTAACTAAGGCATCTGTTAAACTAAAGTAGTCTCCAAAAGTGAAAGGGGTGTGGTTAGTTCACCATCCAGACATAGGTACTGACTGTGAAGAGACTCTTATGAAAATACATAGAAACAGGGAAAAGAACTTGGCCAAGAGATCTATAAGAGCTTCTTGGATGCATTGAGAAGTTATTGTTTAAGTCAGAAATGTGAACCACACAGTTCTTCTGGTTCACTGCTAAAACAGACTGTAAAGGATGAGTACTTCCTCATTTCTCTCTAAGCATTGAAAAAGGGGGAATCTCCATGGGAAAAAAAAATAAAGAGCTCAATTGGTTATGTATTATTTACCATCACCATCCAAAAAAAGGATTGAATATTGAAGAATTTTGAAATTCCTTCAATCTAAACATGTTCTTCCTCCTCAATAAATGACATCAGGCTCTCAGCTGCCCAGACCACGCTGAATCTTTGCTTCCTGTCACTGTCCAAATCCAAACCCTTGGGGATTTTTTTTTTCTTGTTTATTTTCTGTCTGCTCTCCTTGAATGTAAGCTCTGAGAGAGCAGAGATCAAGTCAGCCTTGGGTATAAACACATCCTAGTGTCTAGACAGAGTAGATATTAGCCATGTATTTATTAAGTTAATAAAATATGAGAAATATATTTTATATACATGTATAACATTATACATGAAAATTTCATGTAACGTTATACATGAAAACATATTCTTTATTTTCTCTTTTTTATGATAAAATTATGTTTAATAAACAAGATGATAACAAACCATTACAGTGATAAAATTTGGTTGCTGTTGAAAATGAAGTATATTTATGTATCTATAAATAATACATACACATATGGAAATGCAGACAGAGACACACATACGCATAAAACAACTCACATATGCAGCAAACATATGAATGCTTCATTTTGCAAATGATGAGACTATTACATTGATAAAGAATCATCCTTGTTCATGAATTTGAGGGTGTGGGGTTAAATTTATATTAATTTTGGCAGCCTCTTTGTTTACTGTCTATGTAGTGTTTTCTTTCCCCTCTGTGCAGAGCCAGGATGTTTATAAGAAGATATTTATTCAGAGTTCTAGCTCAGCGTTAAAGGAAAGAATAGTGTGAATTTTTGAAGATAGCAAAAAGTACATTCAAAAGAGTTTCTTCCAATAATTGTTAACTGACTTCTGTTACTATATCACGATGTCTGGGGCAACTGTGCAAACAGGAAAAAATGTTGATAGACTTGATCTCAGTTAACCTTAGCAAATTCTTATTTTCTTAGTAGCATCCTAAGAATACAGACAAATATCAGGTAATCAATTAGAGTCTCTTTTTCTCTCTCTTATCCTTCTTTTCATTCTTCTTTCCCTTTATTTTTTTCCCCTTTCCCCATTTTCCCTTCCTAGAAACCCCCTATCCCATCCCTGCTCCTCCTTTTGCTTTTATAACCATTTTAACTACATGCAAGTATTAAAGTCAGTTCTAGGTTAAGTAACTAGCAATACAATAGATGCAAATAGTCAAGGAACAAGCAGACAATAAAAACAAATAGTCAAAGAACAAGCAAGGCATTAAACCGAATTACATGAACACTCCAGTGAGTTATCAGGCTGACCAAAATATCTGAGCCAACTTCCCTGTCCTAGCCCAAAGTCATTTTCATGTCTGAAGCCTACTTCTTTTGTTCTAGCTAAGATTTAGATTCTTGCCTAAAATTACTTCTTTGTTTTAGCCTAATGTTAGATTCCTGCCTGAAGCCCACTTCCTTGTCTTTGGCCAATGTCATATTCCTGCCAACCAACCCATTTCCTTGTCCTCGGCCCATATCATATATAGATTCTTTTTCTTTCTTTCTTTCTTTCTTTCTTTCTTTCTTTCTTCTTTCTTCTTTCTTTCTTCTTTCTTTCTTTTTTTTTTTTGGTTTTTCAAGACAGGGTTTCTCTGTGTAGCCCTGGCTGTCCTGGAACTCACTCTGTGGACCAAGCTGGCCTCGAACTCAGAAATCCGCCTGCCTCTGCCTCCCAAGTGCTGGGATTAAAGGCATGCACCACCACTGCCCTATAGATTCTTTTCTAACAAAGGGTAATCTGAATACAATTTCTCCTCCCTCTATGCCTTTCAGTCTCTTCCACTCCATCCATCTGGATCCACTACCTTTCTGTCTCTCATTAAAAAGGAATATATAAACATCTCAATAGACCAATTTGAGGAGTTCTCAAGCCCCAGAAACATTGAGAAGGAAATACAAGATTTTTAAAAGTGCATCTTGTTTTTGGTTGCTTTTAAGTTTTCATAGTTAGGAATAAAACCGAAATAGTCATATCTAGCCTTTTCTAGAGCACTTTTTTCAGCTACTTTGAGTAAAATACCAAGAAGCTCTCTGTTTGGTTTGAGTGGTAAAATGGTTACATTTTTAAGATTTACTTATTTTATTATCTTATTTATACAAGTGTTTTGCCTATTTTATTAGTGAATATGTACGAGTGTTTTGCCTGCATGTGTGTATATGTACCACTTCTATGCTTAGTTCCCACAGAGGCCCAAAGAAGATGTCTAATGTCCTGGGATTGGAGTTACAGATGTGAGCCATCATATGGGTGCCAGGAATCAAACCTGGTTCTTCTGCAAGAGCAACAAGTGCTCTTAACCACTGACCCAACTGAAAACACACACTGGTGTCTTCAGTGACTGTGCTTCCGTCAGCCTTGACCAAAGCTTCCTCTTTTTCAAGCAGGTGACATGGGTGCTGTTCCTGAGTTTGACCATTCTAATAGCCTGCTTTAATTTGCATTATCCTACTCCCTACTCTAGAGTCTCTTCTGATGCTCATGTGCCCTGAGCGCTTTCATTTTCTTAGAATTAAGCATCTAATATAATCTTTTTTGGCCCATTTCTTTAAATTCGGTGGCATGTTTCCTTATTTTTTATTGGGTGAGATCTTCAAGTATATAGAAAAGTGTGAAAATAAAACTTTTTATTATTTATTATCAAAATTCTGACACATTCTTTGTAGGAAAAAAAAACCCAAAGGGAAAATATTGTCATACACTTTGCAATAGATTTCTGAAAGATAATCTAGAACATTAAGGGGAGAAATATGAGCCCTTTAACATGAATTGGAGCATTGTGCAGCTTTTGAGATCTCCTTTATCCACATGGTTTTAATGTGGGATCTTCAGTTACAGCTAAGATTGAAGTGAATGCAAATTATGAGTAATAAATATAAACATAATGTTTTATTAAACTAATATGCACTCAAAGCTCTTTACAAGAGAATAAATTCCAAAGAAACAACCAAGGCATAATCTTAAGCACTTTATGTTTCTGTGTGTTTTATGTATATGTTCATGAGTGTGTGCACATGTAAATACTAGTTCATGATGCATTTTATTTTTTATGTGTCATCTGCTTTTGTTCATTGTCTTAAAACAACAACCTCCACACTTCCTGTACACCTCTCAATGGCATATACTTTCCCCCTTAAAGCATCAGGGACCCAGGTAGTAGGTGGCTCAGATTTTACTCCCAGTACTCAGGAGGCAGAGGCAGGCAGATCTCTAAATTCAAGGCCAACCTGGTCTACAGAGCAAGTTCCAGGACAGCCAAGTTTAGGCAGTGAAGGAAACCATTGAAAACAAGAAGCTGGGAAAAATGTAATTGAACAAGTGGGTTGTGTTCCAACTCCAGTAAGCAGCAGAACTGGAAAACAAGATAGCAGGACTAAGGGTCTTATCTAAAAAGAAGCTAGCCAGTAGCTGAAATATTCCCGACAGCAAAAGATGGTATCACTATGATCAATATGGATCATAAATGGTTATAAGAAAGCAATGGGGTAGCAACAGCGATGTATTGAAACACACTGGACATATTTGCACTTACAGACTCATCAAGATTCCCAAGCACAAAACAGCCCAGCACTTAACTTTAGGAGTGTTACTGAACTCTTTCCTTGAAGGGGGTGTTTCTCAGGGTGGATGTTGAGGTAATTATTTAATACGGCCGCCAGTCAAGCCTAGTATCTAAGCTGCGGCTGCTCTGCCTAGCTCAGCTGCCATGTTCCATGGCCAGAGGCCACTTGCAAGCCAAAGCTAGAAACAGCCAGCCAGAAACACCAGCCCTGCCACCCACAAGATGCCAGCATGGGAGATGGCTCTGCCAATCTTCCACGCTGTCTCTACAAGGCTGAGTTGTGCCCAGATCATCCTTCCATCCACGCGGGGATGGTAAAAAAAAATGAGACTCTGTAGGAAAAGGGGGGGCTACAGCGGGGGAGTCCCAGAGGCTTCCAGGTGGCAGGTCCCACATGCAGGAGAATGGTCTGGAGTTCCAGAGGCTGGAAGCATTGGCAACGGCAGGCCCCAATGATATGAGGAAGTCCTTGGTTCCAAAAGGATTTGTTTTCATGGCGGTTGGTGGATGGATCTGGATGTACCCCCCAAAACTCAGGGCAGACCTGAGTTAAATAGGGAGGGAGAAGTGGGAAGAGTCTGGGGGGAATGCTTAATTGGCTCTGCCCTCTGACTTTCATTAGTATGTAAATCTCTAGGGCCTGAGGCCTGTACTCACACCCTCTACCTGTGCACTTTGGGAGGGGCTGCAATGACCTATGTGACTGAACGATGTAGATCCATGGAGATCAGACTGCTTGTCAGGAACCTTGGTTCTGGGGACGTGGCTGAACTCCAGCCGTTTCTCCCTTGGAGTCTTGGGGTTCTAGGCTCATGCCCAGCCAAGAACCAGGATACCCTTACACAGTCCCACAAGACTCTAAAGCTTAAAGATTAATCAAAGACTTTAATGTTTGGTAATGCTCAATAACAATATGCCCATACAATTAGAGGTATTCCCCAATTAGCTAACCTAAATATAAGTTGTTACCCAGGACTGTTCTCCATACCTGTGTGGTTCTTCATCTTCCTACCTCTCTGCTCTCTCTAGCTCCTCCTCTTTCTTTTCCTCTTCCTCTCATTACTCTCCCACCTTAGCTCCTCCTACAGGTGGACACACAATGAGGGCAGGGCCTGCGAGATGGCTCAGCACATAAAGGCCCTTGTTACCTAGTCTGATGACCTGAGTTTCATCCAAGGACCCACATGGTAGAAGGTGAGTACTGACTCCTTCAGGCTGCCCTCCAACCTCTATACACATGCCACAGCACCCATCCCCACCAAGAAATAAATATATCAAAAGATTTAAAAATGAGAAAGAAGCAAAAAGATGAAGGGAAGGTGATTCCATAAGTTAGGAGCAACTAGAAAATTATATTCATTGATTTTTGAGTGCAGACTTAGCTCTTGTTTTAAATTCAGCAAAGCAGGGCAAGGTGACTCCAACTCATCATCTTTGCCCTCCTCCGACCCCACCCCCAACTCTGGGAGGCTGAGACAGAAGGAAGGTTGTCAGTTCCAGGACAGCAAGACTTTGTCTTTGCCCCACCCCTTGTGAGAAGTATGTGAATAAGTAAATATTTGTGAAATAACCAAATAAGGTTTAAGTCTATCAGTTTTTAGAAATACTGAGATATTTAGAGATAAACAACATGCAAATTTTGCCTAGAAGTCATCAAGAGGTCAGAGGAAAACCTTCATGGGTGTGGGGGTTGTAGAATAGCTTAGGAGGTGACAAAGGATGAAATCAGAAGATACTCAACCATTCAGCTCTACTCTGTTGTTGAAAGTATTTAAATTTTCTATAACAATGTAAAAAGACAAAAACAAACAACCAAAATCCAAAAGCCAGCAAGCAAACCGCAATGCTTGAGGCCTGCTTCATTCTCTACCTTAGATGGACCAGGGCTGTAGCTGACCACTTTGACAACAATGAAATCTTTAGACAAAGCGAAACAGCAAGTGTCTAGGAAGTCTCATCTCTGATAGGTATAGCAGACTAGATCACATCTGAGCTCTGTGAAGAAGCAGGGTAGGGGAGGCTGGAAGGGGGCTTGGGATGTCTGGAGAATCACATTCTAGATTCGCTAAACTTGGTCCTTCTCAAACCCATTGGGTACAACTAGGCTTTGCCACTGGACCTCTATGAGTCTTAGCTATTTCATCTGTAAGGCCTGGTTTAATTTATGTCACTTTTAAAAGTCTTTCCAAATTCTGCAGTTTGTGAGAGGATTGAATAAATGTCTAGTACCCTGAAACAACCTCTTTCTGTATATTATTTATATTTACTAATTAATTAACTCATTAATTACTTTATTTTGAGACAGGGTTTCTCTGTGTAACCATGTCCTGTAACAGACCAGGCTGGCTTGGAACTTAGATATCTGCCAGCCTCTGCCTCCTGAGTTCTGGGATTAAAGGCATGTGCCACTACTGTCCATTTTGGGATGGCAAGTCTTATATTGCATCTTGTGAGTTATTATTTTTCTTCCAACCAAATAATTCCTTCAACTGCTGGGTGAAATATGTTTGCTTCTCAGTGATACCTGAGCTGGCTGACATGCTCATACTTCTTACCTCTCCAGAGCTCAGCTAACAATAACTGAGTGAATACCTTGTTCAATACACCAGTGAAACACAAAGATTTAATGAATCTATTAAGAATTTATAGGACAAAAAAAAAGAATTTGTAGGACACATAGTTAAGGAAACCTACTATAAACTGAAATATATTTTTGTTGTTGTTGAAGTCACTAGAGGAGAACATATTACTTTATTCTTCTAAATAGACATGGTGTTAAACTGACTCCTAATAACTTATTATTATACCCATAGATTAATGAATCTCCCAATTCTCTGCAAATAGGAGCAGTAGATGCAGATTGGTAAAGAGACCCACACTGGCCAAGGTCCAGAGAATAAGAGACTCCAGAATGCTTATTCTTAATGGGAAGTCTATATTGTATCTATCTCCTCTCAAGGCTCAGAGATCATTGTGGAAGAGAGGTCAGCAAAACTGTCAGAGCCAGAGGCATGGATGATTACAAGGAAGCAGTGTCCTTCAGACACGACAGGGAAGCTGCTTATATGAACGCACTGTAATTGTGACAGCATGTAAAACCCTGTACAAGCTCAAGCCAGACCAAATCTCATCATGGAGAAGGGAGGTAGATATCAAGTCCTACTCCTAGCCAAGGAGCTATTGGCAACTATACCTGCTGAGAGGGGAAGAATCAGTTTTCTTTAAGAATTTTGCCACCAGAGAAAAAGCTCAGAGGTTAAGTGCACTGACTGCTCCTCTAGAGGACTCAATTCAATTCCCAGTACCCACATGGAAACTCACAACTGTCCATAACTCCAGTTTCATGGTACCAGGCATGTGTATGGTGGTGTGTGTGTGTGTTGTGTGTGTGTGTGTGTGTGTGTATGCACAGACAAAAATACATATGCACACAAAATAAAATAACTCTTTAAAAAAGAATACCACCCCTGATAAGTTGACCACACCCCAGTGGAAGTCCACATAGCCAAGAATATATGAGTAACATAAAGAGTTTTTTGGAAGGGTGAAAATAAGGACAAGAAGATGAATGGGTAGGGAATGGGGCCAGATCTGAGAGAGGTTGGGGACTTTTGTGAAAAATGAGTGTCAAAATTCTGTTCTTTTAGCAACATACAAACAAACCCCATAGTCTTTCACCCTTGTAGAATTCACAATTACAAAATAGTGCGTTATTACAAATAAATGCCTTCCAGTGAAGTGGATGTGTAGTGTGTATAAGTTGTAGAGACTTGGGCCAGTGGGAGGTATCAGGATTCCTGATCTACAAGAAGATGACAGGTAACTTCTTTGGTAGGTACATTTGAAATAATCACTGTGGCAACAGCAGCTACACTAGTGGTCTAAAGAAAGATGCTGTGAGTGATACCTCACTCTGTTATGTGTGAAAAGTGAACTGCCTTTTCCATGCCTCAAATTCCTCATTGTAAAGTGGGAGTCACTGTAGTCCCTTCTCCTCCAAGGCTGGTGTGAGGATTCAGTTAAGAAAAGCAAAGCACTTAGAGAAGTGCCAGTCTCTGCACAAGCACTGGGATTTTTATTAAATTACAGCATAGGCTACTTCTGGTAGCAACCATTTTGAGGATACTAATCTGCACGCAACATGAACACTATGAGGAGACATGACCTTCCTTTATTTATGAAGAATTATAAACTGAAGAGAATGTGCAAAGCAAAGAAAATCATTCTGAGGGAAAAAAATGAAACAAACGAAGATAATTATAAAAATACTTCTGGAGGGAATTCACATTACTTTGAAAATGATGATGAGTAATTTAATTTGACATATTTTAATCAAATGTCCTGAATTAGAAATCATAGCTAAATATACCCATGATGCAATCTTGTCAGCTGGAAATGCACAAATATATTATCATAGAAAGACAGGCATTTTTCTTTATTTTCCAAAACAGATGTTCTGAGGTTTGAAATTATTTGTGCCAATATACAACTCGAGAAGACTGAAATTGTCCCTCCTCACATGAATGGAAATCGGGTCACTGGAGAATTATGGCCTTCCTGCCTTATATTTGCAGGGCACTCTCAAATGCTTAGATCTTGAAAACATGAGACACATCTCAGAAGGTTAAATATTGCCCTAATTAAATCATGGTCACCACATGCTCTGCCAATCATAACAATAACATGTGGCAAAATATTTGCAATGGAGAGCAAATGTATTCCTGGGAGGCCTTGAAATTCTCCTGGGATCATAGAAGTGGCATTTTAGAGGACAGTGTGTGTTCTTTGGCTCCTATTGAATGATTGAAACTTTAATGATATTAAATAAATCAGAGGCTGGGTGGTGGTGTGACATTTTAGATATGTAGAATTGATATATCTTATAAACACTGCATACTTATGTATTTGTACATATGAACTTTTAAAGGACAGTGTTGAACATGGGCAGACACTTGTTCATGAAGGCAAGTACAGAAAAACGTTATTCCTTTATTCACAGCAGGTTGCTCATCTCCCATTTTCTCTTCTTTCTTTCTCTTCTCTTTCAATTTTAGTTTAAAAAATGCATGAATCATTAGGAAGATGATTTCAGGATTGTATTATACATTTAGAATACAGTCATCCATCATTTGTAATTTCTTGACTTAGCAACATGAATTTTAATGATTTGTTTCTGAAAACACAAGATCTCTCTCCCATCCCTTCCCCAATCTCTGGAGGTTTTTATTTATTTATTTATTTTTAAACACAGAACATCTTGTACTTTATTACTGAAGGGGAAAATGGCTTTAAAATTACAGATGATCTGTATCTTGTGTATTTCTTTCCTTCTAACGTCTCTTCACCCCAAGAAATAATGTTTCTCAGAAACTAGAAGAATGTGGTGAGACTCGAATGCTATGGAATGTCTCTGGTGTAGGCAGGTTGATCATTCATTCATTCATTCATTCATTCACTCAATTGATCCACAGAGTGCACACAGAATGGAGAGAATTGACGAGCATTTGGGGTGAGTTTAGTAGCAAAGTGTTTGTGAAAATGGGAACCCAGGATAGAGTCTGAAGAGAACAGATACCACACAATATTAAGCTATTGCTGTTGCAGGTGGTTGCCCACCCTCAGTGGGAGGCAAGCCCTTATTGATGAAGAATCTATGTACTCTGGACACACGGCCCAGAGAACCTGAGATGTATTCTTCTCAGAGAACTTGCTTTCCTGGTACCAAAAAGCACCATACAAGCTTCGAAAGGATGAAGGCAGCCAACAGTTCTACCCAGCTATAACACGTATGAGCTATGACCTGCATAGCAAGACAGCCCTAAGGGTTGCAATAGTGGCACACATACCTTGGCAGTAACTAACAGCTCTCTATTTGGACTTAAGGCCCACTCAACCGAGAGAACTCATGTCTGGTTTTGGAAACCTATCCAGCTACCCCAATCTGGTACAATCATGGACCTTTGAGGAAAACCTATAACTGCCACTTTACTAAATGAGCATACTTCCTGTAGTGTTGGAATGGGTATGACTCCCTACACTCATATGTTTGAATGCTTGGCCCACAGGGAGTGGCACTATTAGGAGGTGTGGCCTTGTTGGAGGAAGTGTGTCACTGTGGGGGTGGGCGTGGAGGTCTCCTATGCCTAAGCTATGCCCAGTGTTTGCCCAGTGTCTCCTTCTTATGCCTGTGAATTGAGATACAGAACTCTCAGCTCCTTCTCAAACACCATGTCTGACTGGATGCTGCCATGCTCCCTATCATGATGATAATGGACTAACTCTCTATAACTGGAAGCCAGGCCAATTAAATGTTTTCCTTTATAAGAATTACCTTGGTCATGGTCTCTCTTCACAGCAATAAACCCCTAACTAAAACTCTTCCTAACAACATCCTGGATGTTTTTTGTTATACCCACAGATAAGTGTAGTTATCACCCCTTGTTCAAGAACCTTCTTTTGCAATAGACAGAGATTACAGAAAACCATAATGAAACTGCAGAGTGTCCAGTTCCAACCAATGCATATATAGCACAACTCTTGCACCTAGGGCTCAGAGATTATTGTGGAAGATAAGGCAGAAAGTTTGTAAAAGCCAGAGGAACAGGGTGCTCTGTCAGAGAAGCTACACTCATGAAGTCTCATCAACATGGCTGCCTACACATAACCATCTGAACAAAGATGACACCAAAAGATATGCTAACATGGAAGGAGAAAATCTCATGGGGCCTTACTCCTAGACAAAGAACTGCAGGCAGCTAAGAAATGCTGAGATTGGGAGTCTTTTTCCAGTCTTTTCCCAGTGAAGAGGACCCCAGTTGGACATCTAATACCAAACGGTCAGCATATAGAATGTTTACATGCTGAAAACACACACACACACGCACACGCACACGCACACGCACACGCACACACGCACACGCACACGCACACGCACACGCACACGTCCAAGCCTCAGCATGAAGGTTCTGAGAAAGGCTGAAATGGGAGTGGCGCTGATTCAGTAATGTTGTTTTTGTCAGAGTCAATAGTAGATGCAAGCTGTCAGTTTAGATACTCTCTTGGCTCCCTGAAGATTCTCACCATTCTTGCTTCTTTCTGACCAGAGAGCCTGAACCCAGTCTTTTATTGATCAAAGTTACATCATTAAGGCTTTGATCATTGTTAGTAACCTTAAAAGATTCTTAAATTTACATAGATTTTAGGAATCTCAAATCCATAGTCCCAGCCCCCATTTCCTTTGAGCAGAAACTAGACACAAAGCAACAGCACACACAGTTCCTTATAGTTTTTACACGGCCTGTTCTTCACGGGTCCTGGGCACAGCTCTCGTGGTTTCCTGGTACAGCAGACAGCAGTCTTTAGTAACTATTTTCATGTAAGAACAGAAAGATGACAGACTACTAAAATTAAAATGATTGCTTACAAAGTTTTAAAATCTATGTAAGTAAAGTGGTTAGCTCTCTCTAATATGTTTCCAGGCATTATCATCTCCAATTCCCCAAACAGCTAGGAGAACAAAGGACTAACTCTCCTATGCCTCTACATTGTCTTCTAATTCTCTCATGTTGTTTCCTCATCCTAGCCATTCCATAGCCTCCTGTACTCTCCTAATGATATTTATTCCTAAATTGTATATAAATTCCTATGTTTTCTATCCATGACTTTTCTTCTTGAAACCACTTTAACTCTCTATTCTTCATGTCCCCAAGTTCACCCTGGTTAATTAATGCAACAGTCATTGGGCCAGAAGGTACATGTGTCTCCTTATGATTCCAAATTCAAGGCCCAGTCTGGCAATGAACTATTTCTGCAAAGGACCATGTAGGCTTTTATGGCCTTTGTGGCTATGTTGCCTAAATCGTTTCCCATGACTCTACAGGCCAAGCAGAAGGCCTGTTCCTCATCCTCCACAGTCTCGTGACCATCTCTGTTCCTCATTCCTGAGAACCACATCTGTTTATTTATTTATTTATTATGATGTGATTAGCTCTGAGTAATGGTGAAAGTATATTCCCCAGAAAGAAAGATTGAAAGTAAAGTAGTAAAGACAGCAGATCAACTTCAGAACAATAGCAACCATCAGCACATGTGGGGATCATGGGGGTCAATGGCCTGATAATGCTCCAGGGGCAGGAACTATGTCACACCTCCTATCGCGCAGCCATGCAGAACCAAGCATCTCTCTCTCTCTCCATATATATATATACTTTGTAGACATATATATATATAATTTGTAGATATATGCATAAATGTATAGGTGTACATATGCATGCATATATGTTATATATGTTTTCATATAAATATGTTATATTATATATAATATAAATATATACAACATTTTATGGACTGAGCACATTGAATTTATATATTTAGGAATACATAATACACAAATGTAAAAACAATTAAAGAAAAAGATGTCATAAATTTGAAGGAGCAAGGTGGTGGATACATGGGAGGGTTTGGAAGGAGAAAGGGGAATTGAGAAATATGTAATTATATGATACTATCAAAAGTTATTTAAAAATTTTAAAAAATCATGAAAATCCAATACCCTATGTATACTTGTTGAGCTTTTTAAATCCTAACACCTGTAAATATATGCTATCCATGACTGTTTTACTCACTGAATCTAGTTCATTAGTTTTCCATTTCTCTGTGAGATGCCATAAGTGTTTCTTTTCTAAATGTTTATTTATCTTTGACAAGCCCTTTATGCTTGGACATGACACATTTTTTATTGTTATTTTTCTATATTGTTGGCAAGTAAGCTTATTCATTATTGTAATTGTGTGATTTCTGCTTCATGTAATTGGATGTTTTAGCTCTTTGCAAAGAGTATACGTTATTCAGAAACAAAGGTTACCTTTTATGAGCTCTCCAGAGAATGGGATTTTTGTAATTTCTTGACTTTTGTGAGATGTATATGAAGAAATGTAATAGTTCAATTAAAAATGTAAACAAACCACAGAGTGGAGTATGCATGAAGTATTGGATTTTCCTGATTTTTTAAATAACATCTGAGAGTATCATATAATTCCATATTTCCCCCTTCCCCTTTCTTCTTCCAAACCCTCCCATGGATCCACCACCTTGCTCCTTCAAATTTATGACATCTTTCAATAAGACTGATCGAGGGATGTCACTTGTTACCACAGCTGACAACCTGTTTGACTCCCAGGACCTACATAGTGGAAAAAAAGGTGTCCTCTGATCTCCACATACATGTCATGATGTATTTGTCCCACCCCTCCTCCCCCTAAAAAAAGAAAAACAGGGAGAGACCTAGAGAGTTGGCTTGGTAGTTAAGAACAGTTGCTCCATCAGAGTGTTAGAGTTTGGATGACAGCATTTACAGTCAGGCCACTCACAAATGCCATTTAACTCTTGTTCTAAGGGATCCAGTACCCTCTTCTGGCCTGCATGGGCTCCTGTACACGCATACAGACACATACAGATAAATGCAAACAAGTCTTAAACATTAAAAAAAAAAAAGAAAAGAAAGAGAAGAAAAAAATCTGTCATAGGCTGGGGTTTAAGGGCTGGGGGTTGGGAAGATGGCTCAGTGTTTAAAGTGTGTGCCATAAGACCATGAGGACTGGGTTCAGATACCCAGTGCCTACATAAAACCTGGCTATAGTGGTATCTATAACCCTGAGACTGCAGGGGTGTGTAGGCTGGGGCAGAGTATGGCAAAGGCTTGCTGGCCAGCCATTCTAACCAAAATGTTCAGGGAGAGACCCTCTTTCAAAAATAATATGGAGAGCTGTAGAGGTAGACAAGATAGACCTACTGCCTCCACACATGCACTCATGAGCAAGTGCACCTGTATACACAAGCATCTACACATATATATCAGCGCTCTCTCTCTCTCTCTCTCTCTCTCTCTCTCTCTCTCTCTCTCACTCACTCTTTTTCTCTGTCTCATACTGCAACATGATTGAAAATCATTTCTTTCTACCTGTATTGTGTGAGGACTTCTTAAGTTCACTTGCAGATTACTGGAGTCAACGATAAGGGTGTTACTTCTGTTGACACAAGTCAACCATGTTCTTTGTTGCTCTTGAATACAACTGTGACCTGAGGAGTCATTTCATGAAGTCTCTCTCTGGAGCTTGCTCTTATGCTTATGCATAAGAAATGGCACAGGACAGGACAAAAGCCACCTTGGAATACACTCTCAATTGAGAGAACAATGGTTTCATGGGAATTTATCAGCAGTGATTCCTGTGTGCTGATAATCAGAGAGCACTCTAGTACTCTGGACCCAAGATAAGACTTCCAAGATCTTTGCAAAGGAAGCATCAACAATAGTTAGTTGTCTTTTCCCACTTCTTCAGAATGAAGATTAAATATTATTTACAAGATGTTTCAACTATTTTTTCAAAATAGCAAACCCAAATGTCAGTGTCTTTTCATAAGTAGCTTTCATTTTTCCATACTGGAAGGCAGGTCTAAGCTGGACGTGGTTCTATGTTATAGATTGGATACAACCATAGATAAGCAATATGTTCTCTTTTTAGTAAAAAGACAGAAGTGAGACAAGACAGGGAGGCTCTGAACACTTTGGGTAATAGGTGGATGGGCGGGAGGATGGATGGATGGATGGATGGATGAATGGATGGATCAAGACAGAAGAAAAGGATGTGGATATGGTAGAGGTAGGAAGGGGAGATGATGAACTTTATTTTCATCCTGTTTGAAGTCTGGGATGCAGAGGTAGAGGCATACTGTGAAATAGAGACACACAGAACACACTACATTTATATACTGTATCTTCACAATCTTTGTACAGGGTATTTCACATATGCATCTCACACAATGGATCCATGGCCAAGGAATTAGATAGTAAGGATCAGGGGGTTTTACATGTGGGTATAAAGGGAACTTCATTATGAAGATGTAGAAAGGAAACGCCTAGCCTGAGGTGACTAGAAGGGCAACTAAGGTAGAGTTTGACTTCCTAAAAATCTGCATGCTGCTTCTAGGCAGAGACTTCGAAGCTTGAAAATTGCAGGCTTCAGCTAAGAGGACTATTTACTTTACTCAGATAATGATCAATGTACAGACATCAGGTTCCAGGATAAAACACAGGCTGTTCAGATAAATAAGTTATGAATAAAAAAGACTAATATATTCTTAGGATGCCCCAAATATGAGAGGTATGTATTAACAATAATGGATGTGATTTATCTGAAATTTAAGTAACTGAGTGCTTCATATTTCTGCTTCCTAAATCTGTCAACTCCATATAGACACCATTTCTCCAAAAAGAAAATCAAGTTGCATATATTAAATATAGTAACTGCAATACCTTCTAGTCAGTGGTGTAAGAAGTCACCACAAGTCTAGTGGCTTGAAACATAATTTGATTTTCATACAGCTCTGAGGTTGGAAGTGGGTTTTACTGAGATAAAATCAAGGTGCTGTCAATCCCACACACCTCTTGAGGCCCTTGTGGATGAATTAATCCTTCATCCTTTTCAGCTTCTAGAAGTCTCTTATGTTAGTTGTTTTACACCTATGTGTTTATCTTCAAAGCCATTAACACTGTAAGGTTCTTGTTTCTAATTATTGTCTCTTCTTTGTATGAACCATATGATTTCCGGGAGCTCACTGGGATAATTCTGGATAACTTTCCCAACTCAAAAATTTGTTACTTAATCCACTCATGAAGTTTCCTTTCCCATATAAAGGCACATATTTCCAGGTCCAGGAATTAGGATGTAAACATCTTTGCACTGATTCACCTACGACAGGAACTTCCTAAAAATATTGGATTCATAGAAATCAAGTCTATGTCAGCTTGACCTCTCATCTATTGCATATTACACATCACCTTCTGTTTCCTGAGATTTTCCCCTCAGTTTTGTGTGGCTGTGTGAAGATAGACCATAAAGTGTTGGTGCACTGGCACTGTAGTAACGTACACAACTACGTTGGTATGAGGAAACCCAGATATACCAGAGTACGAGATGCTCTTGAGTTTTAACATGCCGTGAAGGGATAGGATGTGGTTTGAGGTCAGTGGGGATGACATCACTTATAGAAGCCCTGATCCTACCAATAGGATGCTACCAAAACTATGGAGAGCAGCAGATACTGTGATGTGCCAGGAAGGGATTCTGAAGAATAATTAACTCATTTTTACCATTCCTTTCCCATCTCCATTTCTTTGCTTTTCTCTCCTCCTCTTCCTCCCCCTTTTCTATCCTCTCTTTCCTTCCTATTTCTTGCTAATGCTCTCATTTGCCCTCCCCCCTTAAGGATGAGTTTTACAGCATAGCCTAGGCTGTACAGCTCATGTTGGCCTTGAACTAACATTTTCCCACCTTAGCCTCTTAAAAGCCACCATATCCAATCTTACTTAACTTTTCCCTTTAAAAAAAAAAGAATGTTTTCTTTAAAACATAAAGAAATTAGTTCCGTGTACTACACACACACACACACACACACACACACACACACACTCACACACACACAGACACACAGACACACAGACACACATACACATACAAACACACTATATTTTGTTCCTATTTGTTTCTGTCCCCAAAGCCCTTCTACTACCCTTCCTGGCTCCCAGCTCCTTCTTCTGTTTCCGTGACCTACATATTCCATCCTGTCTCTTCTTTCTCACTCCTCACCTGTGTCTCTAATGCTCCTCTTTTTATTTTAATGTTCTACAAATTATATATATATAATGTATATATATTTACATCTACATTGGGGAAAATGTGATATTTATCTTTCTGGATCTTATTTACTTTTGTTTAACATAATTTTCAGTTCCACTCATGTTTGGATGTCTTAGCTTCATTTTTCTTCACAGAAGTAAAATTCCAGCATGCATATGCACCATGTTTTGTCTGTTTATCTAGTGGACGTCTAGACTGGCTCCGTATGGACCACGTTTTGTCTATCTGTTTATCTAGTGGACATCTAGACTGGCTCCGTATTTTTGTTTTTGTGAATAGTGCAGCAACAAAGAAGGCCCTGCAGGTATGTGCATCTGTAGAGGATATAGCGACCTTTGTGTACATGCCCAGGAATGTCACAGCTGGATTAGATAGTAATTCTATTTAAGTGTCTTGAGGAATCTCTATGCTGATTTCTACAGAACATAGTCTTTTTTTAAAAAGGCATTAAAGAAGAATTTAGACAAAGTACCTAACAGTCTAATGATACAGAATGATTCAAAAACAAGGTCTACATTTTATAATTTCAAACAACTAAACAACTTCTCTGGTTGTTGAAATACCTCAAATATACTGTGTCAGGGAAGGAACAAAATAGCTACTTGCTTTTAGTTTTTAATTTATTGTGAGCATATAACAGTTCATTAAATACCTGCCATATTGTAAGTAGTGTGGCAGGTGGTTTCGCTTTCTTTACTCTCCTCTGTGTGTATGCATGTTCTTGTGAGTGTATACATGTTCACCTGTGTTTGTGGGTGGGAGGATGCACGTGCATGTGTGTGTGCATCCATGTGGGGCCAGAGGTTGATGTCAGGCATCTTCTTCCACCACTCTCCATTCTGTCTGTTTTAGACAAAGTCTGTCTGTCTGTCTGTCTGTCTCTGAATCTAGAGCGCTCTAAATCACCTAGGCTGACAGGCCAGGGATCCCCTTGACTGTTTTTCCGTAGCTGGGATTACATGTGTGTACTACCATACCTTCAATCCAAAGCCAGGTCCTCATGTTTATGTAGCCAACATAATTAATAATTGTGTATTCTTATGGATTCTTCCTTTTATAGGAGAGTTTTTCTTTACAAAAGTGACTAGTGTGATGGCTCAGGTAAAAGAGCCTGCAAAACAAGCTTAGCAAACTGTGCTTGACCTTCTGAACCCCCCTAAAAGTTGAAGAAGTGAACTAAATACATAAAGTATAATGAGGGAACCAACCAGAGGCCAACAGTAATCTGTCACTTCCTGTGTACGTACATCACTTCCTGTGAACATGAATGGATGTGCACGTTCAGTTTTCCTCCACATGATTTATAGGTATCTGTCTTTTCTATGCAAAATGTTAGTTGTTTTTTCAGCTCTTGTCCCCATGTGCTGGAGAACATCGTGGCAGTGTGTGGATGAGGTATGTGGTGGAAAAGAGCTGCTCACATCATGGCAGCCTGACAGCAAGCAAAGAAGTATGCAGGAGGGGGCGGGGCAAGATCCAGCTGCCAAAGGCACACTCCAATGACCCATTCTATCTGACAAAACATCACCTCTCCTTTCCTTTCACTAAATCCATCAAGTGCAAATCAAGGAAGAGGTTTATTTATTATTATTAAGTTAGAGCCCGGATGATCAAATTCTTCTGGAAATACCTCTCAGGTGTGTTTTGTTAATTTATATGTTGAGTTGTCTCCCCAGCCCCTACGTTATCCTCATCATTTTCACTACCATCCTAGGAAGAAGAAAGGAAGAAGGAAGGAAGGAAGGAAGGAAGGAAGGGAAGGAAGGGAAGGAAGGAAGGAAGAGAGGAGAGGGAGGGAGGAAGGAAGGAAGGAAGGAAGGAAGGAAGGAAGGAAGGAAGGAAGGAAGGAAAGAAGACAGTATGCTCACTACTCTACACCCGCAGAAACTCAGAAGCAAAAGTTTTCCTGCCCAAGGTGCAGCAGCTTAATGTCAGATTCATAATTTAGTTTCTGGTTTGTTCTATCCCAAGACACTTTGGTTCTCTATATCAGTTCCTAAGACGATTCTTACACAATGTTTAAAAAACAAACTGGGTGTGGTGGCACACGTCATAATTCCTGAACATTGGCTGCAGAGACAGGAGGGCCTTGGGTTTGAAAGCAAGAGCTTCTGAAACAAGAAGGCCTTAAACAAGAGGGTTGGGGTGCCAGCTAGACACGTTTTAATTCATTGGTTGTTCTCTGTTCTCCTGTGGATGACAGTCTTGCTGGTCACCTGTGAATTTCCTTCAGCTGTGAGAAAATAACTAGGTAGCAATTGCCTAACAGGTAAAACAATGTCCCTCTTTAGAGGAGCACAGCCACTTTGCTTTCCGTTCTCTTTGTAGCCCATCTTCTCCTTCCTCTATGTAGCTTGGTCTTATGAGAAATTTATTCTGAGGCAATACATTCTGAAGGTTGAGGAATATTTTTGACTTTGTAGGACTCTGACACTTTTCAGTGTCCTTTTGTTCTTAGTATAGCAAAGCTCTGACAGTGTTTTCTTTCCTCCTCCACCCTCCCCAGCCCCCTCCTCTGCTATTAGGGCCTTACTTCCTAAGGAATCCAGAAATTGGAATTTCAAGCCACTGGCCAGTGAGAGAGAGGCGTTGACCCTTGGTTAGACCCAGCCCAATGACATAAACCATAAGACCATCTCGGCTCTGCTTCAAATATGTTTTTTTCTGAACACACCCAGATCCCCACGACTTTGATTTCTTCTGGGTTCCCAAGTATCAATTTTGTTAAATCAGAAAGGATTACAGAATAAAGCCACCGAGAGTTCCAGAAGCATTTCTAGCTGGGGGCAGGTTTCTACTTAGGACTCTGAGCTGCAGTGTCTTTGTGTGTTTGTGTGTTGTCATAACAACATGCCAGAGGTTAAGTACTCTGTAAGCAGAGGTTTATCACGAGGTTGTGGCTCATGATTCCACTCTGATTGGTGTGCTGGCTGCATCACAAAAACGGCAAAGAGGAGAGAAGCGATCAGCTTACGTGGTGAATAGAGCACTTACATGGGTGAATGAGTACGAGTCAGGAGTGCCAGGCTCTTTTTAAAAAAACATAATACAAATTGATTATTTGGAAAATTACATAATGCGTCCCAATCACATTCACTTCCCAATCCTCCTAGATCCACCCCACCTTTGTAACCCTCCCCCCACAAAAAAAGAAGAATAAAGGACAAAAAAAATCAAGTCCAGTCTGTGTTACCCATATACTCACTGGAACACGGTCAAACTCCCAGTGGCCAACCCCTTAAAGAAAACTGATTCCTTCCCAACCTGCACCCCTGCCATCAACTGGGAAGAGCTATACTTCAGTGACCTTATCACAATTTTTAAGGCTTCTTTTCAATGGATTTCTGTCTAGACTGTTTCCCTGTCTCTCTCTCTCTTCTCTCTCTGTGTGTGTGTGTGTGTGTGTGTGTGTGTGTGTGTGTATGGTATGTGTCTGGGGTGGGGGCAGACACAGAAGCCTTCCTTGTCTTTTATTCTCAATTGTGACTCTACAGTCATTGATACCACTGCAAAAAAATTTTTTTTTCTTGACATTTATAGTCAGTGGCAACATGGATCATGTACTTCTACATGGTTTCTGGCTATAGCATGGGCCATGGACATCAACATGGTTTCAGATGGCAGCATGGATCACACACATCAACATGGTCTCTAGTGGCAGTATGGCCCAGGATCATTTTTTTTTTTTTTATAACAGGTAATTCACTCATACCAGTCCTGATCTACTCCCAGAACACAGAATTAATCCATTCACAAAGGTGGGACTTTAACTATTTAACTTCCTCTAGCCCCATCTTAAAGGTGCCACCATGCCAACAATGACACAGAGAACCAGTCATTCACTCTCATAGGCAAACTATATACAAACCACAGGAGATAATGAAGTCCATAATCATTTTCAGAAAATTCAAAGCTCAAAAATTATTGCGCCCATTTGTTTCTGTTTAATAATACAGGAGGGAGAGAGAGAGAGAGAGGAGAGAGAGAGAGAGAGAAGAACACTTCAGGAAAAAATGTAGGCACCCTTTTTCCGGGACAGCACATCAAGAATACACAGAGGGCTGTGAAGCATGTTCAGTGGTTTCTTTCCCATATTTAGCCTGGGGTTTACTTCGATAAGGAACTGTGTGATTTGCTGGTGAGCAAAAATAAGGCTTGTAACTGAAGCACTGAGTAATACAAAAGAAAAAGGAGTGTGTCTGGGAAATTCAGGCAAACTCAGGTTTCAGTACCAGGCTTATCATTGTCTGGTAGTGATATCACCGGTAACCAATGACCTAACTCTTCACTAACTTCAGATCCTTGACTTTCCCAATAAATGATTTAGTAAGGATCGTCTTGAAATGCTGCTATGAAGATTAAATAAAACTATGTACATAAGAAGGAAGGAAGGAAGGAAGAGGAAGGAAGGAAGGAAGGAAGGAGGAAGGAGGGAAGGAGGAGAGGAGAGGAGGGGAGGGGAGGGGAGGGGGGGAGGGAGGGGAGGGGAGGGAGGGGAGGGAGGGGAGGGGGAATGGAAGAGGAAAACTCCCTGAAGTTGCAAGAGAGCTTTCGTTTTATTCTTTTCAAGGTCATGCTTCTTCCTCCGAAGCCATCATTGAACTTAGTACCTGCAAGCCCTGACTCTGCTCCTGCTGGCCCTACTTGCCATTGGCATCCATCATGTTGACCTCTTGATTACAATAAATGAGTAGGCATTCGCCGAAACTTTTTCAAAATGCTAATGAGCCAGATATGGAATTATAAAATTAGATAAGATACTGTCTTTCAAATAGTTTACTCTTAGCATTTGTTATAAGATGTAAAACTGTGAAATAGGAGGGGAAAATGTGAGCAAAAGTTTCCTAGCATACTTAGGGAGAGAGGAGATGCCTGCATGTAAGGGCAGCGATTGTACTGGTCTTAGGCAAGATTCAGGTCAACAGGAGAGGAAGCAAAGACTGTCTGAGAAGATAAACAATGTCAGTGAATGGATGATGAATGCTCACAGAATAAATATGATCATAGTTTCATTGGACTTGGGGGTCCCAGAGACTCTTGTTCATCCGAAGAAAGACTCCAACAGCAGACACAGAAGCAAACACGGTAAGACAGATGAACGCAAGAAGCAGGCAGCCACCATACACCTTGGGTTTGCTATTTTGGGGGAGAGTTTATTGTGGTGGACCAGTCCTCCATTTTTATGAAGCTACTTCTCAAAATCCTAAATCCATGCGGGCAGGTGTCAAAAGAACAATGCAAATAATATGCTAATGCTGGAATGCTCTGAAGATATGCACCCTGGATTAGCACAGGTATGGTGATTGGTCCCCTGGTGTCCTAGAAAGAACCTAACTTCAGCTTCAAGGATGTTTAGCTACACAGCTAAACTTACCTTCAAGAGACACAGCTTCCAAGACACAGATGCATTTTCCTTGGTTATTCTCTGCCTAAATTAATTTCAGTAATAACCGTTATTAATTAAGTGCCTATTCCATGCCAGGCTTTAAGTATTTTGCATATCTCACTTTATTTAATTAACTTAATAAGTTGGAGATAAATTACTGCAGACCCACAATATCTTTAAGTCTTGATTACATTTAATTGGAACCCAAAGGGTAGAAAGTCACACCATGTGGACTCAAGAGTTGTAAAATATTTGGGCTGCTATTTAATGCTTTGGGAATACAGAACACCGACTAAGCTTAACTTTTATTTTAAGTAATAAAAATATAAAAGAAAACTAAAGTGAAAAAAAAAAAAAACCTTGGAGACTATCAGTCAGATAGACAGTTTCAAGATTTTAAAGTTATAAACAGAAAACCATTATTACCAAATTTGTATTTATCTTAGATCTTGTCATCAGAAAACTGAGGTGCTTTGTTTTAGAAGAAATCCAAGTGGGAATCATCGGATCTAGCTATGATAATACTCTGAGTCTATAATCCTTGTTTTGTCAAGAAGTTATAGTAATTGTTGCTAAAACAATACACCTTGCCAATCTAATAACCACAACCACTATGAGAATTATCTTGCTATCTGTGTAAAAGACAATTCTCATAAAATTGTTCATGTTAAAAATGAGAGTCATATTAAAATGATCTTTAGCATGCAATTAAAATCTTGGTGTTTCGTGAACATGTGGTTTTATAAGGATATTGCATTATCTACATTTTAAAGATCTGAGAGTTAGAGAGGTTCAGTGTGGCACCCTAAGAATGCACCATTCAGAGCTCTAGCTGACTTCAGTGTTGCTCTCTGTCTTGCTCTGCAGTAGCATGTACCCTGACCTTTCTTCTCTGGGTTCAGTAGGGATACTAAGGCAGTCCTCCTCCTGGGAAAGTCTGGATGCCCATGGCCCTGCTCATCTTCCTAACATTGTCATCATCCTCTTCTTAGGTACTCAGGTTTGACATGCATTGTGATCTGATGGCTCTTCAAGCGTATGTCGGTTTTCTCTCACAGGTGGCAGTCCTTTCAGAATCCCTCTCACTCACTGATACTGCAGATAACTCATTGTTACTGGAGGAAACATAGAAGACAGACCAGAGGATCAAACATCTCAACTGGCTTACCCAAGACCATAGAATAATGAGTGCAAAATGAGGTCTCATTCGAGGGGAATGAATAGTGAAACCAAGATAGAAACGATGGTAATGAAAACCAAAATATTTTATCTAGCTCCTCTTAGGAAGAGGTTAATTGGATTGTAGTGAGTAATTCACAAGGCATCTGAATGTAGAGATTAAGTAGTATAAACCAACTTCAGGATTTTAGCCTTTATGAAATATGTATGCCTTTTGTTATTATTAAATCTCAAACAATCTCACTAACATTTTAATTGACACACAATCCTAGTCATAATAGATTAGAGAACCACAATTTTGGTGTTAGAAGTTTGGAACCCAGACAGGAAGGACCTTGAAAAAAAAAAACTGGGGTTGGTATTCATCTCACTGTTGTGACTGCGCCTGCAGACAGCCCAACAGGGCTAAGATGATTCTTACAGAAGCACAGAGCATTAAGAAGCCATTTTCATTTTATGGCTTGTGTTTTCTTAGGGTTCGAAAATTAGAGCCCAAGTCAAATCACAATGCATGCTGATTATCCAAGAGTTTAGAGACCCTGGCCAACCAGCTTTAGGCAAAGATGTTAAAAGAGTCACTCTGCTGCTTGCTCTACCTGCAATTTTATGTTCCTTCTAACAGGAGGTTGACTTATATGCTGACTTGTAATTAGATTACAGTTTTACTCTTAACTGTGTGACCCTGAGAGGTTCTTACTCCTCCTTTCTCCGGCTGAAATGGGTGATTGAGATGATTAAAAGAAATAAGACACAGAAAGAAAGAGATAGAAAGAGAGAGGAGGAGGGAGGGAAGGAGAGAGAGAAAGAGAAAGAGAGAGAAAAAGAGAGGGGTGAGGAGGAAGGGAGGAAGAAGGGAAGGAAAAGATGGAGAAAGGAGGAGGGGAATGAGAGAGGGAGGGTAGAGGAAGGACAAATGAAGAGAGACAGAGAAGGAAGGAGGAAAGAAAGTTGGCATGTGCTCTGGTCTATTGTGCTTCTTTCAATTGCCATCTTTGTATCAGTGTCGCTACTCATCTCTGGATTCTTCAAATTGCTCAGTCCACTAGTATCGGGGCACCTTTTACTTAGTCTTGAGTAGACTTCCTTCTATCTTTGCATGGCTTCCTCTTTTGGGGTGACCTTATTGAACTTTCCTATATAAGAGAGTATTCACCAATCATTGTCTTTTGAACCTGATTTCATTTTCTTCATAGCCTCCGTTCTGGAAAGTGACTATGCAGCTCATGTTCTTCTGTCTTGTTTCGATGACTCTCCTGGTAGGCTGAAGGATCTGAGAGGTTATAGCTTTTAGTTGGTTTCCAGAGCTTTCGTGCAGTGTAGAGAGCACTTGGCACATGGTGGAGAGCCATTAAATATGTTTGAATGAGAAAGTAAATGAATGAATAGCACTAATGTGCTTAGGCTCAAAGGGAATCTTATAAAAATATTAGCTGCTTTCCGTTCTGAGGTCCCATGAAAGACTTCCCACAGTTTTTTAGTTCAGCTGCTTTTCCAAGAATACGTGCACTTAAAAAGAGGTTGTCAGAAGCGGCATTTCCATGAGCCAGTGATGAGAGGGGCTGTCAGTTATTGGCATTTTCACCTGGTGTGCTGTATGTAACCGATGCCTACTCTTTCCATGGGGATGCTTACCCTTGTCCTCATCTGTTAGCTCTTTAGATGTGACCAGATAAAACATGATCAAATGCATTGATGATGTTGAATTTTACCCAGTCTTCTGAAACAGCGAATGTTAAGAAAGCTCTGTACACTCTTACCTCAAAAACGATCTTTCTTCCCAGGCCTCTGGTAACCTTCATAAATAGTTTCCTTACTCATGGGAAGCTCAGACCTATGGTCTCTGAACTCTCTTCTTCATAAGCAGTTAGCAGAACGTTTGGCCTTTGTGGATCAATGAGACAGAAGTGTTTTTGTCACCTACACTTAGGTCTATGCTCTGTCTTCTCTCCGAGGTTCATAAACTTAGTCTCATTTAGTCTAGTGTCTCACCCCTCCTGAGAATAAGTCAGCCTTAGAGTAAAACATTCTCTGGCCTTCTTTCTACCTAGGCCACCCTGTATCCCACTTTCTCATACCAGGTTCTTCCTATAAAAACAACCCTTACTAAAGAGTCTTGTAAGGCTTAGTGTCCCAATGGTCTCCTTACTGTAAAAATTTCCATCTGTGGCAACAAGCTCTCCTGTTCTTTGTATCACAATCCCATAGCATACACACATACTCTCCCTGCAAACCTGGATTTGTTTTTATGTAGGAAAAAAAAAAAAGGTGTTTTCTGATGGCCCTAAGGGGATGACTTGGGACAGACATTCACTAGTCATAATCTCACCTTTGGGTTTTCCCTTTGAATATATTTTCTACTTCTCTATCTGCACTGTCATTGTCCTTTGAAGGCACTTGCCATGCGCCTGCTCTTGCCTGGGTCACTGCCCTGACCTCCTGTGTTTGTATTTGTTTCCTCAGAGTTTCCATGCTGCAACTAAAGCACGGATCCTGAAAAGCGAGTGGGCAGGTCTGCACAATGTCCGCTGTGTTGTGCTTGTAACTCGGACTTTTACTCTGTGTATTTTTCCTTTACCGTTAATCCACTTCAACAGGGCGCTCTGCTCTCCCCCGCTTCATGGGGGAGGTTTGTGCCTTGGCTCCTGGTAATTTTTGTTTTTTATTTTTCCAAAAGTCCCATACAGAAGATTCTGTGAGGCCTCCTGGCAGTTCTGAGAACAGGGGGGAGTGTCAGTGAGGGAACTTGGCAGTGGATTGTGCCCCTGGGGATAAATAAAATACAGTAAAAGGCTCTGTCTGGGAGAGGTGACAGTGTTCTGAGGATTCCAGTGTCCTTAGGGTATCTGAAATGGACTACACACCAAGAACCGGTATACAAGGGCAGAGGCCAAGTAAGCACCTGAGCAAAGCCGAGGCCAGAAATTGGCTCAATGTGGGTGCCAAGAGCAAAATACAGTCCTGCAAACACCAGGGACCTTGGAATCAGTGAGACTTGCGACTCACTCTTCCCTTTCCTCTTAGTCGGTTCTAACAGACTCATTTCACCTCTGAAATTCAATTTTCTTACACGACAAAGGTTGTGATAAAGAAAAAGTCTTGTTGCAAGAGAAACACACAACTTGGCACTTACTGAGTATGAGTTTCCCTCTGTCCAGAATACAAGCTGTAGTTTAAAGATAAAAGATCTTGGTTGTGTCGAGTCAGGCATGTCAAAGGCAACTACTGTGGGTATAGAGGCTTGTCAGCCGAGATAAGCACTAAATCTCTGCTTAGACTCAGACTCTGTGTGAAGAAATTTGTTTTCAATCCTCAAAGGAGACTGAGGTGGCTATTGGAAAAATAAAACCATAAAATACCCTAGCACACAAGCATTCTGTCTTCTTGGTGTCCAGCCTTCGATGGCATCACCCGCCACTTTCCTTTCTTGGGATTCCTACTGGAACCACGTGCCCATTTGTCTAAGGCTTTTATTATTCTCTACATCCCTCAATTTTGAATACTTTCTAGATCTTAAGCCATGGATTTTGGTCACATCTTAGCATGATTCATGCAGCATATATGTATTTTTTTAATCATGGTTTTGACTAGAAGGTTGCTCTGTGTGTCGTGCAATCGCACACTTTCTACACAGAGGATCCTATTGGCTAAATCAGAACAATGCCTTGTATGTTCAGAAGCAGTATTACTGTTTGGCAATCCACTCATAAGAAACAGGGTATTATACAATAATTATATATTTTCTTTTTTCTTAGTGTATAGTATTGTATGCATCAATGACCTTATTTCTAGTATTTATATATGTATGCAACTTATTTTCATAGTATTCATACCATCTCTGAGGATTGATTCTGATTTTCAGGATTTCTTTTCTATCATTAGTGGTTTCAATGTGGAATTATTTTTTTTTTAAATACATGGCCTTTATTTCTTCCAGATCAAAGATTTTGGGTATAATCATATAAAGATGAACAATCAAGTTTTGCAACCTAAAAATATTTACTTCTTAAATCTATATTAATGCTTTAGTAAACTATACAAAAAAGATAAGGAGACAAACATGTACATTTATAGAACTGCATATCAGTCAGGCCAGATCCTGCAGAGGGAATTCCCAGCATGACCTCATTCGTCTGTGAGGACACAGAGCACTCCTTGTTTGGACATACACCATCTTCTTCTGCATGAGCCACTCTTCACCTCTGATGACTTCCTTCTATGCGTGTGTATGTCTAGTTGTCTGCTTCTCAGAGCAGACATTTACCTTCCTCATCCACCAGCCATTGGAGGAGGGCTGGGGCCACGAAGGTGACTGATTCGACCCATTCTCCGAGGAGGGTTTCCTGGTGGCCCTCTTCCATCATCGTATCTGGAATCAGAGGAGCTCCCGTAGCCTCGTCTTTTCTTCACATCTTGCTGAAGCAGAGTTTTGAAAAAAAAACCACGAATTCTGCTATTCCCCAGAAGAAATCTGTTATGAAGGACAATCTCCATGGGGACTGATTCCGGCTGTCCAACACTTGACCATTCGAGATGTAAACCATCTTCCCTCCGGTTGCCCGCTTCCTAGCGACAGAGAAGACCGGATGCCGTGTTGTTGCTGTACCTAGCCTCCCTCAATGTGGAGTTATGATCACTGCTTTACTTAGTCTTATACACTGAGCATAGATTATTGTGCAAGGATTCTAAAAATAACAAATCCAATATTTGATTAGATTCCAAAGCAATCAGAATTAACCTATAAGGCAGACTATCTTAAATGTTTCAACTCAGAGTACACAAAATCCTGATCATTCACAGATGCACATGGTGAGTTTCAATGTATGTGGTGGGCTTAACAGAATCTTTTCTTGGCTTCCCATTGGTCTCCCACCCACTGCAGTATACAATTACTAAAGAGTATGCTATCTCGTTACTTTAAATAGTCACACAGTTACAGATGGTTGATACTTTAGTTTTTAATCTGTCATGTGATATATTCTGGAAGCTGGCATTGAACATGGGAATATAATAGAATTTGATAACCTCAGACTTTTAATTAAATACTCAGTGGCCAGAACACTATATAACTAGTGCCTAAATTTATGCTAAAATGAAATTAAAGTTGTGCTTAGATGAACATTTTATTTTTTTTTTTGTGAAAATCGAGCTGTTTTTGATTAACCAGTTAAAGGTTGTCATTTGATCCCCTGACTCTGTGAAGGGTTTTGAAGGGGTTGGCTGGAAAGGAATGCATTGTAAAGACCAGAGACACATTTCTGGGCTGCTAGGGTCCTGCCTAAAACTCTGTTGGGGAGTATCTCCTTAACTTCCCAAGCTTTCAAGATCATTGGTTACAGTAGGTGCCTCAGTCTTACCAAAGCAGAACGGGTGCGAAGCCCTGTTCATGGCCACCAGATACTTACCATGTGTAAGTGTAGCCTCAGTTTCCAGCTTCATAGACTCACTGGCTTACTGAATGTCATATAGGCAATAGTTAGCTTTTTTTTTTTTTTTTTTAAAGTCTGTATGTCCAGCATTGATCTGTAGTTCTAGATTAAAATTGCTTGCTTCTTGGCTATGATGATACAGGAAGAATCCTGGTAAACACTTCAGCTATTAAAGAATTTGGGTGTTTTCTTAGAATGCATGAGATGTTTGTCTCCATTTCACCACCAGATTATCTTTATTAGGCAAAATACAACAAGATATTTACTCAGTTGTATATAAAGGAAAGCTCATTTCCTTAGGTATTATTTGGCCACTAGATTAGAATTGACGTCATAGTTTAACTAAGTAAGTCAAGATTGGCTTTAGCTTAAAGAAAAATAAAAGGTTCATTCAAAGACAGTTTCTGTATGTGTATTGTATTTATTGAAATTTATTTAAACTAGACTACATTTCCCAATTTTCTTCAATGAATAGTTGCAGGTTAGTATGGGCCACCAAAGACACTTTGTAGACAGTTTGGAAGATGGAATGTAAACAACAGTCACGTTATTGTTCTGCTTGGATGGCCAGGCAGGGCAGCTTACACACATGGTCCTGGATCTGTCTGTTCATCTTGGCAACGGCTGTTGGACATCATTAGCTCCTAAGGTTTCCTTGGTTTCTACACCTGGACAAAGTACAGGTTTAGCTGGATGGTGAAGGGTAAGGGCTGCTTCTGTAGGTTACTGACACTGATGCAGTTCCATAGGAGGCTGTAGAAGACCAACATAGATCACTGTTTAAATTCACAACCATCGTTTCCTCCCCAATTCGTCATCTGCTGACCTCAGACACAGCAACGGATATTGAAAAAAAAAAGAAAAAGGAAAAATCTTAGAAGGAGTAACAAAATACTCAAGGGAGCAAATATGGAGACAAAGTACAGGACAGAAACTGAAGGAGGGGCCGTCTGTAGACCATTCCACCTGGGTATCCATCCCATGTGCAGTCACCAAAGGTAGACGCTGATGTGGATGTCAGGAAGTACATGCTGACAGGAACCTGATATAGCTGTCTCCTTAGAGGTCTGCAAGGGTCTGACATATTCAGAGGCAGATGCTCACAGCTAACCATTAAACTGATCATGGGGTTCCCAATGGAGAAGATAGAGGGAAGACTGAAGGAGTTGAGAGGATTCTCGACACCATGAGGAAAGCAATAATACCAACCAACCAGAGCCCCCAGGGTCTAAACCACCAGCCTGGGAGTGCTTAGGGAGGGACCCATGGCTCCAGCTATATATGCAAGGGAGCTATATATAAGTGGGAGAAGAGATTCTTAGTCCCATGAAGACTGGACGTCGTGGGGGGGTATTCAAGGGTGGGGAGGTGAGGTACGGGGGAGGGTGGGTGTGGGTACACCATCATAGAGGCAAGAGGAGGGGGAAGGAATAGGGAGTTCCTGGGAGGGAGGGGGGAAAATGGGGTAAGGAGAAAACATCTGAAATGTAAATAAAATTTCCAATAAAAAAAAAAAAAAGGAAAAATTAACTGTTTTTCCAGTGCCTATAATTACATGTAATCAAGTCTTTACAATGCACTCCTATCGAAAACCTAACCACAGCTGGACTTGCTTTTCTGAAGAAAATGTCACTCATACAATTGGTATATATCTGGGTACCCAAGACTGTAGCCAGAATTCCTTTTCCTTAGGGAGTTTAGCTCACAAGGTACCAACTAAGGGTCTATACGGACACAGAAAGACTGCTGATAGATGAAGCAACAGGAAAAGACAAAAAATCTGAAGAGAAACAAAGAATGCTTTCCTAATTTTGGTGACTTTCAAGGGTTCTTTGGCTATGGAGTTTATTGATTGATAATAGTTTTAGGAATGGGGGGAGATAGAGATGTATTTTTAACATTTGACTAATTAATAATGCTATATTTATGTTTATTTGTCTGTGTGTGTGTGTTCATGTGTGTATGACCAATGATCTATATGTGCAATATGTATGTACAAGTGCCCTTAGGGACAAAAAAAGATATCAGAGTCTTTGGGACTGATGATACAAATGGTCGTGAGCTGCCCAATGTAGGTGATGGGAACCAAACCCAGTTCTCTGGAAGAGCAGCAAGTACTCTTAACGTCTGAGACACCTCTCTAGGCTTAGATATCTTTCTGAAATACAAAGGAAGACTCTGGCTAGAAAACCTGGCAAGCAGCATGTATTGCTCTGAAACTATGAGCAATGCTGATGGGTTACATTGGGTGGTAGTGGACACATACACATTGGATTCAAGCCAGATTGGATCCAGACAGTTATTGTTATAGAATCTTGTAAAAAATCGCTCTCTCTGAGCCTTCGGTGGGTTTGTTTTGTTTTGGTTTTGGTTTTGGTTGTGAGACAGGGTATTTCTGTATAGCCCTGGATGTTCTGAAACTGGCTTTTCCAACAGGCTTGCCTTGAACTCAAAGATTTACCTGCTTTTGTCTCTACCGTTTGGCTTTAAACTTTGGATTTTTGATGTATCAAGTTCAGACAAGTATAGAACTGAAAGCAGAATTTGTCATGTACCACTATTGGCAAATTCTCCTGTCTATTTTTCAACATTTTATTTGTTTAAAAGTGTCCTTGAGGGTGGGAACATAATCTTGTCTTCAATGTTCCTAGTATTGTGTGAAGCCTTCATGATGAATAGTATTTGTGACACAAATGCCTAAATGAATGTCCAGACGCATGTTTTGCTTCTGGTCTTCACCATAATATCTCTTCTGGTATTATTCATAATAGGCAATCTGCCTATGATGGATAGGAATATTGTGTTACTGAATGAACACAATGTTCTGTCCAATGTTCAGAGTAAGGATTTCTCATCTGCAGCTCTCGGTTCTGATACACAAAGTGTGTTAATCACCAGTAGATGTCGCCATCAGAACACACAAACTGCTCTGGCTCCGCTGAAGCCTGCCCTCACACCACAGATGTTCACTGCTCTCCTGGAGATGGGGAAGTGAGGTTGGTTTCCAGATGACATTCCTCATCACAGAGCTTTGCTGGCTATATTTGCATCCAAGAGTAGAAAGAAATTGCCAAAAGCTCCAAAAAGCATGCTTTTATCTATGGGAATGGTGGTCCTTGATTGAAGGAATTCGGAGCATGCCTCTCAGAGAATTAAAAAATCATTAAGAAATGTTGCTTGGCTGTACACTAGTTATCTCTAGGGAGAAAAGCAGGGGCTGAGCAGGAATGGGAAGGATCTTGACTTCTTGCTTTTGTATGTGTGTTTGTAGGGTTTTCTTTTCTTTTCTTTTTCTTCATTAGTAAATAACCAATTCCAAAGAAGACATTAAACTGTTGTCTGGCAAAATCTTGACAGTATATTTTCCCCTTGAATTATTTGTTCTTCTACTGATTAATGAAATTTCTTTTTTTTTTTTAAAAAGATGATACTGTTGCTTTTTATTCTCCAGAAGGTCTCTCACCTATTAATTCAGATTCATTAATTTGAGTATTATCCATCTATGTGTTAGAAGTTGCAGAGGTGCTAGTATGCTGTTAAATCAAGTTCACTCTGTTTTCTAGTGGTCCCACAGATGGGAATAGGTAAGGAATAGGTTGACTTCAAAATTATCCTTGTAGAGTTCCTAGTTTATAGGTAGACCTACAAATATGGACATTTATAATGAAAATACAAACATTGTAATTTTTAAGAGTGAAGATTTATTGGGATATTGTCAAAATCAAGTGCTACTTTCTTAGCTGTCAAAGTTGGTGCAGACTTCTTAGAGCAATTGTTGATATGTCTCAAAAAGCTCATCAGTTCTCCATCTAGGAATCATCTAGGTGACAGAAATATATATAAAATGACAGCTTTAGTGGGACCTACATATGTTGGGGAAAATAAGAAGGAACAAAGGATAAGTAGTTATCACCACTTCATAGAAGCTACAGCGGGGCATGGTTGCCTTAGTGAATGACCCTGGGACAGTATCCTCCCTGAATCCTGGGGCCTTTGCATTGCTTGTGTGACTTGAGTTCTGTGCAAGGTTCCAGAGAGGAAAATGGCTAGAAATGAGTTATCTTCCCTTTGACTTTTGCATTAAGAGTGTGGAGAAGCCACTGTGAAACAGCTACCCAAGTGCACTAGAGGAGAGGTTGTGTAGTAGACTCTAAGCTGATGAAAGTCTGATCAGGTTGACTTGAGCTTCATTTTTGAAGCAAGAGTATCATAAAGATGAAAGGATAGTATCATGACTGTTACCATCACCTTGCCAGGTTAAGTCAGTGATTCAGACCTGGGATGCTGACAGAACTAGCAAATGAACTCATCAAATCAGCTTCAGAAGCCTGTGGGATAGAACTGGAAGGCTGCTGCCCAGCTCGGTAGGAGTAAATATCGTTTCAATTTTAAGAAAGGTAAAGAAGAGTCTGACAGCATTAGCCTTTGAATACAGAAGAAGCCCCTGAACTCAACCTGTTATCGGTAAGAAGATAAATCAGGCTCATCCTCCTCCTTTTAATCCTGTATTATTCTCCCAAGACTGTCATACACGATGCTGCAAACTGGATGACTTGCAACAATAGAAATCATCCTCTCCCAGTTTGGAGGCTTGAAGTTCAAAATCGAAGTGCAAACAAGGCCACACTTCCTTGAAAACCTTCAGGGAAGATGTCACCCTTATCGTCTAGCTTCTTGAGAGACTGGCACTTCTCAGCTTCGAGCAGCACCACTTCTGTCTTTGTCCCTTGGCACTCCCTCTATGTATCATTCTATTTACAAGTTATTCTTTTCTTAAAAGACATCAGTCATACTATCACTCGGGTTCTCTTAATATCTGCCAAGCTCTTGGCAGCTGATTACTGCTGAGAGGGAGGTGTAATCTCTAGTAGGTTGCTCATGTCCCAGTGGATTGCTATATACTGATGTGCATATGGACAGCATGAACTGCATGTGAGGGGGGAGGGTATTAAAAACTAACAAAGGAAATAAAAAGACGACATGAATCTGAGAGGGCTATCAAGTGGAACACCAAAGGGGGCTTGGGACGAGGTAGTAGTAAATGAATATGATCAATTATATGTTGTATAAATGTATGAAACTTTCAAAAAATAATTTCAAGTGTTTCATTACATTTATTTCCTGAGTATAGGTGTGTACCTGTGAATGTCAGAGGACACAGTAGTGGTCATTTCTTTCTTACCAGGTGACTACAGGGTATTGAACTTGTGTCATTAAACTTTTACCTGTTGAATCAGTCCTATAATCTATTCTTGATTCTGCCCCACTTCATATGCAGCTTTTCTACAATCATCCTACCTATAACTCTTACAACTTCCAATCTTTCTGTAGTAGTAATAGTAGAAATAGTGATTTTTCCACATGCGATGACCCAATATAGAATTTGAAATTGACAAATGAAATAAAAATTGAAAAGATCTGAGTACAGCTTAATATAGGACTTAAACACTTGGTGGCCCATCTGTAAATCACTCTTTCTTTCCAGACCTTAGCTTCCTTGTGTGTAAGATGTCTGTACTACGTGGCTTAAAAATCAATAATCCATGTGTATGATCCCAGAGGATCCACCTGTTTGGAAGCAGAGACTGAAGACCAGAGAGCAGAACAGTCAGAAAGAAGCTCTACCATTGGGCACTCTGGTACCTGAAAATAAATCAGGTTGCATCTTCATTTCTCTATTGGAGTGGACACACCAACAACCTTCCTGCCATGTTGTTGGCTCACACTTTCCAGTCTGTTCAAACCAAATATCTAAAGGAAGTCTCAAAGATCAGAGGAGATGTAGAAGCCACAGCTTAATAGTCTACCAGGCACACAGCCAAGGTCAGCCTCCAGAGCTGGTCACTGTTTCCATTGGGTTTCAAAGGTGCCTATTTTTCCATCTCTATACCATGTTGCCAAAGAGATAGAAACAGTAAAGTGTTGTTCCGAAGAATACAGAGACACTCCTGCATCAAATGCTTGCCCTTCTTTGAGCCAGTGAGCCAGGAGTATGTTATTTTGAAGTCAAGGGAGCAATGAGAGCTGGAGGGTTGAGCTAAGTGTGTGTCAACATTGGACAGTGGCATGTGCCTGCCTGTCTTAGGCAGAGGATAAGAAGCATCCATTTCATTTGCTTAGAAACCAGATGTGGTACTTGGTTTATGGGATTGAAGCTCCAAGGTTTAAGGAAAATGTTTCAAGTGTCTCTGTGTCTCACCTTATTCTGAGAAGTAACACCCTGATGACAGAGAGCTAAAAGAATGCCTACGAGGATTGCTCCTTCATTCTTATTGTCTGCTTTGAATGAAAGCTGGCTTCTGTGGTATCCAGGAAGAAAACTCTTGTAATTCCCTTTTAAAGCTGGGACATGCTTAACTTGATAATGCCAATTAAGGAAGTTCTACAATGGCTTTTAAGCTCTCGTAGGAGGGTGTAGGATTTTTACCTGCCTATTATGATGGCTTTCTGGATGTTGCCAAACATTCTTTCATTCTATAATTCTTCTACAGTTGTTGGCAATGTTGGCCTTTGACCAGAAATAAAAATTTCTATTGAAGACAAACATCCTGTGTATCCACTGGGAATGGGCCATGTTGGCTTTTCAGTAGATAAATACAGGCTTTTGCCAAGAAGCAGTGGCAGGCAATCTCCATTACTAAGTGGAACTGAATTCCTGAGCCATGTAGTACAGGTTTGTGGTGCCAGTAATTCCATTTCTGCTCTCCTAGACCCCCTTGATAAATCTCCTGTTATAATCATACTTAGGAACAAGGAGACTCAAACTCATCAGATTTTACTGCACAGAATAGCAACAGTCTGTCATTTTGCTGTTTACAGGGAAAAAAAAAACTGTATCAAGTCACTAAACTTCCCATTCCTAACTTTCCTATAACCATTCAATTGGGGTTGAGCTCATTGAGTTCAGCCTTCTCAGTCTCTTGAAACAAATTCTGTTTCCCATTACCCTGGAAATGTTACAGTGCCCTAAAACAATTTATGGGAAGCTTTGTATTTTCTATCTGCTTTGTTCTCCAGCATTTAAGCATATGGAACTACTCACTCACCTATGAGTCTAGCTATTTCTTTAGAGAATGATCGTTTCCATGATTCATTTGTTTAGCCTGTTCCCTTCCTTGCTTGTCATGCACCAATTGACCATCCGTTGCATTGTAGAGCACAAAGATTAAAAGCCAAAGGTGACTTGATTTTATACCAAGGCTCTGACATTGTCCTTATGAAGTTTGAGAAGATTACATTGCTGGTTTTCTCTACCGTCTATTTGCTGTAAGCTGGGGACAAACTGCAAGTACCTATTTCAAAGACAGATCATGAGCTAACACAGGTTGTGCATGAAAAGTCTATATCTGGTCCAATAAAGGTTAATTAATATTATTAGGATTCAGGTGCTAGCTTGGCTGCCGTATTCCCCATGAACACATTAGTCCTGGTTTAGTGCCCTGTACAGCCTAATTGTACCTTGTTATTTTCCATATCATGTCCCTTATCGTGCAGTGTTGTCTTTTGGGAAAGGAGGCTGCAATGACATGAGCTGGACTGATCTGGTTTGTAGGTAGATAGTTCTGTGTCAAAGAGGAATTACAGTCCGTCACTTCCCCCACCATTTGTTCAATTGACTATCCCAGTCACTTAAAGACTTCTCTTTAAAGCCTTAAATCAGTAGCCCTTAAAGATATCTTATAAATGCTTTGAAATGAGGAGATGCAAGTCGTGTTCATGGATCATTCTGTTCTTCCCCTTTCAGGCTAATGGAACTTCTTTTCCCACCCTACTTCACTACAATGAGTGGGAGATGCTCCACACTGACACGCAGCACATTTTCACAATTTCTCTTCTCCTTCTCCTTCTCCTCCTCCTTCTCCTTTTCCTCCTTCTCTTCCTCTTTCTCCTCCTCCCCTTCTCTTCCTCCTCCTCCCCTTCTCCTCCTCTCCTTCTCCTTCTGCTCCTCCTTCTGCTCCTCCTCCCCTTCTTCTCTTTCACCACCTTCCTTTTTCTTCTTCTTCTTCTTCTTCTTCTTCTTCTTCTTCTTCTTCTTCTTCTTCTTCTTCTTCTTCTTCTTCTTCTCCTTCTCCTTCTCCTTCTCCTTCTCCTCCTCCTCCTTCTTCCTTCTTTTCTCTTCTTTCTTCCTCTTCTTCCTTCCTTCCTCCTCCTCTTCTTTCTCCTCTTCCTCCTCCTCTTTCTCCTCCTCTTTTTCTTCTTTTCTCACAAGCAGAAACATATATGTTTTACTGATTACATTATGATAGAATTTTCTTTCTTCCATAGGCCCCTTTCCATGTCATCCAGTGGTGATTATAGTCAGCTTTATGTACCATGTAGGCAGGCACATCTCTCTTACAATAATCTTTTACTATTGCTTCTAATGTCATTAAGCATATATTGGAAATGTCAAAGACTGTGCATAAAATATATTACCAGCTGTGAAACTTTGGTGCAAGTGACTGCCTCCCTTACCCTTGATGCACTGGGATGTGAAATTTGAAGAGGTTGGTCTGTGTCTGAACATACTGAATAAATATAGGAGGAAGTCAAACACTCAGCCTCTCCTCTTTCTGGTTCTTTGATACAGGGTTTCATGTTTTCATGTATCCCAGCCTTGAATTTGCTGTGTTGCAGAGGATGACCTTAAGCTTCTGATATTGCTGTGTTCACCCCCTATATGCAATCTCTGAGAGTGTCATGTATTGAATTTCAAATCTTTGCTCATCAAAATGTGTCTATTTAGAAGCCAGAGCTTTAAAGAGGTGATTAAGTTACAATAAGGTCTTTGTGTGGGCATTTTCCAACCTGACTATAGTCCTCAAAACATGAGGGTTTAAAAGACTTCAGAAATGTTTGGGTTGTGTTACTCAGGGCCCACCTCCAAATTCCATCTACATCAGCAACTCAAAGGAGGAAGGGTTCAGTTGGCTTATTGTTTAGAGGTTTCAGTTCATGGTCAGCTTGTTGCACTGTTTCTGTGCTGTGGTGAAGTACAGTATCATGGCAGAGGAAAGCAAAGTTTCTCACCTCAGAGTGACCAGACACAGATAGAGAGGAGAGAGGAGAGGTGAGAGTGAGGTTGGAGAGGGAGAGGGGAGGGAGGGAGGAGGAGGAGAAGAAGGAGGAGGAGAGGGAGGAGGAGGAGGAGGAGGAGAGGAGGAGGAGAGAGAGGAGAGGGAGAGGGAGAGGGAGAGGGAGGAGGGAGAGGGAGAGGGAGAGGGAGAGGGAGAGGGAGAGAGAGAGAGAGAGGGAGGGAGAGGGAGAAGGAGAGAGAGAGTTTTGGTAAATTCCATCATCTCACTTTCTAAAGTTGTTAGTATTCCTCAAACTATCTGAGCGATCTAAGAAATAAGTTTTACCACATCTGTAGGGGACATTTTTCACATCAAAATACAACATACACACACGTTTATGCCCCAGGAAAAGAAGCATGAACCTTGATCTTGAACTTCTGACCTCCAGAAATATATGAAAAAATTAGGATGTTTAAGCCACTCAATCTGTGCCACTTTGTTATGACACCGCTAGACAATGATCACAGCCATTGATGAGTACATGGTCAGTCTTCTGTGCTTGTACAAAGAAGAACCTGACCTGCATTGATTTGGAGACGAGATTTTAAGACAGAAGGGAATAAATAAGTTTTAAAGAATATGCAGCCTGTGCTGAGTCCTCTTTACTCATAATGGATCAGCTCTCACGGTAGAGGTGGTCTTTAGAGGCTGGAACAATGACAAGGAACTTAAAAGAGCATTGGTTGCTCTTCCAGAAAACATGAGTCTGATTCCCTGTACCCATATGGTAGCTCACAGCAATATGTAACTCTAGTTCTAGGGATCATGATAACCTCCCCAGGTACCAGGCACACACATGGGACACAGACATATGTGTAGACAAACTCTTACACACATAAAATGAATAAAGTTAAATCTTAAAAATATTTAAAAAAAAATAAATGAGCTTTTCACATGCTTGATATATAGTAGGATACCATGAACCACCTGGCCTATTCTACAGAAAGGATTTAAAAGAAAGAAACAAGAACAGAGCCAGAAGCACTGTCCTTTCGATCAGGGGTGTCAACCATGACCTACACTCTCTGACACTGTGGTAGAGTATGCTCCTAGAAGCAGATGTTTTGAATACAATTGAAAGGAGAAAGTGGCATGAAAATGAGAGTTGGGAAAAACTGGTTAGAATATTAACAATATTCAAAGGGTGCAACAAAACAGTAGATCAGGCTCTAAATTATGCTGGAGGCCATGTGTGTGTAGATTTCTGATAGGAGACAGGAGCTGTTCAGTAAACAAAGAGTAGTAGAGAACTTCTAAAGCCAGTAACTTTTTATATCTGCTAGAAATCAGCTATTTCTCTAAAGTTTGGATTGTGGTCATTACCTCTTCCCCATTGTTGAGTTTTTTCCATATATATTGACTCCAAATAGCCTATAGGTTCTGATACTGAGTTCTTCATTAGCATTGGTTTGTGTTCCTGTGCCTATTCTAATTTTATTACCAGTTGATGACTGTGTTTTCTATACGTTGTATTTGCTTGTTATCTTAATTATTGTTCTATTTCTGTGAAGAGACACCATGACCAAGGCAGCTTATTAAAGAAAGCATTTAATTAGAGGATTGCTAACAGTTTCAGATGGTTAGTCTGTTATGATCATGGCAGGTTGTATGGCAGGCAGGAAGGCAGGCAGTGGAGCAATAGCTGAGAGCTTTACATCCTGGTCTGCAGGTGCCAGGTAGAAAGAGGTCAAGACTGGGCCTTGACAAGAGGGCCACACCTCTCTTCCTCTCTCTCTCTCTCTCTCTCTCTAATAATTTTTATTTATTTATTATGTATACAGTGTTCTGCCTGCAAGTATGCCTGCAGGCCAGAAGAGGACACCAGATCTCATTACAGTTATGGCTGTGAGCCACCATGTGGTTGCTGGGAATTGAACTCAGGACCTCTGGAAGAGCAGTCAGTGCTCTTAACCTCTGAGCCATCTCTCTAGCCCTTGAATCTCTTTTATTGATTCTTAAAAGATCCTATGTCTGTTCATACTGATTTAGCCTGTTGCGAGGAAATTGCTGATATAGATGGTCAAGTACACAAATGTTAGTAGATTTTGATTATCAGTAAGATATTTAGTGAAATGCAGAGAAGAGTCAAAATTGTGTTTGTCTACTTGGTGTGGCTTCTTTATAATTTGAACATTCTCCATTTACAATTATAATCTATCTTGAGTTCTGAAACATATCCTCCATGTAACTGTGCAATGTACAGTGTAAGAAAAGGAGGTAAAATACCCTTTAGTCTTATCTTAGGGAGGACCTGGGTGTTACACAAACTCAGAATATCAGTTGTACCGCTGAGACTATATGAATGACTGAGGCAAAACACCCAACTAGTAATAAAGAACACATATTTGCATTAATTTTCTAGTGCTTTCTCCAGAAATGGGTTGTCAAGCAGTTTATTGAAGATGTTGGTTGATGGCTTAGTATCCTATCTACTTCCTCAACAAGCACTTCCTCAACAGGCCCCAAGGAAAGACCGGCAAATCCTGGCAGAAGATGGGCATTGGATGCAGGGCGTACATGCTAATGTAGCTAAGGTAAGTGACCAGCAGCAAGACTGAGGTTATAGAAGGGGCTTGAGGAGCTCTCCCAGAATCCATGATGAAGAACTTGCAGATTTCTAAGCTGCTTCTTTGAGAATAGAAAATTTGAAACAGAGCCTTGGCAGAGCTGTGGTAGTTGGAAAACTACAGTCACTCTGAGCAGTTACATGCTCTCCTGCTGCTTGCTTGGCAGGGAATTTTTCTGACTAGGTGGAGAGGTGATCACACTCTGAAAACTTGGCTGTAGCATCCCCACTAAGGACCCTTGGAACATAGCAGTTACTCAGCAGGCTGGTCACTGAGGGTCACTTGACATTTTGAAAATGTGTTTTAGATACCCGAGCAAGTCTGCTGGTACACTGTTCAGTGTCCCTACAGAGTTGAAGTAGCCTGTGGCCAATGGGCCATGTCATGCACTGCCTATACACATGGAAACACTTTGTTTAGGGGTCTGAGCCAGAGTGCGATGAGCTGGTCTCTATCCCACTGTCTGACTCAGAGGTGGAAGTGCCTGGAAACATCAAGACATTGTGGACTAAAAGATTCACAGACACTGCAGAAGCCCACAAACCAATTGGACAAGAACAAAGGGATTCTGTTAACTGCATTATTAGGGTCAGAACATGGGCCCTGATAGCCCTGGCAAGCTAGGCTCAGTCTCCCATCTTCAGTTGGCCAATTAAAGAAAACAAATAGTGAAAAGCAGAAAAAGATTATTATTCAACATGACTACATTGGGCACAGGAACAAGAAAGCCCATTGGCTCTCCAAGTTCATCTTTGCAGTCCCGACTTGAGGTTCACGTTCAACAGATGGTCCATTTCCTTCTCTCCACTCTACTCACTCCTACAAGATGGTCAGACAAGTTGTGAGAACTGTGTGGAATCTCTTTCTCAAAGACAAGTTCCTTGCCTGGCTGGAATAAACTTACAGCTTTTTCCGTCTCTAAGCACAAGGCACCTGGGAAATTTCAGTTCCTTGAGATGTGTTGTCTCAATAGGCTAAGAGCTAAAGGAGTGTCAGTAGCAAGGGGGCAGTCACAGCTTCAAGCTTTGTGCTATCTGCCTCAGCCACCTCAGATGTTCCCCTTTTCTTTCAGGAACCTTGACTGAGCACATTGAGTTGCATGGCTTTGATGCTAAAGCCAGTATGAAGCAGAGTTGGAGAATTTTAAAGATATTAAGAAAGGCACTATAGAAGAGAATTAAAGCACACTTGAGAACATGGGCAGCGTGTCCTAGGGAGGACGGTATGTATGATGGTGGAAGCGTATTGGAATTTCTGAGGACCCCACCCTTCCCCTACATCTTTCTCTTCTTCATTAGTTGACATTATGTGCTGGATTACATGTTGGCTCTGGAGGTGCTTTGGATGGGAATTCAATCTGTTAAAATAAAGACCAGAAACCTTTACCATTTAAGACATGGCTTCCAGTGTAAATGGGCTTTCTGGTTAGAGTCTTACAAAATTGCAAGCTAAAAGTAGGGAAGGGTCAAAGACCTTAAGCATTTGTTAGTTATGCTTGGACTCTTGATTCACTCCTGGTGACAGGTTCTAACCAGAATCCAGGGGTTGGGGCTCCTCTCCATTCTAACACCTCTGTATTCTGCCTCAGGAAGGGCACAGAATCTCTATTTTCATTCTTGTTAGAGAATTAAAGTCCATAATGGTAGCCACCAGCACCAGAAAGTTGCATAGGCATCTAACATTCAGTTTGTTCCATTGCTCTTGTAGAACACCAGGAAAGGAAACAAGTAACTGTTTTTCTGGGGTACTGCTACCACTCAGAACATTCTTAGAAGAAAGGGCTTCTGTTTGGGGTCTGAGTCAAATATATATGCCCACATATACCCAAAAGATGCCCCACCATGCCACAGGGGCACCTGTTCCACTATATTCATAGTGGCCTTGTTTGTGATAGCCAGGCGCTGGGAACAACCCAGATGTCCCACAACAGAAGGATGGATACAGAAATGAGGTTCATTAACACAATGGAATACTACTCAGCCATTAAGAATGAGGACATCCTGAGTTTTGCAGGCAAATGGATGGAACTAAAAATATCATCCTGAGTGAGGTAACTCAGACACAAAAGGACATGCATGGTATGTACTCATCTTCCAGGTCTCTTGTGCATTCTAGAGCTTAAAAAGCCAAAAGGCCCAAGTGAGGATACCTTAACCCCACTTGGGAGAGAGAAGAAAGCAATCATGGGAGTTGGGGTGGGGCAGAGACAGGGAGAGACCTGAGTGTGAAAGGCAACAGGGAGTGGAAAAGGAAAAATGATCAGGATTGGAGAGGATGGAAACAGGACTGAAGCCCTGAGGGCCAGCAGAAAGAATGAAAAGAGGTAACCTCTGGAGGCAGGAGGTAGGGGGACCCTCTAGAAAGTACCAGAGACCTGGGAGATGAGAGATGCTCAGGACTCAAAGGGAAGGACCTTAGATGAAATGCCCTACAGTGGGGAGAGGGGACTTGTAGAATCCATCTCCAGCAGAAAGACATGGCATCAAGTGGAGGGATGGGGGTTGCCATCCCAAAGTCAAAAACTCTGACCCAGAATTGTTCTGTCTAAAAGAACTGAAGGGACAAAAATGGAGAAGAGACTGAGGAAAGGAGGTCCAGTGACAGGGGAGGGCACAAACCTGTCACTTCTTTGTTTTTTGACACGATTACTGATGCTATGGTGTGCATAGACAGGAGCCTAGCATGGCTGTCCTTCAAGAGGCCCAACAAGCAGTTGACTGAAACAGATGCAGATACTTACTCCCAGTCAATGGACTGAAGTTGAGGACCCCTGTGGTTGAATTAGGGAAAAGCTGGAAGAAGCTGAGGAGAAGGGCAACCCCATGGGAAGACCAGCAGTCTCAACTAACCTGGACCCTGAGATCTCTCAGACCTGAGCCACCAACCAGGCAGCATACACCAGCTGATATGAGGCCCCTGACACATAGACTGCACAGGACTGCCTGGTCTGGCCTCAGTGAGAGAAGATATACCTAACCCTCGAGAGACTTGATATCGCAGGGAGTGGGGAGATCTGGTGGTGTGGGGATGGGGTGGGAACATCCTCTTGGAGACAGGAAGGAGGAATGGGATGAGGAACAGTTGGAGGGTGAACCAGGAGAGGGATAATGACTGGATTGTAAAAAAAAATTATATATATATATATATATATATATATATATATATACACACACACACTACACACAACATATACACATACATATACATATATATATATACCTGCCCACATTTCTCTACATGGATCTGCAGACCTATTGTTACTGGGTGAAACAAAAATAAAATGATCCAAGTCTTCAAGACAAAAACCAAAGAAGAGAGGGAGATGGAGAATTTTTTCTCTTCATTTTTTTTTAATATATAGAGGGTTAATGGTACTGGCTGAAGAAATACAAAACATGATCTATCTATCTGTCGTCTATCTATCTATCTATCTATCTATCTATCTATCTATCTATCTACTATTTTTTTTCTTTCTTGACAATTCTTCCCCATTGTACATTTAATTGATTTTTATTACTACCACCTTCCGTGCTCCCCATTGCTCCTAAGCTACTTTATTTTACTGAACAAGACAAACACAACAGTTAGGTCAGTTATGCGCTTTCACTGAGAACTGTTCAGTTTGGAGCATTTTGTCTCTAATGTCTACACCATTCTGCAGACAGAACAAGAGGCAATGGTATGAAAATGACAGTTAACCAAAGTACCTTTCCAAGGCTTTAGTAGGGAATGTGTCTTTTGTTTTGTAGGTAAAAGCAGTGTTATTCAGACCATTGTTTTTAATATGGGAAGGCTGAGGTTCAAAGAAACTTAGATGTAGCTGCCTGATTTTACTATCAGAAGTGGGACTACTTGTAGTACTAGATCATCACATGCTTACACATTTGGAGTCATTGTGAATTTTCCAAATTTGTCAATAAATTGAATGCCACATCTGTGAAACTCATAGCTGCTTCTACAGAAATACAAGCTTATCCTAGAATTTATGTGGAAATGCTAAGAACTAAGTATAGAAAATACCCCTGTAAAAGAGAGGTTAGATCTTACACTTACTGATGATACAGTTTTCTATAAAGTTATATCAATCAAATGATCAACTGAGGTTTTATAATGCTGCTAAGTCAAGTTAATGGAAAAATATAGGTCTTTCCAAAATGATCCTGAGATGACTGGATCTATATGGGACTGGAAATACATGGGACCAATGACTTTAGACCCTTATTTTTAATCATAAAAAAATTAACCAAGTATAAACTAGATTTAAGTGTAAGAATTAAAATTCTGATCTTTTAGAAGAAGATTTATAAATTTGACTCCTAGAATTCTCTTTCAAGAGAAATGAAATGTATTTTTATACAAAATATTACAGGTGAATGAAAATTACTGTGAATTCTTTAAAATAAAATAGAATTATTTAAAATATTTACACAAAAATATTACAGATGAATGAAAATAATGTGAATTATTTAAAATAGTCAAGGGCTGGAAGTGACTCAAATTTCCTTCAATTGAAAAATGAATAAATAAAATGTACAGCACAAAATGAAATACTATTCAACAATGTAAAGGAAATACAATGTTGGGGAACCTCTAAGCCATCTACTAAACAGCAAGAGCTAAACACAAAAGACCACTTCTTCTGATTCAGTTTATAGAAATTTCTTTTAAAAAAGGAAGATCTGCAGAGCCAGAAAGTAGATCAGTGGTTGCTTGGGGTTAGAGGTGAGAATAGGGAATAGCTGTGAATGGATGTTTCTGGAATGTTGGGAAACATTCCCAAATTATATCATGGTCAAAATCACTTAACTCTGTAAATTGCTAATCATTAAATGTTATCCTTAAAATGGGCAAAGTACAAGGCTTTAAAATTATATACCCAAGGAATACTGTTAAAAGGGAAAGAGAACTTTAACTTTAATGAAAAAATTTCGGTCTCAGTGAGAGAAGATGCACCTAACCCTTGAGAGACTTGAGGCCCAGGGATGGAGGAGACCTGGAAGGGGATGGGGTTGTGGGAACATCCTCTTGGAGAAGGGGGAGGAGGAATGGGATGAGGAACTGTCGGAGGGCAGAACGGAGGGGGATAATGAATGACTGGACTTTAAAAAAATTAAAGATAATAAAAAAATCATAATAAAAAATTTCACCCATTATTTATTTCTTTGTTTCATTTCTTTCTCCCTCTGCTTAGGATCTGTCACTCACTTCTTCAGCAACCACTGTTGGCAGTGCCATCAGCTGACTCTGTCTCAGCAGCTTTTGCCGTGCAACCCACTCAGCGCACCCTGAAGTGTGAGCAGCAGCCTGAAGTGCTCACACCCTTCTCCACGGCAGTAGCTGGCGTGACAGCAATGCACATGCATGTTATGTAACCTCTGTCGGGTACTTAGCAACATTTTGTCAGTTTTCACATGGATGTTTCTGATGCTTTTTCTGATTTTTTTTTTTTACTATGGTTTCATAAAATGACTGTTCTGAAACCCCCTGGTTCTGTCTTGCCATCACAAAAGTAGAAGCAACAGCAGTTATCTTTCTCTGTTGTACAAGTGACAAAGATTTCCAGTCTGAAGTTGGTGGCCTTGCCTCCTCTCTCAAATCCTGCAGACCTGTGATGATGAATGAACATATCTTTATGCATTTTTGTTTGCATAAATGTCATTAAGTACAAATTGTAATTACAAAAATTATACAAAAGAGACAGGAATGTGTATAATTAAAAAAAATTCCACTCAATATTATCTCAGCTAAGCCCTTAAATACCTCTAATTTTTCCTATCTCCTATTTTCACTGGAACTATAATTCACCTCCGTCCTTACCCCTAAACCTGTCAGACGTGGCTTTATTTCTAGTGCCTCACTGAACACTTACCCTCACCCCACCTATTTGGGTAGCCCTCCGCCTTCACTCTTGCGAACATTGAGCTCTCTTCTCCCCAGTTTCTATATTGAAGTACTGCTACTAGAAAGATAGCATTTATAGACAACGATTATAAAGGAGGTAAGTGGCTTAAATAAGTTTACAAGTGTGGGCTCTAATTGAAGAGGACCATTTGATTTAGTCAGGGTTTCTATTCCTGCACAAAACATCATGATCAAGAAGCAAGTTGAGGAGGAAAGGGTTTATTCAGCTTACACTTCCACATTGCTGTTCATCACCAAAGGAAGTCAGGACTGAACTCAAGCAGGTCAGAAGCAGGAGCTGATGCAGAGGCCATGGAGGGATGTTACTTACTGGCTTGCTTCCCCTGGCTTGCTCAGCTTGCTTTCTTATAGAACCCAAGACTACCAGCCCAGGGATGGCACTACCCACAGTGGGCCCTTCCCCCTTGATCACTAATTGAGAAAATGTCTTACAGCTGGATCTTATGGAAACATTTTCTCAACTGAAGCTCCTTTCTCTGTGATAAGTCCAGCTTGCATCAAGTTGATACAAAACCAGCCAGTATACCAGTGTTCTTATAGAGGAAGACATATCTGAGAAATAGATACAAAAGAAGGGTCAAGTGAAGGTACAGTGGGAACATGGCTGCCCACAACTCCATGAAAGGACTCAGAGGAACCCAGACTTGCTAGCACCTTGATTTGGGATTTCTGGCTTCCAGAACTATGAGAAACACATTTCTGTTGTTTGGGCCACTTGGTCTGTGGTCGTTCATTAGGGAACCCCTAGAAGAAGAAAGAGCACACAGTTTGTTTATCTGTGTATTCTCTCCTGGGCTTTACATTAGATTAGTAGTTCTCCACCTGTAGGTCATGATTCCTTTGTGGGTTCAACAACCCTTTCACAGGGGTCCCCTAAGATAATCCTGCATATCATATATTCACATTACAATTCACAACAGTCTCAAATTTAGTTATGAAGTAGCAACAAAAATAATGTTATGATTGGCGATCACCATAACATGAGGAACTGTATTCAAGGGTCACAGCGTTAGGAAGGTTGAGAACTACTGCATTAGATCTGTCCTGTGCTCTACAACACCGTGCTCTACTGACTTTTCCTAGTTCTATTACCTTTATCTGTACCCATAGACAACTTTTGGCTGTTCTGTTACAGGCAGAATGTAACACGTAAGTATTTCTTCTATCACCAAAGATACCACCATTATATCACAGCTTTTGGAAAAAGGATTCCTGTGGGGAGTGGGGGGACTTCTTCAGTGAATATGTAAAGACTGGATGAAGTCCTGAGTGCATCTATATTATTGTCATGGGCTTGGCCATGTCAAGCGCCCGATGCCTCAACCTATGGTAGTGGCAAAGCCTTCCTATGGCCCCAGTGTGAGTATTTATGAATGACTGATCTATGTATACAAACACTAGCTACTGCAGCTTCCTTGTCATGACTGTTTACAAGCCTGGGACTGCTCCCCTACAGAGAACTGTCTTGATTAGCCAACACTTCTCCTTGTGCTGTATATATTAAAGGCACTAAAGTTCTGAGTTGTGTGGCATACTTAGTACCACTTTATCAGGGTACACACAACCCATCTGACCCCAGCTTTTCTATACTTGCATCTGTCCTTTCTTTATTCCCCTCCTTCCCCAGTGTCAGGTTTTCAGACTAAGCTGTGCAGGACAAGGAAGACCCCGTTCTCACTATTTCTATTGCTAGTTCTCACCTTCTGACAGAGATTTTGCTTCATTTTCTTTTTCATGGTTATATTATGCAGTTCTAGTCCATCTTCAAAAGTGCATGTTAAATGGAACCTCTCAGGGAAAAGGATAGCCTGAAAAACCACTATTTTATCCAGTGTAGAGAAACAAGATAATCACATGTGCTAAAGAGCCATCCTGCAAAGCAGAAGAGAAGTGCTTCAGGACAAGTATAGAGGAAGATGGTGTGCGTTCAGAGGTTTAAAATAAAATCAAGGAGGACTATGGGGGATTTGGAACTAAACAAAACTTAAAGGTGGGCCAGAATGGGAAGAAAATGTAGCAATAGGTGAAAATAGCGGCGAATAGCCATGAAAAGTGGGCAATGGTATTACATGGTAAACCAGAAACATATAATAAACATCACAAAGGAGCCAGTACATCCAGTCACTGGGAAATCTGGGTGGAGAGTTCTTGACAGGAAAGACAGCTGTCTTTTAATCTTTCAGGACAACTAGAGTGTCCCAAGTCTTGAGACTTTTCTCATAAAAAAAAATACTTATATCAACATTTTTTGTTTTTTTTATTGTCCTAGTTATGGTTTTGAAACCTCAACTTCCTGTATAAAGAAAGTAGAGCTAAATTCCACTAGTGATGTCAAGTTTCATTTTTCTTCATCTCTTCAGAGGAGATCAGCTAGTGTTAGTGAGATATCTGGAGAGATAACCCATGTGTACTTATAATCTGAGTCCAGTGGGTGATTTTCAAGGATGAATATGTTTATCAGCTCAAAAATCTGGGCATCTGAGGCCTCATTTCAAGGTCTTAAACTTGAAGATATTTTGTCAGAACACCAATGTGGGAAATTGCAGTTCACATCTACTCAATAATTATGATGCTTGAATGTAAGCAGATTTCTAAGGGCCATAGAACACCCTGACAGAGATAGGGAATTGGGATGGTTGGAGAAAAAAGGCAGAATTTTTAGGGTAACTTTGATAAGGTACAGTGCTTGGCCACTGAGAGATATTTAGTATCCTGGGCTATGAGATTGACTTGGGCTGTAAAAGAGCTCTGAGTGAAAGAGTTGGTAGTGAAGGTACTGGGGAAAGGAGGAGAATCTCTATCTGGGTTGTGAGTATGCAGACTGAAGTAGTGGTAGGAGTTTAGAGAGAAGTTGTGTGTCTATGTCTTTTAATAAGTAGACCTACATAGATGGGAATAACAAAAAGGAGTAAGTTATAATTTGTGTGTCATAAAGATGAGTAGAGTGGCTGGTTTTCTAGGGTTTGGAAATAATGTCAACTACTACAACAGAGATGGAAGATGGGACCATTGATCTTAATCATGCAATCAAAGCTGAATGGACAGTCCCAATGTCTAAAAATAATGAAATAGTCCTGCCTGAAACTGTGATGTTTGCTCTGGATTCAGTATTAGTGATGGTTATCTAGTGGGGCCTTCTGATGTGGGCATTGCCAACCTTCAGAACTCAGGAATTGAGAATGCTTGCTCAGAGTTAGGACTTGGAACAGTTGACCATCATTCAGGGGCTTGAGTACACCTCAACTTCCAATGTTTTTTAATTACACACAGGGCAGGTGTCAGTGGACCTTGTATATTAAGGCATGTCCTTCTTTGTCACACTTGAAGTGGGTACAATGGTGTTCTCTTAGGAGAAAATGGCTCTCTTAAGATATCCTAGGTATTCGAGGGTGGGGAGGTGAGGTGCGGGGGGTGTAGGTGGGGGTACACCCTCATAGAAGCAGGAGGAGGGGGGATGGGATAGGGAGTTCCTGGGAGGGAGGGGGAAATGGAGTAAGGGGAGAACATCTGAAATGCAAATAAAATATCCAATAAAAAAAATCAAAAAAAAAAAAAAAGATATCCTAGGTACCAGTAGCAATCAGTTGGAATTTGGCTTGTTGCTTACTCTCTTCCTTTCTATTATTAAGGCTTAAAGTATTTTTTTTTTCATTTTTCTGGATTTTAATAGTCAAATGTGGAGATTTGGTTCATTTCAGTTCCTTCACTACCAAGCCAGGTGGTCAGGGACTGCTTCAGTTCTCTGCCTTCTTGTCTGTGATGATCAGGGTGGAAAGGGACCTGCTGCAGGGAACCTTGAACCTTCAACTTCATGTTGCCCTTGGTCTCCTTGATCTTGACTGAGCTGACATCTTTCCACTGGGGTGTGAGTAGAAAGTCTTCGATTTCTCATTTTCTGAGCCATGGCTATAAGTGCTCCACGTTGGTGATTGCACAGCAGTGAGAATCCAGAGAACAAGGAAAAGCTTAAAGGCAGTTAGAATGAAGTCTTTTGAGGGTTATTTTTTTTTCTTTTGGAACCTTTGATGTTTTGATTTCTGAATATTGGAGGATGATGAGGAGACAAGTGAGTGTGTAAGTACTGTCTTCCCACTGTGGTGTTAGATCTAGGTTGATATACTTAAGGAGAGCCTCTGTAAGGTGGTTCTTAAGAACTTACGCACTTCCATCAGCCCTCTGGGTCATTTCTTTGACTGTTTACAGCCTTGATGTGGTCCCATGTTCTGCCTTTTTGCTGGGGTGTGGTAGATGGGTGTATTAGTTGGGTCTCTCTAGAGTCACAGAATTATGGAATGTCTCATATAATTAAGGGAAATTTATTATAATGACTTACAGTCTGCAGTCCAACTAACCAACAATGGGCAGCTGTGAATGGAAGTCCAAGAATCTAATAACTGCTCAGTCCACAAGACTAGTTGTTTCAGCGGATCTTTTGTACAAGCTGGAGTCCTGAAGAAGTAAGTTTCAACAGATGTGCAAGTAAGTGAAAACAGGCAAAGATGAGTGAGTCTTCCTTCTCCCAGTGTCCTTATGTAGGCCTCCAGCAGAAGGTGTGGTCCAGAATAAAGGTGTGTACCACCATGCCTGGATTTGGAACTTGCTCTGTTCCAGGTGGCCTTGAACTCAGAGACCTGCTTGCCTTTGTCTCTTGGAATTAAAGGCGTGTACTATCTTGGCTGTGCATATACTTTACATGGCCACTATGTCTCAAGATCTGGATGTGTCATCCTATATCAAGATTCAGGTCAGAAGCCTGTATCTTCCAGCCTCAAGATTTGGATCACAGGTGTGCCCTCCATTTCTGGATTGAAGTTCATTCCAGATGTAGTCAAGTCAACCAGGAATAGCCATCATAATGAGGAAATAATAACACAATTGCCCAGAAAGTCAGATTAAGTGAGGAAAAGTTTGGGTCTTTGAGACAGCTGTGAGGGAAAAGGAGAGCTTCCCACCCTGATTACCCATAGCTCTTAGAAATGGTAAGTCAAGATATACCCTTTTCCCCTTAAGTTGCCTTGATCAAGTGTTTTGTCTCCTAACACACATTATGAGACTAGGAATCTCCAACGATACTTTCCTGTTGGTTCTAGTGCTGGGTGCAGCCTACCTTTAGAGTAGTTAGTTTTTTTCTGGTAAGAATCATGGGGAAAATTAAATTTTCATTTGCAACTAGATATCAATCGGAGGTTGTGTCCACTTCTCCTTTACCTTTAGAACTTCATTGGGTGCAGACCCATTTAGGACCTGCATGCATACTGCTTCAGTCTTCTGAGATCCTATGCACATCAATTCTGTTGATTGAAAGGATTGTTTTCTTGGTGTCCTCAATTCCCTCTGGGCTTTTACACTCTTTCCACCTTTTCTTTAGCAGGGTTCCCTGAGCCCTGAAGGGGATGTGGATTTGATGGAGACATTCCATTTAATGTTGCAGGATATTTGATCATACTGTCAACCTCCAGTTGTATTATTTACTGGAAAAAAAACCTGTTTCTAGTTGTGGTGTGACTCACCCTTAGCGCACAACTTTAATTCCTTTGGCTGGAATACAGAAAAGCCCTTAGCACACACCTTTAATCCCAAACAATGAAAATAAAGTTAGTTTGTTGAAGGAAGCACACATGTTTGAAGGTGATGTTCAATTGTGTGGCAGATAAAGTGATAAATCAGAGAAGGATTTGACAGAATAGGATGTGCCCAACTCTCATGAGAAGAGAGAGGAAAAGGAGGATACTTAAGAGAGAGCAGGCAGAGAAAGAGAAAGAAGCAGTTTTAACTGGAGAGTTTTACAGAGACAGGTTGAAGAGTGAGCCAGAGACTGAAAGGGAGCTAAAAGATCAGAATATATTGCCAAAGTTAGTATGAGTATCTTGGAGAAGAATTTGAGCCAGAACAGCTGAGTTGAACCAGCCAGCCAGAGTTCAGAAAGAGAAAGGGTGAGCTTACTCAGTAGTAAGTCTCAAACACTGAAACCATTCTTGGCCTAGACTATAATTGTACAGAGGCTAGAAACTTCCAGGAATAGGCCTGGGTTAGCAGATCAAGACAAGAGGCCTCCAAGACAAAAATTATATTATATGAATAAAAGATACTATTACAATTTAGGGCAGAATGTTTCAAGTTCTCTCATTCTCTGAATAATGTCTGGCTTGTGGGTCCCTGTATTTGGTCTCATTTGCTGCAGGAGGAAGCTTCTCTGATGGTAGCTGAATCATCATCATACTCATAGACCTATGAGTACAGCAGAATGTCAGAAGGAATAATTTTATTCCTACAGTCTTTTAGTAGAACAGTAGTGTTTGGTTTTACCCTAGGTTGCTGGACTATCTGGTCTTGGTCACCCAAGCAGTGTCAGGTATGGGTTCCATCTTGTGGAATGGGCATTAAGTCAAATCAGATATTGGTCAGTTACTCCCACAAGCTTTGTGCTACCATTGTACTAATAAGGCAGGACACCATGGTAGATCAAAGGATTTGTAGCTGGGATGGCATTTATATTTCTCCTTGTATAGTATGTAGAGTACTTTCCATTATCAAAGATGCTAGCACACAGGGACGGATGTTCTCTGTAGGCACCAACTTGGATTATCTATGTTCAGTGAGTTGTGTAGGTGTTCTCTTCAGCAACAGCACCTTGCTGGCAGTTAAAGGGCAACCTTTAGTCTTGGCAACAACCTGGTTTGTTTGGGGGTTTTCTTGGGATGCCTTTGGCCAGCAGCTTAATTAGATGTAACCCAATCTTAGTAGTGGAAATTTCATTTGGTAACAAGAGATGTCCAGTTGAGGCTCTTTCTCCCCATTATTCGTCAATTTCATTTAGATTGCCTTCATATTATGTATATATTTTATGAAGCTTCTTCTGTATAAGGTTTCCATACCACTCATCAAATGGCCTTTAATTTTAGCTGTCTCTCCCCATTTCCTCCTCATCCTCCTCTCCTCTTTCCCACTTGATCTTCCCACTTCAACTCTGACCCAAACATTTATCATTATCTATTCTATTTCCCTTTCCTAAAAAGATCTATCTGTATCCTTTAGTACCTCACTCTATACCCAACTTCTGTGGTTTTACAGATTGTAGCTTGGTAATCATTGACTCAACAGCTAATATCTAGATAAAAACATGGATGTTAAGAACTGTAGTGTCCTGTTGGTGGATTTTTCCTTTGATGAGTATGTTGTACCCTTACTTATTTCTTTTGATTAGTTTTGTTTGAAGTCTGTTTTGTCAGATATTAAAATAGCTACATCAGTTTTCTTCTTAGGTTTATTTGCTTGGAATACCATGATGTCTATTCTTAATGTTAAGTGTGTTTCTTGGATACAGCAGAAGGATGGATCCTATTTTTGCATCTATTTTGTCTTTTTATTGGGGGAATCAAGACCATTAATGTTGAGAGGTATCAAAGAGCAGGTTTTTTGATTCCTGTTATTTTGCTATTGTGGGTGTGTGTGTGTGTGTGTGTGTGTGTGTTTCCGTTGCTGGTCTGGGATTGTTAATTTCCTGTGTTTTCTTGGGTGTGGTTATCCTCTTTATGTTTGAATTTTCCTTCTAGCACCTTCAGTGTGTCTCAGGATTTGTAGAAAGTTAACTTAAATTTGGTTTTATTACAGAATATCTTATTTTCTACAGCTCTTGTGGGTGTAAGTTTTGCTGGGTACTGTAGTTTGGGCTGGCATCTGTGGTTTCTTAAAGTCTGTTGAATATCTGTTCAGGCCCTTCTGGCTATTAGAATCTACATTAAGAAGTCATGCATTATTCTAAAGATCTGCCTTTATATGTTACTTTTTCATTTTCCTTGCATTTTAAATATTTTCTTTATTATGTAGGTTTAATCTTTTGACTATTATGAGCTGAGGGACTTTCTTTTCTGATCCAGCCTCATTGGTGTGTTTTATTTTAATGCTACTTGTATCTTGATAGGCAACTGTTTCTTTAGGTTAGAGAAATTTTCTTTTATAATTTTTTTGGTAAATATTTTCTGGGTCTTTGACCTGGGTATCTCTTCCTTCCTCTATTCTTATTATTCTTAGATTGGGGCTTTTCATAGTGTCCTAGATGATTCCTGGCTGACTTATGCCAGAATTTTTGTAGATTTAACATTTTCTTTACTGAGGTATCCATTTCTTTAATTGTATCTTCAATGTTTGAGGTTAACTCTTCTATCTCTTGTATTCTGATAATGAGGCTTGACAGCAGAACAGAGGCCTGTTAGTAGAATTCTTAGCATTTTCATTTCCAGATTTCCTCCAGTTTGAGTTTTTTTTTTTAATTGATTCTATTCCCACTTTCAAGTCTTGAACTGTTTTGTTCATTTCCTCCACTGTTAATGTTTTCTTATATTTTTTTCAAGGGATTTATTTATTAGATGAGATATAAGAAGACTGCTTAGATGGATGAGGAAACTGTGAGGTAGTGAGAACTTTCACTCATAGTCATAAAGTACAAAAAGAATGACATTTCTGCCACTAACTTCTGAGTTCTCCTAGGTTGCACAAGTAGTCTGTGTCCCCCCATCCTCTAAAGTGCAAATGATACAGCCATGCATCATAGGCTGTTGTGTTGCCTACACATTTATATTACTCCTAAAACCTCTGTGTCTATAATAGCTGTGTTGTGGTTCAAATATGAAATCTGCTGTGTAGACACTTGATAACACTATTTGGAAAGGTTATGGAGCTGTCTAGCCCCTTCCCAGAGAAAGGACCTCACTAAATCATCACATGGCATCGCCATCACCATCAGCTGTAATATCGGAGCCCTCAGCTCAGATGCTCTAAGGTTAGAACCTCCCTGTGACTTCCAGCCTACATGAAATGAAACTTGGTTTGGAGTGAGAATCTGCACTCTAGGGAGGCCAGACCCTTGCTTTACTGCTTCTCCATTGCATGCCTACCCCAGCACCCACAGAAGTCAATGCTCCCACTTCTAACACTCTAAAACCACCATCTTCCCAACACTCCCAGCACCTTTAGATGGTGCATGCCATCAAGGAGGGATTTGAGGTCATATGATCTGACCCAGCTTGTTCTCTCTGCTTCCTGAGTGTGGATGCGATGTGATCAACTAGCTTCCATGACTTCCATGCTGCAGCTTGCCATTATGGACTCTTTAGAGAGCTGGAAGCCAAACCAAGCCCTTTTTCTTTTGAGTTTTTTCCTCTAAATATCTATCACAGCAAGAGAAAAGGAACTAATATAGCCTACAAGGAAACACATTTTAGGTTCTTAAGAAAAAGATGAAAATTTTATTTAGGTTTATTTTACTGTAATTTTTTATAAAATAACTTTATAAAAGAGTCCATTAAGATATTATATAGAAAATACACAAAGGTAATATATACATTTCATAAAAATAGAATACATCTTGATAATTGCTTACAGAGTCTGTTACCACCATGTACAGTGTATTGACGTTTAACACGTTAACTTGAACATACATGATTTCAATAATCAAGAAATCTGTTCTATTACTATGTCTTAAAATAATTTTATTTGACAAAAAAAAATATGGAATGTAAAAAAGTTAAGGAGCTGAGTGAATAAATGGTTATACCAAAATGTCAAAGACCCATGCCATGGGCAATTATCTTAAGGGAAAGTAACTTTCTGATACCATAGTACAAGGTTCAGATGATTTCACAGAACCTCAGGGAATGTATCTTGGTGTATCTTGGGTATTTAATAAAGATAATCCATTTAGGATCAAACAAACTTTCTTGTATCTCCACTATATTCTAGAAAAGTGTTTCTTTTTTTAACCTTAAAGTGAAAGATGTATAAGTGTTATATCAATATTTTAAAAATTGTATATTATGGCATAAGCTTTTATCAAAACACATAGTAACTGGTTTTACCATTTTAAGAGTAGCCAAAATGCTCAAAAGGTATTCGAACTAGTTTTGTTTTGTTTTATTGTTTCCAAGAAAATGATCTTAGCTATTATGCTACTATACAACATCATTGACATGTCCTGTGAGCTGATCAGAATAATCCTTAGGAAGTAACTGCTCCAGTGTAATAAATAAAGAAAATAACAAAGGACTCTTCTAGAACTTACTTAAAGATACATGACCTTAGAGGGATCATACAGATACTTCAGCAGTACCAAGGAACACATACGTAACAGAGTACAGCACCATTTTCAAGTTGCCAAGATTGCAACTGTTCAAGAGATAGTAAACTGTAGAGGTCCTTGATTGCTAGATGAATGCAGTTGAAATATTTGGACTTGATTCTTGAGGACTTCTTAGTATGGATAGGCAGACACAGCTATATAAACTATGAATGTGGTCTGATACTCAATGGTCCCATTGGCACTGTAGGATAAAGCTCGCACCTTCATGCGGTAGGTCTCTGCCTCTCGAAGTGGACGTGTAGTGTACACGACTCCTTTCAGGTTTTCATCCCTTAAGGCAAAAGGAACAGCTGATTCCTCATCTATCATGAGGAAAGTTGTCCTGGGATGCATCACTCCATCCTGTGTGTATGCAACCAGCCGGATTAAATCTTGATTGGCGGCTATTCCAAACGGGAGGGAGACGAGTTTATATTCCAAGGCATATGGGCTCAAGGTACATTCCAAGTCATTGGGTGGACAGTTCTTAAGGCAGAACCTAAGTTAGATAATAAACGAGATGCACACAGTTATACACTCTGGAGCAAGATAAGATATGATACAAGTGATCATGACCCATGGTGACTCTTAGTCATTTGTTTACCTACAAATGTGGCTCTCCCCATGTCCTAAATCACTGGCTCTAAAGAGATACCAGGTAGGAAAAAAAAACCCAAAACCCTACTCTACAGTCAAGTATCAGTATTTCTGCTCTGCTCTATTAAAATCAGAAGAATTAAAGTATAAGCAAGGATACTTTATTTGTGTGTTTGTTTTCGGTGGGGTGCTGAGATTGGATGCAGGCTTTGTGCTTAACAGAGTACATGCTTCACCACAGCTCCTGAACACTCCTAAGAGTTCTGTCCTTAAAATGAAAAAGTCAGTTTTATCAACAAGTGCATCATACATATCTTGGAAATGAATACTTCCTAGAAAGACTATAAGCTACATTATGACATTCATCCTAATGCTGGCTGAAGATTGAAATAGGATATATAGCTATTCGGTTTGTTTTTCTCAGAATAATTAAAGGTCACTTGGAATTTCTAGGGGATGACTTCCTTTTAAACTTTTCTTTCATATTATTTTACATTAAAAACAATTTTCCCCTTTCAGAGCCCACACTAAGTCATTATGACATTTACATCATTTTTCTAAAGATCTAGAGGGAAAACATTCCAAAAAGGACTATTTTATGAAAATATAGCTCCTTTAGTCAAATCAGTTTTTAGATACTTTACAAATCTCTATATTTTAAACTCCCCCTTTCCCATTTCTATTCCTACAAGGTTAATTGCAGGCAGGTTTACGGTAGGTTCTGGGCAATACACATTGGACCATGCTACTTTAAATTGAGGCATTACTGAGAGGAAAATAAAGTGTGAACTCCAGTGAGCATTTGGTGATGAGCAGGGACTATCAAAGATAAACATTATCACTTGTTTTCAAGCATCTAGTTACCCTGGAACCTAGACAGGGTGGGGAAAACTAGAATAGTTTTTCCAGAAGTAAGAAGACTGTCAGGCACCAGGAAATGTGAGCAAGACATCACCGATGGCCAGACTATTGACTCATCCTTATTTCTCTCCTTCTCTGGATGCATGGCGAGTTGCCATAGCAACAAAAAGGGACTTCTTGGATCAGTTGACCTGCTGACAGTACTTACCAGCTTCACACAGTACAAATAGAAATGGGGACTTTTCAAAGAAAGATTAGCTCTGTATCCCATAGACCACTTTCTGCTGTGGGAGAGCCCTGGATGCTACACTGTGGACTCCATGATAGAAGCCTCATTCAGGAAGGCTTGGCAGTCATGAGTGATGGTTTGGTTTTCAGTGGCAGCTGCCTAATGAGTCCATCTCTTGTCCATTCTTAGAAGGAACATATGGTCAGTGCGTACCCCTCAGGGCTATTGACTTTCTATGAATTAAGCATGACTGTTGACAAGGTTATGTTGGTCAAAGAGAGGGTTTCCAGAAGCATGTCTGGGATAAGAAGGTGAAACATACCCCAAAACAGGATCCCGTTGGTAGTTGGGTGGACAGGGTGTGTCGATGCACTGATAGCTTCCTCTCATGTTGAAACACATGCGATTCGGCCCACAGCGCACATTCTGCTCCAAACACTCATCTACATCTAGGGACCACACAAAGAATACAAAGCATTGTTAGCTGGGGTCAATAAGGGCCATTGTAGCAGTCACTGGTCTTTGACTGGAATATAGAGAAAGTCATTTTTCCTTAGTCCCATAATAAGCTTATTTGTCACACCCAAGCTTCAGCCACAAAACAAGGAGCATGTTTTCCAGTCTATTTATTTCCCTGATTGCTCTGAGGACATTGTTTTTCTTTGATATGTGTTAAAAGTCAAAAGAAAAATGAGAGGTGTAAAAGTGAAGGGGGCAGCTCTTAAGAGCACTTGTGTTCGAGTTTGATGAAATGGAGCAGAATCGAACTGCTCTGGCAGCAGAGTGTACCCCCCAGCAGCGTGGCATGGGGATGTTCCCCGGAGTGATGGCAAAAGCAGGGTGGACATATGCAAGTAAGAGACGTTGTATTCTGTGGTTTCCTCAGAGTTAGTTAATGGAAACACTGATGTAATCAGATTTATTTTTTTAAAGCAACACAGAACTGAAGAGAACTTTCAAGCTTTCTAAAGATGTTTTTGTGCCATAATTTTTAATTCTAAATCTGTAACTGAGCACTGGAGGAAGATAGACAGACAGACATACACACACTCAGAGAGGAAGGAGAGAGAGATAGAGAGAGAGAGAGAGAGAGAGAGAGAGAGAGATTGAGATTTCTGAAGAGTATCCACAGAATTCAATGAATACTTTGAGGTATTTTTCAGAATCTGAAGTTATTATTTTGTCTTCACAGTGGTACCCTTCACCTGCCCAGTAGCACATGAGTGAGGATTTACACCAGTATGGAGGCAGGCAAGCTTTTCAGGGAATCCATTCCCACAGCCTCATTCCCCCAACTTTACTTTCCCCACATCAGTCTGCCTGAGAAATTCATGGTCTGGAGGTCTTTCACATCCCTCATCTGCCTTCCAGAGAAAGGCTGCATGAATCCTAGAGCAAATATATGAATATACTATACAGAAATAGGACATATTGCCCGGCAGTGGTGGTGCACGCCTTTAATCCCAGCACTTGGGAGGCAGAGGCAGGCGGATTTCTGAGTTCGAGGCAGCCTGGTCTACAGAGTGAGTTCCAGGACAGCCAAGGCTATACAGAGAAACCCTGTCTCAAAAAAAAAAACCAAAAAAAAAAAAAAAAAAAAAAAAAAAAAAAGGACATATTGATGAACCCAATGCCTTCCTAAAAAGTCATGGCTACAAACATTAGCAATTTAAAATTATATTTTAGTTTGAACAAAATATGGCTTTAGAGTTTTTCTGATAGTCAATATTTCAGTCCTTCTTGGCTGCCTGGAAATGGAAGACACAGCATTCTTCCTTCAAGAATAACTGAGACTATCCTCCTGTGCCGAAGGAATGACAATCAAATGACTCTACATAGCTTTCCCATGATGTGGTCTCTGCAAGCCAAATGAAGGGCTGTGGTATTCAGTTGCCTACTTGTGTAACCACCTCCACTTCATCTCCCTATAGCAGCTAAGTGCATCATGACATTTATACGGGACTAGGGTTCACGTTGTGAAGTGCCGTTGTGAACTCTCAAACACTTGGAGCAGTGTTAGAGAGAGAAAAGAGAGAGGCGATTCCAAGAGGCAATGTACGAGTCATAGACCACCGACATCAAGGTTGTATTATTTACTGTCTGTGTTTTGTATTAAAGTGGGTATTTTAGGTTTCATTACAACCATACTGTTTTCTACACAGTTATTTACAATTTAGTAATAGTATTCATAAAGTAAAAAAAAAATTTTTTTTTAAAAAGGTGTTTAGCTGGGTAGTGATGGTTCATGCCTTTAATCCTGGCATTTGAGAGACAGAGGCAGGAAGATCTCTGAGTTCTAGGCTAGCCTGGTCTAAAGAGTGAGTTCCAGGACAGTTAGGGCTACACAGAGACACTGTGTCTTGAAAACAGCAGCAGCAGCAGCAGCAGCAGTAACAACCACAAAACTGTCTAGAGAAATAAGAAATGATCAGCGCCTAGAATCATTTGTTCTGTGTAGACAACAATGAGGGGTGATGTTTTCTGCTCTTGATTTTACTTTACAATCATTTTTCTTTTCTTTTTTTCTTTTCTCCTCTTCTTCCTTTTTTTTTTCTCTAAATTCTCATTTTTAAATTATTTTATTTATTTACATTCCAGTCATTGCCCCCCTCCCAGTCCCTTTCCTATAGTTCCTCATCCCATTCCTCCTCCAAGAGGGTGCTCCCCTCACCCAGACCACCTCCTTCCCTGGGGCCTCAAGTCTCTCGAGGATTAGGTGCATCTTCTCTCAGTGAGGCCAAACCAGGCAGTCCTCTACTGTATATGTGCTGGGGCCTCAGACCAGCTTGTGTATGCTCTGGATAACTGGTTTTCTCACAATAAAGAATTCCAGCATAAACATTTCTATTGCAGCAGTCTTCTCTATTACCTCCGTGAGCTGATTTCTAATTACTTTTTTTTTTTTTTAATCAGATGAACATGTTTTATCTCTTTGACAAGTCGAGATTGTCTTAAAGAGGGAGGGAAAAGACCTTGAGGAAAAGACCCTGAATTTCTTATCTGAGTTTCATTTATCTTTATTTCTCTTAAATTTTGTTGCAGCTTCAAAATTTTCTTCATCTCTATTTATATTAAATTTTTTCCAGACCCCAACTTTTCCTTCATCTCTAACTTTGTATGCTGATCTTACACAGCAGCATGGAGTCTAGTAGGCTGTGGGGGCCACACAATCATGTTACAGGACAGTGTGTGTGTGTGTGTGTGTGTGTGTGTGTGTGTGTGTGTGTGTGTGTAATAAGAGCTGTAAGTATCATAGGTCCATTGTTTCACTATGAGTTTATAAAGAACAAGAACTTAGAACTACACTTAAGTGACATGAAAGCAGAGGAGACTGTTTGGGGGGAAAGGAGAAGAAGGAATCAGTGAAGGGAAGGGGAGGGGGTGGGGCAGCTAATGAGGGGAAACTATGAGCAAAAGGCCTGGTACATGTTCATGAAAACATTATGGTCAAGCCCATTGTTTTGTAGACTAAAATTAATAAAAATAAAAGATCCATTGAAGTATTTCCTACACATGGGAATTATTCATATTTCCCCACATTATACATTCAATTCAAACAGTCAAAAGTTAATACTACCTCATACACATTTGTACTTTGCTAAGGTCATTGGATGCTTCAAGCAAATGTGAGAACTATGTATTGACCTGCAGGTCTGTAGTCTATGTTGAGGTAAAGCCTCTGTCTTTAGTCCATGCTAATGTCTGCTTTCCATAGGGATCAGAAGTACTTAATACTTGGTCTGCTTGTAGGCATGGGGCCCTTCTTTATTTGTGGTCTCCCAATTCTATTCACTGTTCTTAAAAAGGAAGGCCAAGTACAATACCAAAAAGGACAAACAGAAATCAATAAAGCAGGGCACGGCGGCACACCCTTTTCATTTCAGCACCCGGAGGGCAGAACAGATGACTACTGTGAGTTCCAGTCCAGCCAGTGTTACACAATGAGACTTTGTTTCAAAGAAAGAAAAATTAGAGGACTAATACTCTTGTCTTCTATAATGGATTAACTGATGATGTCTGCCTTTTAGTAAACATTGTAAAACTATCATAGAAGAAATCAAAGTGGAGGCCATTATATAAATATCCCTGCTACAAGAAAAGAATGGCAAACTGAGCTGAAATGATTTTATATCAACAGCATTAGGAAATATGATGGATTTAAGCAATCGCTTCTGGATACTTTAAAAATAATTCTGGATAAATACTCTTGGTACATCTGCAGGCACCAAGCCTGACACTATTAATGATGCCATGTTATGCTTGCAGACAGGAGCCTAGCATGTCTGTCCTCTGAGAAGCTCAACCAGCAGCTGAGACAGATGCAGATACTTTAGCCAAGCATTGGACCGAGGTCAGGGACAATTATGGAAGAGTTAGGTGAAGGATCAAAGGAGCTGAAGGGGATGGCAACCCCATAGGAAGACCAACTCGACAGTATCAACTAACCCGGACCTCTGGGAGCTCCCAGAGATGAAGCCACCAACCAAAGAGCATACATGGGCTGGTCTGTGCCCCTGGTACATGTGTAGCACAGGACTGCCTTGTCTGGCCTCAGTGGGAGAGGATGAGCCTAACCCTGTACACACTTGATGCCCAGGATAGGGGAATGAACGAGGTGGGGGTGAGTGGGTGGGGGAGCATCCTCTCAGAGGCAAAGGGGAGGGGTATGGGGTGAAGAAGTCTGGGAGGGGAGACTAAAAAATACAAAGTATAATTAACTTGGACTCTTGATAAACATGCTCCATGTGTTTAAAAACATAGAAGACAGAACTCTTTTCAAATGCTATATAATATTAAATTTTCTTCCTTTAAAAAGCATATTCTTTTACCGATATTTTTCAAACAAAGCATTATTTGTCATGTATGAAAGTCTATTTGAGTTTTCTTTTTCAATATTTGTGGTGCATAAAATCAGGCTGAGTTTCTTTGAGTTTTTCCTTTTTGCTTCTCAGTCAAATCTTGATTGGTCACACTTTTTATGTTTTGTTTTTAATTTTACAGCCCAATGACTTCCACTTTTGACAGGATTCTCTGTCTTTGTTCCCTATGACACTGTCCATTGTAATTTCCCAGCTCTTACTGACACGGCCATTAGAAATATATAAAGCTTTTAAAAAAAAAAAAAAAAAAACAGGCCGAAAAAACAGCCTCTTGCTCCTTGTAAATGCCTCAAAGACTTTCTAAAGCTATAAAGAGATTCTAAGCTATTCCTTAGAGTAAAGAATTCTTTAAAAAGGCAGAAATGTTTTCTCTGGTGTCTTTTTAAAACCACAAAAGTATGTAACCCATTTAAATTGCAAACACTTCCATGACACCTGTTTCTGATTTGTTCATAGTATTTTCCACTCTGTAGCACAAGTGAAGACTGAAAAATGTTTTGAGCTAAATGAAGGCAATTAAAAAAATCCTGGCAAGATTTAGAAAAGAAGGAAAATCTCTCTAATGAGTGTATCATATAACCCTTTAACTTTGCTTAAAAAATTTTGTGGTTCAGTTGGTAATTCTAAATGCTTTGGTATTTGCCCTGCATCCTTCTTTGGTTCCCAAGACAGTTGGAAGACGGGTAGTTGTAGGTTTGGGCATTGGTGCTTTCTCTCTGCCTCTGCCTCTCTGCCTCTCTGCCTCTCTGCCTCTCTGCCTCTCTGCCTCTCTGCCTCTCTCTCTGCCTCTCTGCCTCTCTGCCTCTCTCTGCCTCTCTGCCTCTCCTCTCTTGCCTCTCTGCCTCTCTGCCTCTCTCTCTCTGCCTCTCTGTCTCTCTCTCTGTCTCTCTCTCTGCCTCTCTGCCTCTCTCTCTGCCTCTCTGCCTCTCTGCCTCTCTGCCTCTGCCTCTGCCTCTGCCTCTGCCTCTGCCCCACCCCCTCAATATTTGAGACAAGAGCTCGTTATAAAGCTGTAACTGGCCTTAAACTGACAGGGCTCTGCCTGCCTTTGCCTACAGAGTGCTGGGAAGAAAAGGCATTTGCCACCTAACCTAGTGACATTGATGTTCTTTTAGAAAGATGTCTGCGCTATGTCAGTTCTAAAGTATAGAGATTCAGCACTTACACCCCACCCCACCCCCAATCCAGCATGTGCTGCCTGCAGTATTCACAGCATCTCAGGAAAGATAAGAGGCCACTGGAGAGCGTACAATTTGAGATAGTGTTACCTCGGGTCTTGACGACACTAGGGTATTGGGGTTCACACAGTCACTTTAAGTAGGAGTTTTATTTATATACATGAGTGGGAATTATATCTATATTGCTGACTCAAGTTATTCATGTAGGGTACATTCTTAATACTGTTTAGTGATTGGTGGATGACAGCAAAGGCTCTACTGAGTTCTAGCTTCTTCTCTAGCCCCAGCAACCTACGCGGGCCTCAGACAGTGGGAAGGGTGGGGAAGGGCTGGCTCTTGCTACATCAGGTAAAGCCATCCCCTCTGGTCCTGGCTTCCAGGACACATCTTCCACAGGCTACATTCCTCTCACGTCTTTGTGAAGTTGAAAAGGAAAATTCAATCTCAATTTTATGGCTATTGTAAAATGTTCTCATAAAAATTTTATTGGTATACTTTTCAAAAAAGGATATAGTTTGTATATGACAGAAAAAGAACAAAATTCAGAGGCATATACCATGGTTAGATTTTGTTTGTAAAACTGAGGGAGGTTTCTTTGTAATCTATGTATATTATAATAACAATCAAGAAAACACTATTCTCTTCATGGTTTTCACACAAAATAAGGAAATCTGGTGATTGGTAGAATTTTTCCTTTCTATTTTCACTGCGCTTTGCCCTCTGCTTCACTATAGAACCTATAAGTTAGTATGTTGATTTATTTACATTTGTCTGCATTAGAATGGATGCTACCAAGTCATCTGTTGCCATTCTTCACTCCCAGCAGAACTGGTATGTGGTTGAGTCTTCATTTGGAGACTCAAAGAATGAAGAGATTATCACCGTTTCTCTGCTGATCGATCTAGAGATAGATCTAGAGGCTGATTCTTTACCTGTGGTCTCTGATTCCACTCACTGTTCTTAAAAAGGAAGGCCAAACAAAAATAATACCAAAAAAAGGGACAAACAAACAAAAAGAGAGAAAGAAAGCTGGGCATGGTGGCACTCTCCTAGAGAGAAACTGTAACAAGAGAAAATAGAGTAGTCCCTCCCATTGCAGTCAGTATATATACAAATCACGCTTCTCACTTTCCCTTTCACCTTTGCTAAATGGTAAAAAAAAAAAAAAATGTTTGAAAAGAAGTGTTCCCTTTAAGCTACAAATGTCTTCAATATGAACTGGGTTAATGATTCTTCAAGGAAGACCACACCAATGCCTCGGTCATTTTCCTTCATTCAGTCACCTCTCTCTTGTTTTTCCTACTTGCAAAAGTATTGTTTAGATCAGTGGTCCTCAACCTGTCTAATGGTGTGACCCTTTAATACATTTCCTCATGGTGTGGTGACCCCCAACTATGCAATTATTTCATTGCTACTTCATAACTGTAATTTTGCTACTGTTATGAATCATAATATATGATGTATGTAATATGATGTAAATGTGTGATATGCAGAGTATCAACCCACAGCTTGGGATCCACTGGTTTAGACACACATCTGACCAACAAGTATGAAAGAAGAGCAGCTAGGAGAGTACTTATTTACAAAATCTTCTCATGTTTTTCACCATTGTTTTGAATTTCAGACTCAAACAATGAATATTCTAGTGTCTTCTCACCTTGGCACGTTTTCCCATTGAGCATGAGTCGATAACCTGGTGGGCAGACACATTGGTAGCTTCCGATCGTGTTTTTACACTCGTGTTGGCAAGTATCTCTGTTTTGACATTCATCAATATCTGTTTAGAAAGAAAACAGAATGTATAGTCATGCCAAATGCAAGTGGGATCTGTGACACAGCCATCAGTACAAGTGGCAGGCATAAGACAGAAATACTTGTGGCTGGTTTTACATTTATGCTCTTAAAAGTGCTTAGGGCTACTATATATCATGTCTGTTTTTAGTGACATAAAGACTAACTATATTACACGATGCACTACACTAATTTATAATGTATGAACATTTCTCTATTATTTTATATGCATATATATATATAACTTAAAGCCTCAACTTTTTCATTTTTACTGTGTTGCTAAATTACATTAAAATGACAGGTGGGACAGATCTGCATAAGATCTGAAACCATCTAAAAAATTAACCTTTTGCTAAAATGGTAAAATTTACCTGAAAATTTCTTTTTTATATTAATTTGAAAAGGAGGTATCTGCTTTAAAATTTTTTTATTATTTTGTGTGCCTGAGTATTTTGCCTACGTGTATGTCTGTGTACCATGGCTGTACACTGCATATTGGAACCAGAAGAAGGCTTTCAGTCCCCTGGGACAGGAGTTACAGACTGTGTGGGTGCTGGGAATTAAACCTAACTCCTTTGGGGAAGCAGCCAGTATGAGTAACCACTGAGCTAAATCTTTAGTCCTTATTTTTATTTCATGTGAACTTAGATCTCACCCTGCCCGGCCCTCTGCATCTTCTCCATACAATATCTATACAAAGCTTTCCCATATGCAGATGTTTTTCAAGTGGAAGTGTTTCCATTTTTGTGAAAAATACTTCTCAACCTCTTTATAAAATGGCAAACTACTAGTGGCGGATTCATGTCTATAGCTGTGCTAAGTTGGGGAACTCATCTAATTTCCCAAGCTCTCAGTCAATTCTTCCGCTAAAAGGGAGCGTGGAGACCATCTATTCTACTTTACGGGTTTGTTGAGAGATCCATATACTGCAGTAAGTAAGAAAACATGTATACAGCACAATGTGTGTGTGGGGGGGTGTTTCCTGCTATCATTAAAGTGAAAAAATACACACACTAAAGTAGAGCGAGACTAGATGATAATTCAAACTCACTGTCTACTTTTGGATTCCAATGGTCCCTGGGAATACACTCATCAGTGGGACGTCGAAGTATATGACATGAAGGGGGAACAGGAGGAGAAAGGGTAGGAATAAAGCAAAGACGAAGTGAGTCTGCGAGATGACTCAGTAAATGGATCTGCTCAGCACATGCCGAAAACATAATTGTAATGATTCAAAAATCTGTTAATGATAATATTCAGCAAATATTCATTTCCCATGATTATGCATCATTTTAGTTAGCCAAAGTATTCATCTCATTATTTGCGTGAGTTATTTTTGTCTTTTCTCTTTAAATATTTGCTTTAATCTAAAACAACAACAGAAATTCAAATGATTTTGAACTTGAAGTCGTTCACACGGAGCTTCACAACATATGGACTTTAAAATGGCACAGTGTGACTCCTGCTTTCAGAACTGAAGCAAAGTTCATTATTGCTGTTAAACCCTGGGATCAACTCTTTACAAACTAAAATTTGCTCAAATCTAACAAGATTCCACAATGTCAATTTAATCCTCTGGTCTGTCTATCCCGGATGGTTAATTAAAGGCAGTCAGCGTTTGTTGTAAGTTGCTTTTGTTAGATGATTCCAGAGCTGTCTGCAACCTTAGTGTGAATATCTTTATTAGCCCCAATAAAATATTCACCATATTTTAAGAAATATCTAAGACTCCTCACTGTTCCCCCAATGAATGGAAAGATCCATACGTGATTGATACTCACTCTAAAATAGTTTGAACAATGCATGCCTATCAAAGGAAAACAATTTTGATGCACCTTAGTATTGGTGTATTAGAAACATCAAGAAAGAAAAACTTCATTAGACTCTAGTATGATGGAGCTGCAGTTATAAGCGATAATGAAAATAGGGAGTTGGGTTGTTGGCAAGAGAATCTTTCTAAAGCTGTTGTCCACTTTCAGTCATTAGAGCGCAGCAGTCAGGTGATGCCTGGTATGAGGGTGTGGTTTAGTTCAGTTATAGCATGGGCACAGGCAATGATTTTTAGGCAAGAGAATAAAAGTAGACTAGAAATAATGAGTTTGTCCAAAATGAAGGCAAAAGTGGGAGGATGGCAGGCTACAAAGCACTGTAGTAAGAATAACTGGTCGGACGACACCTTTAAAGACAATATGTTACTAAATGAATAGTGAATGTTTTGATAAGCAAAGAGCCAGATCAAAACTATAGCTATGGAAAGCTGTCAAACACTCAGAGCGTCGTGAGATGCAGAGAATTAGCGATCATGTGGTATTTGTCCACACTGGACCAAATGTACGGCACTGCTAATAAATGTATTAAGTTTGAAGCATAAGCCATTGACAGTGTTCACAGTTCTGGAAGCTCATCATATAGCAAAGTTAACATATCCATAAAGATACAGTTTAGCTACACTGGATAACTAGAAAGAAAAACATGAATGCAGTAATAAAGTATGAAGCTCAACTTTTCAGGAAGTCTGGTGGATACAGCTGAGACTGTAGAATAGGAGAATCTTGGTCCACCTAAAGTTGAGCATGGAAGCATGTCAGAAAAATAATGGGATGGAAAGAGTAGAAAAATAAATGAAAAACATCAAGAGAAACCTTAAAACACTAAAAATGTTTAAGCACAAAGCATATATCCCTAAGGACAGGCAACATGTAGAACACTGTAAGAATATGATTATCTAATGGTCTTTGAAGAGAGCTTCAAGGATAGATGAATGGTCTGGTCTAAGGGTCTTTGAATATTGATAGGAGTTCTTTCTTGCCTCTCTCCTTTCCTGTTTGCTTTCTTTTACCATCTAACAAAATACTGGGGCTAATTGCTGTTTGCTAATTCTTCTTGTTGTCTAGCTCAATGGCATGCAAACTGTAGATACCGACCGAAATTGAGTTAAATCTATGGCAGATGGCAATGTTTACAACTTAGCTGAAAATAAGAACTCAGTTCTTCAGTGGAAAATTATAGTTAAGTTTTACAAAATTAAGTTACTGGCTTATGAGTTTAGATAAAGATACCGAACACACATATTTCAAAGCAATAGGTCCAAGTTGCTCTGGATCACATTATTTCTATCCATAAACATACAAAATAACCTGACTGAGAGATTTCATGGTAAGACTAAGGACAACAGCCAATAGAATGTGGGTTGTTTCATAGAACAGTTGACTGAGTTATTAAAACTCTCTAAGCCACTACTTTTGCATCAAACAAAGCTATGATGCTGATTGTTTCATATTATGTGATGATGTGTGTATCTCCCTAAAAATTCACATCATGGATGCCACTGACATTTATATCTATGTAGGATTTAATTCAATAACAGATTTCAGAAAGAGAAACAATATAACACAATAAATTATTAGAATGCACACATGCAAATACATCATTTATTTGGATAGTTTGTAATTATCCTAGGTGCCAGAATAAATGTCAAAAAGAAAAGGCTTTGAGTCAGTCCAGCCTTGAGATCATATGCAGTTCAGTGCACCAAACACAGGTGCTATATACATGCTTAGATGCCAGAGAAATGAGCTCATAGAAAGGAAATTCAATATGGCTGACATTTACCTACACATGTTTCATGGTTTGCCTCAGAGCCTTCAGGGCAAGTTTTCCTAATAGTCCTTCTATTCCTGGAGAAAGATGCTCTGCTGTTCCTATACTCTGAGTAGGAGCTGTAGAGCTGTGAGTACTGTCTGTAATGCTGCGGAGGTTGATAGTCGCTTCTCACAGGGGAGAACCGCTCAAGGTTATAGCTACTGTACTGAGTGCCATAATCCGACAGCCTCTCCAATCCAGCGCAAGATTTCCCATCCCCTAATAAATGCTGTCCTGGCAGACAGATACACTTGAAGCTGCCGGGGCTGTTGGAGCACTGATGAGCACAAGGTTTAGGTACTTGCTCACATTCATTAATGTCTGCTCGTGTGCCATGATACATAAAAGAGAAAGAGAGAAAAAAAAACATAGACACACACAAAACAGGGATAAACAATCAGTCTGGGAAACAAAGTAAAGACATCATATTACTCTCCAACAGTGGTGCCAAGGCTTGGCCCATGCAGTTATGGATACACAGAAAGAGTTTGTGCCTCTTTCTAAGCACTGCCTCATATGCATATGTTTTATTTAAACATCCACACGTCAACAGGTGGCCCAGGAAGCAAGACACTAGTTCTGGGAACCCATCTGCTCTGTCCTTTCCTGTTATGGACTTGAGTCCCAGTAGGCTGTTTCAGCCTTGCCCCCTTGACTTCAAAGCAAAACCAAGCTTGGATGTGTATCTGCCTGGGATAAGCTGACATGCATTTTTACATGTAACATGTAAGATTTTCATTTACATATTTAATCTTATTTTAGGCTAGCAAATACAGTAATGGATTTAATTAAGGAAATATTGTAACTCTCACACATAGCTCTCTGAATTAAAGTAGGTAGGGACAGGCTACATTATTAGAAATGTTTTACCTTCCTTTGAGAGTAAAGATGCACAAAGTATGGAATCCAAATTAGTGTAATTTTTAAAAAAATGATTTATTTTTTTTTATTTCATGTACATTGGAATTTTGCCTGTATGGAGGTGTCAGATCCCTTGGAACTGGAGTTGCAGACAGTTGTGAGGTGCCCTGTGAGTACTGGGAATTGAACCCAGGACCTCTGGAAGAGCAGTCAATGCTCTTAACGACCAAGCCATCCCTCCAACCCCCGAACTAGTGTAATTTTAATGAAATAAAAATTATTTAAATATTTCTATTTATCTCCTAATAAAATGGTATCTGAATACTTCAACAATTTTCTCTTTTTTTAAAAAAGATTTATTTTACTATTCTTAATTTTACTCATGTATGTTTGTGTTTCTGGGTGCCCTCAGAGGCCAGAAGAGGGTACTGGGCCCCTGGAGCTGGAGTTGCAGGCATTTGCAAGCTGCTTGATGTGGGTGCTAGGAACTGAACTTGGGTCCTCTGGAAGGGGGATGAGTGCTCTTAACTGCTGAGCCATCTCTCTGTCCCTTTCTTCCTCTCTTTTGGCTAACAGATCCTTCAGATGTATTTCTGGCTTTCCTGGTTATTGATGCTGAGGGAAATACTAGTATGTTTATGTCTAGTTTTTATGAATCTAGAAAGATCTAAAAAGTAAATATGTTTATTTACTTTTTATTATTACACACAATAATAGTCATTTGTCTTTATATGTGAGACTGTTGTCTTTCCACCCGGATCATGGCCCTCATAACTTAGTCCCTCCATAGCTGCAGGAGGGCTCGTTTCCAGATGAGAATCGCCTCACACCACGCCCTTTCTTGTCCTCTCATTGCAGTTTAAAGATGGTCTAAGCAATTTTCTCTGGCTGCTTTATCTTCTGCCCAGCTGTCCTCCGACAGCCCAGGCCTTGTGGCCATCTCTGAGTGTGGCCAGTGTGCTCCTGTGTGCAGGGCTTTGGCCTGTTGTACCTCAAGTACTTGCTCAGACCTTCACACACTGGTTGCTCCTTCACTCCACTCCTCCTTCCTTCCCTGGCCTTATCTGGTTTTATTACATTGTTTATCAGGACTTGAAATTGTACCCATATTTATTCTGGGAGTTCCTTGCTCCCCATGGAAGGTAAACACTTGAAGGCAGAAACTTGCTCTACAGTGTTTAGTGGTAACTCCCCACAACCAGAACATCACCCAGAACAAATTAGGAGGTGTCTTCCCCTAATACTCTTTGTCTTATTGCCTGACAACTTTAAAGCTCATGATTTTGGCTTGGCCGGTTGGCCAATGAGCTACCAGTATCTACATGTTTCTGTTCTCCAATACTATGGTTATAGGCAAACATGGTCATGTCTAGTTGGTTTTCTTTTCTTTCTTATCTTCTTTTTTAATGTGGGTGCTGGGGATTCAAACTCAGATCTCCAGACTGCACACACAGGCACCTTTACCTACTGAACATCACCCTAGCCCATATTTATCTCTCTATAGACATTTTCCACTATCTGCCTTCCTTTATAGTCCATTATAACTAGGGTGGAAACAACCAGCAATTGAATGAATTGAATGAGAAGTTTATAGTATAGTGAGTGGAATACAGTGAATACTGAATATTGTAGACAATATAATAATTATAAATTTACTTAAATTGTGTTCATGTTTTACTCTTATGCATAAGTTCAATACTACATATAAATATATTTAATGCATATATGCAAATAAATAAAATGCATATATACAAATGTTTATGTCATGTGCATACAGAAATCATAAGATAATCATGAGGACCAAGTTGCCATGGCTGTTATATTGGAAGTTCACTTTGATATATGCATTATATAAGAAGCACTCAGGAAATGGCCATAATATTTCTTGAAACACCAATATAAATTGAACTCAATGTCAAATCAAGTAGCAGTAAGTAAGCAGACTATAATATGACTTACTTAATGAGTTTATATGTCTTCTATGTGTAGCAGGAGAACATGACCACACGTTTCTGGTAAGGTTAGGTAACTGTATCATGAGCTACATTACTCTGGGAGTGTTTTTGTTAACTTACCAACGCAGGGTCTTCCAACGCCTTGGGACCGATAGCCCCTTGGGCATGCGCACCGGTAGCTGCCTCTTGTGTTCTCACATATTTGGTTATATCTGCACTGATGGGTTCCATCTTTGCACTCATCAATGTCTACAGACATGGAGGTAATAAAAGGCAACATTTCTTCAGACCTGACGTATTCATATATGAAACGCACATTCTGCTGATCACCAAAGTTTGTGATTCTGACCATGTCATTGAGATTGTACTAAACTAGGATTTAGGACTTGGTGGCAGAAAACTAGGGTTCAAATCTCAGCACTGCCACTATGACCTGGCCCTCCCTACTCGCTTGTTTCCCACTGTGGGAAGAGTTTTGCTCTTATCTTTGTTTTTGGTTTTCCTTCCTCTCCGTACTTCTCTATAATTCCTTTCACTATCCACTTGTCTTAAAGGTCAGTGTAGGCAGCTTCGCAGTCACAGTGCTACACTGTTTCTCATCCCAGGCTTCAGCTGCCAGCAGGACAGGTGTCCACTTCATCTTCTGACCTGCACTGCGAAGCCAGCATGCTCCAGTCTTACCCTTACTTTCTTATTTTAGCAACAGCACTCCTTCAAAGTCACCATGGCAGCTAATACAGGTTCATCTTTGAGTTAGTTTTGCAGTTGGGTAGTTCTGAAACCTTCAACTGAAGCTATAAATCTCTACATTTACATTCTGATTGGGCTGGACTTCTGTTGCTTTTTATCCTAGCATTTCAATACGTGCCATTTCTAATGGTCTTAGATCAAATTATAGAGTCAATATTCCTAAAAAAATACACACAGCTGTGAGCTACAGTATGTGGTGCTCAGTGTTGCTTGCTACTCCCTTAAGAAAAACAGTTAGAGCTAAAACGTACTTCAAAAGTGGTAGACCAGTATCCACCTCTAGACGTTCTTAGGTATAGAAAGCCTTAATGGACCCCAAATTATCAAAAAGGGCTCAATATTCCAAGTCCTTCTGAATACAAGACTTTCTTGCCTTTGCCTTCCTGCCATCAACACAGTTAACAGTCCAGTTACACTTACATTTAAATGAGACCATCTCTACAGTGGTTTTGAGAGCCATGCTTCTTACATATGAGCACTTTCTTGGCCACTGTTCACTTTTATTTGTATCTTTTATGGTGATTCCTTTTGCCTTGAATAGTAGAGTTTTCCTCTTACTTTTGACAGGAGAGTAAGCCAAATTAACTTGATTTTATTTATTATTACATTTCCTTATTGTGTGTGTGGAAGGCACTCACATGCCACCACACATGTGGCAGCCAGAGGACAACTTCTGAGAGTCAGATCTCTCCTTCTACAATGTGGGTTCCAGGGATTAAACTCAGGTGGTCAGGCTTGGCGACAGGAGCCTTGATCTGCTGACCCATCTTCCTCACCCTCCCCACCTTTTAAAATTCTTTGTCTGTAGTTTCTACTTTTACCAACTCATGCAAGCTGGTGCGGAATAGACATACAAAGAATAAACTTAGAAGAAATATGACTTATATTCTAAGTTGCAACCAATGCCATCTGGTGACCTTTGTACACTGCTACAGAATAGACTATAAAGAATAAAGTTGAGGTAAATATAATTAACCCATTTTTTCCTTGATTTAATATTTAAAGCAGTTGTGGAATATTACATATTTTGAATAAATATCTACAAATATATTTTTCTTGACCTTGCTGTGAACTTCTAAGCAGATATACAAAATTTCAAGTTAGAAATGACATGATTTACAAATACTAATTCATGTGGACATTAAACTTTGCAAAAAGTGTAGGATGGATGGGAGCTCAGAATGGTCATAACTCCATTTGTGTTTCTATTTCCTCATACATCATTAGGTTAGGATTCTAGAGCTCAAGTTTACCAGGACTTAGAGGAACTGATGGAGAAGGATTTTCTTGTTATCTAAGTTTACATCATCATCTTACTCTCGAATAGATTCCTTCTTTAACTTGTTGGTAGTAAAGAGTTCTCTGTTGGGGAAATCGCCTGGCACTCACCAATGCAGGTCCCATTTTCAGCCTTGGTCATTCCACTGGGGCAAAGATCAATGCACTTGTAACCACCGCGGGTGTTCTTACAGTGCTGGTCTGGTCTGCACACATTCTGTCTACATTCATTACATCTTGATGACAGAACAGAGGTAATACAGACAAAGTAAAGGACTGATTCCACTTCTCTGGAGAAAAGATTCTTTTGGATTTTAAGGTGATTATACATCAATATATATGTGTATTACACAATTGCTGCACATAGTAAAAATGCTTAAGTCTAACAAGGTATGCTAACTCACTTTAAGTCAGAATGACAAACTATTGTTTCATAGAGCTGTTAGCCATGCTTGTTACTGTCCCTACTAAAACAAAGTGATATATTATAAAATTAATGTGTATATACACACATATACATACACGTATATATAAACTTAATATATATCCATACATACATGTATGTATGGCTCATTTGGCAAGAGTACTGGCTGCATACAAAGTGGAATTACCAGAACTCACATAAAATCCTAGGTATGGCTGCATGTGTTTCTATAACCTCATCACTAGAAGGAGGCGGAGACAGGAGGATTGCTGGGACCTGTTGGTTGCCTTGTCTAGCTGAAAAACAGTGAGCTCCAGGTTTAGTGAGGATCTATCTCAAAGGAATAAGGTAGAGAGTGATAGACCAGGCTAGTCATCTGATATCCTTCTCTGGACTCTGGACATGTGCATACCAGCGCACGCACACACACACACACACACACACACACACACACACACACACACACCGGAGTTACAGTGTCTTACCAATGCATTTTCTGCCTTTGAGTTGATAGCCAGCTTCACATCCACAGTGGAAACTTCCTATGACATTGAAACACCGCTGGTGACAGGGGCTGGACTCCTGACATTCATTAATATCTGTTAAATGAACCCAAACTTTCAGTATACGTTGTTAGAAAACACAAGGTAATTCACTCCAAATGTTTACTCATACACTGATCTTGATCATGTTTAAGTCTCAAATTAACTTCATGTCTTCCCTCCTGGAGCGTCTGCTACATGATTAATGTTTGTCGCTGGAAAGGACTTCTTTCTCCAATCCTTCTCAACATAAAGGTTTTTTTATGGTTCAGAACTAAGTTAGTCCAATTCTGGCCTGTTTTAAGTATTTTACCATGGAGCCCCCACCTCTGTTTCTAGGAAGTTTTAGCTTTGGAATTTTGCTGAAAGGCTGGAATGAAGGTAGAGGAAACAAAACAACACAAGGCTGAAGGTCTTATACATGGCCATGTCCCTGTCCGTGTTGCCGCTCTGACCAGGTTGATCACGTGTCTGACTTATCGTCTTCAGCAGCTCTCCTGGCCTTGTTTGCAGTCACTGCCAAACTTGTTCCCACATTACCAGGCTCATGGTGGACAGAGGAGGAGAATGCAGTCTCTGCACTCGTCGGCACTTTGTACCCTTCCTTGCCCTTCCTTCCTCAGTGCCAGGGGAAGAGAGAGAGGCGGGGGGGGGGGGACGCCCTTCATAAGAATTCTTCCTGCTCCCTCTTCTGTCCCTCTGAAGCCTGCCTTCTCTTTTCTCATCATCACGAGGACTGGAGTGCACCAGCTGCTCTCCTCTTGTGGAGATTTGAAGTCCTGTCTTTCTCTTTACCCCTAGGCACAGTTAGGCCTCTTCTACGTAACACAATCCCTCTCCTAGGTCATACCTCAAGCCCTTCCCTCTTCTCTGTTGTTCAATCCAAATCCCCCAAAAGAGCAATTGCCGTATGTAGGCTCTTTAGTCTAAAAGTTGTGTCAATATTTCTTTTTTTTTTTTCAATTTTTTTATTGGAAATTTTATTTACATTTCATATGTTTTCCCCTTACCCCATTTTCCCCCCTCCCTCCCAGGAACTCCCTATCCCTTCCCCCTCCTCTTGCCTCTATGATGGTGTACCCCTACCCACCCTCCCCCGTATCTCACCTCCCCACCCTCGAATACCCCCCCCACGATGTCCAGCCTTCATGGGACCAAGGATCTCTTCTCCCACTTATATATAGCTCCCTTGCATATATAGCTGGAGCCATGGGTCCCTCCCTAAGCGCTCCCAGGCTGGTGGTTTAGACCCTGGGGACTCTGGTTGGTTGATATTGTTGCTTTCCTCATGGTGTCGCGAATCCTCTCAACTCCTTCAGTCTTCACTCTATCTTCTCTGTTGGGAACCCCGTGATCAGTTTAATGGTTAGCTGTGAGGATCTGCCTCTGAATATGTCAGACTCTTGCAGACCTCTAAGGAGACTCCTGTCAGCATGTACTTCCTGACATCCACATCAACGTCTACCTTTGGTGACTGCACATGGGGTGGATACCCCAGTGGAATGGTCTGCAAATGCCCCCCCCCCCCTTTTTTTTGGACCTCTTTCTTTCTGAGATCTTCGAATGCAGCTCTTGAGAGGCACAATGTGTTAAGTTATATATGTGCACATACACGATCAAGTACTTTAAGATATTTTTCTTAGTGTACTTTCACTCTTTTCTTCTAGAGCATGACCTCCTACCCTTTTCACATTGGTTGATAGCAAAGGCAAATGGCATTAAGAACCAGAAATGAATAACATATCTCTTTTGTGTGCATACACATGTCTCTACCTTCTTTTCCTTTGATTATTCTTTGTTTTCTATTCACATTATTTTATATAAGTTATACATGATTTTTTTATAGCTCATTGTTTTCTCATCCCTGCACAATGGCTTATGGTAGAGGGGAATCACGCCCCCTTCTCTTCCTACCATTTACTTTGAGGTCTACTCTGTTTTGCCTCTGTGAAAAATCCTGACACCAGCTTTATTAGTAATTGCTAAAACTTTGAAGCAACCATGGTGTCATTTAGTAGGCAAAAAACAAAACAAAACAAAAAACCAAAAAACCAAAAAACCAAACCAAAAACCAAAACAAACCAAAACAAACAAAAACCAACCAACCAACCAAGCAAACAAAAAAAAACCACCAAGGTGAGAAACATTTAAACCACAGTCTATTACTTGACCCGAAAAGAAATGCATTGTGAAGCTCCATTGTGTCTATGGAGGAGCTTAATTACTAAGCAAAAGGAAAAAAAAAAGCCTACATACTAAAGAGGCTACATACTGAAGAATTGCAGCAATATAACATTCTAGACAAGGGAAAGCTATGGAGACAGTGAATAATCAAATCATATGGAGAGATGAACATATGGAGATCAGAGAGTTTTGGGACTGTGAAACTCCTTTACCAGTATAGACTTGTGCAAACTCATAGAATTCCCAACACTGATAGTGAGCGTGTAAGTGGAGTATGGACTTTAAGTGGTGGTGTCTTAAATCATCAGTGTACAATCATCAAATGTAACAAATGCAGCACAGTGCAGCACGGTGCTTATAGCGGAGCGGGATGTGGGTCAGTGAAGGGGGATTCAGGAAACATGTGGCACTCAACTTTCTGCTAATTAAAAATGACCCACTTTAAGTTTTTCTTATATTTAGGAGCATATGTCTGCATGTGGGTACATGCATGTGAATACACATGGAGGCCAAAACCATCAGATCCCCCTGTAGCTAGAGCTTCAGGAGGTTGTGAGCTGCCCTGCATTGTTGCTTGGTTCTAAACTCAGATCCTCTGAGAGAGCAGTAGATGCTCTTAATGGCAGAACCATCTCTTTGGTTAGTCTTTTGGTTAAGTTTTCCTTTAAACTTCACACTGATTTAAAAACAAAATGCCTATTAAAACAACATAAAAAATGGTAGTCTGCACTGAGTCTTTGGCAATGGATACTATTAAACTGTGTTGTATGATCTGCTCTCCCAAATGGTAATAAGCAGATGGTATTCAAAAGCACTGTGCTACAAATATTGTGAACAGTCATGAAATATCATACCTCCATATGAACCTGTCAAGCATCTCCACTTACAAAACATGGAAACTCAGGAAGTCTTGTGGAAGAGTTGGGGAAGGATTGAGGTTGGAGGGGACAGGGATTCCACAGGAAGACCAACAGAGTCAACCAACCAGGACCCTTGGGAGCTTCTGGAGATTGAACCACCAACCAAAGAATATACATGGGCTGGACCCAGCTCCACCCCTGCACTTTATAGCAGATGTGCAGTTTGGTCTTCATCGGTTCCCCCCAAAACAGGAGCAGGGGCTTACCCTGACTCTGTTGCCTGCCTGTGGAACCCGTTCCCCCAACTTGACTGTCTTGTCTGGCCTCAGTGTGCCTAGTTCTTCAGTGACTTGAGGTGATACAGTGAATTGGTACCCAAGGTGGACCTCCCTTCTCAGAGATGAGGGGAGGAGACATGGCAGGAGGAGGCATGTGTGGGGGGAACTAGGGAAAGAAGGGGCTGCAATTAGGATGTATGTGAATAAAATAAATAAATAAATAAATAAATAAATAAATAAATGGAAAAAACATAAATGGTGACTATCCATATTTAAGGTCTGAGAGAGTGGAGTCCCACTATCTTTATAGGTTTAGATTCCTTTCCTTTTATGGGGCGTCTGTCCCTTTCAAAGATTCAGAAGGTCTAACTCTTGAGGTTAGAAGAAGGGCTTGTAATAATCATGAGGACTGGAATTTGGATCCCCAGTACTCACACAAAAGCTGGGTGAATGTGGTGTGGGTTGGTGTGGTAGTTCACTTGTAATTCTAGTGCTTAGAAGGTAGAGACAGAGGATCCCCAGGGCTGGCCAGCTAGATATACCAACTAATTTAGTGAGCCCAAGTTCATTGAGGGATTTTGCCTCAGTAAAAAAAATGTGTCAAGAAATTGTTAAAGACACCCAAGGTGAACCACATGAATCTGCACACATGTGCACAGACACTAGTACACCCACACACATGTGATCTCATGTACCACATATATGTACACACATAGTACACACACACACACACACACACACACACACACACACACACACACTATACCTTGACAGCTCAGCCCATCAGAGGTTCTTCGGAAGCCTGTTCCACAATGAACCACACAGCGATAGGATCCTATGGTGTTGTCGCAGTCCTGACCAGCACGACAGGTATGTCCACCCAAAGCACACTCATCAATGTCTACAACAGAAGGAGCCATGAAACTGAGGTGAGTTGAAAATATAACTAACTTAAGAACTTGCTGTGAAGCGTGGGTTAGAAACTATATGATATCTGCAAATATCAAAGAATAAGAAAGACGGAATTTTAGGGTTGAGTCATTTAAAATGAGTTAGAGAGGTGACGAACTCGCGGCATGATGTGATGAATGTATAAACCAATCACTGGATTAGAGAACATATCAGTTAGGTAGCTTTTAACAAGCCATTTGTTCTCTGAGTTCTTCAGGGAGCTATCCCAGGCATCCCTAATTTCTGAGTGCCCTTTTAAAGGCAATGGCTGCCCAGGGTTCTTTTTCTTACTTTCTCAGGCCTTCCCTGTTTGTTGCAAAGCTGTGGGCAGAGGATACTGCCCTACCATGTTTTTCCTAGGTAAGGTTGTCTTGGTCGTTGGATATAGTTTTGATACTACCTTGACAGGTTCTCCCGTCTGCAGCTATGGTGAGGCCTTTGGGGCAGGAGCAGTAATAGGCTCCTATGGCATTGTGGCAGATATGGGAGCAGGGATTCCCAGCTGTGCATTCATCTTCATCTGAGAGAAGAAACAAAAAGGCCCGTCAGTGCGCACAACTCCTACTTCCTAGGGGCTGGTAAAGTCCATGAAAATAAGCATTTCTAGATGCTGAGGAATTGATCAAATATAACAGAGAACACTCTAAGTGGCAGAGAATGGGATTACTATGACGAAATTAACTTGAGGTCTCAGAGTTGCTAGTGAATACATGTTTAGACTTTATTCTAACACAGAACTGATAGTTAAATTACAATGTACATTTACTGTTCTCTAAATGTAGTCGCAACTCACTCTGCAAAGACGGAATTTTTAAGAGATTATCCTCCTTTTGCATGACAAATCTGGACAACAGAGGTAAGGGGAATGTTCTCAGTCGTCAAGGCCATTACTGTCAGAGCTCAGACTTGAATACAGTCTAAACACCACCTCTCGCCAGCCCACCACATTATACAGGTCAGTGGAAGAACCAGCAGGTCATGTTGGCACTATGTATGCCAACATGAAATCCTCAGCCATTTACTGAGCTGTGATTTCCTGCAAGGGAATCTTTTGCAAGGGTGCCTGCTGGGACAAAGCTGGATCCATGGTTACTTATGGGTCAGTTATCTGTTCTGTCCCATGACAGAGCAGTTCCGCGGTTAGATCTGTGTTTGTGTTGGATCACTGAGAGTTCACACCCATTGAGCCACTGGATTAATTGTCTCTGTTCACTCTATTCTGTACTTGGTCACAGTCTCTGATACACTAGACTGTGTCCAAATTGAAGGCACATGGGCTTTGTCATCCCACTTAACCTCAAATGCAGTCTGCCACTCGATGCTAGGCAATCTTTAGCAGTGTATGAAGCTTCTCTACGTCTCCATTCCTTAGCTGTCAAGTGGAACATTTCTAGGCAGCTGCGATGCTTAAATGCCTAGGCAAATGGCAGCCGACGTCTATTAAAAGATAATCATTACTCGAGCCGGACAGATGGCTCAGCAGGTAAATGTGCTTGCTTGCCTGATGACCAAAGTTTGAACCCTGGGATCAAATGGTGGAGGGAGACAACTGCAAGTGTTCTTTTGGCTTTGAGCCATGTCATGCCCCCTTGCACAGTAAATAAATAAATATAAAGGAAAGATAACCATTGCTGACACCATTTACAAAATGAAAATATTTTATCCATTCTTATACTTACCAGCACAAAAGGGTCCAACTGAGTCTAAGAGGAACCCAGAGGGGCACTGGTTACTGCGATCTCCTACCCAAGAGAGAAAAGCACAATTAACAGACTCGTTAGAACACTGGCACTTCTCATCCCAGTATGGCCTTCCCTGGGAAGATACACGAAAGAAGAAACAATGAAAAATACAGTATTGGAAACAAGCAAGAAAGGAGAACTTCATGTTTTTTCAACCAAGAGGTAAGTGAACGAGTCCAGATATTGTGAGCAAGCTGACACTGGAGACATTTTCTGTTGAAGCAATAAAAAGAAAACAAAATAAGCTACTTTATAATAGCTAAAGAGAACCCAAGATAACTGTGTGTTGGGCACAGCTATAGGTGCACCGCGTTGTTCCAACCACTGGTAGATTTTCACCAAAGGAGGAAGGATGTTGTGTGTAAGCAATTGAAGTCCTTTGCTTCAGTGGGAAAATCAACATTCTAGACAGAAGTGCCCGTTTATCTGGTCTTCTCCAGTTACAATGTTGAGACTCTTGGCCAAGATTCTATGTATGACTGTTTTACTGTTCTGAGCAATTGAACCAAGGCAGGTTGAGCTAGAACAAATTTAAAGTAGCTGTCAGAAAAAAAGGTCACTGAAAGACTCTTTCCTAAGAGCATTCCAGCCATCGGGAGAGCAGTGGGAATAAGGTGGGTGGAGCAAAAACATCCTTGGCATGTGATGGCTTAAAGGTCACCATCTGCTTCATTTCATTTAAACCACATGACATCTTTACTGCTGTCATGCTATTAGGTGTTCAGATGACGATTCTGAGAGTAACATATTATAAGGTACTTAAGAGCAAAAGCTAGTGTGGGCAGGCCTAAGAGGAAAGCCTCATTGGCTTTCACCTGCTGAAGTGGTTATTACAACTTATGGTCAGTTATTCATACATTCCTACATTCTTTAAACTTAACCAGTATTGTGTAGAGTAACATGTTGGAAATAAAATTTGCAAAAAAAAATCATGTCAAAGAAATATAATTAATTATCATATAGAAGCTTTGCATTTTTGGATTTAGTCAGGGGAGATATTTTTCATTAGACAATATTTGTGGAATTTTGCAAGGAGGAGGTTTCTTGTATGCCACCATGTAAAGAGGACTATTATAGTTCATGGAGCTGGGTGTGGTGGCTCATGCCTGCAATGCCAGCACCTGAGAGGGCAAGGAAGCACAACAGTCTATTTGAGGTCAACCTGGGCTATTACAGCGAGTTCCTAGCAGAAAATGTTTTAAAAAGAAGAGCCCAGTGAGTGGGGGAAATTTCAACAATTTCGTGATGTGTAGGAAAGACCTGACCATTTGCTCCTTCCTCTGAAAGATGTTGACGTACCAAGGAGGCTGCGATTACAAAAGCTTTGAATGTATGTACCACATAGCAAACATTTTCACACAATTTAAATACGGAACCTATTATTTTAGGAATACAACTATCATGTAAATTTGTATCTTATTGTCCTTCATGTTTTTCAGACTATAACAAAGGATTGCTTAAAATTACCCATCCACTGAGGAAGCACATTCGGATTTTACTGGTAAGTTTTGGCATGGGGCTAGTTTTCTGTTTTCAAAAATTCTCATACTAAAGTAGATATTTTATTATGAAACATTTTCATTTAATTATTCCTTTCTTTTCATGTGTATGCCTGGTGGATGTATGTGTTTGCACACGTGTGTGTGTGGGTATACTTGTCTGTGTTTGAGTGTGTAGAATCCAGATGTTGATGCCATGATGTTTTTCATCAACCTCTGTTAGCTACTGTATGTATGTATGTATGTATGTACGCATGTATGCATGTATTTATATATTTATTTACTCCTGAGATCAGGTCTTTCTCTCTTACTGAACCAAAAGCTTGCCATTTTTACTGCATTAGTAGGCTGAGGAGCCTCCAGGATCCCCTTGAATCTTCTCTGCTGAGGATACAGACAGGCGCCTCAGTGCTTAGCACTTAACTGGGTTCGGGAGATCCAAACTCAAGTCTTTATGCTTGTAGAGAAAATGGTCCACTGAGATGTCTCCCTAGCTCCATCTTTATTGATTTTTTTTTTAAATTTGTGTGTACATATGTGTTGTGTGTGCCTGTGTGTCACAGTGCTCACATGGAGGTCAGAGATCCACCTGGAGAAGGTGGTTCTCCCTTTCCACATGTAGGTCATCGGGCCTGGTGGCAAGTACCATTGCCTACCGGCTGTTGCATTGGCCACTTGTTCTTTACCTTACAGTAAAAGTAGATTATTTTGAATTATGGCTGTGATTTTCATCAGGGGATGAAGATAGGAGAAAATACAAAATATTTGTTTGTGATTATAATAGTGTATTATAATAGTAGACAATTTGAAAGTAAATTTCCCTATAACTATCAGTAGGAACAAACTGTTTCAGTTTATTGAAACATTGTATATTTTCCTTCTGGTTATTTTAATTAATCCATACTTAAAATGTTAAGTGTGAAAATATTGAGTAACAATCACCAAGCTTTATGAATAAAAGATCATTTAGAGAGCTTATTTAAGATGTAGATTTTACACTGAAAACACGGCAAGGTGCCAACTTTAAATACCTGAGTTTGATATTGAGTTGGAACTGACTCCTGCACGGTGTCCTCTGACCGCTGCAAAACTGCTGTGGAATTCGTGTGTGTGTGTATGTGTGTGTGTGATTGTATATTTCCATACAATCACCCAGTTAGAAAATGCAAACTGTATACGTACACAGTGCCTTTCAGTCATTATTATAAATGTGCTCCTTATCCCTAGGATAAACTTGCAATGGTGCCTAGAACATGACAGGCACCCAACAACTGTTTGTAAAAAAAAAAAAATGAATTTGTAATAGTTTGTAAAAAAAACTATTACTTGAAACTTATTTCAATGATTCTTTAAGAGATTATTAAACACGTGTCATAATTTACTATTTCATTCATTTCCAGTTTCTAAGATATCTATTTATTATTTATTTTTATTATAAAGAATATTTGGTGAAACCTCTAAAATAGTCATGCCAGGCTGTTTCTGTGACAGATTTTGAGCATAAAAAATTTGTTGAGTAACCAGGAATGCAAGTCTGCCCCCTGGTGGTTACTGAGCAACTGCAGGCATGTAACTTGAAAGTCACAGGACACATAGTTCAAATGTACTCACATATCATAGAAACATACAGGCAAGGACTGCACCAAAATATAAACATATTTACTAATATTCTGGGATTCAGAATGCTCAGCAACAACCTCAGAGAGGGTACAAAGATGTTCACCTGGCTTTAAGCTTAGCACTTAATGTGTTACATGTTAACAAGCCTAACATGTAGAAGTATACTTACACACCCATTTCATAACATGTAGAAGCATACATACATGCCCATTTCTGTCATTTCACTTCCTCAAGCATGTCCAACCTTTTGATGCTTGCAACATGATTTACTCCTCTACAAAGCTCGTGATCAAAGCTTTGCAACCAAGCGACCTGAGTACTGGTGCTACAAAGAACAACTGAGGGAAGTTGTGTAAACATCGTGGGGACTGCTGAGAGAAATCGGTGAGGAATGAGCCTTGTTTGTAGTCCGCTACTACTGTCATGCAGCAGAGAAGAGCAGAGCTTAACTCAAATGAAAAGTAAAACGTAGTCAACATTCTACCTGGGTAAAAAGATCTTTATATAAAAAAAACTACACAATTGAGTTACTCTTCTCCCCCAAATAAAAATAATCAACTAAAAGACCAAAAAACCAAAACACTTCCAAACTCCACAGAATATGGAATTGACTGTGGCAGTGGTTTTGAAGATGGAGAAGGAAATTTGGGGACCAGACACTTCAAGCAAATGCACATCACAGGGCACCACTTGGATCGAGATGTGGGGCTGTCTTTAGACAATGGAGAACACTTCAGAAACCATGTGCTATATGATGGCTTCCACGAATAAGGAATGATAGTATTGCAACTATTGCGCCACAGTGTCTAATAGCCACCTTTACCCAGGGCGACTAGATGTTCTCATTTTTTCCTGGAAAAATTTCATTACAAGACTGACCCCTTTCTCATAGGAGTCTTGGTTCGGATGATAAACTTTATGGCCGCATTACTAAGTCCTAAGTGGCTGTTAAGGCGTATCCATGTGAATTCTTTTGTTTTCCCATTTTTTTCCCTGTTTTAGCTCTGCTTGACGTGCAAGTTGAGCCTTCCCAACTGACAACATCAACATATTCAATAAAGAGAATAAAGTGCTTGAAAGAAAGCTGCCTTGAAAATCTAGACATTTAGGACTAGTTTAAGCTGGGATGTACTTTACATCAGTAATTTTGAATTTTGAAAATTCATCGATAAACACAGTATTTAAAAATGGACTTTATTACCTAAAGGAAAATCATTCAGGTGGATAACATTTAATCCTCTCCAAGGATATGGGCTAGAACCTTGCCGGGTTGCTTAGGTTCCCTGAAGAGGCATCTTGGTAAACTAAATGCAACCGAACAAGCTTTGCAAGGGCTTACCTACAACAAAAACAAAGAATGTAGTACATACGAACAACCCAACTCTAGCATGTTAGGTCTGGGCTTTCATATCCCTAACTTGAATGGCTTCAAGGCGCCTATCTTTATGGTTTTAAAAAGAGTAAGACGACAGCACAGATCCTTGGAGTTTTCCTTAATTATGTTACCTTTGGAAATTGAAGCGTGGAGTTTAAAACCCAGTGTCTCCTCTAGTTGGTTGTAGTCAGACTCCACGGAAGATGCGTGAAGAGTCTCTACTAAGAAAGGCATTTTCCCCCAGGCCTGATCATAGGAAATGGTGTGGTTCCATGTGTAGGGCACACTGATACCATCGATGGTGAACAGCCGGGTTGAGTAGGCATAGAGCTGCCCAGGTCCTGTTTGAATGTAGTCCTCGGTGTAATCCTAAAGTAAAGGATTTGGGAGTCAACATTGCACCTGGCATTTTGCATAGTGAACAGCATATGAGGTATGCTGGGGAGGGGGAAGCCTTAGAGATTAACAATGGAGTTCTGAATAAGACTGTAAGTACACAGTAGTGTTCTGGACACAGCTCTTAGGTTGATCCTCGTCATTAGAATCAGCTTTGTAATTTACCGTCACAATTTGTGATTTAACGAGATACTGAAGCCGTGAGCCATGAATAGAGCAAGCCGTAGGAGGGTTATGTTCATCACTCTAAGCTCTCAAAGTATTGCTTTCATTTCATTCAAGTTAAAAAAAATTGAAGTAAAAATATAATTACATCATCCCCCCCTTCCATTTTTTCGCCCCCCTCTTAATGGATGCTACACAAGAACTTATTGTAGGAATCACTATTCCGTTTTTTAGAGGAAAATTTAACAAGTGGCTTAAATCAGCACAGCAGCAGTTCTGGCTCTAATACACCAGGTAATAAAACTACTCGGAGAGCTTTCAAAGCTGAGCCCTGGAGAGTTTTAAGTAAAGACCAGATGGTTATTTATGACCTCGTGGGAGTAGTAATTTATCTCCGGAGCAAACAGTAAGAACCTAAGAACTCGGTGCTCTGTCTACAGGGATTCCGTTCGTCCTCCTCACTGTCACATGACTAGCCATGATGCTCTTGTAGCACGTTACCTTCACACTGACTTCAGCAGGTGAGTGGAGCTGCAGCACATGGCCGCTCACAATGACATCAAGCAGCAAGGCGCCGTCGGAATCTAAGCCCCGGGCCACGTGTGTCATCCGCAAGACCTCTCCTGGGGATGACACAGCATTCATTTCCTCAGCAACGATAATAATAGTTATTATTACTATTATGCATATGGTCTATGGAAGCAGAGGGAAGATTGATCTAATATCATAATGTTATTTCAGATGTGAATAAATATGTCAGAGAACTAAGCACAAAGATTTTTCAGTTAAGAAAAGGCAGGCTTACTGAGTTGTCTTCCAAAAGTCTTTCTATGTGGCCAAAGCATTGTGTTTGATTATGCAGAAGACTCCATATTTTAGACTCACAAGGAATAATTAAGCATTTCTACAAAATTGCTGCTTGTGAGATGAGGCAGGCAACTTCACCAGGGACCAGCAGCGCCACAGACTTAGATACAGGGTTGTTTCTGCCAGAGCTTCAGCAATATGGAAAAGTCATCTTCGTATGTGGATGGATACCAGGGGCCACTTGCTTTCTGTGCTGATTAAACACTGGTTAAGGAGATACCTCCCCCCCCATCATTCTTCACCAAAGGTCAATCCCACCAAGGCTGGCTCATTCCCAGGAGGCTGAAATGGAGCTTTGTAATCACTTTTGTGGACACTGGAAGGGTCCCAAAGAGCTAATGCCCAATGATTAGGACAGAAGCAGAGTGGAAAGTGGCAGTGTGCTCGGCTTTGCTTCCATCTGTTAGATAGAGAATCACCATAAGGCACACGAGCTGATTCACGGTTAAACATGAAACTTGAGTTAATAACAACAATTACTTATCTTCCTTCCTTATTCATGTTCTAAATCCCCTCTAAGGTTTAAAGAAAAAAAGGCACAGAAAAGAAGAGAAAGGAGTCTTTGGAGCATAAAAATTACTATTCTGCTTGAGGACATATGGTTTCTTACAGACCTTGTCCTAGAATTCACTGACAGGAAAATAAAAAAAAACCCTGCTTTTTCATTATGTGTGTTAGAGTGCACAAAAAACTCGTAATAACTTTGTGTGTGAGAACATGTACCATATTTTTCTTTTCTTTTTTCTGGTTTTTTTTTTTTTTTTTTTTTGTTAGAGCTGAGGACTGAACCCAAGGTCTTGCGCTTGCTAGGCAAGCTCTACCACTGAGCTAAATCCCCAGCCCCGCAACATATTTTTCTTAGTCACCGAGTTTTATAGCAATCTTTCTATATATATGTCTATCTTCGTCTTTCTGTCTGACTTCTCTGCCTATATGTAACTATCTAGTAGAATATTACATTCACCTGACACTAACCAGTTGCAAATTCCACTTGCGTCTCTCTTTGAAGACTGCATTAGTGAGAGTAAAGCCATTGACTGCTTCCCCTATTTCCTTTGCTGTGGTCCAGTAAATGGGATTTAGGATAGAAATGATCTTTCTCATTGCTGGACCTAGAGAAGAAAGAGAAACAGGGTGACAGAGCAAAATATTTACAGTCAGTTATTGTCACAGTATATTTATTATTCATTAGGGTGAGCACTAATTGACTAATTACAAAGTCAATAAATCTCTGTGTATCTTTTTTACTAGCATATATTAGCTATACAGAATACTGGGTTTCACTATCACATTGTCAAACATGCACTGATGTACTTTGATGCTCTCCCCAACAGTTTCTCTTAGGGATAATGATGAACAATGTATTGCATCATATGTATTATATCATATTAGCAATGGCTTAAGGTTTCATCTTTTAGAATTGTTAGGTGAAACTAAGAAGATAAAGAGTAAAGTATGTCTTTAAAAAGGCATTTAGGCATTTATAAAGGCTGGCAAGTTGGCTCAGTGGATTGAGGTGCTGCCAAGTTGATGACCCAAGTTGAATTTCTGGGACCCACACTTTGGGAGAAGAGAATTGATTCCCATAAGGTGTCCTCTGACCTCCATGTACATGCCATGGTACACACACAGATGCACACACATAAATAACAACTCGTTAATTGAACATAATAACTAAGTCTATTAAAATTTTCATAAGCACAGTGACTCACCAAGACTGCGAGGCACATTGGTAATTTTGGCCTGTATTATTCTTGTATCAGAGTTAGGGCTATCTGTTATTGTGGCATTAAGGAAAGCGATTCCAAACTCAATATCATTAATATTCCCAATAACACTTCCTCTGGCTCGCTGGGGTCCACCTATTGGGGAAATAAGAAAAATCCTGGATGAGGCAGCAATTCCATCAACATTACATGAGGGAAAGGAAAGCCAATATGCAGAGATGCTACAAATCTTTTCGCAGACATCAAAAGAGTACCATGGCATCCAAGTTTGAAAGTGAAATTAATAGGCTTTTAAAACATTCCACTTTTACATAACACCCATCATCCCCATAAATCTAGCATCCTTCCAATCTGTACACATCTTAGTACTGTTTCATAAGCCAAAGAATACAGTATGTCCATTCTCCCAGTCTAAATAAAGCATGCGTTTGTTGATTGTGGTGACCATGACTACAGCGAGGTTATAGACAAAGTTTTGTGTGGCAGTAAACACTTCATATGCATTCACTCTTTTGATCCTACCAACAGTACTAGGGAGTAGCTTCCAATAGACGCAGCTTTCAGACTGGGCAAAGCTCGGAGAAATAATGCAGCTTTATCATCATCACAGGTCTAGAGAGACAGAGGACTGAGACACACTATCTTCTTGGCTTTAAAACATGTTTTGGAGTAGGGGCCTATTTCTTCACTTAAATTGCTAATTTACAATTGTGTATATTCAATGTGGATGCTGTGTTGCTTTAAAATATGTATGTATCAAGGGAAAGGCAAAATTAGCTAATTACTACATCCGTCACCTCATCAATCGGCTGTTTTCATACTTAAAACCTATTCTGTTATCACTGAAGAATACTGTATAGTTATGGGGAAATGCAACATGGAAGCAGACATAGCAGGGCAGGGGTTACCGGGGGCCAAGGGTGAGGGCAGAGGCCTGAGGGCATGCTGCTCAGGGCTATGAACTTAGAGAAGAGGAATACAATGGACCATATCTACTATAGAACTGGTCATTACTATTGATAATACAAACCTATGTTCTTTTATCTACTGCTTCTATGTGCAAAACAAGGAAAGATCTCACCAACAAAATACCACTTAATCCTTGTTACAGGTCACTGCCGGCATAAATGTGATATATTGTCCACTCTAAATCATTGTGTGTGTGTGTGTGTGTGTGCGTGCGCGGGAGTATGTTGTATGTATGTATGTGTGTATGTATGTATGTATGTATGCATTACTTCCTTTGGAGATGGTCTCAGCAGTTTTGAGATATAGCTAGAACATTCTTTATTTTATGTATCTATCAGATAATAATTAAATTGATAACTATATTACAATTTTGATAGCATTGTAAAATTCATACCAAAACAATCTGATTAAGGACAAATATGAAAAGTTCTTCTTTCCTTGGTCCTGAGCAGGGGAAGAGAGACCTGGTGGGCAGCATTGCTAATTTCAAGTTTCTGGATGATTACTGACAAGCATGGCTTCTATTTTAACTGAGGAGCATGAGTTCCAGCCCTGAAACAGATGTTTCCTCAATCTGGCTACCTGGTTGGTTCCTGAAAATCTTATCCAACTCTGGGAAGCAAGCTGTCTGTCTATCTGGATGAGGAGACAGATTACCTGAAGCCAGAACTGTTTTCTTGCTCCAGGAAGGTATCTTAAAGCCCTCCATGACCCTTTGTGCATAGAGCATGCTTGCTGAGCAGCTGAGGAGTAGACATCCGGCCTTTCAGTTTGTCTAGTTCTATGTAAAAGACTCAACATAAATCATTCTCACCCGGTCAAGTGGGGCCTTTTCCATTTTCAGGAATATTTTATTTCTTAAGAAAACTTAAAGCTTTATGAGGTCCAATTGTGTTCCCATTTCAACAATATGGAACTGTCAATGTTGGCCTCCCTATACTCTTTAGAAATATGCCCTGTGACACAAGGAAGCCCCAAAGGACTGAACAGAGCCAAAATCCAGCTGTCAGCACTCTTAAAGGGGTAAAAGCACATCTTTAAAAATGACAACTCCAGAGTTGTTTTATTTATTGTGGACTCTAAATGGTACCTTTATTCTAATTCGCACGAGGCCTCTAAGTTTGTGCTAGCAATGGTCTTGCCAAAGCTCAGCTCACTTACTTACCTGGACATGCCTGTGTGTGGCATCTGGAGACCTGGGTAGCATCTCCTGGACAGGAACGGCCACTTTTAGATGGCACTGGATTGTCACATAGCCGTTTTCGAGTCCTTTCACCTCCTCCACAAGAGACAGAACAATGGCTCCAGCTATGCCATGTTCCCCAACTTCCGTCCACTGTGAGCAAGAATAAAATGTTTAATATTAATGAATCAGTTTTAAAATCTTTACCTAGGACACTCTTGACGTGCAAGTGACAGAGTGACAGCAAGGATTACTAAGTGAAGAGGTTCGCTCATCCCACAGACTGAAATTAAGAGGCTCACCAGGACACATGTCAGTGTTGCACCTCTGGATCTGGGTATCTGGACCCCCACAGGCTCTTCCTCCATCGGAGGGACGTGGATTATCACACGTGCGGTACCGCCTCATCTGCCCTCCATTGCATGTCCGGCTGCACGTCCCCCAGCCACTCCAAGGGCTCCAGTTACCATGGGCTACAGTGTGAAATAACTTGACATAAAACAGAACTCTAAAACTGAGACATAAAAGAAACCGTGACATTTGTTCCCAAATCAAAGAGAACCCTTCAAGAAATAAACAGAAAGAAAATGAGCCAATAAATGGGTATTTTTCCAAATCGCCAGGTGACTTAGGTGATGTTTTCAATAGAGACAGAGAACATATGCTAATAATGATGGGATTCCCCTCAGTTGGTCTGATATTATATTTAAATTATCCTATGAGCTAGAGGTGATATGAGAGATGGTCTCTACCTCGAGGAGCAGAGACATTAACTTCAGAACACACTAAAACCAGACATTGCTTTGGCATTCTAAATTAAAGGTCAAAGATCAAGCAACACAATACTGTAACTTTAAGGCCTGGAGGCCATAGCAAAGCTTTAAGGACCTAGCATGGACTCACTGTTTCCAACACTCACTTGGGCAAGGGTCACTATTGCAAAAGTCACTCTGGATACCAGTCCCTTCGCATTTGTTTCCTCCATACTGTGGCACTGGGTCAGAACAGTCCCTTGTTCTCTTCCTGGCACCCCCTCCACAGGATACAGTGCAGGCACTCCAACTGGTCCAAGTTGCCCACTTGCCATCCACTGGATTAACACAAAAATGTGTTTGGTTACTACACAAAAACCATGATCAGAGCGGCTGTGTGTAGAGGTGGCTCAGATGCTAGGCGCTTGGGGCTCTTCTGGAGGAGGTGAGTTTGGTTCTCAGCATCCATGTTGGGTGGCTCACAACCACCTGTAAATTCAGAGCATCTGAGACCTTCTGGCTTTTACAGGTACACACACACACACACACACACACACACACACACACACACACACAAACATAAGTAGACCAGGTCAAACCATGGCCGTATTAGGGTGAATGCCACTGTTACATGAGAGGTAGATGTTAATTAGTTTAATGCGGTAACCTTACTTTACATCTCTCACCTGGACAGTGTCTCTCATTGCAGACTTGCATCTGGGTTTCTGCTCCTTTGCAATTTGCCCCACCAAATGATGGTGGTGGGTTGTTGCAAAGCCTCGTTCTGGTCTGACTGCCTTTTCCACAACTTTTGCTGCACGCACCCCAAGGCTGCCAAGCATTCCACAGACCATGAACTACAAACACCAGAGACAGTTTCAAGCCACAGAACCATAGTTATTTAAAAATAAAATTATGCAAATAAATTAACTCCATAGTAAGTTAAAATTCCCACAATCTAAAATAACTAAAATTGACCCAAAAGAAATATAACTAACGATGTTCTTTTCTCATGTTTGGTTTTCAAAGGGATTTGTGTCCAGGGACATTCAGAAGGCTTAACTAGTGCCAAAATAAATGCTTACAATTATTCAAAGGAGGCTATTTTATTAAAATCAAATTTAATCAAGCAACCATATGTAAACAGAACCCGAGTGTTTAAACTCTCGCTAAGTGCTTGTCCACATTTGGTACTCGAGGGCTGGTGGAGGAGACCAGAAGCAGCTAAGCACGTCTGTCTAATAGATTGAGATGTGCTGTAGGTAACATGAAACTTATAACAATGCTATTTTGGATCTAAGACTGCAAGAGTGCATCTCTAAACATGGTCTGGCTTCCCACTTATTCATGTTCTTGGATCTTTCAACAACAGGGTGATTTGCACAGGTCTAAGTCTTTGAACAGTTTTCTCCATTACATAATGTTCATGAGTTAGAAACTCTGAATAACACACTCACCTACTTGCTAAACAACAGAAGCAAAACTGACCGGCAGTTTCCGAGGACTGCAATGAAGGGCTCCCTTTTGGTAACTAACACATTACAGCATCTGACCACAGGCCTGGAACAGCCTCACGCTTCCCACCAGCTGCATGGGTTGAGAAGCAGCAGCCTGCTTTCTTTTACACAAGATAAGTGTCAGGCTGTGTTTTCCTTAAAGAACTTTCTAGATATGGTACCCATAGAATATGCTTCTTTCATCATTAGCGTTACCAAAATATGAACAAAAAGAGAGGTTAAGACTTGTATCTCAGTATTCCCAACACAATGTATAAGAAACTGTAATATTAAATCAATAATAAGGTTGTAATTTAAAAATATTAAAATATCTTGCATTTTCATAATTAACTGATCTTTGATTAAGGTGACTACTTATTCTCCTGCTTTATAGATAGAGGCAAACATGGTCACACAAGACTTTGTTCTAAGACAATATTTGACTAAACCTAAGAAGTGGGAGGGAGCATTTAAAACCTAGCCTGGAGTGTGATGCTTACAGTCCCCACACATTGACCATATCACTGCAGATATTCTGCAGACCCAGGGGCTTTAACACAGTTACATTTCAAGGATGTTAGTTAACCAAGCCCAAACCTCTGACAACGTAAGGATGCTTTATCAAAGGAGCCTAGAGTTGAGTGGTGCTTATTATGTAATGTCTGTCTGTTTCTTTTCTATGCAGATAGACGTTTGAAACCCTCTTTGAAAAAGTTTGGTCTTTTTAGATTTAGTTCACAAAGAAATCCTAACCAAATTGACTTTTATGATACAAGATGCAATAGGATCGAAAACCTTCTTTTATATAGACAGATAAACAAAAAGAAAGAAACAAACAAAAAAGAAAGAAAGAAAAAAAGAAAGAAAATGAAAGAAAGAAGAAAGACAGTGTAAACCGAGAACACATACAATATCACAGCATTCGGATGATACCGAAAACCTCCCAAACAGCCAAATAAAACCACAAAGAAAACACAAGTAGAGAGGAATTGCTAACGAAGAATTCAAAACACAGTAAGTTCATTTGTTGTAATAGGTGGAAGCTCTGTGAAGAGCAGCAGGGACCTGGGCTATGAGAAGAGACTCTAGAGAAGATCTGGGGTCTGAAGGGTGCTCAGCTCAGCCCTGTAAGCTCTGCCCTGTAAGCTCTGCAAGAGTTTTGGTTTCTGTGTGTTAGGCTTCAATACTCAGGGGCCACTGAAATTTCCAACACCAAATCCAGGATATTTTGAGCATAACAATAGATAAATTAATAGTATTCTTAACCCCTTTGATTATACTTGAGCCCATATTATACATACTACTGAATAATGAGTCCTTATCGATATAAATCAATAAAGAAATAAAATAATGAGCAAAAAGTTCTTCGAAATAGGAAGCAATAACAGCTGTACAATATTCAACAAAAAAATCAGCATTTTATGAAAAGCGTAAGAGTAATGGATGCAAGAAATAAGCACATATGTGCTAGCAGTAGTGGGTGAAAGACTAATAAGATATTTATCTAGCTATAAACTATCCCTGCACATACAGACTCTAAGGGGAAATAGTAGTTCCTGCTAGTTTTTGTGGTACCCTCCTGCCTCGATGGTGGGCATCTACCCACTGGAGTGACATTACTTAAGCTGTCAAACAATAAAACAATAGAACAGTGAGCAAAAATAATAGTAAACAAATAGCTACCAAGCATGTTGGATACACTGTCATTTATTTTAATGTAATTGCAACACCCTTAGACCTTCATTATATAACTTCATTAATAATATACCTGATAAATGGTATATAAGTTCTCTAATTATGTATTAACATTTCTTTTTCCTTTAGAATAATGCCACTACATTAGATTGTTTATTTTTTAAGACTAAAGTAAACCCTTGGCTTTTTAGTTATGTTAAAGACTTCAGGTAGTGGTTTTTGTCTGTCTGTCTGTCTGTCTCTCTATTTTTGGGGAAGATTATAGGTATGTACCACCACTCCCAGATCAGTACCTTGTTTTCTGAAATACAATAGTGAAAACCAAACTTCTGGAAAAGTACTCCAAACCTATAGACTTGGGAACCATAGCAGCCTCTGTTCAAATCTTCAATTCTGTTTTACTAACCATTCAAACCTTAGCTAATGAATTAATTACTATATTTCCATTATTTTCTAGATGTTTTATTCATGTGCATAACAAGATACAATACCTAATTCAGTGACTCTTTTTGAATATTTTCTCTCAGTTTTGTTCCACTAGTCTTCTCTTTTCAGTTTATTCAGCATGTTTATCAATATTAAAAATTATTCTCTACTTAACATTCTATTTATATTCACTAGAGCATTTCATATTCTATCCAACCAAGTGCTTAGAAATTCAAATATCTTCAAACAAAAGTACATCATAAATCCTGTTCAGAGTCTAGATGGATGGATGAATGAATGAATGAATGAATGAATTGGTTCTTGACTAGTCCTTCTTCTCTTCTTCATGGTCTTTCCTAAAGATCCAACAAGGAGTCCAGTACCCCTTGACAACTTACATGAGGATGTCACTCATGCTGCCCCTAGTGTGCCTACCACCTAGATTTAGTTCAGTTCAGACAAAAACACGAGACAAAACTGAACTCAAATCTAGTTATTTCTCAGAAGCTGAAATGAATCTCAGAGAGAGGAACTTTTCCACTCCAAGGTCGGAGATTACAAGGCCACTGTGAGCCATCAGTTGCCTGTCGTCATTTTTTCCACACATGGGAAGAATTTAATGGAGAATTAAGCCAAAGAGAATCTTAGTGGAGATCAGAGATGGGCAACACACTAGTAGAGACACTGGACAAATCCTTGCATTCAATTATACCTGAATGAAGATTTTTTTTTGTTTATTTAAGTTGAATTCTGTCACTTGAATCTGGAGGAGGCATGTGATACTAAGGAAGCAACAACAGGAATCCCAAGCATCTGGCATGATGCTCATCTGAGATGGTAAATGCCATGCTTCTAGAATGCTCCCCGTGAGCAGCACACCTCTGGGTGAAAATCTAACCCCTCTGAGCTCATTTCTTCACTTGAAAATGGATGACTAGATTACATGTCACCTTAAGTCCCCATCATCTTTCAATATATGAATTTCTATATACTTAAGATTCTGTGCATGATTAAAATACACCAAGCACAGAGCCACTTTCCTGTTCTTTTAAGTGGCATGTTTAACTGCAAGCCTGTCATTCCTTCACAAGACTCTTTTCGAAACCGGAAAACAACATAGAGACATAGAAGCCATAACACCTTTTCACAGCAAAGGAGAAGGGGTCTTGACTCCATGGCAGGAGTGAAAGTACAAAACCTTTGCTGGCGTCTCTGGTGGGTCCTCACCTGGGCAAGGCCTAACGTTACACATGATGATTTCCACAGCGTGCCCCTCACACGGCCGCCCACCATGCTGAGCCGGTGGGTTACTGCAAGTTCTCGTCCTAGTTTGGTTGCCATGCCCACAGCTTCTTGAGCATTCTTCCCAGAAACTCCATTCTGACCAGTGACCGTCCACTACAGGGAGGTAAAACCATCACACGGTTAGCTAAAGTCAAATGGCAACTACTAACCCTGAGGCAGGCTCAAAACAGGGAACATAAATTAGTATCTATTAAACACCTGCCTACACACTGACTGCAGAAATATACCTGGACACAACTTATTTTGACAGTGTCGTGCTTCTGAATCTGACCCTTGGCATGGCCTTCCTCCATTGGCTGGAGGTGGGTTGTTGCACAGCCGACTCCTCTTTTGGATGCCTTTTCCACAGGTGACGCTGCAGGACCTCCAGGCAGACCACAGTGAAAACCCACCATGCACTGCAAACAAAACATTGCGTGTTGACTCAGGTGTGCAAGTGAAAGTTTCTAAGAATGATTTCTTTGATGTTACATACTGGGTGTAGAGTTGGGTGTGATTGCTGGGGAGCAGCCATGGAAACTTTCCATTAGGGGTAAAATTAATATCTAGAAGTGAGACAATAACTCAGCCAATGAAATTCCCTCTCAGGTCCTTTGCTGACTCATGTGGTTGTGGCTATGGCTATAGGAAGAATAAGAGATGCAGAATCTCACACAGTGCTTACCGTGTGTGTGTGTGTGTGTGTGTGTGTGTGTGTGTGTGTGTGTGTCTGCTGTCTGTCTATCTGTCTATCTATCTATCTATCTATCTATCTATCTATCTATCTATCATCTCTCTATATATAATATATATCACTTTCTGAACATTTTTGCTTCATTTTCAAGAAAAATTTCCTTTTGGATTCTGAATGATTAGCATGGCATTTGAATACTCTAAACTGTGTTGTTTTAATCTCATCAGTTGGTAAACCGGAAGGAGACTGGGAATCTGAGCCGTCTTGGATTCTGTTTCCTACTTACCCTGGACTATGACGGGCACTCTGATAAGGACAGAGCCCATCAAGTTTCGGGCAACGCACTCATATTCAGAGGTATCTTCCTTTCGAGCAGCAGCGATGGACAACGAGGTGTTAGGCAGCATGGTAAGTCGGTTATCCCAGGGGATGGGGAGTCCTTGGCGGGACCATGTGATGACTGGCTGAGGTTCACCAGTTGCTTGACAATCCAGTATGACTCTGTCACCAGCATCCACAACAGCTTCCACAGGCTCAAGAGTGATTATGGGAGGACCTGTGAAGAAAGCAGATATTTGGTTTTGGTTGTTAAAGGGCTATATTAATATTTTATCTTACAAAATGTGGTGACTTCATTTTGAAAGGAATTTTGCCGTGGAGTGGCATGGATTAAAGAGAAGGACTGATGAGCTGGGCAGTAAGGTTTGTGTTTGGGTAATTCAATAACATACAGAAGAAAGGGGGATTTAACGGGAGGCAGTGAGGAGTGGGTGGTGATTTGTGTTGTTTTAGGACATTGACCTTGAGGTATCTGAGAGACACTCATGTGAGCAGTCCCAGAGGACAGGTGGAGTCAGATGCATCCAGATAGAAATTTCAAAATCAAGATGTCAACAAGGAGTGCAGATCTTATAACTGAGATGAGATTGCTTCAAAAGAGAAAGTGTCGTGGTACAAAATGATGAAATAGTAAGCATAGGAGGGAATTAAGAGATGGACAGAAGGCTGGCTTGTAAATGCTACAAAGAACTACCTCCTGAGGAATTAAATACAAAGAGATGGGAATCCTGGTACGAAAGGAAGGCGTTTCAGGAGCAGGGCGAGGCTGTCAGCATCTGGGCCTGAACAGCAACCCAAGCAAAGTTCCTGGGAAGGACCAGATGTAAAAGGAGTTGAATGTAGCTGCCGGTAGGATGCCTATCTCTATATTGTTCTACATACGTGTAAATCTAGTTCAGGAAAGGCTTCCTTAGGGAGAAAGCTCTCAAACTGTATTTTCAAAACAGGAGGGTCATTTCGGGAGAAGATACTTCCATGTGGTGAGAGACACAGCATGGAGATAGACATGGTAGTTTTATGACTAGAGAGGATTCTTGACGGGGGCGGGGTAGGGTGGGGGAAGGTAGGGATGGGGAGTGGGTGGTAGTTCACAAAGTTTCTAGTGTTTGCTCTAAAGCCTATGCTTTCCTTTTCCCCCAAAGAATCTCAGATGGCCTTGTTGTTGAATAAGAGGGCAGAGGGCAGCAAGGACATTGAGGAAAAAGAGAACCATGGGATGGCCACACAGGGACAGCAAGGCTGAACTGAATAGTGGCTGACTTGCTCAGAGAGAGAGGAGAAAAAGCATCAGATACTTCTGCATGGTGGCAGCCTATTTTATATAGAGAGAAGTGTGCCTTGCCATCTAAAGCATAAAACAAAATGGAAGCAGACACATTTTGCTGCAACACTTATACACTAGTGTTTTTTAAATAAGGGTTACTGACATGTTTTGAGAAAAGTCATTTTCTCACCTTAGTTCTGCTGTCTCAGCAAAGACCAAGTACCAAGTACCATATAGAATGATATCAGCAATGCACCTTTCAATCAATGTTTACATCTACATCACTGTAGAAATGGCCATTGCTCTCACTTACTTCCTTATATAGATAACATTATATATTTGCAAACTGACACTAAATCTGGTTTATCATTCACACTAAGTATGGAAAAAGTTACTAAATAAGATTGTATGCTCATGATACCCTGGCCAAGAAAAGTATGTGGTTAAACATAGAATCTTAATTTAGATACTATAGACATTTTTGATGTCTATAAAGCTATAATGTAATATAAGTATAATATCCCATGTATCCATCCATATTTCAGGTTAATGAAGCCCATCACTTACGTAATCATCAATCAAATGTAAGTATTTCATCTGAATGAAAACACCGCTCTGTGCTTTGAGCTTCTTGTCAATAGTGTTTTTGGCCCTTTCATGTTAGGGATCGAAAAGATCCACTGTCAGGCTTTGTATGTTAGCTGATCTGATGATGTTTCTCAGCACAGACTGCTGTGCTCCTCTAGTTTAGGAAGGTCTGCTTGCCCATGGCATCCACTGAGGGACTCCATGAAGAACAAAGCCTCCACTCTGCAGACACAACTTTTGTGGAAGAGGGCTGCCAATCCACCTGGACGCCTTCTGAGCTTTTTAAAATGACTCTCCGTTTTGAATATGTATTCTTCCTCTTGTTGAAAATAATTGTTTCTCTCACACAATATATTTAGTACATATTTTAAAAGCATATAAAATGCCATCCTTGAAAGCATGTGGCAAGAGTCTGGTGAACCACAGAGGGGACTCACTATTGTCAAAAAGGTTCTGCCAACAAGACATAGTGACTGTCTTAGTGCAGGTGTCAGATAAGAGCGAAAAGGAATCTGTAGAAGTACATTGGGATTATGCTTCATGGTTGCTGCTCCTGTATCACCAGGAGAGGAAAATGGACACACTGTGAAAGCTACTGCTCAAATACATGTTGCAGGTTTAAAGGAAATGGTCACTCTCCAGTAGGCAACAGTCCTGCTGTCGTGTTGGCTGGGGATTGACAGAGGAGCTTACTTTGCAGAGTCAGGCTCATGCTGCGCTCCACCACCCCGGCCTCATTGGCAGCTACACACGTATAGTCACCGGCGTCTTCATTCTACGGAAACAAGTGTGCTTGTGAGAACAGGGGTCTGCAGGGCACATCGCCTTTTCAATATGATAGTTCACTTGGAATTTAAATTTTGGGAAAGCATTTTAATGAAAATGGAACATCTACCCATGTCTATGTTCATAGCTAGCTTAAAAAAATGAGAGGAAGAGGAGAAATGAGGGAAAAAGAAATTCCAAAATTAAAATATTTCATTTAATATTGAGTCCCAGGAAATCAAAGTAAAAACTGGCATCATTTCATGACCACCTCTTAAAAACTATGAAATAAAAATGTAAATGGTATGATCATGGCTATCTCAGAATCCATTAAACTAGCCAGAAGAAATCAACCAATACTAAATTCTTTCTAATTGGAGTTTTTGAAAGTGTATTAAGTTGGGTTCATCGGGAGTTTGAAATCAAGGAAAGTGAAGAATAAATTTAATTGTAATAATAAATTATAGTCTTTCATAAACCTATACATATTTAATACAGAAAACATATACTATTTGAATTTTTAAAACTTATTTATAATACCATATATAGGCTTAGCTTGAAGTTTTTTGTTTTTTTTTTCATTTTTTATTTGATATTTTATTTATTTACATTTCAGATATCATCCCATTCCCCATTCCCTACCCCCCCATTAATCCCCTATCCTATCCCCTCTCCTCCTTTTTTGCCTTTATACTGTTTAAATTACATACAAGGATTTTGAGATCTCTACTATAGCATTATATAGTGGACATAGACTGAAACACATGCTATAATATTAATAGATATAATTTTTAAGATATATATATATATATATATATATATATCAGTTAAAACATACATTTAAATTATTGCATTAAAATTAAAAGGAGGAATAGGCTAGCTTTGATTTCATGATTTGCATAGAACTGGAAAGAAACTTCTCCTCTATGAATGGCACTGACACAGGGCACTGACACAGGGCACAGCAGTGTAGACGGTGTCAACAACTCCAGTGAAACTTACCACGGTACCATAAATGGCCAAGGAGCCATTACCCAGTTGTCGGATCCTGTGGCTAATCTCTATGTCAGCCCCCTTGCGGCTCCATTGGATGGTTGGGGCAGGGTCTCCTTTCACCTCACAGTTTAGGATTGCGTTACCGCCGAGTGGTTCAATCCAGTTAGAGGGGTAATCACCTTTGAAGACTGGGGGCTCTGGGAAATACCATAAGACAGGCAGGAAGGAAGAGCAGGTGCTGACACTTCCTGTATGACTTTTGACATATATAGACATATAACTTAGCAGTGAGGGGAAAGCCACTTTAAAATGTCATGGTTTTCAGAATCATCACTTACTAATCCCCAATAATGTTGTCAGCTTCGGTCCTTGTGTGGAGGTAATGTACTTCATGTCAAATGATCTCTTTAATGTATTTACTTTTTCCTTATCTTTAGTGTGTGTGTGTTTGTGTGTATGTGTGTATGTGTGTGTGTGTGTGGGGGTGCATGTATGTGAATATATGTGTGTATAGGTGCTTCTGTGTGTGTGTAGGCCCAAAGTTGATGCTATATGTCTTCCTCAATCACTCACCAATTTATTTTTTGATGCAGAGTCTCTTGAACCTAGAACTCACCAGTACCAGCCAGTCTAGCTAGCTAGCTTTCCCCAGGATCTCTTGTCTGTTTCCTGAGTGCTGGGCTTGTAGGTGATGACACATCTGCTTAGGTTTTACATGGGTTTGGGGCATCCAAACTCACATAAACGACAAGCCCTCTATCCATCCACAGAGCCATCTCTGCAACCCCTGTTTACCTTTGAGTTGAAACTCATGTTTTCTTTTTTTCCTCATGAATCTATACACGTTCGAACATTGGGATAATAAACTGCAGTCATGTTGTATTACTTCATAGTGAGGAAACAAACTTTCATTATGAATAAATCACAAAGGGAAAATGGAACGCGTTCACCTACCTTTCACATAAACAAACCCAATTGCTTTCACAGAGCCGACGCTGTTCTCTGCTGCACACACGTAAGTGCCCGAGTCCTCCTTTGACACCTTCTCAATAACAAGTTCACTGTGTCCATTGACGCTGTCAAAGTGGGCTGAGGAAACAGATTAGGAAACAACACAGATGCCTCTCAGTGACCTAGGAAAATGTCACAGCAGCGTAATATTTTGCAGGTTAGATTTATGAGCCAGTCAGCAATTGAACCGTAACTGAACAAGAGAGCCCTTACCACAGAGCCACCCTTGAGCTATTTACTGTGTCTATAGACAACTCATTTGTAGAACCAAAAACAGCCCATGGAACAGGAAGAGAAAATGAAAACAAACATCTCTCCACAGTATTTTAAAGTGCCCCTTTCATCTCGGCCTGTCACTTAAATCAGGCTCTTAATTGCTCTGAGTTTCAAAAACCTTTCATTCAGAAATATGGCATTTTCCATTCCTTTTATCTCACCACCAGTTTTCTTCCCAAACAATTTACATCAATGGTGGGAACACCTTTTCAGTTGTAATCCAACTGACTTGGCAGGTTGTGGGGAAATCATGAAAGGACATCCCTGGTGGCTAATAACAACACAATGATCAAATCTATAATAACTTGAAACTCCCAATAAATCATAAAGGCTGAGGATGTAAATATTTACAAAGGCAGCTACAATATTTGAATGAGAGCATATATAAGCTTGCTAATTTTAAAACAACCAATAAGAGTCTACATAAGAGTCCGATACTAAATAAGAATGAAACTATCCGATTATACATGGCTTCTTTGTATGTATTGTCTCACTTATTTTTTAAAGAACCCATTCAACTATGTTAGGTGGAAAAATAGGCTTAAAAGTTTAAATGCCAGAATTAGTTCTGTGCTTTCAGAAAAGAGTTCTGATTTTTAGATATTGCTTTTCTTTAAAAAGGAATGGCATGTAAATACTAAGATGATACAGTTGATGACTTTCAGCCATTCACATAATTGATCATGACAGAAAAATCTCAAGCTATAACTGCTTCTCTAGCAGGGCATTTGGTAGATGCAAATCAGAACTGTGAAGACAGGACAACCACTCATTACTCACAGTGTGTTTATACTCATTATTGATGGCATCTTTGGTGGTGAAATCAAGCTAATGTATACATACATATGTGTGTGGCAACAATGACAAGAAAGCCATGAATTTGAAAGAGAACAAGGAGGGATATAGGGGAGTGCTTGGAGGGAGGAAAGGGAGAAATGATATACTATAGTCTCAAAGTTTACACACGCGCGGGCACACATATACACCCACCCACATCCACCCACCCACCCACACACCACACATACATCTTCCAGGGCTGAATGCTCTTTGCTTAGGCACTACTTTAACACAATGCACAGTGGCACGGTGGCTAGAAACCTGATGTGTCAATTGATCTCTTCCTTTCTGAGGTTCATTCACCCATCGGGAAGCACTATGTTGTATAAGACGAGTGAATCTGTGGACTCCTAGCTGCAGCCTCCAACACAGGTCAGCAATGCAGGAGTCCATCAGAGGCAAGTGTAGATGCCTAAGATTCAATACTGTCTCCTTTCAGGGAGAGGGTTTTTGTTGTTGTTAATGTTTATTTATAACATAGAATTTGTTGTTTTGTGATCCACTTCAAAAGAATGAAGAGTGAGTCTGTACTGGGGAAAAACATTACTTTACAGAATTTAATTTTGGGTTCTATTTATTTGCTTAATTTAGTGATAACACCTCCAATAGTGGGGGCTGACCCCCATCTCACCAAGTAGTTGGGGATGACCTTGAACTCCTGACTCTCCTGACTCTATCTCTCAAGTAGGGGGACTGCATGTGTTTTCCTGATCCCAGCCATTTCACAGAATAGAAAAAGTCAACTCTGTACTTATGACTCCTCAGTGGCCTCCCAAGAGGACGTAGACACGGGGCCAGGCTGCTGAACAGGTGCATGAATTTATAGCTGAGCAATGAAATCACCAACCTGGAATAATATTGTTGTTGAAGGTCCATGTTAGTTTGGGCAATGGGATGCCAACGCTTTACAACTTAACCGTAGCTGTTCTCCTTTATTTAATGACAGGTCTCCAGGAAGTTCCGTAAAAGTGGGAAGGACATGAACAGTCAGGGTCACAGTATGTGTATCTTCACCAGCAGCATTGTTAGCAATGCATGTGTAGGTGCCAGAATCTTCCAGCTAAATAAAAAAAGTTTCCCAAGTATCAATATATGGCAATCTCCTACGGAAAGTACACAAAATTTCAGCACCTGTTCCCCCAAGGAGCACTCATTCCTAATGGTGATTTACATTTCCATCTTTCAGCATAAACAATCATGTTAGACTTTACATTTTATTTTAATTTAATTTAAAATGTAGGAGCTTAAGAGTAAGCCCAATACCACATAGAACTAGAACAGTTATTTCATAAGACCTTAGGAAACACCACAGGGTTGGCTGTTCTGCAATGTAATAAAGGGACAAAGAACCTCAAGGGCTATTTGGCATCTTGACAACATAGTGGGCCCTCAGGGTAAAATGATCAGAGAACAAAACCATCAGAGGACACTGTGAGATGAGTCACCCTTGCTGAGTCCAATGGCCAACTTCGTCACTCGCTAGACTTGACCTCCTGGGCAATACTGAATTGAGTTGGAGGGTCTTAACTTCAGTGTCACTTTGGTAGCTTCTGAAATAACATTCTGGTTACTTCTCCATCTTTTGTTGTGTCTTTTCCTTAACATCAATGTCTTCATGTTGACTCATGAGGGATTCCGTCTTTGGTCCTCCTTAGTCTTTCTCTCTGGTCTGAGACCCTTGAGGATCTCATCTAGTACCATGTCTTTAAATGCCACTCACAGGCTGATGATGGCCAGTGTCTCAAATCTAGATCAAGCTTCTAGCAACCTTGAACTTGTTCCTATTTCTGTTTGGATAACTGGTTGATATCTGATGGCTGCAGCTACAATGGAAGAAGCCAGGGGACTGACAGTGCTCCTTCCCTTGCCTCTGCAGCAATCCCAGTTTTCACTGGTGGCTATGCTATCCTCCTCATTCCTCAGACTTTTGGACTCCTGTACCTGGTGGGTTCTCCATTTTTCTCTGATTCCTTTTCTAAGTTCTTCTCTTTCTTTACGCTGACTGCCTTCTGGTTTCTCAAACATACCTGGCTCATTCTCGCTTAAGTTCTTTGATGTTTCCCAGTGCCTAAATAAAGCAACGTTTTCAAAGAGAAGGTGCCTTATAAATATGGGAAGAGTTGGTTGAATGTGTCCAGATGCACTGAGGTTATGTATCTATTGATAATTGTTTTACCCTAATCTAAAATATCATGATTTTTTTTTACCTGAAGCACCAAAAAATTAGAAATATAAAATTTATCACCATTCAGTATAGAAACAATCTAAATCTGTTTGGGTGCTTTTTTCAAAAGGAAAGCATAATGTTTCTCCACCTACATACCACTTACTATCCCAGGTTATGACAACTTAGGTTAAAATTCTGTTTTTATTGAAATTAAGTATTAAACCATCTATTTCTTATATATTATTCACAAAAAGAATTTTACATATTACTCATGTCTCTTGTCTGCTATGTATAAGATGCCTTATTGATAAGATCCTTTAAGTGTATCCGAGGCACTGTCTTACATATTTTAAACTTATTTCCTCAAGTCTCTCTCGAGGGTTATGTGCATGGGGTGGAGATGGAAGGATGGGGCCATCCTCTTTGAGACAAGGGAGGAGGTATGGAATGAGGAATTGCCATAGGGCAGGCTAAGAGGGGAATAATGACCAGACTGTAAAAAAAGATTAGTTAATAATAAAAAACTTATTTCTTCACTCATTTCCTTAAGGCCTAGAAGAGCAGTTACAGTCAAAGGCAGATTCCCAATATGATCACCCAGAGATTGAACTGCTTCTGCTTGATCGCTACTGTTCTACGGACCCCAAACAGGATGCCTGAGGGTATTGATCATCTCATTCGTGTAGCTCCACAGAGTTTCCATTTTTAAGACAATTATTAGACAGGGTTATTTAAAAACTGCATAGAGAAAGGCACTCTTTTGGTATTTTTCTTTACTATACTAAAATTCACAGGAATGTCTTCCATCTTGTCATCCTGGCACATAGTTCTAAGCGCCAAGAACAGCACGACCATTTAGAATTTTTCCTGATACAAATCTCCACAAAAGTAAAATGATAACTTCAGGAGTGGACACTTACTGCTTTCAGCCCTTTTATTAAATACACTTCTAATTCCCAGGATATAAAATGAAATGCAGGAGCAATTAATCATATGTTGAATTTATAAGAGTATTTCCTTTCAGTCTTAAAGGAAATACTTCCGAGCTAAATTGCCAAAATGAAGAAGGTGAATAGCCAGTTGGCTCTACAGTGTCTACTCATGCCCATTAAACTTACCACAACATTTTCCAAGATGAGTTCTCCATATGGCTGAGCAGTGTATTTCCCTAACAAGTTGGCTATAAGAACACCGTCTTTTTCCCAGTGAATTGCAGGCGTGGGGATTCCATCAGCAACGCATGGGAGAACAGCTTGGGAGTTCTCGTTGACGGTGTAGTGTACTTCTGTGCTTTGGATCCTAGGTGGTACTATGAAGAATTTAGACATAGTCACTCAGAAAATTGAGCTCATATTGAAAATCAACACACAAAAACATCTCTTCAAGGGCGTTGTCATACTTTGGAGTAGGGAAAACAAACAAACAAACAAACAAACAGAAAAACCAAACCAAACAAACAAAATCCCAAACCCCAAACTATGAAATAGTCTATCATATGAAAGTAATACATTCTCATTCTCAAATAATACTTCTTATTTATTCTTTGAAAATTTCACATGTATACAATGTATCTTAATTGGGTCCACTCCTCTTCCCTTGTACAATGCCCTCCATAACCCCTCCAACAAATATTCCTCCAAACCTCATGTTCTCTCTCCCCCACCTTTTACTGAAAATAGATTCTTTTCCTCATATAATATACACTGATTATGGTTCCTTTTTCTCCATTCCTCCCAGGTCCTCCCCACCTTCCCTCCCATCTGAGTCCACCCTCTTTCTGTCTCCCATAAGAAAACAAATTGCATACTAAAAGATAATAATAAAATAAAACAAGATAAAATTAATACATTGGAATTGAGCAAAATAAAGAAACAGCAGGAAAAGAGCCCAAGAGAATCAGAGCCCCACTTGTTCACACACTCAGGAATCCCATAAAAACACCAGACTGATGAAATAATATATATACAGAGACCTGATGTACAACAGTGCAGGCCCTGTGCATACTGCCTCAGTCTCTTATGAGATTTGATCACGTTAATTTAGAGGTCCTTGTTTTTATGGTGATATCCATCCCCTCTGGCTCTTGCACTATCTATTCTATTCTATTCTATTCTATTCTATTCTATTCTATTCTATTCTATTCTATTCTATTCTATTCTATTCTATCTTCTATTCTATTCTATTCTATTCTATTCTATTTATCTAATCTAAAATTATGACCATCATTATTATTTTTATTTTGTTGTTTTTGAGACAAAGTCTCTCTGCCTTGGTTGCCCTGGAACTCGTAGAACATGCTGGTCTCTAATTCACAGAGATCCACCTGCCTCTGCCTCCCAAGTGCTGGGATTAAAGGCATATGTCACTATTGCCTGACTTACATATTGTTTTTAACTCACTGAATTCAAAACTGCTGTCTATAGGTATTCACCTCTATGAGGGTGTGAGGACATTCACTGGGACATGGACAAGCCACCAATGGCCAGCCACCATAATAAATAAATAAATAAATAAATAATAAATAAATAAATAAATAACTCTCTTTCCAGCAGCCACTTCTAATTGGGGGCAGGACCTTAGTAATCCTTCCCTTAAGCATGCTGGGGATCTATCTTTGGAGATCATCCACTGTTTTACTTTTACTTTTTTTTTTTTTGATTTTTTTTTTTCGAGACAGGGTTTCTCTGTGTAGCCCTGGCCATTCTGGAACTCACTCTGTAGACCAGGCAGGCCTCGAACTCAGAAATCCGCCTGCCTCTGCCTCCCAAGTGCTGGGATTAAAGGCGTGCGCCACCACCGCCCGGCTGTTTTACTTTTTCATTGGGATTTTGCACAGTAACTTTTAATCACATTCGTCTACCTTCCCCAATTCATCAGACCCTCCCTTGCCTGTTCACCCATCCTACTTTATGTTCATTTCCTTAAGTTATAAGACAAAGCAAAACTAAGAATGATAATAGCAATAGAACAACAACTCCATGGAGTTCAGTTTGAACTGGCTGACCACTTCTGGGTGTGGGGCCTGCCCTGGTGGGGTCCATGAGTACACAACTCTTTTATATGTTTTGTTGTTTTGCAGCGTTTTGTAGCATAAGATGGTCTTGAACTCACTAGTAGTCAAGGGTTTGAACTTCTGATTCTCTTGCCTAGCCTCCCAAGGGTTCAGATTCTAGGCCAGTGCTAGATCCCATACCTTGCTCATAGTAGATTTTTTTAGTTCTCCATTTGTTTGGAATAAAGAAAAGTAAGGCTATGACTTATGAGTCATACATAGTACTTTTAATACTTAGGCATCATTTTAGAAATAGTTTACAAATAATCTGAAAATAAACCATGTATCAGACCTATTTGTTAGCTAGAAGAAGGTTAATTTTCTTTTCCTGTGACTGGGATTTTGGCTCTAATGGTTCAATGGAGGTAGTGTGGGCAGCAAGAAAGGCAGGGCAGAGATTAGGATATAAAACAAATTAATTAATTAATTAATTAATTAATTAATTAATGTAAAACATGCCTGCCCTTATTGCATACCCGGGTTCACAGGCAATGAAGCTTACATTTTAAAATTTTGTCAGTAGTTTTATTGCTATGTGACACGTGGACAATTTTGATAAACTGTCTACAAATATTTGAAAAGAACGATGTTTTTGCTTGAAAGTAAAGGCTAAACATACAACCATTAGTTCAATAGATTAACTAAAAGCAAGAAAGCTATTGGATAAATAATATATTCAAGTGAAAAATAATGAGTGAGGATTTTTAACTTGAATATATTATTTATTTAATTAAAAAGCATTTCATTTGAAATAATCGTTTTTGTTATGTAGTTGAGGCAGAGTCAGATGTACTTGAAAAATCAAAATTTTACAAATTTTTCAATAAAGCAAAATCAAAATCACTTATTAAAGTAAAATATACCCCTAAAAATAGAAGTTGGAAAAATTTAATTTGCTTTTGTTTCCTACCAGTGACATTAATATTCTACCATTAGTTTTGAAATAGACAATAAAACTGTTTTAATCTTGACATTTATTTTTAAAATATATTTTTAAAATATATTTTAATGCGTATGTGTGTTTTTATTGCATATATGCCTGTGTATTACATTCGCGCCGAGTGCCCACGGAAGCCAGAAGAAAGCATGGGATCCCCTGGAAATGGAGTTAGAGACTGGTGTAAGCCGCCATATGGGTACTGAGAATTGAACTCGGGTCTTCTAGAAAAGCGGCCAGTGCTTTTAACAGCTGAGACATCACTCCAGCTCATTAATGCTGATGTTTAGATATTGTTATAAATCTTAATACAATGAAAAAAAGAATGTACAGATGGATATTGTGCTTAAAATAAGGAATCAAATGAATCTTTAGTTCCCATAAGGTTCAAACTGCGTGTATCATCTGTTGATTACTTTCAAAGCAAAATGACTGGAAGCTGCAACGAGTAAAACAGAAGAGCCACTGAACTCATATGGTCACCACATAATCCAGACAACTCCCAACAATCGCAATACGAAGGGGGTGTTAGCCACACTCATTTTCCTGGAAATGCTGATGTCATCTCTCACACAGATGTGTGCACACACAAGCAAACACAGCATACTGAACGCAGACATGAAAGTCAAGTACACGCTCTTCTCCACACACACTCTGGCTTTGACTCCCACCTCAGTTTTCTTGGTGACTTTTTTCATCGCCTCAGTGATACAACAGACGGGAATAAATCGTGTTAAACCACTTACCGTGGACCGTGAGTGTGGTGCTCACGCTGCTTGATCCCGCCATGTTAGCAGCCATGCATGTGTACTGACCAGCATCATCAGGCTGAGCAAATGCAATCTGAAGAGCGCCTGAGTTCAGGATGCGCTGGCGGATGGATTCGGTAAGTGCACGTCCATCTTTATGCCAGGTAATGTCAGGTGGTGGGGAGCCCTCTGTCTCACACAGTAGAGAGACAGGTTTATCCACTGTAACAACATACTCCTTTTGATGAGAACTAATGACTGGAGGAACTGAAAGACAGAAGGCTCAAAATCAGTGTACAACTTACCTCCCGTGGTCTTCTAATAGAAGACTCAAGTCTTCTATTCTGTAGTTTGGGTTTGTTTGGAACATTAAAATTCATGAGCTTTATAAATTAACAAGTATAAGCAACAGTCAACTTTAAACAAGATAAGCATCTACTCATGGGGTTTTGAGAGGGTTCCATTCAGGAGAGTCAGAAAGTCATGAGGGTCTACAGACGTATTTTAACATACACAAACTTTATGATTCACTTTGGGTACTTCTAAAATGGACGCCTTCAAGCTTTGTGAAATACTCCACTGTTCAAAGATACATTCAACCCTTGCATTTTCCAGGGAGTTTGTCGTGATGTCTCAGCACAGTGCAATATTTACAAATGAATACACCGACAAAATGGATTATAGAATACACAACACACACACACACACACACACACATACACACACACACACACACACACACACACACACTCAAATTCTTCCCATTTCAGAAACCTGTCAAGGGTTTCCCTTCCAAGGATTTACAGCAACCATTCACTGCTTAGGTATTGCTCTTGATTTTCTGCCAAGACCTAGATCATCCACCATAGAAAGAATCTAAATACTTCTGAATATTTATACTAAGATTATTTATAGTGACTGGCATTAACTGGTTGAGTGTATGCTTCCCACCACAAACTATATCTGCAAGGGGAGACCTTATCTAGAATCTCTTAAGCCTCTGTTGTCTACAGTTATATACTATCTAATATTTAATGTGTGTCTTTGTCTCTTCATTGCTCAACCTTTTAAACAATCTAATGAAGAAAATTTCAAATCTGACACTTCTTTTCTATGACCACATGTTGCGGAAATTAATGAACAATTTTGACTTCTAATATTTTGTGACTGCAATGCATTTAAAACCACTCTCTTTTTAAATATTATTCTCCTCCAGTCCTCAACTAGGTTTCCTCTGCCTCTCGAGTATCTTCCCCTTTATCAGAGTTCAAAGCAATGAGCTGGCCCAGGATTTTGTCCTTGGCTTTCTTCTCCATCCATGCTCTTTCCTTAGGAATCACATCTAATTTCTGGATTTAATACTGATTGTAGATGATCTTTCATCCTACACTAGCCATGAACTCTAATACACAGTGTTCTACCTGACAACAGCATCATGAATTATAAACTTTCCTGCATTCAGCATGACTAAGCAGAAACCATGGCTTCCTATTCCTAGTGCCAGGAGCTAGCCTGGTATCCCTAGTGCCAGGAGCTAGCCTGGTATCCAGCAGTGAAAGGGGGTCTGGATTCAGCAATTGAAGGGCTCAAACCTGCTTGCAATTTAACTCTTTCCCCAACTCTTTGCTATTCTCTGGCCAAAATCCCTGGCTTCTGGCAATTTAATTCCTGCTGATAGCAGCAGGGGACCAAGATTTAAAAAAAAAAAAAAAGCTTAGTTCCTTGGGCTTTTTTCTGTCTGGCTCAAGGGCCCCTCCTGGCCAGGCAAGAGGCTCAGAGTTTGTTAACTCTTACTGAACCAGAGAGAAAAGAGAAGGAAGAAAGTCAGGTGCTTTCTTCTCTCTCTCTCTCTCTCTCTCTCTCTCTCTCTCTCTCTCTCTCTCTCTCTTTCTCTCTCTCTCTCTGTGCTCAGGCCTGACCACTTGTTTCATCAATTTCACAAGAGCACATGTATACTTATATACATACGCATATACCTACATATGTATGTATGTATGTCTGTATATACATATCGGCAGACAGACATTTTGTGGATGGAACAGATGTCCAATAGCCACACTTTATTTTTTTTCTTTCAGCCTTTTTATACCTTATTAGACAAAAGTTTTTTGTATAAAATTACCTCATAGATAAAATGTCACACAAAAGGAGAGTTACAAAAGGATACTGATGGTAAATTCAAAGCAATCATAAGCTCATTATAAGTTTAAAACAACAGTTTCACATGGCCTTATTTTATCATAGTGCACCCCTGTGGCTTCTGTCCTTGAAACTGAACTAGAATGAATGTTTTTCCTTGATTACAAAGGACAACAACTGGAAAGGAAAGGATCTGTTCCAAGTCTGTTTCTCTTCTTAGTGCAATTTACGAACACTTATTATATTCCTTATTATGCAGTCTTTACTTATTAATCTATGAGGACGGGGCATGCTCTATTCTTAATTTTAATTTTATTACATTTTTTCTGGTAAAACAATTAAAACTATCTCATTAAACTTTTCCCCTAAAATTATTTGAATCATTCTAAAGTCATTAATTCATCTAACCAGCATTTATTCATGTGAGTCCATTTTCATATTGATCTTCAGGAAATTTGCCCAATAGTGTGGGTTGATGCACTGGAATCATTGGGCTCTGTAATAGTGGCAGGAAAGGCATTTCAGTAGCAAGAAGCAATCATGGAACGAGGTCTCTGGGACTGTTCCTCTCCAGAGTGCACCCATTGCAGCCATGCAAAATGGTGGGCCATCTCTCGGAAACTCACTTGCTTGCCATAGCCTTTTCTAGGTAGCTTCTGTCACCCTAGTGATCCCCTCATTGCACTTCCACTCTCTTAAACTGGAACTTGAAACCCCTAAAACATCATTCTCTTCTAACCTTCAAATGTGTCAACTGTCTTGGCTTTTATACCTCCAAAGACATCTTTAATCCACAACTTATACCTTGGCAGGACGTAGCTAATCACTCTTCTAGTCCCACTCTTGCCTATCCCCAAAGGTAATATCTATATAGTATCCAAAGGCATTTAATCAAAACAGAACCATAATCCTGGCTGCACCCTTTCTGTTGAGCAGAGAATGATACTCCACCACACTATCTGGTCCTTCAACCATGGCCTCATCTTGGTCTATTCTTCATGCTTTCCTGCCCTCTCCTTGCTCACCACTGTCTGGTCACACTAGTATGGACAATTTGGCAAGATGCTTGTCCTTAATCATTGTTCATCTCTTAACTCTCCCCTTACCACAAAAAGAAGCCCACCCTAACCATGGATTCAATAAAATGACCCAATGTATCTTATTTCCATTATTCATCATTTCAGTCTTTGGTCTTCTTCTTCTTCTTCTTCTTCTTCTTCTTCTTCTCCTTCTCCTTCTCCTTCTCCTTCTCCTTCTCCTTCTCCTTCTCCTTCTCCTCCTCCTCCTCCTCCTCCTCCTCCTCCTCCTCCTCCTCCTCCTCTTTCTTCTTCTTCTTCTTTTTTTTTTTTTGCACAATTTGAAATTAGGAATTCAAATAACAGAAATGTGAGCTTTATTCTATTTGTTAATTCTCTATAGGAAATGCTATATATGAGGAAATTCAGGATTAATTCATTTAAGTTCAGTATCTTGAAACCTATTACCATTTTACTTCATATCCTAGAAAGACATAAAAGTTATATTAGGAAACTGTCAGTTTAACATGAAAAATTATTTTCCTCCTCTATCTCTCTGTCTTTGTTTATCTTCTCACTGCCCCCATCCCAGTCTCCCTCTCACACAAATTCCTGGGCTTTGTAATTTTAAAGTTATCTTTTGTTGGCATTCCTTTGTGTATGCATGCTCTTGTGTGGAGATCAGAGAACAACTTGTGGAAGTGAGTTCTCTCCTTCTCTAGTGCTTCCCAGGCATCAAGCTCAGATCACTAGGCTTGGTGACAAGCCCTTTAATTCAGTGCCACCTCAACAAGTTTCAGCTGTTTTTCTTGTTAAAAAATTCTGTTCTCAAGGGGCTGGATAAGTGACCTTAGTGCTTAAGAGCACTTGCTACTCTTACAGAGGACTAGAATTCAGTTCTCAGCACACACACTGGACTGCTCACAGCTTCCTGTAACTCCAGCTCCATGAGATCTGACACACTCTTCTCTGGGCATCAGTACTCATGCGCACATACCCATGGACAGACAGACAGACAGACAGACACACACACACGAATAAAAGAAAAATAAATCTAAAGCCCAACTAAATATGCTACCATGAATAAGAACAAGCACGTTTGCTCCCTCTTCATAGTTGATATACTGCAAGACCCTATGGATGTCTGAAATTGATTATATTATAGAATTTCGTATTCCTTAATGTTTTCTCATACACATGCCTATGATGAAGTTTAACTAATAACTTGGGTGTAGTAAGAGATTAATGATGTAAATATCAAATGTATTAAAATGAAGCAGGACAGTTGATACATTGTATGGCTCTAGTCTTCTACTATCCCATTCTCTCTTAAAATGTCACACTGTTCTTGGCATTTTTCACTCCCAGGAATTACTGTTCAAATTAGGTGGCATATGTGAATTGTCAACATTGCAACTTTTGCAGTTTGAGATTGTCTTGAAGTGAAAGAAAGGAGACTGGTCACAGGTGTTGACTCCTGTGACAGGAGGTCTGATACTGAGACTAAGAGTCTCAGTATATGAAACATGGATATGCTGGTTGGACATAGTTCACATTGAAGAAAAGATTTCACTATATTCCTCAGAAGAAATGAAAGCTTACAAGTTATTCATTTCTGAGATATTCCATTTCATATCTTTGAGCCATGCCTAACTATAGGTAATCAAAGTCAGGAAAGTGAACCACGGAGATTTGTCTATTGTATCAAGTAGAGTTTCATAGAAGTTAAAACAGGATGGAGGTCCTAGTTCTCACACACATTCCATCATCTTCTGTAGAAAGGCTCCAGGCCCTAGAACCTTTTCTAGCGGAAAAAGTAAGATACTATGATCTAAGAGTGAAGAGAGTTGTGTGAAGAAGCAAGCACACTATTTATATATTTACAATTAGTATGTATTGCTACAAACATCTCTGAAGACATAGAGGATCAAGTACCTTGTACATTCAGCTTGATCTTGCCCAAGGCTGTACCAGCTGGGTTCTGAGCCACACACATGTAAGTGCCAGCATCGCCTCGAACAGCTCTGGAGATCTGTAAGCTGCCACTAGGAAGAACAGCAAGGCTCTTGCCTATACCACAGTCATAAAAGCAGAGTGAAAGTTTTATTTTCACTTGATAAGAAGGCAGACAGATTTCTGAATTACAAAGCACTACATATACCACAGCAGTCTTTACTGAAATCATGGTAGGTACCTGAGGTAATGACATTGATGCCTTCTTTTTGCCAAGTTATGATTGGAGTGGGTATTCCTGTTGCTTCACATGGTAGTAAGATGGGGTTGTTTAGAATGACATCCAGTTCACTTGGTTGGGGTTGAATGACTGGAGGCTCTGCAAAATCCGATCAACAAAAGAATAGCAGTGCTTATTATAAAGCAGAGCTGCCTGCTATAGTGATAAGTTTCAATGTGCCAAATCCACAACCCCAAACATCAGTGAGTTGACTGCACAAGAGAAAAGCTTTGACTGGCCTTTTTATGTTTTTTAGATCTTGCTATATAGTAGCTGTAGTAGAAAACGCTGATGGAAAAAACTGATGTTGGAAGAGATCACAGAAACCAAATAAGAAACATATTTTTTAGGTTGTTCTGTATAGTTTTTTTTTTTTTTTTTGGAATAAAACATGAATAAAAACACAAATAAATAATTACCACCTCCGCCCCTCCCCGCCAACCAGCTAACTTTTAGTGTGTGGTGCTGGAGAGCAAACCCCAGTTTTTGTACATGCTAGAGAAGAACTCCACCCATTAAGCCACCAGCAAGAATTTAGTTAACAAACAACCTTCCATACCTTGAACATGGAGGGTAACGTGCCGGTGTGCTGAGCCGGCTGCATTCCGAGCAACACAAGTGTATCTTCCTGCGTGGTTTAATTGGGTAGCAGGTATCTCAATTGCTCCTAATAGAAAAAGAAAGTGTTCTATTTGTTTTCTTCTTGTTTGTTTGCTTCTGTGACATGGTCTTGCCACATAGCCCAGACTATCCTGAAACCTCATATGTAGCCCAAGATGGTCTGGAGCTTACAACCCTCCTGTCTCCTACAGAAATAGATTTACTGTAGAGTGTATCTTTGTTTTTCTGATTCAGTAAGTTACATGTTTCTCATTTTTCTGACATTACCAACAAGTAATTAATTATTAATGTCTCTATTGATACATACTTTACTTACCAGAAAGGGCATCAAATATACCATTTAATGAGGGTTTTTTGTTTTAATAGTTGGAGAGTTACCTAATGATAACTGCAAGCTAATTTCAGAAACCTTCCAAAATACTCGTGTCTATTCGTGGTCACTTCCAGCTTCCAAACCCAGTCCTGGACCACATCCATCCATCTACTGCTTTTACAGGTTTGCCTTTTGTAAGTGCTTCATCAAGGTGGAATCACACATCGTTTTTTTTTTTCTTTCTTCTTTTGTTACTGCCTAACTTCACTATAAGCACAATTTTGAGATTCATTCATTTTAGCATGTATAATATTGTGTCCCCCCCTTTTTTATAGCCAAATAGAGTTCCTGTTGTGGACAATAGCACTTTTGTGTATCTGTTCAGCAGCTGATGGGCATTTGAATTGCTTCCCTTTTCAGCTATTTTGGATGATTCTGTGAGCATCTCTAATGCACAGATGCAGACAGGATTTGATGCACCTGGGAGAGAGACCCTGGAGGGAGTGCTGACTTGATGGCAACTCTGCTTAACATCCCAAGAAAATTCTACACTGTTTTCTAGAGCAGTACTTTATGGTTACACTGGTATAATGAGCTTCTGTTTTATGATAGAATTCTAACCAATCTACTGATTTATATGAGAGAGCCATAATATTCTGCTTTAAAACCAAAGCTATAGGCTGAGAGTCAATGTCTTATTATTTTCCATTTATCAAAGAAACACATAAATTCTCTTAGAACAATACAGTTTATCATGAGGTTTTGGGGGACTCCTAACAGTGGAAGTCTCTGACTCTTTTTGCCTGGTCTTAGGACCCATTTTCTCCTACTAGGTTGCCTTGTCCTGTCTTGAGACGAGGGTTTACCCCTAGTCTGCATTTTTTAATGCAGTGTTTGGGGATATTCCTGGGAGGCCTGCTCTTTTCTGAAGGGACATGGATGATCAGTGGATCTGTGGGAGAGGAGAGTTGAGGGAGGAGACTAGAGGGGAGTGGAGGGAGATGAACCTATGGTTAGGATAGATTGTATGACAAAAGACTAAATAAAAAAAAAAGGAAAAAACAAAAACAGAAAACACACACTCATGAAATCTCAGGATGAGTTTGTTATTCAATCTGTCTCCAGTATGCCTGCCTAGTACAGGATCCATTTTCAATGGAAAGCACATATATTTTCATTTAGTTAAATAATTTTTCTCAGTGCTATACATTGTACAAATATTGACTAATACCACTGTCAAAAGTAAATTGCAATATTTAGCACCCAACCTTTCTTGCTTAATTATGCGAACATTAAAAATGGGGGAGCAGTGGATCTGGGGGAGAAGGGAGGTGGTGGAGCTGGGAGGAGAGAAGGGAGGGGCTGCTGAGGAGGGGAACTGGGAGGAGTGGGCGGAGGGGAGGCTGCAGTCAGGATTAGAAGAGAAGATAAACAAAAAGGAAAACATTAAAGCTTATCTTAGTCATATAGTCTCAAGAGAGTACAATTCTGTCTTAGGCACTAAATGGCTTTTAAATAAACATTTTATTTTGTCAGTGGGATAACTGTGACTCTCTGTAAGGAGAGAATTTGCTAAGTCTGTGGTTTATCATATTTATGACTATGCTTATTATATCAGATCAGGTTTAGATAGTACATGTTATTTTGTTTCTAGACTCTTTTGCTTTTGCTTTTTTACCTGTTCCCTCTTATCATAACTGTATTTCAGGAACCAAGGCTTTTTAAATTTTTCATCCTGTCATAACAAGTCTGGGCAGGTCTGCCCGTTGCTAACTACTCCAGTCAGTCAGAGTAAAGTCACAGAACAAGGTTTTGTTACCCGAGGACAGAATCCGATAGCCGTCTCCTCTGGGAAGCAGTCTTATGCCATTTTTGGTCCAGTGAATTGAGGGAACTGGAACTCCAGAAGCTGAGCAGGTCATGACTGCTGGAGCCTGTCTGGTTACCAGGAAATCCATAGGCTCATCAGCTATGGTGGGAGGAACTGAAAGAGCAACAAGAGAAAACCATGCATTTCTATTCCATCCCTCCATATTCCCAGAGTCACTTGTCCTTCTCCCTGATGCTAGAGAGTCAGTGCCAAGCAGGTATGGAGGGAGGCTGTCTGGAGAAAGGATAGCACCGTGTGTCCATCTATCTCCTTTCAAGCTTGTTCTACCTTGGACAGTGAGGTCCACTGCTCTCTTGTCCTCTCCAGCATCGCTCGTCACAGTGCACTCATAACCGGCAGTGTCATCCACAGAGGGGGAAATGATGACAAGTGAACCCGAGGAAAGAAGCCTAGAGGAGAGTCCGAAAACGAGATTCTGTATGTTAGTTTTCACACATTTTGCAGTTGGTATTATGGTAAGGAGCTGAGACAAGCTGAGGGAAAGAGCGCTTCCTTCACCTCAAACGAGCATCATCTATCTGATGTAAAGTTTGCACATCAAAATGTAACTTTATGTGGTAAAGGATCTAAACTTTATATCAATGGGAAACAGCTGCCCGGAAGAACTGCCTGAACACTGAATCTTACATTCTCTGAATACAGGCATCATCATCAAACTTTTTCTCCTAGTAGATGAAGTATATTGATGGCTACTATTTAATAGCATAGAATGTATTCCTGACTCCATTAGAAATGCTTCTCATACAGCATCTCGAAATTTATCAGTGACTTTGAGGGTGGATATTTGGTTACTTCTGTGCCGTGTCAGTGAGTAGAGGTCTGTTTCACTGTCCCCGACCCTGTGCTTTACACGCCTCTTTATATGTCATGGCTCATGGCTATTTTGGAGCTGTACCATGCATATACATATCCACGCCAATATGTATATGACTAAGCGATCCAGATACAGTGAATAAGATAGAACAGTTGAGGATAATTCCTAGCATTTGCCTCAGGCTTCCATATGCATACCTTTGTGCAGTCCTGCTACACGCCCACATGTACCCCCACACATGTAATTACATGTGTATGCATGTATACTGGATACTTGAAAATGGAAAAAGAAAAGAGACATGGGTTTGGTTTAATGGAAGTGTATTTGGCATGCCATGTACGCATTTTCACACCAAGTCTACTTTTAATCATTGAGTCCAACACCAAACATTAAACGGTGAGAAAGACAGAGCTGGTAGATTTTCAGTGGAATCATTCTTGGTTTCATATTTCCTGGTGAGTAAGAATTACGTCTTGTCAAAGTATCACTATGACTATATTTGATGTTAGCACTCTGGCAGATAATTTGATGGGATAATGGTCTGTTAGCTGAACTGAGGTGAAGGGTTGTTAAGCCAGCAGAAATTCTCAGTGATTCAAAGCTCAGCTTTCAAGACACAGACAGTGCCATATAGGAAGCTCTATCAGAGAAGCTGGAAGAGCGTAAGAACAGGAGAAACTGCTGTTTCTACCTACCCAAGTGGCCAAGTAGGTACATTATATTTCAAGGTGTTAAGTTTGAGTTTTTATTTTACAACTAATGCTTGTGTTGACTTCCACAGAATACTTTGTGTTGTATGTGAAAAGGTGTTTACAGTCATTATGAAATTATAGAAGACACTAAACAAACTGGGTCAAACATGCCTTCAGACCTCAACAACAGCCATCATAGGGTTGTTGCATATAGAAAAGCTGCATCTTTAACTTAAAAACAAAAATACGTTGGAAATCAAATTCCATACTAAGGGAGTAGTTTCTAGCAACTGGCTAATTCTTCATTCTTTATGTATTTGATGGCCCTCTTGATGGGGTTAAAAGGCCGGTTATTTTAAAAAACTGTTTCTAAATGTTAGGTGGGATATTTTTTTCAATGGAATTATCTTTACTTCATTATGCTAAGGGAAATTAGCCAGACACCAAAAAGGCTCTGCTTGTTCTCATTATATATTGAAGATAAAGAGTTGAGCTAACAGGAGCACAGGAGCGAATAATGATGACCAGGTCTTGGAAGTGATGGGGGAGGGGCGCACAACGATGGCATCAGGGAAGTGCATTTGCACAGAGGAACATTTCTAAATAACTGTTAGAAAGGATTTTTAAGGTTCTTTTTTGAGGGGATGGGTGTTAATGTAAGGTTTATCTATGTAGTCCTGGCTGTAACTCACAGAGATCTGCCTGCCTCAGCCTCCAGAATGATGGGATTAAATGTATGTGCTGCCACCACCTGACAGATTTTTAATGTTTTAACACAAAGAAATATGCAAATATGGGGTGATAGATGAGCCAGTTATCCTGATCTGATCATTATACATCATGATATTATACATGAAATACATTGTATTTCAAATATATTGAAATATCATAGAGTACCAATAACTATGTACAATTGTGTCCATTAAAAATTTTGAAAATATTTAAAGTAAGTGATTTATTCTCACCTGTATGAATTTTGATTTTGATCTACATTAAGAAGATGTCCATTTTTTCTCCAGGTGACTGATGGTTTGGGTATCCCAGTAGCCTCACAAGCCAATGTAGTTTGGACATTCACTGTTACTGTTACATTGGTCGGACCCATGGCAATAGACGGAGGAACTAAAACAATTAAGGAGAAAATACACTCAGCAAATAGCACATTATTTTAAATACTTCTGATGAAATTTGTCGTTAGTAGTTTGTCCTATAATTAAGACACAGCAAAGTGTCATGAACTGTACTATGGTGATATTACCCACAGGAAAGAGAAAGCATTGGCTTTGTCTTGTTCACAATGCAGTGGAATATGCTTAGTCTTTGGGGGTCCAGGTTTTTATTAGCTCACTAGTTTCAGTTAAAAAGAAAAAGTGACCCAAAGCCTGGATTATTTTTGAGAATGTATATTTACCATGGACTTGTAAGTCTGTTCGCCTACGGTCTGTTCCAGCGACATTGGTTGCCATACACAAATACCGCCCTGTATCTGTGACATGTGCTGACTGAATTTGAAGAAATCCATTTTCCAAAATGGAGTATCTGTAAGAAAGATCACAGCTAAGTTCTTCTGAATCAGCCCTTTTCAATTTTACACTGTGACTCAGACAAACTTTAAGGACTTGGTAAAATCTACTGTTAGTGTTTTTCTGCTTCAGGTGAGACATATTTACAACACCACTGGAGGAGGGAAACGGTGCGTGCTGTGTGAAGATGCATAGCAGACAGGCTTCTGATCCTGATGAATGAAATCTTAAGAGTTATGGCGCAAAATAGTAAGGTTTGATGCTCATCTTAGGTCTTAGGATGAAGACATCAATTCTAAAAATAGTAAGAAGGAGTAAGCAGGAAGAGGGGGGATGGGGGGAAAGGGGATGACATCTGAAATGTAAATAAATAAAATATCCAATAAAAATAAATTAAATTAAAAAAGAGAAAAATAATAAAAAACAGTAAGATCAAAACAATTCATTTGAAATGTAAATGAATAAAAAGACTAGTAAAAAAAATCCCAATTCATTAGAAAAAAATAATTTGAAGATTTACATTTCAATTTCTCCTTGCAGTATTTTCTTCCCCTTTTAGAACTGTTACCTTGCATGGCTTTCCGCTAGCACGATGCCATCCTTTCTCCATGTTATCCTTGGTGCTGGCACGCCTTCAGCACGGCACTCCAGGGCAATTGACTTATTTAAGAGAGTGACAAGGCTCTGGGGACCACCACTGATGCTTGGAGGAACTGAACAAGAAACAAACACAACAATCTAGTTACAATAAATACTACAGCCCTCACTAAGAATCTGGAGAACTTTAAGTGAAGTCATTAGCTTTGTTTACACTAATCTACCTTAGGATAAATAGAATTAAAGTCCAACTCCTGAAGTCTCACTGAAGATATCCTGCATTTGAAAATAAAGAAAAAATGAGGAGAAGAATTTAAGTCCCAGATACAGCATGGGAAATCTGGCCCTTGTGAGAGAGGCGTGAGTAAAATTCAGCTTGGGTCTGATGCAAATTAAAGCTGATATTTCTTATTTCTCTCTAGCCAAATAATGGTCAAAGAATGTTAATGCTGGAAGAGCTTCACTTTAAATAAAGAACAGAAAGTGGGCCGTTTTAATGAAAAACACATCTGTGGTTAATCATGTGAGTCTCAGAACAGGCATTTTATTAATCATAGAGTTCATGTGGGAATACAAAGCCTGAACTTTAACTTTAGTATTAGAGATTATTAGTTGTGCGGGTCATCCAGTACGTTGTAAAATTTCTTGTGTTAAAATCCAAAGGGACTGTTATGGAGGGAAATCTACACATTTTTCTGAATTTTGGCAAGTTTTGGCACCTAGATATGCATATTTAAGAAAAGTACAGTAGTATGGCATTGGTTAAGAACGTTGTAACCCTGTGCATATGTACAGTATGTTAGAAAGCCACCACCAGTAATAGCAAAATAAATGATGGGCTGATTGTCATGTATAGATGTAGTGGGATGGTGTCCCCTCAGCTGGATGATGTAGATTATATGGCTCTACTAATAATCCTGTGTGTGCATGTGTTTGTGTGTGTGTGTGTGTGTGTGTGTGTGTGTGTGTGCGTGTGTGTGCGTGCGCGCGCGCTTGGCATCTGTAGGGTGTGTATGTGTATCTGTGTAGAAATATGTGTTGCATTCCTCTATGATGCTGTAATATATCTCCAGATCTACATTTTGGAGCTGAATTAATTTGCAATATATGTCTAACATAAGTCCTATGTGTTGCTTTTTCAAGTTAGTAGAGTGACCACAAGGATTTACTCAGTAAGCTCCTGAAAAACATTATCACCTCTTCGAATATTCTTGGTGAAATTTTTCAAATTGTGAAACAGTAATTTTTCTTACCATTTACAGTGAGGATAAATTCTCTTGTAGTCTTTCCTGCGATGTTGCTGGCAACGCAGGTATAATTGGCTGTGTCTCCCAGGTCTGCATTGTTAATTTGCAAGTATCTGCCTCCAGACAGGATTCTTACTCGAGGTGTTGCCTGGATTCAAAAAGTAAAATCTGTCATCAAATTGTCAGCGAAATAAGATGAAGCATTATTATATTTATTTTAATGGTGTGTGTGTGTGTGTGTGTGTGTGTGTGTGTGTGTAGGGGGAATATGTTCTATGTGCATATGTGTGTGGGTGCTTGTGAAGGCCAGAAGTGGGTGTTGGATCTCTGGAGCTTGAGTTATAGATGACTGTGAGCCACCCAGCATGGATGCTAGGAACTGAACCCAGGTTCTCTGAGAGAGTAGTCTATGTGTCATCTTTTCAGACCTCAAATACTATTTTATAAAAGCAAAAATAACCGAATGGACCATAGAGTTGCCATGTGGCAAGGTTGGTTTACATAATCACTAAAGCCTCTTTCATTGTCTCATTGACTCTGGTTAAGTCAGGGGTAGAGTGCCTCCGATGCCATCAAACAAGGAGAAGCAAGGGAGGGCAGATGGTTCAAATCAAGCCTTTATCAGTTCTCCTTAGGAGTTTTTTGGAAAGCAGTCCCTACCAGTTTTAGGATAACCAAAGCCTCCAGAGTCAGCTTTCGTTTGCTGTAAATGGCTAGTAAGAATTCCAAGCTGTTGCCCTGCCAGTAGGTAGGCGCCACCAAACCACAGGAAGCTTTACAGGAGCTTTGGCTTTTCCTTAAGGTTCTGGGACCAGAAATCCATCAGTAGGGATATTACAGATGTGTACAGGCCACTCCAGAGTCCAAATTCTAACAGGAAAATTCAGTAATAGCTTTATCCTGGAGACGTGGTAGACCAGTTCTTTTGAGCCTTGATGGGTTCTATCCTTTTAGTTAAAAGAGCTGAGAGTTCAATTAGGACTTCAGTCTACAGGCTTCAGGACATACAACCATGTGCCAGTTTCTAGCAGGGTCATACGTCTATCTGTGTTTTGGCCCAAATGAACTACTAAGCAAAGGCTAGAAAGGGAGGCAGTTGGAAGGCCCCTGTGTCTGCCTGTGCAGTTGGGAGTAACTAGCAACAGGAAATGATTGGCGGTTGATCACTAGGAAAGGCTTCTCGACTGCTTTTGCCTCTTAAAAACAAATCTGCTGAGTCACGCAGAAGGTTTACCTGTAACTGCTCCCCATTTTTGAGCCACATGATCACAGGTGGAGGCACTGCATCGGATTTGCATTCCAATGTCACCTGTCTGTTCCTTAACACAGTGAAGTCCTGGGCTCATCCATTCCAGCAATATTAGGAGGCACTGAGCATGAGAACACCGTATCAAGTGCATTTGGTAAATAGGATGTAAATGATCTATCAGTATCCAACAATGGTTAAGTTTACTGTACGATAAAAGAGGCATGGTCCTCAACAGTTTGCCATTTAATGTATGGTCTAGAGTATTAACAAATGGATCTTTATTATTTAGTACTTTCATATTGACCAGATCATGAAATCTTTCCAACAAAGACATGAATAATAGACAACAATCATCACCATTTGACAGGTGGTAAGGAAATGGAGGCACAAAGATGTCCTTCCATCAGCATCCACACTGGATAATACTTTTCCCTGACTATTAAAAAAAATTACCAAAGCAGAAATTGCCCATCACAGTATTAAGAACTATGTCCATTTTTCCTGATTAATACAGATATATTTCTCAGTAAATCATATTTTAGGCTTACTTAGGTAGGCCTAAATTTTGAGCAGGGATATCAAGGAAACTTCACGCCTTACAATTGCATTGCCTGGTCAGTCAGGCTCTGAAAAATTCATTTAGTTCTTAATCCTCCCATGAAGAATGATTTAAATGTATATACAAAAGTAATATTCAAAGAGGCCTAGTTAATTCAAACTTTCTAAAAAGTAAAAGGCAGTGATTTTCAAAATCTTTAAAAGAATATATGTGCACATTCATGCATGTGTAAACAAGTAAGTGTAGTACAGTAAATTTAAAAATAAAGAAAATTGCTAACATATTGTCAATATAGATTAAAAGGCAGAATATTCTAATATATCTAAGTAACTCTAAATAGGGAGAGAGATACATGGCAACATGCAATCTTAAAAATGATGCTATAGAATATATTTGTTAACATAAGAATGTTCACTACACCATTAAGTAAGGATAACAACTTAAGTCTGTGTTCTGATGTCACTTTTTTGATACTAATGATCTTCTTGTTTCCTAGTCAGTTGAAAACTCTAAATGTAAACAATCTTCCTGCCTCAACTTCCCTGGAAGCTGGGACCACAGACATATGCTGCTATACCCACCTATGATCACAGTTTTTGCAATAGAATGTTCCCATGAGAAAACATTGTAATCTTGTGTGGAAAGACTAAGGACTGTCTTTATTATAATCATTATTGCAATTTATGTTCTGTTATTTTTAAATCATCCCATTTGAATTCTTTGTGTGAAAACAAGACAAATAGCTCAAAACTCCAATGGACTACATCCCAAAGAGCTCGTACTTATTAACACTAAGAATGAAATTTGTAAAATATGTATTTCTCAACTTATCGACATATGATGTGTTGTGAAGCGTCAAGATCTTCTCTAGTATAGTTTTTTAACTAGGATTGTGTGTGGATCAAACATAAATCACCAAATTTACCATGTACTCTCACTAAATATTCTTTATCATCATCCCCTGCGGGACTGGATGCCAGACAGGTGTATCGTCCTGTGTCCTCCACCTACAAAACCCAAACAAACAAAATATGCAGTGTTACCATGCTGGTGTTGGTGATGAAGATAAAATTTCACTAGAACTAGTAAGATTACTATATAAGGCAAAATAACAGAGGAAGTACAGACGAAACAAACTTTGTCACTGTGGTTAGCGTTTTCATATTGCACATTGGCCGAAACCTCTGTTATGCATAAAACTATGTTTAAAGGAGTTTTAGAAAGGAGTTTTGATATAAGAATATAAAAAGGAAAAAAAGCATATGTAAGTAAAGAGTTATACGTGTCTATGTGTACTTGTAAAAGATCTAGTACTAAATATGGTAGCTCAGATGTTCAATATTTAATTTGAAGAAATAAACATGCATAGGTTCATGTTGTGTAAACTTCATTTACATAAAGTTCATTTGTTAAATCATACATTTCTATTACACTCTTTCTGAAGGAAGTAGTGTGTTTATTGAAGCAACTGGTAAACCAAACATCAGATTACTAAGTCAAGCAATTTACTACCACATCTCGAATCTGTCGTTGAGATACAGTGATAGAATGCTGCTTGCTGACAGTGTCAGACTGACAGCAGCCTCTCATTGATTAAAACACAAACCAATTATTTAAAAATACTCATGTATGTTTTCTGCTGGATGTTGGTTTTCATCTATATGTTTGGCATTATATGAACACCACATCTGGAGATATTATTCTGGTAAACCTCACTGTTCACAAAAATATGTTTTATAGCAGTTAGAAGTCCTCTGCCATTTCACTTATTTACTACTTGAGCATTCGAATACTGGCATTTAAAAAATTCTAATATTCAAATTTGACTTTATAGGTTATGCAAAAGATCTTTTCGTTGGCTTCACACATTCCTTTGAAAAAATTTAAGACTAGAGCGTTTGAAAAACAAGAGTTGGGGGAAGAATTGAGGGACCTCAGGGAGGATAGGAGCTCCACAAGAAGGCCAACAGAGTCAACTAACTTGGACCCTTCGGGCTCTCAGAGACTGAACCATCCTCCAAAGAGCATACTGAGCTGACCTAGCATACTCGCCTGCACATATGCAGCAGATGTGCAGCTTGGTATTCATGTGGGGCCCCCAGCAACTGGAGCAGGAGCCTACCCTGACTGTTGCATGCCTGTGGATCCTGCTCCCCTAACTGGCCTGTCTTGTCTGGCCTCAGTGGGAGAGAATGTACCTAGCTCTGCAGTGACCTGAGGTGTCAGGGTGAGTTGGTTCCCCAGGAGGCACCTCCCTCTTCTCAGAGCCAAAGGGGAAGGGGTGAAAGGAGGAGGTGTGAGGGGGAGTTACTGAGAGGATAGGAGGGCTGCAATCGGGATATAAAGTGAATAAAATAATTAATTCATGGAAAAAAATAAATGAACAACAAAAAAGACAGAAAAATGGTTAAAAATACTTTAGACATTGGTCATACAAACCTTTGTTAAGAATTAGAAAATGAAGGACTGGAAGAGATAGCTCAGTGTGGAAGATCATTCTGAAAGCATGAGGACCTGAGTTCAAATCCCCAGCAGCTATTTAAAGAGACATATATGAATGCCTGTGACTCTAACCTCAGCACTTTGTAGATGAGCTACAAGCTCAGGATTCTGAGAGCTCTCTGGTCAATCACCCTCCCTGAAAGGCAAGCTTCTAGCTCAGTGACAGGCCTCTTCTCAAGCCAATGACGTTGACAGTATTACAGGGACACACCTAACATTTTGCTCTGGGTTCTACATGCTCTGCACACTTCCATGAATGTGTTACACACAGAGAATGCGTGCGCGTGTGCACACACACACACATACACACACATCATTTTCTAGAAAATAACATTTGATTTTTCTCATCATTTCTTTAAAACTCTTCTCTGCCAACTCTTGTTCATTGTAGCTTGATGATATTCCCTTCACTTGTCTTCAGGTTGGTTTAACTTGACATATCACTGGTGGCTAATCAAAATTTACTTCCACCAGGAAATTTTTCCAAACAACTTGCTTCCTTCTGGATATTGTGAGTCATTACTTATAGTTACAGTTTGAAATGTGCTCTGCTGATAAGTTTAAAAAATTAAGTAGATGTTTTTAGATTCTGGAGAATCATTGACATATGTTATACTTCAGAAGAAGAATGTATGGTGGCAAAGCTGGATCAATGTATTTTATTGGAGGATTGACATGTCCTGTCGGGAGCAAGCCACAGACTTAGTTTATGATGGAAGATAATTCAAGAAACAAATGTCGATACCATTCAATTCAGAATTTGCTAAGAAGACATTATATGCGAGGCATAATGGCAGAGAGTCGAGAGGTGCATCAGAAGACAACATTCAGATGTATAGAATCTAATGTAAATGTTGTAACAGGTGTGCACAAATATGAAGACAACACATCAGGAGCAGCAGAATCAGAGACAAGCTTGAGGCTTGGCCATGTTTCACTTTCCACCTCATTACTGTCTCCAGTGGTTTGCTGGTCTCACATCTGGCTGTGTCTTGTATGACATTTTATTTCTTTGAGCGAGAGGGAAAGCTCTTGAAGGGTTTTGATTCAATGTATGGCTTGAAAGTTTAGTGTGAACCCTTCTGAGTTCCTGCTATGTTTGGAATAAAAGGAGAAGAGGTCACATGCTCCATGACACAAACAGTGAGCTGTGCTGAAGTCTACTGTTTCCATTCCTCGCTATGGTTAGTACCTGTGCCTCTTTCAAGATAAATCTTGTTATTCTATGTCATGCAAAATGAACATTATAACAGTAGCAGTAATGAGAATTTTAATTCTTCTTGTTGAATTTCATTCTGTTGTTATATGTTTCTTTGGCAACCAACACAAACATATCATGTACCATTTTCTTTTGGACTCTCAGAATACATTATTATTATTGCTGTTGTTGTTGCAGCTGTTATTTTATTTGAAGTTTACAAATGAGAGCATCAGGATACTGATGAAAAATCTTCATAATATAAAATTTGCCTTTATTATTAGCATAAAATTATTGATAACAATATATCCCATATATATTTAATATGTTAATATTTCAGATCAGTTTCTTTAAAAATAAACCAGAATAACCATCCAATTTTACTGAAAGGCTATTGCTTGAAACTGTTTCTCCAGCCTTCCATGTTGTCTAGCTTGGGGAATCAAAAGTGCTCTCTGAAATCTCACACACTTTGTTTTAGGTTGCTTAACCTGGTTAGTGAAGAACTACATAGAAAAAAGTAGGAGCTTCAGAAAACATATTAGCACACGGAGTGTTGAAAACACACTTAAGTTAATGAGAAGGCATCTGGCTTTCTTCACAATGTTCTGTCAGATTCTTCATCTTCCTTCTACACATTTCCTCAGTCATGGATATCATAGACACAGTCTACCCTTTGCAAAGCTGTAGAGACCAGTGATATATACAGATGTGCAGATGTAATTATTCAGGAGCTATTATTTATTAGGGAATAAGACGTTAAAGCAGATAACATAATCATGTAAGTGGAGACACTTACCTGAGCACTGGACACTCGAAGAATAGCTCCTCCTTCTAGAGTCTGCACTTGCTCTGTCTGTAGAAAGGGCCGGCCATCCTTCATCCAGGAAATTTTAGGGGCAGGGATTCCAGAAGCAATGCAGGATAGTTCAAGTGGGTTATTTACAATTACGGATACCTCTCCAGGTCCTTCAGATCCGTTGATGTGAGGTGGTTCTAATGAAAGGGGAAAAGGCAACAGAAGAAGAAACGTTATGTTTTACACATGAGGACACTAAGGCACTGATGAAGAATATTTAGAATATAGCTCGCCTTACTATTAACATAAAATTATTTACAACAATTTATCTCATCTATATGTTCCTATTCCATAGATGTTATTTATTATAAAAATATACATATACATTATTATATTATTTATCATACGTTATATCAGTTTTTACCTGATCTGATTTTAAAAGTTTGAAAAGAAAAATCCAACTCAAATTTACATCCCTATGACATAAAACATTTAGAGTACAGAAACTAGAACGATCATTTGTAGATGGTTTTAGTTCTCACTGGCAAGAGTTCAAAACACTGGGAATAGTGATTTCTGCACGGAGCGCATTTGTTATGTCTAGGCAGGAGTAGCTTTCTCTTTTACTGTTTATACTTCTAAAATTACCTTCCTCCAGAGAAAGCTAAAAAAAAAAAAAAAAAAAAAATCTAAACACTTGGAAGGAACAATAAGGGCCCTTGGCTCAACTCCTCCCAAATTTAATCCTTTTAAAACAGACTTTGCTTACAGCGATCAGTGAAAATTTTCAGAGAAAAATTCGTAGTACAGGCTGTAGGCTTTCAGGTTCAGGAGGCAGACAGAGCAGATGCTGGACAGTTCCGAGGGTGAGCTGAGGGGGTTTTGTCTTTGTTTTTGTTTTAAATCAGGCACATAGTTTAGAATCTGACTCATAGCACAGGACCTGAGGTCTGACTGAGCTTGAAGTGAGCACAAGAGTTGTTAGGTTTGTGGAACTGGAGGATCTTCAAAAGGAATTGGCACCAAGAACTACAAGGAGACCCTCTGCGTTTCTTTAAACTTATGCATGTTTTACTTCAAATTAAATGCTTTCAAAAGCAATTGCTACAAGCTCTATTGTAACATCTTTGTTGAAATTTCCTTTTTAAAATTTTTGTTAGCCCTCATTTTCCTATGTAGAAAAAGAGAACACAGCAAATCTATCCTTTTTTTGTTTTAGAATCAAATTAGGAATTCTGTGTCTTAATCCTTATCCCAGAGTTCCTCCTCCTTTTATACTTCACCGCATCTGACCTATGACTGTCAAAATATATTTTACATGCACTATAAGACTGATATATGGTTTTCTGATTAGTAGATTATAATGGCTCCATATAGCTAATTGAATGAAATGAAAGTCAATCTCTAAAGCTTGTAAAATTATCTTCTTTAATCTACTTATATGAGACCTAGACTTCAAATGAGGCTACTTCCTCCTGCAACTGGCCCTGTCCTGAATGCTTCTAAGTCAACATCACCCACTACCTGAGCTTCTTGGCCATTATCAAGGTTTTATGAGTGATGTGAAGCTTCCTTATAAAAAACCAAATCATGATTTGTAAACTCTCTACTCTCTTTAACTCTAATTTAATTTAATTTAAGCACCAGTTTGGCTCTCCATCTGACTACAATCAATTCTTCATTGTTTTTTCTTAGTTGTTATTTGCTATATGCCAATCATATAAACAGAAAGATTCATTAGGAATCTCTTCCCTCTCAGTTCATGGGAACTAGGTTAGGACAGCGCCATGAGCAGTGTGGTTCCTACTGCTTCAAATTCTAGTCTCCATATGTTCCATGTGTCAGGTGAAAGCCACCAACCTCCTCACTTTGGATTTGCCCCATAGGTCTTATATTCAGAGAGGAGTGGGAATTCAGTGCCACTAACTCTGAATACTCAAGAACTTGCATTTCCTATCTAAATCCCAGTTTGGAACCCCAAATAATAAGCTAAACAGCTCTATCTTTTTCTGTTTTATAAAAACACTCCAAATTTAGCTGGCATTCAGACAGTTTTTGGTTCCCTTTCCAGTGTTCCTTATACTTATTTATGGATCTACTACTAATAGATAGTCACATAGTATTTAGCCACATACACTGGAAACTGAGACTCATTCTTGATACCTTCACATCACACATCCCTGAAGAAAACTGACTTTCTTTCCCCCATCAGCCATTAGTTGCCAATATCTCCTCAGCTAGAGCTTGGAACTTTTTTGGTCTCTCCCCTATCAGTTCTGTGATTTTGCCAGGCACGATCTTGTGCAGGTCTTATGCATAAGGTTAACAGACACTGTAAATTCATGTGTGCAATGGCCTTGTCATATCCAGCAACTACTCTTTTTCTTCAGATGTCTATGCCATGGGCCTTAAGTCTGTTGCCCTATTCTGTGATGATGCCTGAGGTTTTTTAGGAAGGGGTATGATACAGTGTGCCATTTAGACCTGTCAATGCCAAGATCTCTTGTTCTCTGCATTCACTAGTTGTGGGTTTCTGTATCAATCACCTCCTACTACAAAAAGAAGCTCCTCTTGAAGGATGAGCAATGCACTATTGTGAAAACCTCATAACTAGTCATGACATCCTGGGCGCTGCTATACTCATAGCTTCACGGAGTTTGATGTTCTTCTCTCTTGCTTTGGTGATCTAGCCACACTGTACTTTTTCAAGGCTACCCATAGATCATGACACCTCCCACCACATGCTGAGAATTGAGTGCAGCACCAGTGTCCCAAGTGGAGATGTTTGCAAGCTGTGGAGTGTGTTGCTTCCATGTGAATGGAACATCTGAATGGATGAGTTTTCAACAGATGGGGAGACCCTTCTCATCTTTCCGTTTCACAAAATGTCCTATAATTTTTTGTCCAGGAATGCTGGGATTTGGACACTGCCCCAGCAGCATCATTGCTGTTCTCTCTGTTATTTGCTGCAGCAATGTGTCTGTCTATAATTCTGCTTCTGGATTCTCTCTCCATTGTTGCATGCAAACCAGGTCCATGCAGTTTCAGGCCTGTATGAACACAGCATCTTCTTCCATCCAGTCTTGACTCTCACCAGAGAGACATTTTAGAAGAGACATCTGGTTGCATATTTGTCACTAGAATTATGTCTTTTAATGAGTCTAGCCCTCCCTGGAGGGCTGTCAAAGCCCTTCCCAGAAGGCCCTTCTCCTCACCTGACTTCGTTTCACCCCCATATACTCAGTTTCCATGAGTACGACTCATAATTAAGCTCTACTCGTAAGAATGGGCAAGGGTCTTCACTTCTGCCTCACTGCAGTCCACCACTCCAGGCACAGGTGGATCTATGGGAAGATCTATTTTGGAACTTACTGTCCCACAGAGTGTATGCTAACCACATGACCTTCAACAAAATAATTAGTTCTTCAGTTTCTTTGCCTCCCACTCCAAATGTAGGAACTTGGGGGCTGAATCATTCTTATTTGATGATAATTTAATTGTCTGCCATTCAATGATTACACAGTAGGTCTTCACAACTGGAAGATAGAAACATGCCCAGTCCACAATATACATACAATTCAGTTTTAATACGTGAGCAGTGAGGATAAGGTCATATTATCTCGTCCATTGTAACTCATGCTGATAAACTGATGGGTAGGGATTTGTAACCTATGCATCTCAATCATACAAACCCCAAATTTTGTGTTGTTTACATGTTTTTAAATAGCCTGGGAAAAATCTCTCTTCTTCCATTACCTTTCCTACTTGAAGACTCAGATATACCAGAACATCTCCTTTGGTATATTTCCACAGTGTTCTGCCAATGTCTACAGTTAAAACTCCCATCAGTGCAGCTCAGAAGTATCTAGTTTGGTTTCAATTCAATCCAACAAACACACAGTAAGAATTCCTGGTGTGTCAGACATCATACCAAGCACTGGGGACCAACAATAAGTAAGAGGCATGCTGCATTCCCCATCATAAAACTTAACTAGGGATAAAGACAACTTTTAAATTCAGTAAATAATTGAATTTTAATAGGTGCTCTGAGAAAGATTACAGCACACTCTGAAAACATATGCTAGCCTTTCCTAACCAGGACTCCTGCCAAAATTCTTTTCTGCTATTCTCAGTAGGGAGCATATCTCTTCTGTGATAGGAGTATGGCAGCTCCCCAACATCATAGTGGGGGAAAACCCTCAAAAAATTTTGACTATCATTTTAGATAATTTCATTTATCCCCTTTTTATGCCCACCATCAAGATTTTTTTTGTTACACAGAAAAATTGTAATTTGTCTTTATGTTGTTTTTGCTGGTAAAATGTTGTATTGTGAACTTAAAATATTGACTTTCAATGTACACAAGAGTAACTAGAAATTAGCTATTAAAAGTGATGGCTCTGACTGTAATCTTAAAATTGGATAAGTAAGACTTGTTGGGATAGTGGCATAAATATTACTGTATTTTATCTAATTTCCAATTTCAAATGTACTTTAAATTCTTAGAAAATGCTAAAAAAAATCTATTAGGGCCTGGGCAGATGGGCCAGTGGGTGAAGCTCTTGCTTTGTAGGCATGAAGCCTGGGTTAGGATCCCAGAACCCATGTGAAAGCAGGGTAGGCATGGTGGCCACTTGTAACCACAATGCCCAGGAGGCATGAGCTGGGATCCTTGGGGCAAGACAGCCAGTGAGAATCTAGGCCTAGAGAAAGATACAGTGTCAAAAAAAAACAAACAAACAAACAAACACACACAGAGTGAAGAGCAACCAAAAACAACTCTAACACTAACCACCAAGTCTCTGCATGGATACACTTATCTCCACATCTGTACAAACATATGCAGCCATTCATGTGCAAACACACAATCTCAGGTCTGATATTAATAGGGTATCATGCCTTTTCAATTAATAATATCTTAGGAATAAGAGTTTTTACTTTTTAAAACAAGTAAAACTCACCATTCAAGCTCAACCTGCTGTAGATGAATTTAGGCAACTTACAGAAGAGAAATGGAAATGCAATAAAGTTTTCATTAAAGTTTGTCCCATAAAGAACAAGTCTAAGTACTATACCCAGTATCCAGGTCTCGACTGTCACTGAGTTCTCAAGTTCTCTGTACTTATCAGAATGGCTATGTACCTAGGACTCTCAGGACAAAATGCTTGCTGACTTCTCCAGCTTCATTCGAGGCAACGCAGGTGTACTTTCCAGTGTCTTCCGTTTCTGCCTTGATGAGCTGAAGGACCATTCCCTGAGTGCTGATGGTCAGATGAGCATCAAGCACCAGAGGCTGGCCGTCTCTGAGCCAAGACATGCTAGGAGTGGGGGTTCCATCTGTAAAGCATGTCATAGAGGTAGAACTGCCTTTGACAATTGTGATTTCCTCTGTGCCCATTGCATTGTCCATATTCGGTGGCACTGTACAGAAAATAAATCAGGTAAAATTTATATTATTATAATTTGAGGTGAACTTAAGTAGCAGTATTTAAATACGTCTATGCTATTTTTACATTCAATAAAGCAAAGTATTTTAAAAGAGCATAGAATAAATTGACTTTACTGTAAACCTATTTATTGGTTGGGCTAATTATTAATATTCCATGGATTAGCAAAGAAGTCTCCAAATTGCTTTCCTACTGAATATACAGTCAATGCGCATTATATTTTGGTAACATTTTCAACTTGCTAACATTGTCTCTTTAATTTGTTATGATGCTATAGTAGTTCTTACAATAATTCAATAGTATATTTTCAATGACCATATGCAGAGCACAGTAATAGAGTAAGTTTTATAAACATCACAGATTGCAGTTCTTAGGAACTCGGAGTTGTTCTGAGATGTTCTTATAGACTGAGAAATGTGAACCAGCAATCTACACTATCTCATAAATGCAAATGAATCTATTCAAATTTTATATCTCTAAATGAGCTGCTAATGTTGGTAGAAAATTTTTTTTTCTTTGTATGTGCACACAAACAAAAAATTCTTCTGTCAGGACTGAAATACTATTTTGAAAACTTTAGTTCTGTTTGTTTAACATGAAGTACACATGAAGCCAGGATACTAGGAAAGTGGCATAAGGAGTGTCTTAAGGGAGGAGGGATCGTAGAGAGGGGGAAATTCTGAGGGTGGGAGGACTTAGGCAGGAAGGGATGGGGAGATAAGAGTGAGAGCTGAAGTAGATTAACTAAAATGAATAAGCCATACAGAAACCTACTCTCTTAATCCCCCCACCTCCAATACACAAAAGAGAGACTGCATGGCTAAGTGATGATGCTCCTAAAAACAGCACATACTAAACAAAATCCCCAGTCCTAGAAGTGGGATATCACCACAGTAATTGGCTAGGCACACTTCTCTCAAACTATCAGGCTCTTGTCAGTCTTGTTGGTGGCCCACCAGAACTAGAGTATAATACAATATTGCTACAGGTAGCACACATCTGTTTCAAGACAGAAACAGCAAGTGAGAGACGAGATGAAAGTGTCCTTGTTACTGGCTAATTTCAGTGTGCTGGGAGATACAAAGCAGGTTCCTGGGGTAAACAAGGCAGAAGTTGTCTTATTCAGCTGTGAATCCTCCAAACTGAAAAACCAACTTGTTGGGCAACAGTGGTACAAACGCTGTAGGGTTTACCAACCACTCTGATTAGATTTAAGACCTGTTGCATTGGAAAGAACTCATGTCTGGTATTGTATTCTGGGTTACAAAGCATTTGACTGAGGAGATTGGAGGCTCAAATGGAGAACTCACTACTGTTGTTTAATTAAATTACACCAGATTGCCTTCTAAATCTCTATTGCTATGCGGAAGACAAAAGTTCCTATCACCCCGAAATTAGAAAAGCCTCTCTTGGCAGTGAACAGTGATGAATTCAGAGACTCATCAAAATGAGGGATCATCCCTAGGCAAGTCACTTACACAACTCTCTTTAAGAGCTGGGAACACTGTCAAAAAGAGGCATTATTCTGGTTAGCCCACACAAACTAGGGTCACTGGGAAAAGGGAACCTCAACTGAGGAATTTCCTCCATTACACTGGTTTGTGGGTATGTCTGCAGGACGTTTCCTTGATTAATAATTGCTGTAGGAATGTTCAGCCCATTGTGAGAAGCACCACCCCCAGGTAGGTGGCCCTGATTGTATATGGAAGCAGGCTGAGCAAGCTATGGAGAACAAGCCAAGAAGTAACATTCCTTTGTGGTTCTGCTTTGATTTCTGCTTCCAAGTTGCTTCGTGACCGCAACAAAGAAACAAATTGGTATAAGTAAGGCACATGTAAGAGTCAGAAGATGAGGCAAAGGTGACTTGCTGAAAATACCATCTTCAAGACTCAGTGCAACATCGCAATCATGAACTCACAAGAACTGTAGCTGACTACTCTGTTGGCCTAGTCAACAATCAGTCTGGCCCTGTCAACCACCAGTCATGGAAGGAAGAGGAGCTACCAGGGCCATATCTGTTACTACTAACTATTGATTACTGACAGATTTTAGAAGAGGAATAACCATTATGTTTAGAGCCCTCCAGGTTCCAATGGACAGCTCCAAACTCATGATCACACAGGCAGCATTGGCAGACTCAGCAGGTCACAAAACAAAATAATAGACAGAACTAGGAAGAAGAGATTTGGAAAAGTAAGTGGTAGAAAGGTGATACGAATACACAAGAGGGTAGGGTATGAGAGTGCTCTGTGACCATTATGAAAATGTTACACTGTTAAAGATTTAATGAAAAAACTTTACATCTGATTAATTCTGTATTAGAAGAGAATTTTGACAGAGAGTGTGGGCCAATAAATACGGACTCCATCGGGGAGAAAACACAGTCTTCCCTAGTAGAGAGATATTCTTGACAATTATTTTTGACAGAGGAACGTTGGATTTACAAGTCTTCGAGGAAGTCAGTTTCAAAAGGCATGCTGCTTAATGCTGCTAAACTTGGAGTAACATAGTAGGATCATTTTTAGGACATACCAAAGACTTGAAGGCTGTAGTGCTTACTGTCTACCCCAGCTCTATTGGAGGCCACGCAAGTATACACAGCAACATCAGACACCTGAGCTCTCACGATCCTGAAAAACGGACCCAGTATTTTATAATCAATCCTTTCAACATACACAAATAAGATAATTATGACTTATAAACAGATGATAGAATAAAATTTATGTTGAAAATTCTTAGATATGAAGCTTGTGACCATTATCACAAAATGTAGGTATCACCAACTGCAACAGTGTGCACAGAGGTGACTGCAGTAATGGCAAACCACTAGGAATACAACATAATTGCTAGAGTGAATATTCTTCAAACACATTAACAGAGAAAATAGTAGCATGAAAATCACATGAGCATCATCAACAACCTCCCAACTTAAACATGTAATACAGTGCTGAAAATATATATCTTAAAATTATAAACATGATAACAATTCATCTCTCAAGATCTATTGTGCTCACCTTTACTAAAGCAAGCATTGAATAAGAATACAAAGCCACTTCTAAGTTCAACCCCTTATCTTGCCTCTGCTGAACTCAAATGGAATGGATTAGCATGACAGCAATAAAAGCGTAGGGAAAAGCATGTCTTAAATGTTGTGTAGGTGAAAGAAGAGTTGTCAATCACTGTTATCGTAAGCACTTAGGAAAGGACACACAACACATTCTAACCTGACAACCTGTCCTGCTGACAGCAAGCGTATGTGGGAAGAGATGGGCAAAGGAAGACCGTTCTTCAGCCAGTTGATCTGTGGTGGAGGTGTCCCTGTGGCTTTGCATTCAATATTTATTGATGTGTCTACCAGAGCCATCAGTTTCTCTGCTTCTTCTTTATTACCTCGGATTTTAGGTGGAACTATGCAATACACATAGTGGATGAGAGAGAAGATATATGAGTTCGAATCATTTGCACTGTTATTGCTCTTGCTTCTGCTTTGTATCCCGAAAAGACCATTAAGATTTCACTTAAATGCTCCAGTCACTTGCGGTCTATTAATGGATTCTTAAGGTAGTAAAGCCAAAACTTGGTGGCATTTCATATTTACCATAGATATTCAAGTTAAATATTCGATCTTCTTCTCCAGCAGGATTAGTAGCCACACATGTATACTTCCCCATGTCAGATGTGAGGGCTCTGTAAATGTTTAATGTGCTGCCATCTGTGGTGACTCTGTGGGAAAAGTTAGGACAGAGGCACTATGGGGATAGGATCTGAAAAACTCATTCAACTGTATTGTGTCCTCTGAAAAATATATGCCATTATAAAATAATGCCTTCATCTTAAACAGAATGATTTAACCCTATTTCTCAAGTACATAGAACATATGGAAGTCAGAGCCACAGAAACTGATGTCAATCTCAGAAACTAAAATCATACAGAAACCATTTTCATATCCATCATCTCCTTCTGAGAAGAAGGACAAAAAGATAGTTAGGCCAGAAACATGACAGACAGCGGTGCCTTTCTCTCAGCCTTAGAATGCTATGTCTTAGTGACAAATAGGAATTATCTAGTCAACAAAAATTTGAAAATTCTGGTGTGAAATAAAGAATATGACAAGCTGAAAAATGTGAATTAAAAAATTAATTCTAAATGTCCTAATGAAACTCTAATAAAAAGGAACAAAATAGTATCATTTGCTTAAATGGTAATGACTGTACATATATAGATTACTTTGAATTTTTTTTCAATCAACTAAAGTGTTTCTTTTGAATTAATAAAAGTAAATGATAAATATGAAATTAGATAACAAAATATATCTAAGTTAAGATATATTAATTATTATTTTCTCCATATACTATTAATTGTCAAACAAAGTATTCTATGCTTTAGGATGTTTAAAATGTTATCTACAACTACTTTAAGAATAGTTATTTCATTAGCACCTATGATTATGAATTTCTTACTACAGTGTACTATTAAATATCACATTTGGAGGATGATATTGAAAGTATACTATTTGAATGTAGTTATACTTTCCTCAATATATAAAACTTATAGTTCCATGATTTTAAATATATTGCAAACTAAAATTTCAGGTTGTCGCAGTCAATGGCACTAAGTTGACTTTAAAAAAAGTGATGTTGATAAATTGTTCTACCTAGATATCTATAGCTTCATCAGACAGTGATAAAGTCATCAGCCAAGTGGAGGCAACAAAAAGTAACTTTACGAATTTAGAATTCCAACTTCCCAGGTACCAATACAGGCCCTTAGGTTCCACCATGCTTGAAAGTTGTCCACTATCCACTTAATGAAAATTACTAAACACTTCTTAATAATTCATATTTGCTCACATAATACAAATAAAATGTCCAATATTTCTGAAAACATTATCTGGCAACCAATCTTATAAAGGGGACAAATACCTGCATTTTAATATAAAATGATTACAAGGAAAATGATACTTATTGTATTTAAGTTTTATGTATTCAATTCACTGACTAGAAAAGAAACTACTTCCCTTGCTTGGTCCCTTTGGCTGGGAGACACACCTAGCTGGTCTGCTCCCATGAAGACACCTTATCCTGAGCCATCCTAGAGGAACCACTGCACTCAGAGCGGTGGGTAAGAACTCTCTGCTACTACCTTATGCCCAGAGCTACAACTGGGAGCCTGGGGCACTCAGGACCCATCAGACACCCAAACCTGTCCCTCTGGAATGCCACTCCCCTTCTGCCCCTCGCTTGGTCCTTTTGGCTGGGGCAGACACCTAGCTGGTCTGCTCCTGTGAAAACACCATATCCTGAGCCATCCTAGAGGAGCCACTACACTCAGAGCAGCAAAGCAGCAGAATTTCAGGATCTCAGAGGCAGCCTGAGTCCCAGGAGTTCTTCCACCCAGGAGCTCAGGACCACAGGATCACAGAGACATCTGGACTCTGAAGAATCCTGACACAAGCAAGATAACTGGAAAGACAGGCTCCAATCAGAGACAGTGAGTGCAGGTAGCACTAGAGTTAACTAGATGGTGAAAGGCAAGTGCAAGAACATAAGCAACAGATACCATAGTTACTTGGCATCATCAGAACCCAGTTCTCCCATCATAGGAAGTCCTGGACATCCCTCACACTGGAAAAGTGGGATTCAGAACTAAAATCACTTCTCATGATGATGATAGAGGACTTTAAGAAGGACATAAATAACTCCCTTAAAGAAATACAGGAGAACACAGGTAAACAGGTAGGAGCCCTTAAAGAGGAAACACAAAAATCCCTTAAAGAATTGCAAGAAAACACAACCAAACAAGTGAAGGAATTAAACAAAACCATCCAGGATCTAAAAATGGAAGTAGAAACAATAAAGAAATCTCAAAGGGAGACTACCCTGGAGATAGAAAACCTAGGGAAGAGATCAGGAGTCATAGACACATGTATCACCAACAGAATACAAGAGATAGAAGAGAGAATCTCATGTGCAGAAGATACCATGAAAAACAATGACATAACTGTCAAAGAAAATGCAAAATGCAAAAAGTTCCTAACCCAAAACATCCAGGAAATCCGGGACACAATGAGAAGACCAAACCTAAGGATAATAGCTATAGATAAGAGTGAAGATTCCAGACTTAAAGGACCAGTAAATATCTTCAACAAAATTATAGAGGAAAACTTTCTTTAACCTAAAGAAAGAGATGCCCATGAACATACAAGAAGCCTACAGAACTCCAAATAGACTAGACCAGAAAAGAAATTCCTCCTGTCACATAATAATCAAAACATCAAATGCACAAAACAAAGAAAAAATACTAAAAGCAGTAAGGGAAAAAGGTCAAGTAACATATAAAGGCAGACCTATAAGAATTACATTGGACTTCTCACCAGAGACCATAAAAGCCAGAAGATCCTGGACTGATATCATACAGACCCTAAGAGAACACAAATGCCAGTCCAGGCTACTATATCCAGCAAAACTCTCAATCACTATAAATGGAGAAAACAAGAAATTCCATGACAAAATCAAATTTACACAATATCTTCCCACAAACCCAGTACTTCAAAGGATAATTGATGGAAAACTCCAACACAAGGAGGGAAACTACAACCTAGAAAAAGCAAGAAAGTAATCTTCCAACAACCCCAAAAGAAGATAGCTACACAAACATAATTCTACCTCTAATAACAAAAGTAACAGGAAGCAGCAATCATTTTTCCTTAATATCTCTCAACATCAATGGACCCAATTCCCCAATAGAAGGCATAGACTGACAGACTGGATGCATAAATCGGACCCAGAATTTTCCTGAATAAAGGAAACGCACCTCAGTGACAAAGACAAACACTATCTCAGAGTGAAAGGATGGAAAACAATTTTCCAAGCAAAGGGTCCCAAGAAACAAGCTGGAGTAGCCATTCTAATATAAAAAAAAATTGACTTTCAACCAAAGTAATCAAAAAAGATAAGGAAGGACACTTCATACTCATCAAAGGAAAAATCTACAAAGATGAATTCTCAATTCTGAACATCTATGCTCCAAATGCAAGGGCACCCACATACATGAAAGAAACTTTCCTAAAGCTCAAAGCACACACTGCACCTCACACAACAATAGTGAGGGATTTTAACACTCCACTCTCAGCAATGCACAGATCATAGAAAAAGAAACTAAACAGAGATACATTGAAATTAACAGAAGTTATGAACCAAAGGATTTAACAGATATCTATAGAATATTTCATCCTAAAACAAAAAAATATACCTTATTTCTCAGCACCTCATGGTACCTTCCCCAAATAGATCATATAATTGGTCACAAAAACAGTCCTCAACAGATACAAAAAGATTGAAATAATCCCTTGCATCCTATCAGATCACCACAGACTAAGGCTGGTTTTCAATAATAACAGAAACAATGGAAAACCCACATACACGTGGAAACTGAGCAACTCTCTACTCAATGATGACTTGGTCAAGGAAAAATAAAGAAAGAAATTAAAGACTTTTAGAATTTAATGAAAAATAAGGACACTTCCTACCAAAACTTGTGGGACTCATGGAAGGAGTGCTAAGAGGAAAACTCACAGCACTAAGTGCCTACAAAAAGAAACATGGAGAGAGCACACATTAACAACTTGACAGCACACTAAAAGCTCTAGAACAAAAAGAGGCAAATACACCCAAGAGGAGTAGAAAGCAGGAAATAATCAAACTCAGGGCTGAAATCAACCGAGTAGAAACAGAAAGAACTATACAAAATATCAACAAAACCAGGAGTTGGTTCTTTGAGAAAATCAACAATAGATAAACCCTTAGCCAGACTAACCAGAGGGCACAGAGACAGTATCCAAATTAATAAAATCAGAACTGAAAAGAGAGACATAACAACAGAAACTGAGGAAATTAAAAAAATCATCAGACCCTACTACAAAAGCCTATACAACAAAACTGGAAAATCTGTAGGAAATGGAAAATTGTCTAGGCAGATACCAGGTACCAAAGTTAAATGAGGAGCAAATAAACCATCTAAACAGTCCCATAACCCTAAAGAAATAGCAGCAGTCATTAAAAGTCTTCCCACCAAAAAAAGCCTAGAACCTGATGGTTTTAGGGCAGAATTCTATCAGATCTTCTAAGAAGACCTAATACAAATTTTCTTCAAACTATTCCATAAAATAGAAACAGAAGGAACACTAACCAATTTGTTCTATGAAGCCACAATTACACTTATACCTAAACCACACAAAGACAGAACAAAGAAAGAGAACTTCAGACCAATCTCCCTTATGAATATCGATGCAAAAACACTGAATAAAATTCTTGCAAACCAAATCAAAAAACACATCAAAATAATCATCGATCATGATCAAGTAGGCTTTATCCCAGGAATGCAAGGATGGTTCAATATTTGGAAATCCATCAACGTAATCCACTATATAACAAACTCAAAGGAAAAAACCACATGATCATCTCACTGGATGCTGAGAAAGCATTTGACAAAATTCAACACCCTTCATGGTAAAAGTCTTGGAAAGGTCAGGAATTCAAGGCCCATACCTAAACATAGTAAAAGCAATATACAGAAAGCCAGTAGCCAATGTCAAACTAAATGGAGAGAAACTTGAAGCATTCCCACTAAGATTAGGGACTACACAAGGCTGCCCACTCTCTCCTTACCTATTCAATATAGTACTGTAAGTCCTAGCTAGAGATGTTAGACAACAAAAGGTAGTCAAAGGGATACAAATAGGAGAGGAAGAAGTCAAAATTTCACTATTTGCAGATGATATGATAGTATACTTAAATGACTCCTAAACCTGATAAACAACTTCAGCAAAGTGGCTGGATATAAAATCAACTCAAACAAATCAGTAGCCTTCCTTTATTCCAAGGATAAGCAGGCTGAAAAAGAAATTAGGGAAATGACACCTTCACAATAGTCACAAATAATATAAAATACCTTGGTGTGAATCTAACCAAACAAGTGAAAGATCTGTATGACAAGAACTTCAAGTCTCTGAAGAAAGATATTGAAGAAGATCACAGGAAATGGAAAGATCTCCATGCTCGTGGATTGGCAAGATTAATATACTAAAATGGCCATCTTGCCAAAAGTAATCTACAGATTCAATGCAATCCCCATCAAAATTCTATATCAATTCTTCATAGAGATAGAAAGAGCAATTTTCAAATTCATTAGGAATAACAAAAACCCCAGGATAGCAAGAACCATTCTCAACAATAAAAGAACTTCTGGAGGAATCACCATCCCTGACCTCAAGCTGTACTACAGAGCAATAGTGATAAAAACTGCATGGTATTGGTACAGAGACAGGCAGGAAGATCAGTGGAATAGAATTGAAGACCCAGAAATGAACCCACACACCTATGGTCACTTGATCTTTGACAAAGGAGGTAAAACTGTCCAGTGGAAAAAACACAGCATTTTCAACAAATGGTGCTGGTTCAACTGGAGGTCAGCATGTAGAAGAATGCAAATGATCCATTCTTATCTCTTTGTACAAAGATGAAGTCTGAGTGAATAAAGGACCTTCTCATAAAACCAGATACACTGAAACTAATAGAAGAGAAGGTGGGGAAGACCCTAGAATACCTGGTCACAGGGGAAAAGTTCCTGAACAGAACACCAATGGCTTATGCTCTAAGATCAAGAATTGATAAATGGGACCTCATAAAACTTCAAAAGTTCTGTAAGGCAAAGGACACTGTCAATAGGACAAAATGGCAACCAAAAGATTGGGAAAAGATCTTTACCAATCCTACATGTGATAGAGGGCTAATATCCAATATATACAAATAACTCAAGAAATTAGACTCCAGACAACCAAATAACCCTATTAAAAATGGGGTACAGAGCTAAACAAAGAAATCTCAACTGAGGAAACTTGAATGGCTGAGAAGCACCTAAAGAAATGTTCAATATCCTTAGTCATCAGGGAAATGCAAATCAAAACAACCCTGAGATTCCACCTCACACAGTCAGAATGGCTAAGATCAAAAACTCAGGAGATAGCAGATGCTTGCAAGGATGTGGACAAAGAGGAACACCCTCCATTGTTGGTGGAATTGCAAGCTGGTACAACCACTCTGGAAATCAGTCTGGTGATTCTTCAGAAAATTGCAATAGCATTACCTGAGGACCCAGCTATACCACTCCTGGGCATATACCCAGAAGATGCTCCGACATAAAACAAGGACATATGTCACTATGTTCATAGCAGCCTTATGTATAATAGCCAGAAGCTGGAAAGAACACAGATGTCCTTCAACAGAGGAATGGATACAGAAAATCTAGTACATTTACAAAATGGAGTATTACTCAGCTATTAAAAACAATAAATTCAAAAATTCTTAGGCAAATGGATGGAACTCGAAAATAGCATCCTGAGTGAGGTAACTAACCACAAAAGAACACACATGTATGCACTTACTGATAACTGGATATTAGCTCAAAAGCTTGCAATGCCCAAGATGTAACTCAGAGACCACATGAATCTCATAAAGAAGGAAGACCAAAGTGTTGGGGTAACAAAATACTCATGGGAGCAAATATGGAGACAAAGTGTGGGACAGAAACTGAAGGAGGAGTTGTCTGGAGACTGCTCCACCTGGATATCCATCCCATGTGCAGTCACCAAAGTTAGACACTGATGTGGATGTCAGGAAGTGCATGCTGACAGGAGCCTGATATAGCTGTATCCTTAGAGGTCTGTCCATAGCCTGAAATATACAGAGGCAGATGCTCACAGCTAACTATTGAACTGATCATGTGGTTCCCAATGGAAGAGTGAGAGAGAAGACTGAAGGACTGAAAGGGTTGTGCTCCCATGGGAGAGCAACAATATCAACCAACTATAGCTCCCAGAGTCTAAACACCAGCCTGGGAGCACATAGGGAGGGACCTATGGCTCCAGCTGTATATGTAGGGGAGGATGGCATTGTCGGGCATAGGTGGGAGACGACGTCCTTGGTCGAGTGAAGACTGGATGCTCCAGTGTGGGGGATTGTGGGTGGGTGGGGCCACATCCTCATAGAAGCAGGAGGAGGGGGGATGGGATAGGGGTTTCCTAGTGTTGGGGGGAAATGGGGAAAGGGGATCACATCTGAAATGTAAATAAAATATCCAATAAAAAAACTGAAAAAAAGAAAAGAAACTACTACAATATTGGACAAAATGATAAATTAACTAGTACATGTTTAAGCATATAATATTATTTCTGAACATATTTGTGTAGATATGCTTGTGTTGAAATATCTTTATGAGATTGTAGACTTTTTTCTCTGGATAAATTTGTTCAAGGTACATGAAATGACTATTGCATTGCTATTGATCTCTGTAGAAAAAGAAATAATGATCAGCTCAAAGTGGATGTGAATAAACCATGAACTGAAATATGATGCCATTATGTCTTTTCTCATAATTTATTTCATCAAACCTGCATTCATGCCATTTGATAACTTTAAGATAAAAACCTGCAGCTAGAAATATTGACGACTCTCGTGGGATTCTGTTGGCTTGACTTTAACAGGGAAAGAATGAAATTGTTAAGGATATTCTCAAACTCGAGGAGTATATTCAATGACAGTTGATGCATAATATTTTGATGGACTGGTGTCTGAGATTTTATAATCAGAATTGAAATATGGACCCTTCTCTCCCTTTTTATCCCCCCCAACACTGACACACACACACACACACACAGACACAGAGACAATCAACTTCAGAGAGCTAGCTAAAGAGAATTTCTATACTCAAAGCTCAAAATGTTAATTCTTTTCTGTTTGTAAATACGTGATGGCAAAAGTCTAATGACACAGAAGCAGTGCTGGTTGATTTTCTCAGCTTCACACAAGCCTAGACATAGCCAGGAAATGGGAACCTTAACTGATAATTGCCTCCACCAGATTCTCCTGTGGCCGTTTCTATGGGGGCATTTTCTTGATTAATGATTGATGTGTGAAGCTTACTGTTGGCAGCACCATCTCTGGGCAGGCGGTCTTGGGTTGTATAAGAAAACAGGCGGAGCAAGCCATGAGAACAAGGCAGTAAGGAGCATTCTTCCATGGTCTCTGTTTCAGTGCCTCCTCCCACCCCACTTCCCCCAGCTTCTGGCCTTTACTTCCTACCCAGACTTCATTTTATGACAGATTCTAAGGTGTAAAATGAAGTAAACTACTCCCTCCCAGAAACATTTTTGGTCGTGGTATTTATTACATCAATAGAAAGCAAACTAGGACAGACATTCGTATTATTTGTGTGATATCTGGGGCATTCTGTGAAATCAGAGCACTCTGGTAGACTGTAAAATCTATAATGAAAGCATTGTTTTAAACATACCTGACTCGTTCTGTTTCGCCATTCACTATGGGTTTTCCATCCCTAAGCCATTGAAGATAGGGGTGGGAGTGCCATCTGCACTGCAGACCAGCTCAACATTTTCCCCGAGAAGGACACTAACTTCACTCGGAACTTCAGCACCCGCAATACTTGGAGGGACTTTAGAGAGAGAAGACTTTCATTAGGAAAGTATAAGGATATACATGCTAATGAATGTGATGGAAGAATAGACCATACAATTTCTTTCTTGTAACATTTTTTTGTCTCTGTGTGTAAATACACATACGCTGTCCTCTGGTGTGTTCAGGCATGTGGAGAATAGAGGACAACTTGTGTCCTCTGGGTTTCTCCTAATACTATGTAGGTATCAGGGATTGAACTCAGGTCATTAGGTTTAGTGGTAAGCACCTTTACCTGCTGATCCACTTCATTGGCCCAGAACTGCCCATTGTTTACCTTAATGAATTACTTTTAAATGTTAAGACAGAGGCACCAAATTACGCCAATGTTCATGATACACCTGTAACTGTTTAGTCACAGGAACTGATGACAGATTACCTTGTAGGTAACTCATGGAATCATCCTTAGATTAAGCCCTGGTAGATTGTTGGCAATCATATAGTTTACATCAATCAACCTTTAAAACATTTTGATGTTAAGCCTCAGGAAAGTATGGATATTAATTATTTGTCTATTGTCTAATTATTATTTATTCTGAAAAATAGATGGACATATTATGCTTTTAAGCTCCAATAGTTTCTACTCATTTTTATCTAGTCATCTGTGGTGTGTATTAAAGATATCAACAATGATCAAAAAGCCAGGTTCAGTTTCAGCACCCACATGGTGCTCACATCATCTGTAACTCCAGGTCCTGGGAATCTGATGCCTTCTTTTGGGTTCTAAGGCAATAGATATGTTTGTGGTGCAGACATACACTTAGGCAAAACAACTATATGCCTTAAGTACAAAATTTTAAAGGTCAGAAAGGAACAATTGGGATTTCTGTTCTATAGAACTATAGAGATACGCCAGAAGCAGCTACATTTGTTCCAGGACCCTATCACCATGGCTTCCCTACCCTATATTTACTGCCATTATGACAGTTAGAATCAGGCCATGCTGAACATAGACACACCAGGAGACTAACTCATCATGGCTACAAGTCAGGATCTTTTTTGTTTGGTGAGTCAACTATTAAACATTTACTAACACAGCTATGTTTGTCTCTTAAATGCCATTCTGGTCTACCAGGAATCATTGTAACAAATTAGCAGAAGTTTACTGTTTTCAGATGGGTGCTAAAAATTTCCTCACTAGATATCCTATTAAGTCTTGTTCTAATTAAAGCCCATGTGTATGCATTTTCCCTAGTTTTAAGATATTATGTAAATATATTAAAATGAATTTTAGAAATGTTTGGTCACACCAGCATAATTTATGACTTATTAACAGTTATTATTGACAATTATGCATAATCAAGCAGCCAATTTATTTATTTTTCTTTAATTTTAGATTGCATTTTATTTATTTTGTGAGTACATGTGTGCCCCAGTGCGTGTGTGGAAGACAGAGGACAACTTGTGGGTGTTGGTCCCCTCTTTCCACCATGTGGCTCTCCTAACTCAGGTCCTCAGATTTAGTGACAGATGCTTTTCCACACTTGGACATCCTGCTAGCCCAGTAAGATATTGTATCTCTGAAAGCTATTTTCTCCCTTTCTGTCTCTGAAATTTCAAAGCATCATTGGTTCTTGCACAGACCACTAATCAAATTACTTCTAATTTCAGGGGTTAGCTTTAACACAGCAATTCTCTAGTAACGGTAATGGAATCAGGAAGCAAGACTCCCCCTCATTTTGAATCAAATGCCTCACTCAGAGGTTTGCTGAAAATCAAATAGCAACAAGATTTCCCTATATGCCTCAACACTATGGCACCACGCAGACACTGATGGTTAAATATTTTCTGGGTGAATTAATGTTCCTTATTCTCAGTACAAAATTTTGTAAGATTCATGATTATTTGAAATTTATCAATTCTCACACTCATGATCAAATCATAGCATAATCTCAAGAATTAAATCCTACATATCTGTAAAAATAAGAGCAGATTTATAGTTTTAGTCTGAAGATAAATTATACCAAAGAATTGAAGTTCCATAGAATACACCACAGAAATGTAGTACTTTCATTAAAAAAACAAACAAACCCAGAGATATCCTAAATTCTGTGTTTTTGCCTCCCAGATTTATGTGCTTTTCCATGAAACTAGAACGCACTGGTAAATGCATGACAAAAAATGTCAGTATTTTCAGTGACCTTCAATATCCAAGTCTCTGATCAATGATGGTCTCTTTTAATCCAGGCCATTCTGTACTCTGAATTGGTATATAGGAAAAGGAAGTGGGACAGATTACAGTATAGTGAACATACCCTGAATGGAAAGGAAATAGTTTTTCTGAGCCTTTCCTTCCATATTGGATGCAACACACGTGTAGTTTCCACTGTTTGAACGTTGAGGTCGGGCAATTTGCAGTTTGCTTCCTCCAGACAAAATGTGAACTTCAAGGGGATCAGAATTTTCTACAGGAAGAAATAAGGAGGAAAAAAGATAAAGAAACAACGCTGAAAGCCACCCTCTTCATGTAACACATATACATTTCTTAAAAGTTTCCCCTTTGTATTTATATTGAGAATTTTTTTGAAACATGAAAATTTTAAAAATCCCTTTATAATGGTGCATTCATGTCTATAATCCCAGCTAGTTGAGAGGCGAGTCAAGTGTATTGAGAGTTCAAGATCACCCTAAGACACTTAGCCAGATCGTGCCTCAAAACAAAAGACAAAACTGTTGGAATACCTGGGGTAAACTGCAGTGGTAGTGACCTTGCCTCAAATGATGAGGCCTTGCTTCAACGTGCAGTACCTTAACAAAGCAATGTTTACTCAGAAGCCTACTTGATAAATTTATATTCATCAGGTTATTAGGCTTTCTTGAACTAACCACAGCTATGAACACAACACTAAGAACCTGCTAATTTATCATGTAGTAATTAAGGGCAAAGCAAGGCAACCACAAAACTGTCTAAGTGTGTTACCTATAGGCTTGTGGTTCTTTAACCATCTTATGGTGGGAGGTGGGATCCCAGTGGCATCGCAAGTCAATGTCACTGGATTGTTGATTGTCTCCACAATGACTTCTGTTTCTGGCCCTTCAATGGTGGGAGGCACTGTCAAAAGACAGAAGAAGACCACACACCATCATTAAGTTAATTCAAGGCAAGATCTTTCATTTGCATATCTAGGGGAAAGAGTTGTATTGGAGGCAGATGCTCACCATATACATTGAGGTGGAAATTTTTATCATCTCGTCCTGCTACATTTATAGCTCTACATACATACTGGCCTGTGTCAGACACCTAAAAGAAAAAGATACTATTGTATGTGCTCCATTAAGTGATAGATGACCAACCACAAGGTTCAGGAGTGGATTAAATCATCAGTCATCTTTCTGCTCAACTGCCCCGCTTCTAGGCACCTTCAAAAACCCTGTTTCTTTCTTTGTTTTTAGTGACATAAGCTCAATGGCAGTGACCATCCACATTTCCATGAACAGCAGTGTTCACTGTGGTAAGGGGCGTAGGGCTCTTCCACAACCCCACCGTGGAGGCACAACACTCAAACAAGGACCAAAGATGCACCTTGGCTCGCTTGATGTGTAGCATCTGTCCACCAGTTAAAATCTCCACATTGGTAGAATCTGATATCATTCGCCCGTTCTTAGACCAGGTGATGACTGGAGGGGGCACAGCATTTGACTCGCATTCCAATGACACCGAGGTCCCCTCTCTTACATTAACTATAGAAAGAGACTCGCTGCCGTGATCCTTGATGCTTGGGGGTACTGAGGCGGGAAACAAGAAGAGAAGATTCAAATTATTTTTTCATCAAGTTACTTAGCTAAAAAGTATAAAGTGAAATGAAATTATATTATGGAGAGTGAGAGAGTAAAAACACACCATGAACAGTCAGCGAAACTTTTTTCTTGCTTTCTCCAGCTTGGTTGATAGCAATGCAGGTGTATTCCCCGCCATCGGATACCTTGGCCCGAATAATTTGTAGAGTTCGACCACCTGGGGAAAACATAATGTAAAGACAGAGAGAGGTTGTTCTAAGTTGTGTTGCTATCACATTGTGTGTGCGTGCGTGCTGTTTGCGTGCGTGCGCTGTGGTGTGTGTTGTGTGTGTGTGTGTGTGTGTGTCTGGGCAATTGAGCAAGTGCTTTCTGAGTTTAAATTTCCCACAGTACAGAGGTGCTGGTTAGTCCTTCTGTAGTCTGTCATCTGTTTATCTCAGGTGAGTCTAGCTTTTGACATGGCTACATGATGTCATCTGCAAATGCTGGGCTATACTCATAGCTGTCTTGAGATGCATGTGAGAGAGACTAAAGCAGGACATCTGAACTGTTTGTTCAATCAAGGATGTATTACTCACTGTCTATTCTTCTTTAAATGTTAGTTTTCATTGACAAATTTATTTTTGGAGGAGTTATGCTAGAGTAGGTAAAAGTCAAAGAACAGCTTGTGGGAATAGTTTCTCTTTTTTCCCACCACGTGGGTCCTGGGGATCAGATTCAGGTGGTCAGCCTTTACAGCAAGTACCTTTAATTTCTGAGCCTTCATGCTGGCCCTCACTCTCTAGCATATCTGTATCACCAACCTACATGTTTAACTAGCTATCATCCATTCTTAAGAAGATGCCAGTTCTCTGAAAACAACCCGTAAGTTTTTTACACTGACTATTCACCATTTACACTACGGAACCCCAAATTTTTCAGATCCTTAATTTCATAATTTGTTGAAGATTCTATTACTGTAAATATCTACTTTAATGGCTCTACCTGTTGACCATGAACGAAGGGAGCAAGACTCAACTTGGAACAAAACTGTGTTGAAATGATCTTTGTTTTAAAATGGGGGGAAATGCCATGCGTGGCCCACATTATGAGAACAGTAAGCTCCTTACCAGGCACAATGAGAACATTAGTGTTTGGCTTGATGGGCTGTTCATTCTTGAGCCAGCTGAGGTCAGGAGGGGGAAAACCAGAAACTTCACAGGTCAAAGAGATGAAATGGTTCACAACCACAGAAAGATGTTCATGGTTAGGACCAATGACACTTGGAGGAACTGTAAAAGTATATGTATATGTATTAAAAGTGAACTTTGACTGTATCAGAGACACATGTTATAATTTCCTGTGGTCTGTAAAAAGTAACAACCAAATGATCCTGTTAAATACCCAGTGGTCTTTGTTAGAACCTCTAATGACACCATCAAACCCATGTTCATCAGGTGTTTTTCTGAAAGGAAAGATTGTCTCAGAGTTTTTAAAGTAAAAAAATTTCTGGTCAGTCCAAGTATGTAGTTTTTCAAAGTACAAAGTAACAATCTAATGTTTTTAAGTAGTTTGGAAATTTTTGTTTTTATATTGTATCTTTATTTTTATTTCTTATTGTAGCAAAAATAATTTAAAGGTTTAACTTTAGAATTTCATCATCTCATACAGATTATCTTTGCAATGCAAATCCATGCAGCTTTCAGAGAGAAAACACATGCTAAGAAATAGACAGCACTACTGCTTATTGGTCAAATAACAACACAAAGGATAAAAAAGCAAGAATATTGGAGAGAAAAAGCAGAATAAGCAAGATCAATATAAATGATTCACTGACATTTATGAACATCATAAAATATGCACACACGAGACTTGATGTTTCATAATAAAAACACAAAGGATACCACGTGTGGTGGTCAGTGCCTTTAATTTCAGCACTTGGGAGCAGAATTAGGTGTATCTCTGTGAATCTGTGGTTAGCCTGGTCTACATAATGAGCCTCAGGCTAGTCAGGGCTACATAGTAAGACCCTATCTCAAAAACCAAAACCGATAACAGCAACAACATAAAAACCCCACTGAAGGTGTCATTCACATTCAAGTGATTTCCTACGAAGGGGAAAGAGGACACAGAGCAAGAATGGGCATGAAGACAATCATAAGTAAAAGTAGAAATGAGTCTTGTTCAGAAAGAGGAAACAGTGAATACAAGCAATAAACACTATTGCATCTGCTATATTATGTTAAAATTGAGGTTTAACAATATCAAAAGCAAATGCCGACAAGGCAGACTCTTTCTTTTTCTTTTAAACATTATGTGGTTTGGATTGCTTCACCCATTGATTAACCCTAGTATTAGTTCATTGGCTAAATATTTCTTGAATCCTTAATGCATCCCAGACACTGTGTAGGTCACACAAGGAGGAAAACACAATTGACAATGATCTGTGCTGCTAAAAATCTTATAGAAACAGAGCTCAAGTTTTCTTGGTTGACTGATCCATGCCAGGCACTATGTGGAACACTTACTTTCCATTGGATTTTCACATGCCTACGAGCTAGACCCAATTCTTAATATCATCAATAGGGATGCTGAGACATAGGAAGATTACCATCTTGCCCAAGGCCTCACAGCTTCTTCTGGGAAGAAACAGGTCTGAAAACGAAGCAGCCAAGCTCTCAGTACCTTTTGCTTAGCCACTTCCCTACACTGCCTAGGAATCAGAAGGGTCACGAATGCCAGCTGGGAGAAACGAGTGAGAACTGAACGTGTCCTCTAGATTCAGAAGGTCAGGCCCTAATTCCCAGGGCAGCTGTGTTTGGAACTGGGCCCTTTGAGGAAGTTATTCATGTCCAGTGAGGTCCTGGGGGTGTGGCCCTAATTATTTAAGATTACTGTCCTTTAAGAAGAGACACTCCCACATTAACCCTCATCAAGGAAGCTGCTTTTTGCAGCAGGAGAAGGAGAAGGAGAAAGCCAAAACTACTCAAGTGCAGAGAACAATCAACTGTAGGATTCCTAGCCCCACTGATACACCCGCAGTATAACTCCTGCACTTAAAGCTCAGAGAACATGAAAACAGGGGGAAGAAAGATCTCAAAAGCCAGAGGATCCTGACTGCTGTGAGATTGTGCCTTCCGACTATGACAAGAAAGCTACAGTCATGAAGTATCGACCGCATAGCTACCGAACAAGATGGGAATAATTCTAACACAGACCAGGGAAATCTCATGGAACCCCATCTTCAGATGAAGATCTGCAAATAATCAAGAACTGCTGAAAGACAGAGAACTAGTTTTTCCCAGGGATGAACCCCAGATTGGTTATCCACTACCAAGCAGTCAGCCTTAGGAACATACACATGCAAGGTAACACCAAACAGACCCAGACTGCTGCTTTTATATATGTATTCACTTGTATGGGTGTGGTTATGTAATAAAGAAGATGTGGGAATGAATTTGGGTGGTGTAGGAAGAGGAAGGGAGGAATGATGTAAACTATATTTTAATTAAATAAAATGAAGAGACTCCAGAGGACTTGTAAACAAACTTTCTCTACGGGCACGCACACAAGAAAGACAACAAGAGGGCACATGAGGACAAAGCTGCAATCTATAAGCCGGGAAGTGACCTCTTCAGAAAACACATACTTCTAGAACCTTCTTAAACTTTCTAGTTCTCAGAATTAGGAAGAAAATTAATTTCTGTGATTAAAGCCACACAGGGAAGACTAAGACAAGACACATTTGACATTTAAGGGGAAAGTAAAGCATGAGATAGTGGTTGTGGGGTAATAAGAGGAGGTGGCCTTCACAGTAAAGAAGACCTGGGACATATTAGGAGTATGAATGTATAACTCCATCAATAATCCCGTCTCCAAGATTACTTCCAGCCATAGGATAGTGACCTTAGTATAGACACAGTGCAGATGTGAAATACATTACACATGAAAGAGTATCCCTAAGTAGAGAGCAACCAATTTGTCAGTGTCTTGACTCAAACTGCCTGTGCAGAACGCTGGTTATACACTTGTGAGTGGTGTAACTTGGGGCATGTTTCTCAAGCTTAGTGGTCCTTACATTTTCATCTATAAGGGAGGAATCAAAAGTCAGCAAATGACTGGTAATCACTGAGATAATCACTAGAGATAATGGGCAAAACCCACTTGACTTAGTACCTGGTACCCATCAAGCAGTTAGGAGGGTGCCACTTAGTGATTCAGGGACGTAGAATAAAAGGAGAGACCACATTGCTGTTAACTGCCTCGTCCTCCTTTTAGTTACGGCCTCTCAGTAACCTCTCAGTGACCTCTCTGTTACCTGGAACTTACCAGTTCAGCAAAACCAATAGCCAGCTAGCCCCAGACAGACTGCAGTCCCCACCTCTCCTGGGCTTGGACTACATTGGGCTTCATACATTATACCAAAAAGAACGTGTTACCATGCCAAATGAAAACTTAGTGGAAAACAACATTCTTACTTTTAAAAGTTTTAATTATGTGTACTTGTGTGTGGAGGGGTATGGACACATGAGCGTGGTGTTTACAAAGGTCAGAGGTATCAGATTCAGCTGGCGCTGGATTGCAGGCAGTTGTGAGTCACGCAATGCAGGTGCTGAGGGCTGTATTCAGGTCCTTTACAAAGCAGTTCATGCTTTTTATTTTTTACCACCGAGCCATCCTTCCAGCTCCAAATGAAAGCTTTTTGAGATGATAAAAAAATTATCCTTTTTAGATATTCCTGGAATGAACTAGAATTTCATGCAAAGTGGATCCTATAATAATTTTCACTGTTCTAATTCATACTTTTTAAGCTGCGTTTTTGAGATAAACATCCAGTTCCCTTACCCTCCTCCCTTTACTTAGTTAAACAATAATTGTGGAGTGTCTGTTATGTGTGAAAACTTAAATTTAACACAATTTAGGTATGCATGCTTTTTTAAAAGGAATTATTTAACTCTACAAGGTGGTCTTTTCTCATTCAGAGAGCATATTGCACACTCGAAGGATGTAGTCAATGTAACTCTGCACTTGAAGACGGGGCAGAAGAAGACACTTCTATGAGCAGAAGATACACAATCATCTTGACCTTCACATGGACATGTAGCCTTTCATACATGCTTTCTCCTGAGACAGTGGTCCTCCACCTTCCTAATGTTGCCACCTTTAATACAGTTCTTCATGGTGTGGTGACCCCAACCATAAAATTATTTCACTGCTACTCTGTAACAGTAATTTTGCTATTGTTATGAATTTTAATTTAAGTATCTGACATGCAGGATATCTGATTTGCAATGCCAAAGGGGTCATAACCCATAGGTTGAGACCCTCTATTCTGAGAAATGAAATAACTATAAAAATGAGCTATCTAGAAGATTTATAATCTGGAATTCTAGCTGGCTTTTGTAGGAGGAAAGAGAGAGGAGAGTGAATGAATGAGTCTTCACACGTTGATCAAGTTAGAAACAGAACACAGGCGGTACACTCTGAAGCCTGGTTTCCTTGCTTTTTTGAGCAGAGCCTAATAGATGCCTTACCGTGAACGTTGAAGTTAAAGTATTTCTTGGCACTCCCAGCTATGTTCTCTGCGACACACACATACCTCCCAGTGTCTGTTATTTGTGCATTTAGAATCTAAAGAAAAATGCAGAGATAGCATCTGAAATTGTTAATAAAGGAACTTGTAATATTTTGCCTTTTAGAACAAACAGGATTCATTCTTTCTAGTAAATGCCAGATGAGCATAAAGCCATGGGGCTACTGAACATGCCAGTAACAATGCTGCTTTCCGTTCGTTAGGTCAAGCACACACACATTTATTCATAAAACATTCAATCAGAAAAGGTGATTTTTAAAACATACACCTGTTGTATTTTGACTACAAATTATTCCAAATTATTTTTCCACTTCCCCTGTCTTGTGAGTCTGCAAAGTGATTTTGGAATTTCCTCCTGTGAGGGTGGCTTTGTGAATGGCTCTTGCCAGAAGAATGTGCAGGCAATGGTGTCATCTCACTGGAGTTCAAGTGCCTGCACTGTTGCTCACTTTCTCTGAAGGTCTGCCACTACCACATGAGGAAGCAGGACTTGCCCACGCCAGAGTGTGTCTATGAGGGACAAAACTGATTCCCGTTGCATTTTAAGACTCCAGATAGATAATCCCAGCAGGCATCCACTCCACAGCTCTGCAGGCACGTGAGTGAGGCCAGCTGACATCTGAAATACCATCTACAGAAACAGTGGACACACAGGCTAAATAAATTCTTATTGTACTGCTATTAGATTCTGAAGGGGTTTGTTTTATGTAGCAGTACTTAGCTATTATAGTAAGTATATATAGTCAAATGTAGATAATGCTTTAAAAAAATTCAAGTTTATAAGCAGTGATTTTGACTTTGTTTTAAAAAGAACTCTGTGATAAATGTCCTGTGCTGGACCCATATTTATTCTTGGATTTATGAGTCAAGGGAATATTTTTATTAGTTTACTAGTAATTTAATTACACTCTATCCTAACAAAAGAACTGATATATGTCTACATATCCCAACTTTCTTTTAGGAAATTTGAATGGAAATAAATGGACATACTAATTGACAAATAGTAGTACGGTATATTTACACAGGTCAAATGATGGCTTCTTACTGCCTGTGCCAACACAAAATGTATTTAATCAGTATAAAGCCTTTACCATTTAGAATGTTATCATCACATACATGAAATGGAAAGATTGCAACAATAGTTTTTTTTTTTCTTAATCACAGATTATGTTGCTCAACAGGAGTGTTGTATGTATAGATATTCTGGAAGAATTTACACAAAAAGTCACTATGGTCATTTCTCATTGTAGCAACAGAGTAGAGAATAATACTGTATGGTTGATGGTTAATGATCTAAATAAATATGTTCATAAACTAATACTTTTATCAATCTGGAAGACAATTATCATAATGTCCAAAACACTGTTTTAAAATTAGATTCTTTCCCCCTTTACCTGAAGAATCCTGCCATCAGAAAGGAACTTGTGATGTTCATCTTCTATCAACGGATGTCCATCTTTTTGCCAGAAATTCCTCGGCGCTGGGCTACCGCTGGATGAACATGCCATCTGTGCACTCTTATTCACTAGCACGGTGACCTCTTCTGGCAGATCACTGTTTGCACCCTTGATAACTGGTGGCACTAAGGAATGGTTGTGACAGAGAGATTTGATGGGCAACAATGTCTTTAGGAAGGCAGGCCACACCACTTTGTCATCAGGACAAGCCAGATGAATTACAGCTTTTAGAGTATATATCTGTGATGTTAAGAGTTAGTCTTCGTAAGGAATAATCTGGGCTATTCCAAGCTCCCAGCCTCAGCATCAGTGGACCAGGCATTACATCACTGGAAGCTTGGTTAGACATCATATTCATGAGCCTCACACACACCTTCTCCATAGCCATCTCTGAGAAAGGCCAGGTATGATGGTTGAAAAAGCTCCCCAATGTTGCTCAAGCACATTAAAGTCTGAGAAGTTCTGTGCTATACTTATATCCCACATTTAAAACAGTGCTCTAAAATTTATATTCATTTCACTTTTGAAAAGTCACACATTATCTGTTGAATAAAATCTGGAATGGTACAGTAAATTGGAAGATTGTGTTCATATTTGTAAAAAAAAAAAAGATATTTATTTTCAAAGTAAGTGATCATTGTCAAGCATGATTAATTTTTGTTGCACTGTTAGAACATGCCAGGTTTTCAACAACCAGTGTATGTTTACTGTGGACTGTCTATGGTATTTGCTTCTTTAACAATTAAGTTAAAATTCTTTTTAGAAAATAATCAATAATACAAAGTACACGGCAAAAATTCAATGTTAGTTTGCAAGCATTCCCATTTGTATTTACACCATTTTACTGATAGCCTGTGTCTTCTACGCTGTATCCTCGGTGCCAAGCACAGGACCTGTCAGGCTGAGCAATCAATAGATATTTGTCAAATAAATACAATATGAAATTGGATGTCTACCTCTGTTTTTGGACTTGTACAGACTGTTCTTTGCATAGAAAACTCTAGACCTTCCACCTTCCCTCTTTACAATCAGTCCACTAGCCTCCTTCAGGTTACTTGCTTCATGTCTAACCACACACAGTGTGTCATTTAAGTGATGTATCATTATGGTGCTAGGACTTGGAGCTCTGTGGCTTCCCGGCACCCACGTATGTACCTATGACATCTGCTTCAACTTCCAGATGGGACACACTGTTTTTGTTTTTAAACACTCATGTCTCCAGGATTCTGATGACAATGATGGAGTCGAACAGTTCCTACATAACCGTCAGATCTCCGCAGCAGCCACTGCTGACTTCTGTTTGCCACAGGCTGGCATTCCAAGCCGTCCCCTGTTTGTTTTATACTCATACTAAAAAGGATTACTAAATATATTTGATATACATTCCATCATGTCCCCTTTCTTTCTACTCCAAGAGCTCCATCTCCCCCAAAAGTCTTGGTAGCCTCTTAATTCTTTGCTCTATTACTTTGATATACACCCTTGGCCCTTATGTCTATCAATTCCTCCACCCCTGCCTTCTACACACATTCTTGACACTTTAATGAGTCTCCTTATATGCAGTTTTATTGCCTTTGGTCTATGGGTACATTCAAATCTCTTATATTTGTTCTTGCCAGCCAACTCCATTCTAACTCTTGTCTCTATTTTATTTCATCGTGTCTAATTAATGCTCGAAAATTGTCCTTGTTCTGTGGCTTTGAAGAGAAACACACAACATTCACTCACAGACTTGAAGTCTCAAAGCCAAAGGCTTTTTATTTTCTGAAACCATTTTAATGTTCACACTGAAAACCCATCAGTTAACAATTTTTCTAAAAACTGGGAAACCAGGCATAATAGGTTACTGGGTTCACTCATTCCTTGATTGTCTCCTGTTTTCCTTCTTTTTTCTACCAATGTTTCCCTATGGTTTTCTTTGGAAATCTTGTCTTTAACTATCACTTGTCTGGGGGCAGCTGTTGGATGTACAGTCTGGGTTTAATTCTTTGTCCCTTTGTGACAGTCTCTTAATTCTAAGTGCCCGGTCAGCATTTTTACATAAGCATTCTGGGATCGAGTTAGATTTATCACACTGGAAACAACATTGCATCCTCCCCTTCAATCCTGCCTGCTTTCCCAGGAACTCTACTTTTATTGAGCTCGCTATCATTGTCTTAATCACCTGGTGCTAAAGTCCCAGTCACACTCTGAGATGATTGTCTAATCTCTCATGCTTTGTCAACACTTTCTGTATAAAAACCATCTTTCATTTTTACTGTGTGTTGGCTAGGTTTTGGCAACATGGCACAAAACTGGGGCATAGCTGAGAAGGGGGATTCTCAACTGAGGAGCTGAGAACTTCTCAGACTGGACAGTAGGCAGGACTGTGGGGGCATTTTCTTAACTAGTGATTGATGTGGAAAGACTCAGCTTACTTTTGGGAGATGTCGCCCTATGTAGGTGGTCCTGGGTTGGGTAAAAGGCAAGGCTAAGCAAGTCATAAGGAACAATCCAGGAAGCAGCAATCTTGAAAGGAAGGCTCCTGCTTCAGTTCTTGCCTCGAGCTCCTGCCTTTGCTTCACCAATAAATAGCCTGTGCATTGGGATAGGTAAGTGGAATAAACCCTTTCCTCCTTAGGTGTTTTTGGTTGTGGTTTTTATCACAATAGAAAGCAAACCAGAATAGACTGATTCCTATATATTCTCATGGCCATTCCCTAGCTTAGTCTCCAATACAAAAACTCCTGTTCCTAATAACTGCTTTGTCTTAAGAAAATAATACTTCTGCTTGATGTCTATGTATCAGATGGGAATGATTCTGGTTCAAGAGCAGGCATAAGAATGTGATCTCATCCCTAGAATGCTTCAAGCTCTTGGTGTCTGTGGTGGACTCGAAGATGCACAGGTGATTCACATGAAAACCAGTCAATTCCAGGACTTCACTTATTAATATTACACAGGTCATTCGATATGAAACCAGGAAGAAATAAATCTAGAGTTGCTAAAGTCCACCTTGCTGCCCAAGGAAACCACCTGCCTGATAGTCACATTAACAATAATAATAAAGTCAAGAGAAATTGAAATGTAAAATCTGGATAGCTTCAATCTCTTTTGAGCCAAGGACGTCAGAAATGACTGATTGCAGACTACTCTACTTCAGGACATTACCAAGTCTGTGAATCATTAATCCATATTCTCTCTCCCCCTCCCTCCTTCCCTCTCCTTTTCTCCCTCCAATTTTGTTATTTGAGATCTTAGAAGTCTTGATTAGTAATTCTCAGTTTGTACACAAGAGAGTAGTCCTTAGAAGTATCATTACCTTTATAGTTTCTAAAGTGTTAGGGTGACATCTGCAAACATTAGTCACTGAAAAATATTTTGGAGTAAAAATGCTTCATCAACAAAAGAAAGCAAACTTACAGAGTAACGGACTCATACTGAAGGGAGTCTTCCCCAGCCTCATTCACTGCCACACATGTGTACCTCCCGGCGTCTTCTATTCTAGCCCGGGAATCTGCAGAACTCGTCCTCCTGAAAATATATGTCCTAGTACGTCACTCCTCCAAACATTAGAGTGAACACAGATCATGAACAGAGCTATTTCTAACATGACAAACATTTAGTTATACTTTTGTCAGTGTTCCCAAATTCCTCTAATCATTCCATTTTTATCTCAAATAATATCCATTTTCACAGCCATATTACATTGCTACTAAGTGATCCAATACTGTACACAAGTCAGAATTTTTCAGAAATAAATAGTTGTCAATTTTTCTAGAGAGGAGAAGACTGCTGTAAGCCCTCCATTATGCTCCGTGTGGAATGGTACTGTATGGTGATGCTCTGTTCTTGCTGTTTTTTGAATATTTCTCCTTTATGTTTTCAATGTTTCCTATAAAACTTCATCTAAAGACATATATCCAGGGCTCTAAAGAGTAATGTGTTCTTTAGCTTTTATGTTTTATTTAAGAGTTCATGTGCAATACCGGGGTGGGGGGGACTCTTATGTACTTGTAAACTTTTTTTTTAATGGATATTTTATTTACATTTCAGATGTTCTCCTCTTACCCCAATCCCCCCCGCCCAGGAACTCCCTATCCCATCCCCCTCCTCCTGCTTCTATGAGGGTGTACCCCCACCACCTCCCCCCCCCCCCCAGCAACTAACCTCCCCACCCTCGAATTCCCCCCCCAGACGTCCCTCCCTAAGCGCTCCCAGGCTGGTGGTTTAGACCCTGGGGCTCTGGTTGGTTGGTATTGTTGTTTTCCTCATGATGTCCCAAATCCTTTCAACTCCTTCAGTCTTCACTTTACTCCTCTATTGGGAACCCCATGATCAGTTTCAATGGTTAGCTGTGAGATCTGCCTCTGAATATGTCAGACTCTTGCAGACCTCTAAGGAGACAGCTATATTGGGCTCCTATCAGATGCACTTCCTGACATCCACTCTTGTAAACTTTTTAATGTTGATAATAAAATTTAAAGAAAAGTTGCAACAGGCACATTAAAATTTGTATCCATGTTCACCAATTATTTTGTTGCATGTAATTTTATTTATCTCCTGCTATCATATGGATAGAATAATTTCTAAAGCTATTTCAGTAAGTTGGAGGCATGGTGACTTCTTAAAACCATATACTCATAGATCTAAATGTCATAGAAATAAGTACAATCCATCCTAACACTATAGTACAACAACTAAAACCAAGAAATTTAGAGTTAATAAAAATTACTTGTACTAAACCCATAGCCTCTTTTAGATTATTTTCACAGTAAGCTTTTTCTAGTCCATTTTCTAGTCCTTGATCAATTAATGTCATATATTACATAGAGCTACCATGTCTATTTCTTCCACTTTTACTTTATAAACATATTATTTCAGTTAATTTGGGTTAACTTTGCATATATTATGCACTGTATTGGCTCTAAAGGTACAATTTATGTATTTTGACAAACTCAGATATTTGAATACTTGTGATAATTACACTGAAGCCTTGAAAATATAATTCTAATAGTGTTAAACATTTTTTCCATCAACAAACATGTGATAATTAAAATATTTAAAACTAAGTCTTTATAACGCTCATGAAAATGCAATCAAATCAATAAATCAAATGCTATCTATTTGCAAACATACATTTGAACTTAGATTAAATGATGCATAGAAACCAAACTGACTAAGGACATCAATACAGAAAAAGAGGCATGAAGAAGTCCAAGAACTTGTATAAGTTGATTACAACCATGGAGTAGATTTAGAAAGTGAGCTAAAATGTTCTGCTGTCAAATTCTCTAGATAGGCTCTTCCACGTATGGAAGACATGTCATTCAGAAACCCAAACTTCAGTTAAATTACAGTGAACCGGCCCAATAAATGAGAAGAGACACCCTTGGCAGAGATTCGTGCTTTTCTGTGGCAGTGTTTACCTGGCAAAATCAATACTCTGTCACTGGAGGTCAGAGGTCGGCCATCTTTGTACCATGTCAGAGTTGGTGGAGGAGCAGCGTTTGTCTCACAGTGCAGAGAAATGGGATTGTTGATGATGACGTCTTTGGCTTCACCGCTCCTGCTGATATCTAACATGTTTCCTATTTCCCAGAGTTTCTGAAAACTTGGAGGAACTGCGGAGGGAAAGCATAGCAGCAGTTCAGTGTGACAGTCACAATTGACCCATCAAAGATTTCAACTGTATCTCAACAAGCCATCTGTGGATTTGGTAAGTTAGACAATGCCAAAACATTTTTTAAGTACCTATATGCTTTCCAACAGCAGCCAGACAAACAGTAGCCACCAGTCAAGTCAAGTGGAGGAATAAAGTCTGTGGTGCTCTGAGTCCACATTTGTCTTTGCTGTTTGTGTAAAAAGGCTCTGCTGATTGACCAGCATTGGAGCCCACTTTTGAGGAGGAATATGGTGAGAAATATGATTCCTGCAGGAAAAGCTACTTTTGAGGCACACACACAAGAATGTATGGGCTCATTTGATAACAGTACCAATGATTGTCTTATCAAGGAAGTTTAATAAGATGAACAATCAAGACTAAATTATTAAAAATTGGATATTCTCACTCTTTTCTGACAGTGGGTGTGAGCTTTATCAGCAGTAAACTACCAATAATACATTAAAGACATTCCAAAAGTGTGTGACCTGAAGTTTCAAGGTTTAGACACATATGAAAAATTAAAGATTTGTGAAAATTTTGTGTACCCTGATGATAAGTATAGTGTTATTTATGAATAATGAAACCTAGATATTTGATTATAGGAGTTTGGTTAAATCAATATATTTGAGTACAGAACTGATGGAACAGGCATAGTCTTAAAAGCTGTGTTGAGGACTGGGGTAAGGTTCAGAGAGAGAGGATTTCTTTAGCATGCATAAGGCCCTAGATTTAAACTCTAGCACTGGTGAAAATAATTCTGCTGGTGAGTAGTAATATCAGAAAAACAGTACCAGCAGTAGCAGGCATTACTTCTTAATCACTTAGGAATAGCTTAGATGCCTTTTCTCAGGTACTATTCTTAGCAATCCCAAGGGGTATTAATTTTAAAGGATATGGACACTTAAAATCTTTTGATTTCACGTCCAAGACACAAAGTTTATAGGTATACTCATGCATATCAAAGTCTATCTACTCTGAATTCATTGTTAATGCTTTTATTGTCTTCTGTACATGATATATAACCTTCATGATATAATGTTAGTGCAATGCTGATGTAAGAGAAGTCTGTTATTGAGTTTTGTAAGTGAAATTGTACCTTAAAATACCAGAAGAAAATGCATAAAATAAAATGATGGGGGTTAGAAAGATGGCTCATAGCTTAAGAGCACTTGTTGCTCTTGTAGAGGACCAGGGTTCATTTCTCAGAACCTATCTGGTAGCTCCCAAGCATTGTGATTCCAGCATTATGGGATTCAATATCTTCTTCCATGGGCACCAGGCATACATGTGATGCATATGTATGCATATATCATACTACATGCATTCATTCAGGCAAACACTCATATAAATAAAAATACCAAAAAAATCTAAAAGAGTATGATGATATTATTTTCTTCTATAATTTCTTGTTTAAAATTTCATAATGAACTTAATATTATTATGAGAAGAAAATGATTTTAAAGTAAACCAAATCAAATCTCTTCTTCCATTACATTAACAGATTGTGAAAATTGTTCTGCAATAAGCAGAGTAATATTACCTTGGATATTCACATCAAAATCCAACTCATCTTCACCTGCAAGGTTAGATGCCACACAGGTGTAGCGCCCAGTGTCTGATATTTGAGCTTCCTTTATTTGAAGAGTATGTCCTTTGCGGCGATGGTAACATGATCATCTGATTTAAGGGCTGTGATTCAATTAAACAATGTCAGCATTGAATATGCTAATAAAGCTAAGATACCCTGCAAATGATCAATATTATGATCTTTAATAAATGGAGATAGGTTAATTATTCAAATAGCAGTAATTAATTTAATTTGGTCAAATTGTTTTCTAAGTAATTTTTTTCTTGAAATTATAGCTGATACAGTTCACATCAGCCAGGCATTGTGGGAGATGCATTTATATATTCTTTATAACAGAAAACATGTTCTTAGCATCACGTCCATTTATCCATGAAAGCAAGTGTCTCCAGATAACCTTATCAAGTATTTAAAAAGTGTGTCTTAGTGAATCATAGGCAGAGACATAGTGACCTGTCCCCTGAACCTTCACCAGCCAATACCCTGTTCTGAAAGATATCTGTACTCCCTTGAACGCCTATGCTCCGGTGTCATCCCTTTCCACATCCTGCCTTTTTGTGTTTATAACCCCTGTGTGAATAAGTAAAAATTATTATTTGATTTAAATAAAAAATAAATAAATAAAAATAAAAAATAAAAAAGTGTGTCTTGTTGATAGTTTTGTAGAAAACTGTAATATAGAAAATTTTATTAAAGTTGAGAACATTATCAAATAAGATTTTATCTGAATTTATTATTACTCATTCAGAAACATCCCAACTTCATCATAAAACTGTTTTAAGCTCGGGATATGTTACAATATCTTGAAATGGGAATTATAGGTTTCCTTCATTATTTAAAGATTTTATTCCTTACTCACTGGCATTCCTTCCAATAATATGTTCTCCATAATTCTTAGTGACTTCAGTGCCTACTGTCAATCAAAGACATGTTCTCTCAGCTTCTTGATTTCCTCTCTTACATATACCAGCATCTATTTATTTTATCCCATTAGACAGCTTCAGCCTTAAGGAGGTTGTTCTTGTTGCAGCCTACCTAACAATTTCTGAGGTAATTTACAGTCAACCATTCGAGAATGTTTTCTCTGTGTAAGGTGTCTAATTTTATCCTCTTAATGTTCCCTGAATCTAATCCAATCAAATTGTTGTCTTCTCTGCTTTGTAAAAAAGACAGTCAAGGTCATCCATGACATTCATGTGGTTACATGTAGCACTCAGTTCTGTCTTTGCTTTCTGTTCTTGGTGGTTTTGGTACAGGGTGATTTGTCTTCATTTTGAAGTAGCTTTTCCCTTTTTGTCTTTTGAAACACTACAGTCCTTGTTTCTCTATTCCCTAAGGCAGAAATACACTACACATGTCTTCTGGTGTGTGTGTGTGTGTGTGTGTGTGTGTGTGTGTGTGTGTGTGTATGTGTGTGTACAGTAGTTCAGGAGTGTGTAGAGGCTAGAAGAGGCCATAGGATTTGCTAGTTCTGGAGTTATAGGCGATGTGAGCTGAGTTATGTGTGTGCTCTCTGACCAACTTTTCTACCCCCACTCCCACCATATTCTGTTTTACTGACTTAAGTTTTTAGTTTAGTTATTTGTTGCCATTGGGCTTTTTTGTGGTGTTTTTTGTTTTGTTTTGGTTTGGTTTGGTTTTTGTTTTGGCTTTAAAAATTTATGTGGGCAGAGATTTTTGACCTGTTTCTTTCTCATCTATATTTGTAGCACATAAAATATGCTAGCAAACATATGAGAGTCAAATAATTTGGGAAGCAACAAACCATTATTAATGTTACTAATATTAAATCACAAATAAATATACCACAGTTTAAAATGTCTGTATCAATATAAAAATTTCAGGGCATGGATGAATAAAATGTACAGATTGTATTAAAAGTTATCATACGTGATATTGTCAATATGTTTTGGTGATTTTTCTAAAAAATACTGCTTTATTAAATTTTAGTATTTAAAAAAAGAAATAACTGAAAAAAATGATGTTGAAAAGGTATTTATTGATAATATTGCTTCTTGTTTGTTATTTTAGGAAACGAATCCCAGGCCTTAAAAAAATTAGAAGTGCCAGTCAGAATAATTTGACCTATTTCAGAGACCGAATTTGACAATTATTACTGAATTTTGAAAGCAGTCTAGTTTCTATTTAAATTCTAGTGTCTCCCTGGTTTTTACATTTGTGGATCTCTCTATGTGTAGTAACATAATGGATTAAAAGGCTTTATAGAAAATTAAAACCAAATTAATGTTATAATTTCAAAGGACAGGGAACTCATGTGTTTGCAAGGAAGATTTTACAGAGTTGACAATACATCACACTGTGTGCTTGCGCTCTGCAAACCCAACAGAAACAGCATGGTGGGAGTTCTGAATTTTCCTTTTGCAATGGCTTCCAGATGATATGTGCTTATTTTATATGAAAAGATACCAGCCCCCACTGCTGATATTGCAGAATCTATCTGGGATCTGGAAGAAAAACATACCTTTCTTGCCTCTAAAGTTATACTATGACCTAAACTTATCCAACTGGAGTTTAACTGACCATTTGGTTGACTGTGTGTAAAACTGGATAAAGAGCAGGGCCGTTTCCCATCTGTATTTAGTAGTGTTAACGCAACTCCTCTTTCTGCCCTGAGCATCAGCACGTGTCCTTACACTTGTGAGAGACTAGGAATTGCGTGAGGAAAAGGATGTGTGATCTGAAAGTTATATCGTAAACAGAAGGATCTACATATTTTTAACACAAGAGATGGTTTTTTGAAAATACTTTTAATTCAAATATAATTATATCACTTCTCTCTTTCCTGTTCTCCCCTGTAACCCTTTCCATGTCATGTCTGTTCCTTCATTCTCAAATTGATCTGTTTGATTAAGATTTCTCACTACCCCAGAGTAATCACAGTGTGCTTTACAGCTTTTAATTTTCTCATAGTTTAGGATATCAAAAATATTATCTTTTGTGAAAGAGTTAATTTAGAGAAAGTTCTGCATAAATTTAGTCCTCATTTTAGGACCGTGCATGGGTTTCTTCTCTATTAAATTTAGTTATCTGGGTGAAACACTACTCCTGTAATTCTCCATTGGAATGGTAGCCAGATTTTCACAGTCAAGTGCTAATGTACACAAAACCAATCTTGCTTACCTCCGAGTGGTGGAACAATACCAAAGTTATTAAACATGTTTTTCTTTTCATTATATTAAATTTTTTAAAGCAGTTTCATATTTGAGAAGCACAAAGTGACTGCTTTTAATATCACAGTGGGTGGGAATAAATCTGTCTGTTTCTTTTTAAATTGGTATTTTCATCTTTAAGGAATAAACAACAAATGAAATGTAGTTGTGACTGGCCTGTCCATCCTTGTACCAGCGGAGGGAGGCAGAAGGAATTGCGTAAGCTTCACACTCCAGAGTCAGGCTGCTATTCACTCTGATCTTCACTTCCTTAGGGGACAGACCTGGCCCCAAAAGGTCCCCTTTCTTGATTATGGGTGGAACTGCACAAGATGAACATAGAAGAGTCAGGCACTGGTTGTTTGAATTACACAGTCTACCACAGAGAGATCACAGGAAGCAGCAGTTAACAAGGTGCCAAGGAGATGAGTGACTTCTTCACAGGCCTTCCATGAATGACCTCAGTTAGCATCCGAGGAAACAGGGGTCTTCAGACATACAATATGAATAAAAATATCCATCTCTCTTCATCATTATAAAACTGGTAGAGAGACCAATGCCCTTCACATTTGTATCTGTTCTAGACCCACATCATCCACCCGTGACCCATAAAATACATTGTATTGACTATTATGGCATAAGTCAAAGCAAAAATGACAATCAGAAATATACACTTTGTTTATAAAGTAACATCAATAACTTAAGAAGAAAGGCCTTACAATGTGCCCCCCCAATAATGACAGTATGAGTTTTGCCTTTTACTTATAGGTTGATTACATTGTCATAATCCGACACTACTATTGATCTCATCTTCAGCTCTGGAGTAGGCACCTGCATGTAAACACTCCCTAACAGGTAGATAATGAGTGGATCCAGTGGACTCTTCACAAATGTTTTCTTCATATATGTGTGTGATGGTGTGTGCATGCGCATGGGTTGCACATGCATGTGTAGGAACATGTGCACATGTATGCATTTATTGTCCCAAGGTTAATGCTAGATGTCTTCTTCAATTATCTCCTACCTTATATATTGAGATATGGTCTCTTGCTGAATCCAGAGCTCACTGTTATGATTAGAGTAGCTAGCCAGCTTTTCTATGCATTTCCTGTCTGCTGTTCAGGCACTGGACCCTGCATGTAGGCTTCCATACCCATTTGACATTTACATGGGTTCTGGGCTTCTTAACTCTCATATCAACCATGTTAGTCACTGAACCATCTTATCAACCCCGGCTCTCCACATTCTTAAGCAACTGAGACCAGGGCACAATACTTAATGCAACTTCCATCCTTGATGAGACAAACTAGATAAGAGTCTTCAGTGATCAGTACAAACAGTTAGGAAAAATAATGAAAAACGGGATTGAGAAGCAGAAGCCTTCAGAAAGCGGTGAGAAAAGGTGTTCTTTCAGAACTTACTGTAGACCTTGACTTCATAGTGCTTTATCATCTCTCCGGCCTCATTAGTGGCCACGCATGAGTACCTTCCAGCATTGTCTTCCTGTGCATTTAGGATCTGCAGTGTCCGGCCTCCTAAAACATAAAGGAACATTGAAGAATCTTTGACATCACAGTGGACGTGGGGGAATGCAGAGTTTAGTTCCTATTGTAAATATTGCTTCTTATGAATACAATTTAGTGGTAGATATTTGATGTAAAATAAGCCACAATATTTGTTTTGTGTCTTTCAAAAAGTAATGTCTAGATATTTTAAAATTTAAGATTATGTGTGTTATATATTTATATATATATATATATATATATATATATATGCGAAGGTAGTATGATAGAAATATACTGTCACAGAATGAAGATACAGGCACTTTTATGAAAAATAACCTGTGCTTTCTACAGTAGTAGATGAGCAAATATATCTGGGTTATCTGAGGTCAGTTACTTACCTGGAAGAATGCGAATGTTCCGGTTGGATTCTAAAGGTGCACCATCCTTGAACCAGGTGATGGTAGCTGGGGGATAGGAATACGCCTCACAGACTAAGGAAGTCGGGCTGTTAAGGATGACAATGACGTCTTCAGGGCTGCCATTGCTATCTACACCAGCAATTGTAGGAGACACTGAAAGATTAAAAGTTTTATTAAAGAAACAGACTTAGAAAATCTTTTAGGTATGGGCTGCTGAATTGCCATTGTGCTTATCTATGTAATCTCAGTTTTTAAGAGTTACAAAACAATTAATCGTTATTATTCCATATAAATTCAGTGAGAAACATCATATGCTAAAGGAGGAGGGTAATACACACAAAAGAGGTAATGACACAACTGTGATAATGCAACACAAACTTCCATATGTATCTTTTTTGTATTAAACTATATCGGTTCTGCCCATAGAAATCTTTTGTCTTGTACATGATGTACTATTTATATATGCTACTACTTGATGTGATTCACTTGATGACCTATACATCAACTGGTATTCTTGCAGAACTTCTCTGCATATATTCAAATATACATGAAGCCCATTTAGGTTGTTAAGCAACCTCTGTTTGAGGTTCCTGTTCTATGTGGGAGTATAAGAGTATTTGTATGTATAGAGTATTTATGTGCACCCAAAACTATATAGGAGTAGCTATAAAAATAGTTGGACAAACCCAAATTATTTATATATTCACATATAGTGAATTTATGTCACTGTCAGTTGAATTTAGCATAGGTTTTTAAATATCGATAATCAAATGTAATACATTTAGGTGGGGTGCATTTAAACTTGAAAAACTTAGAATCAATTTCAGTGATATGCTTCAGACATGAACATAACTTTGAGGCTGTAAGACCAACGCTGATGCATCAATACATTCATTCAGATGTTCAATCACACCCAGTCCACAGAGACCGAAGGAAGCTCAATCTCCAATGAAGGTAGAGAGGCTCAGGGAGAAAGGCACGGGGTCTCAGGCTGAGACTCCCTGTCTACCTGCACAGCTTTCCCCTTCACCATGGCATAGGTAAATGCCTGTCTGGATCAGTGTTATTCCTTGCACAAAACACTATGCCCAGAACATAGTGCTACTCCATAGCAATGAAAGAACAAAGTAAAAACAGCCTACATACACACGTGCTGAGATCTGCCACATAATGAAATTCTATGACAGAAACATACACACACAGACAAACACACATACACACACACACATACACACACAATACATATACACACAGAGAGACAGATAGACAGACAGAGACACACAGAAAGACAGAGAGAGAAACACTGATCATTCAAGATGTGAAATGAAGCTCACACCTACCAAACACATTGAGACTGAAACTTTTGCTTTTGTCACCAGCTATATTAGAGGCCAGACATGTGTATCGTCCTGTGTGGGACACTTGGGCATTGGTGATCTGAAGAAAACGGCCACCAGACATCATGTGGTGGACTTCATCTTCCTGGAGAAGCTGTCCATCTTTGTGCCATGTGATCTGTGGCACAGGATTCCCTGTTAAGAAAAAGCCACTTTTTTGAGGTAGCCCAATCCCACATCTATAAATGGAAACATCCAAAGAAGGCAATTGTACATAGTTGCTGGTTTTTCCATGTCCCACCTTTAAAGCAACAAAGTGGCTCTTCTTTCTGAAATAGTACCATACACGAATCTTTTTAAATGTATAGTGATTACACTATGATGAAAAAGACAAAAAGAATAGAAATCATCTCAAATCTACGTTAGCTTTTATCTGTAAATGATTCCAACACTGGTCTCTGTGTTTAAACACATTGGGTACTTTAGCTCCTGCAATAACTATTTTTATCGTAAGTTACTTTAAAGGATTGGAACACATATCATTATCAAAAATATTGTAAATTATTTTCTATTCATATTAAAACCCTTGTCTTTTAAGAGGAAACAATAGAAAGATAAGGTATTTATTTCAATGAACATTTTGTGCTATATTGGGATTCTTATTACGAGTTTAGAGATATAATTAAAATAATTATTCAATATTTGTAGCCAACAGAAAACACTTTAGATAGTTGTAAATGGAGATGTGTGTTAAATATTATCTAAAATTATTCAGATACCATTTATTAATTTAAAAACTACAAAAGCAAGTCATGCTAGCACAAGATGGCTAGAATGGATGATTAAAACCACAGAGCTTAAACAGAGAATGCTATTCCATTTGGAGAAAGACAGGGAGGGAAAGAAGGAGGGAGGCAGGGAAGGAGGAGGAGAACTAGACACTTCGTTCTTTCCATGAGACACAGCGGTTCTCTGCCTGACACTTGTTAATTACCCCATTGTTTCCAGGAAAGAAAAGGTGGAGGCAGCAGTCTTCAGAGCTGCTTTAAAGAAAAAGTGTTTGCTTATTTCAATTTATTATTCAAGGTATATAAACAGTGAAATAAGAAACTTATCAAATCTTTCTTGAATCTCTGTTTTTCCATAAAATGTTCTTAGCTATTCTCATTGTTCACCCATAATTGTAATATCATTTATCTACAATAAAAGGGGTACTGAAATGCTTTTTTTAGATATCGTTAAAATATTGTTTTAAAATTTTATGTTATTTTGGGGATCATAATACAATTACACTATTCCCCCTTCCCCTTCCTTCCTCCAAACTCCCATGTACTCCTCTTTGCTCTTTTACACAAATCTTTTCATTTTGATTCAGGCAATGAATTATCTGCATGGCTAAAGAGAGTAATATTGGCTTTTGAATCTTCCTTATTCCCTAGAGTCTACTCTCTTTGCAACATGCTGCAAACATGTTAACTGAGGTGACAGTTTTGTTCTATTTCCTAATGCCCTTTACCCAGGTACACTACACCAGGATCCGACTTTGAATCCCTATTATGGTGGCCACTCTTACCCCTGGTGATTAAGACACACCCCACATGCATACATTCTAGAAGCAATAATAGTCATCGTGGGCAGCAAGTTCCAGAATTACAAGAAATGACTCCTTACCTCTCACTTCACAAGTCAATGTAACACTCTGTTTTCTTTAATCTTTACATCTTCCAATGTGTTCTCACCCACAATGTGTGGAGGAACTAAGACAAACGCACAAAGACACAGCACAAGTAAGTTACAGCTCTATCAGCAAATTTCATTCACAAAATGTCTGAGCATTGGTTTTTTGTTTTGTTTTTTTGTTTGTTTGTTTTTTTTTAACCAACTCTAGTTTTCACCTGTACTCTAAAGTTGTTATGAATCCAATTTTAATGCATTAAGTTGTAATTTAAATAATAAATATGAATAAAATGTGTGATGGTTATATTTAATTGTTAATTTGACTCTGTCTCTCATCCTATGGAAATGAGTTTTGGTGAAGAACTGTGGACTAGGCTAGCCTGTGATCATGGCTGTGGAGGACTGTAGTATTGATTATAGTAATTGAGGTGGGATATTCTACCCTCTCTGGATGGCACTAGTCCCTGGGTTCGTTTCCTGGACAATATGTAAGAAGGTGAAAATCTCTGTAACAGAGACTATCTCTGTAACAGAGACTCTCTCTGTAAGAGAGTCTGTGCAAATAGGCATTCAGTCTCTTTCTGCTCTTTGCTGTGCATGCAAATAATTTCAAGTTTCTATTACCTTGATTTCCCCACAAAGATGGGCTGTGACCTCCTATGGTGGCTTAAAATACATTCTTTCTCCTCCAACTTACTTTGGGTTACTTTATCACAGCGACATAAATTAAACTAAGACGAAATGTGTCCACAAACAAGTGAGTAAAGTCTCTCAATTTAAGCAAGATACATAGGGTCCTAGAACATTTCTCAGCAGTTTTGAACTGGCACAAGGCAGTTTGGTGGTTGAAGTGGATTCATTTCCTCCAAAATAACTGTAATGCTGAAACCTTGCCAAGAATCATAGTCTGGGGGCCAAAGACCACATAGGTATAAATTCCAGCTGTGAATACATTTTAACTCTGTGTCCAGAATGCATTGTGGCCAATTGTACTTCCCCTTAGATACTGCAAAGTGGCAAGTACCTAATACTGAAAGTCCAAACACTTTCCTGTCTTCACCAGCTGCATTCCTTACAATACAAGTATACTGGCCAGCATCTTCTGGTCTGGTCTGCATCAACCGCAGCATCCTGCCTCCTAGAAAACGCAAAGCACCAGATGACTTAAAGATAAATACAGTTTATCGTTGACATCAAGTAAGAAATGGAGTTTTGCTGAGAAGGGGAGGTTCTGCTGTTGTTAAGTGTGAAGTGATCGAGTTTTAAGGTAGGATGGTAGGACTATCTACAGTGAAACAGGTGTGGGAAAGGACAGATAAAGTTGGATAAAGTTGGTCAGGTTTTGTGTATCCTTGAAGTTATATGCTAAGGAACTTAGTGTTTGCTGCAGGTGAAGGAGGGAGTTGCATGTATAAAACAGGGTTGAGATCTGGTTGGTATTTTCATAAGTGGGTGTTGACTGGATGCTCAGGAAAAGATGGCAAGATAAAATGCAAGTGTCAGCAATAGGGCTGTATAGGGTAACATCCACTTAAGCAGGAGGGTAAGACATGAAGGTGGACCGACTAGTGGTTGTCAGGTTAGCTTCTTGGAAATTCCCTACTCATTAATGACAGGGTTACAGGGGTCACCCCAGGCACGGACGCTATGGTGCCTTCCTTGGCTTCTTTCCATATTTTGACTTTCTGTTTGCTCAAAGAGGAAATGCACATAGACGGAGATGTGCTAAAAGACGGAAATTGTCAGGAAATTTTCTTTAAGGACAAAGATGGAGGAGTCAGCAAATAAGGCAAAGCAAGCCTTTTGAAAAGTTGTAGATACAGTGGAAGCCGAGAATGCAGAGTGAAGAATCTCAGGGAAAAAGAGCCACCACTCAGATTTATCAATACATTTTTAGGCAGGCATATTCTTGCTTAGCACCTTGAATTTGTATTACAAATGCTAATGGATACACATAAAATTCTCACTTCAATATTCACCTGGATCTTGTTGAAGAGCTACCATCTGCTTTCAGTTTCTATAGTGACAAGCTGGCGCTGTGCTCAGCTAGCCAGCAACTTCCCTGCTCTCAGTTTACCAAAGAGTCACTTTAGCAATATCTTATTTGAAAAAAAAAAAAAACAAAAAACAAAAAAACAAAAACAAAGCTGACTTCCTGAACTGAATTTTGTTTTCTGCAGCCGAACAGAGGTAAACAACATAAACAGAGTGTTTTTTAAACACTTCGAGAATCCTGAAAGGACTCAAAGGATTCACCCACTCATTCCAGCTCAGTTTAGTGAGCTTGCAATAGGGTTCCAGTTGAGGGACGTTAAAGTGATACAACTTTTATGAGTCATAACTGGTCCACAATCATCTTTCTTTTCTCTTCGCTCCCTGATCCTCTCACGTAATCTCTCGAAAACCTAAAATGAGTATGATAGCAATTTATACTTAAATGAAGCTATTTCTCATTTCTATCGCATTTTATGGCAGTTATCTGTCCTTGACAGACAATTCTATGACAATGATAGGGTGGTCACTAGGGTCCTGCTTGCAGACCAGCCTCAGGAGGATTTGTCTTAACGGAACAGAAGTCTGCAGCAGAGCAGCAGTGAGCGGGTCATAGGCCAGTCATCTGCTTCTCATTTATCCATCATACAAAACACATCCAGACTGTAAAGCTGAACGGGTCCTTTGGCAGTCACAAGGTGAAATACTTTTAATGTGCTTTGCTCAGGGATCTCCAGCTGCTGGTCAATCAAAACAAATCTAAGTAGAACCAAACACCACTCCTGTAAATGTGGAAGGAGCCAGCCGACAGCGCTCTGCCATGCTGTTATAATTTCAGTGATCTTTGATGCTATCACATTTCATAAATTCAAACTTTACAGAACTGAAACTATTTTTGTTAAGAAATGAAAATAATTTTGAGAAAAGAAGTCAATGTGCTCAGGCTCTTGGTAGCCAGACTACAATAAAATCTTTGCCACTAATCTCCTCTTTATAGGGCTACTTCAGCTTAATAAAAGCCACACGGGCATGGATACTGCTAAGGTTAATCAAGTTGAATAACTGTCAAAAGCTAAAGAACAATTGTCCTTTTAGTCTATGTGATAGCCATTATCGAAATAGGCCAATGGTAGATTCCTGTGACATGCCTCAAAAGCCCTCTCTCTGAGCTTACATTGACCATGCGGGATAAGATAGACAGGTTTTCCTACAACAGGATCAGAAGCTGAACTAGGGATAAGGTCTCAGCACACAGGGAACTCTTGCTAAAAATGTAAGTACCATTCAGACTAGTCTCGCATCTGCTGACAGTACAAGGGGGATGCTATACATTACTAATAAGGTGGTGGCCACTCCTTTTTAACATAGCTTTCTATGTTTTAAATATGTTGTGTAAAATGACGAGGAGTCATATAAAGTACCTAGATCAGAAGGAAAAATGAAACAACATAAACAGTAAAAATGAAAAAACGGAGAGAAATGGCATTCACATGAAGGTAACCAGATGATGAGGCATCCATTGAGAATACCTGAGAGGATCTTCACAGAACTGCCAAGGCTGACAGGCCAGCCATCCTTAAGCCAGGTTATGGAAGGCAGGGGGATGCCAGAGGCTTCACAGGTCAGGGATACAGAACTCTTTTCCACCACACTGACATTTTCAGGGATTCCATGGTTCCCTATGATGCTTGGAGGGGCTGTAAGACAAAACCAAAGAGACTAGATATAAAAAGTAAGGTAGGTGATATATAGAAAACACTAATCCTCAACAACTTATGTCTATCAGGAACCATTCATTTTCAGGTTAATAGTAATCAAAATAAGGAATCATAATGCTAACTCTGTAGATAAAAATGAATGAATTTGGAATTGATACTTCAGCAATAGTGAGCCAGTTTCTGTGTTTGTTATATTTTCTGAAAGATTTATAATTTAGATTATAACCTTCTTATAGTCAGGATTCTGAATGGAAATCAGTGGGTTGTGGCATCTCTGGGATGAACTGGAGATCTGAGAGTGGAGAGGCTCATGGGAGTCTATGGGGGGGGCTTCCGAGACTTCTAGCAATGGGGGATATGGAGCCTGAAGTCACCACCTCCTATAGCCAGATAGGACTTCAAATGGAGGGATGGGGACACCAACCTACCCACAAAAGCTTCGACACAAAATTTATCCTGCCTACAAGATGTGCAGGGATAAAGATGGAGCAGAGATCGAAGGAATGGCCAACCAATGAGGGTCCCAACTTGAGACCCATTCCATGTGTGAGATCTAACCCCTGACATGATGCTTTGCTTGCAGACAGGAGACTATCATAAGGGTCTTCTGAGAGGCTTCTTTCAGCAGCTGATGGAAATAGATGCAAAAACCCACACCCAAACATTGGGCAGAGCTTAGGAAGTCACGTGGAAGAGTAGGGGGAGGGGTAAATTGAGGGAACTAGAGGGGTCAAGGACACCAAAAGAAGACCTACAGAGTCAACTGACCTGAGCCTATGGGGCTCACAGAAACTAAATCATCAACCAAAGAGCATGCATGGGCGGGAGCTAGGCCCCCTACACATTTATAGCAGATGTGCAGGCAGCTTGGTTTCTGACTCTGTTGCCTGCCTTTAGATTCTCTTCCCCTAGCCTGTTCTGGCCTCTGGGAGAGAATGAGCTTAGTCCTGCGGAGACTAGATGTCCCAGGGTGGGTTGGCACCTATGGGGGGCTTCCCCTTCTCTGAGGGGAAGAGGAAGGAGTAATGGGGGTAGGGGATTTTCAGGGTGGGACTGGGAGGAGAGGAGTGAGAGGGCTGCAATGTAAAGTGAAAAGGTGAATAAATAAATAAATTAATGAAAAAGTTATAATCTTAATAATTAAAACAATTTATCAAAAAAATAATATTAATTTTCTTTCTTTTTATTATGTTCCCTTCATCTTTGGCATACATGTTGGCCACAAACATAAGAGATTAACACTAAGCTTTATTCATCTCCTTTTGGTGTGTTAAGAGACAATCTGGTTTTGTAAATAATGTTGGTCTGGAATTCTCAGTGGAGTCAGGTTGGATTTGAACTCATAACCCTCCAAGCACAGCCTCAAAAGTTCTGGAATTATAAATATTCACCAGTAGACATAGCTTTATTCATTTATTTATGGGATTCAAGCTGTAAAATCTGTTCCTATAAAATTTCCCATTGCTTCTATAGATTTTAAGTTTATACATCAAATTGCATGCATATGAATAGTTGACCTTGAAGATGCATATATTTATCCTCTTTCTGATCCAAATTTGTCATTTACTCATTAGAATCTTAAATCTGACCTTAATATACACAACTCATACCCATGGGACTGAGCCAACGGACTCATAGATGGGGGAGCTAACTCCAGGCCCTATGCCTTATTAAGGAGCTATTGGTAGTTAAGAGCTGCTGGGGAAGAAAGAATCATTCTTCTTGGAGGATGTGGCCACTAGAAGTTTTCCAGTGCTTCATGGTTCCATACCATGCACATATATATGGGCAGCACTATTTGGATTTATTAATTTATGAAGAAGAAAAAAGGAGGAGGAGGAAGAAGAAGAGGAGGAGGAAAAGGAAGAGGAGAAGGAGAAAGAGGAGGAGGAGAGGGAGGAGGACTTGCAAACAGGAGCCTGTTGTCCTCTGAGAGGTTCCACCTGGAAGCTGGATCAGCCAGTTACAGACACCCACAGCCTAATATGGATGGAGCTTGGCGATTCTTATGGAAGAATAGGAGGAAGGATTGCCGGCCCTGAAGGGACTAGGAACTCCACAGAAATTCCATTAGAGTCAACTAACTTGACTCTGAGTCTGTACCACCAACCAAAGAACATATACTTAGTTATATGAACTTAGTATAAGAACATATACTGCTACATATCCCTGCACATATGTAGCAGATGTGCAGCTTGGTCCTCATGTGAGTCCCAAAAAACTGGAATGAGGGCTATCTCAAAAGCTGTTGGGTGCATGTGGGATATGTTCTTCTAGCTGTGCTGCCTTGTCTGGTCTGAGTGGGAGAGGAAGCATCTAGCCTTGCAGAGGCTTGAAGTGCCAGTGTCGGGGGGGATACCCAGTGTGAGCATCTGCTCAGAGAAGACAGGGAGTGGGGATGGGGGAAAGAATGTGGGAGGAGTGACCGGGAGGAGGGCAGTGAGCAGGATGTAAAGTGAACAAGTAAAAAAAAATAAAGTTTAATTAAAAGAACATTTAAAAAGAAGAAGGAGGAAGAGAAGGAAAAGGAAGAAGGATGATGATGATAATAATAAAATAATACTAAATTGGGATGAAAGGTATTGGGGGAGATATGGGTAGATTTGGAGGGGAAATGGAGGATGAAATGTTTAAATGATCATATTTCACTGTATACATGCATGAAGTTCTCAAAGAACATAAAAAATCCATGGGATATTAACTTAAGACTTTCAGTTCGGAGGTCTACGCTCCCAGGACACTTGATTGTCCCATCCTGTGACCCATCTGGTGCTTCCCTTTCTACTCACCGTGAACACTTAAGTCGTATCTTTTGTCAGTCATTCCTGCTGCATTCACAGCAACACACACATAACGGCCTGTGTCGGACACATGGACGTTCTTCAGCTGAAGGATGCGGCCTTCATCCAGTATTTCCACTCCTTTGCCCTTGGTCAAGGGGCGGCCGTCTTTCATCCAGGTCACTGTTGGCTGAGGGATACCCTGCACCTCACATTCCAAGGAAATACTTTTCCCACGATTGACAGTAATCTCAGGGCGGTGGCCGCCACTGTTGGCTATTGATGGCCGGACTTTGGGGAAAGAAGAGATAGTGAGAAACAATACAGGAAATGTTTGTTTCAATTCCAATAGGACTTTTCACTTTGAACTTCTGATCCTCTTGCTTTCACCTCTAAAGAACCAGGACAACGGGAATGTGTCACCTCACGCTGGTTATATGGTAGAGGGATGAAAGCCAGGGCCTTGTGCATGCTAGAGAAACACTACCAGATGAGCTACATACTCAGTTCCAAGTCAGATGCAGTGCAATGCCAATATATTAACTACTAAAAATGAATCAAAACAACAGACTGCGTGATTATGTAATAAATTCTGAGCATACTGTGAAGTAGAATTCTTTACTGTTTCTAAGTGAGTTAATACCTAAAAAATAATAATAAAAAAAAAAGCTATTGACTCAGGAGGAAGAAAACACTGTATGTTTTTTAAAAAAATGATACAGCAACTGAATTTGTCATTTATAACTCTGAATCACAGAAGTGTTCCTAGGACTATGAAGGGTGTGGTAGCCTCGGGCTCCTTAACTTGTTTTACTAGGGGTTCCTTTTCACCTGATAAAGTTCTGTGTGACTCTGGATACATAAAACAGGTATACAAACCAAACAGTTGCTGATAATAAATCATAAATAAATTTATTTTAAAATAATTCTTTAGTAAGACAAAGGCCATATGCATACTAATGAGATGAGCATGCATTTTTTTTTTTTACATAATTCAACCCTTTACTGTTTAAAGAGAGGCTCCATGGGGAGTGGGCTCTCCTGATATAGAGCAAAAAAATTAACACCCTTTCCCTTTCTTCTGTTCAGCGTGGATTTGATGTCACGGATGCAGCAGCCATCTTAATACCACGAAGGAAGGGCTAGAAATGACTAGGCTTGTCACGGAGCCTCTGTCTTGCTAGGAATGCATAGATGACCATCTCCAGAGACCAACTGTTAGCTTCCAGCATCTCCTTGTGGGAGGAAGGAAACTGCCAGTTTATGCCACTGACACTCAGCCATTCTTGTTTCTATGCAGATAACCCTATCTAACTGATAATGTCTAAGAACTAGAAAGTAAATCTCTGCTAATTCGCACACATATGTGGGTGGGGAAAATGGGCTTGTGTCAGTAAACTTGTGTTCAAGGAACAGTTATCCCACACATAAGCCACATGACCTTGAGCAACCAGGAAAATGTGTCTAAGTTTGAATTCCCACATGTGCAAGCTAAAAGCAGCTCCCCCTTATATAGAGATGCACATAAGATTAAGTGACATAATGCATGGTTTCAAGCACTCTGAAATGCTGTATAGGTTATAGTCGACATATCCTTTTCAAATAAAATATTTTATATATTTTAAATATAATCTAAGGCTGAGGCTGTAGCTTAGGTGGTGGGTACTGCTTGTGTAGCATGCATGTGTGCTAGCACATGCCTGTAGTCCCAGCATTCAGGGCAGCAGGATAAAAAGCTAAAAGTCATTCAAGTATATACCAAGTTTGAGACAAGATTTTAGGCTACATGAGAACTTATCAAAACAAACAAAGCAATAACAACGATGAAACAAAAACACGACCACCAGCAACAATACTGTAAAGTGTAATCCTGTCTCTTCCCTCTCTACATATTCCTCCCACCCAGCATACTGCGTCCACCTTGATGTGTCTGTTACAGGTGGGATGACGGGGATGAGCAGCTGGATTGATGGAGAAATAATGGCCCAAAGGAAGTAACTGTCCTCTGGTTATGTCAGCATAACTTATACCACATTTGAGGTATAGCTGGACTGTTGTGAATGACTCTTACAGCTCTAAAGAGAGATGGAAAAGGGAAAATACAAATCTTTAGAGGAAATCAGTACCCAGAGGTTGAGGAGGTCCAACACTTACTATACACTTGCAGGTTATACTCTTTCTTTGCAACCCCAGCCACATTGGATGCCACACATGTGTAGAGTCCTGCATCTGCTTTCTCAGCAATTGAAATTTGTAACCGTCTGCCACCAGATAAAATGTGAACACGTCCTGCAGAGTCAGCCAACACTAGAGAACCTGTAATAAAACCCAAATGGAAGAATCCGAGGCAAAAATACGCAGCTTTTATAAGCATGCCCAGATAGGGACTTATTTAGTTACTTGCTAGTTTAAGTACCTAAAAGGTAGACAACTCTGGGATAAATATTTGCTAATGAAAATCTACTCAACTATAGACTTTAAGCCTAACATATGTTTTAAAATTGCCATAAATGTTTACTTTGGAAAATAATTTAAGGACATTTGTGAAGAAAACAATAATTCCTTGAATGGTAGACTCTTGATGATTAGAGATGTTCTATAATACATTTCATTAAAAAGCAAGGACACAATGCAGAAAATTGATTTGTCTGGTGAACAGTCTGAAAATGATCTTTATTGAGATAATATTGAAATATCACATGTTGGAAATTATTACAAAGCAATTTGCTATCTAGCATTTAGTATGTAAATGTCTGGAAAGGTTTCTATCATTAATTTTTTGTTTTCTTTCTTTCTTTCCTTCTTTCTTTTCTTTCTTTCTTTCTTTCTTTCTTTCTTTCTTTTTTCTTTCTATTTATTTATAGTTTATGTACATTGATGGTTTTCCTGCATGTATATTAATGTTGAGGATGTCGGATCCCCTGGAACTTTCATTACAGACAGTTGTGAGCTGCCATATGGGTGTTAGGAATTGAACCCAGGCCCTCTGGAAGAGCAACCAGTGCTCTTAACCTCTGAGCCACTGCTCCAACCCCTGGGGTTTGTTTGTTTGTTTCTTTAACAAATTGATATGTTAGCTAAACTATCTATCTATCTATCTATCTATCTATCTATCTATCTATCTATCTATCTATCTATCATTTATGAGTTTTAAGAAAACAAACTGACCTTTCTTCTTCCAAGTAAGATTTGGGGGTGGAATTCCACTTGATTCACATAGGAGAGTGATAAGATTCCCTTCAACTGCTGTAAGTTGCACAAGCTCATCAGAGCCATAAATACTAGGTGGTACTGAAAGAAAAAAAAGAAAAGAAATTATTGCTTCTACAGTTTTTGTGTCATGTAGTTTCCCTGACAGTTTACACATAGTAGAAAGGGCTTCTACTCAAACGATGTAAGAGAAATGCAAATAAAGTAGAATGTCACCTCTAAATAACACAATCAATTTCTAATAACAAAACTTTCCACTGTCATAGAAATTCTATAACTGAAGTACTCAGAATAGCATAGTTTATTATAGATATTTAAACATTGGTGTGAAAATGTTGATATTTACCAAATCTGAAGTTGACCTAGACATTGATGACCAACAAGCCTTGACATGCTAAATATAACAGAGAACAATAGGCATAAAGAACAGAGAAAAGGATTTCACCCAAAAGATAGACACTCAATTATTCTAGATTGTACGCCATGTTCTTCATTGGTCTGAAGCACTCCAAATCAGTTTTGAGCATTAAGCTTCTCTCAAAGGGGTTTCAGTCTGAAGACTGGCTAATCTCTCCCCTCCCCCAAGGACACTGCAGTATTACATGGAAGATATTCATTCTTCCAGGATACTGGGAGTTGAGTGGTTATAAAACTCATTTCATGGCCCACAGAAGTTTCAGTCCTTACTCAACTACTTCTTGGCAAACAATTCTATTCTTCTGATGCTCGTGTATTTCAATTGACATTTTATTTATTTATTTTTTACCACATCTGTCAATCTGCCATTCATCTATTCATTAATTGGCCACTAAACATGTTTCTGTTATTCCTCTTTCTTCCTCTTCACACCAAGACCTTCCGTCATTCTGCAGCAAGGCAGTATCCACATGAATAGAAAATTAGTCTAAATACCCACTGATTTAGTTCTTTTGTATGTTCTTCCTTTTCTCCATCAGAAACCATACAATGGTCTTTATGTCATCTAGAATATTCCTCCTGTATGTTCATAAATTCAGTCATAGTTTGATGATTGCCATATTCTTGCTTTCTCCCTCAAGTGATTCCAGTTCTCAAGTCACCATCCTAATTGAATTGAGTTTTTTTGCCTCTTGGATTTCTACATGTTCAGTTGTCTTCTCTTGTTTATTGACCTCTTTGCATCTTAGATTTCATAATCAATAATTTCACCCTCTCTTTTTTCCAATATTCTCAATTGCCTGACTCTTCACTCTTATTTGGCAATACCTTCCCTCTAGATGGATTCTACAGTGTTTATTGCCATCAAGTATCCAACGGGTTATGAGTTACACAAAAGAAAATGGCACAACCACTGATAGACGCTCTTCTAAACTCATAATCTCTACTTTGACCTCAATCTTTATCCACTCCCATGGCTTTCATGAATATACATAGGTACGAACCTAATGAAGACTCTATCTGAAATCTAGATCATACAGAAAACTGATTGTTACATCATATGTCAATTATGATGCTTGAGAAGCACTGCCAACCTCGATCTGTCCAGAACTGAGTAGAGCAGCTCTTTTTCCTCTCTAAGAGAGACACTACCATTCAGAAGCTGAACACAGATATGTAGGCTTGGTTCATCTAGATTCAGTTTCTTAACCACATCTAGACTATAGTTGCTTTAAAAAAAATATATCTGAGCATCCCAGTTCTTCTTTATAACTCTTTAACATACTCTCTGACACTTAGAATCAAATACATTGACTGAAGAACATTTGCCATTCCACCCTCTCTGACTTTCTACCACATATTTCCTTCTTTCTTCTGTCCATAGTGAGCAATGCTGAGTTCACAGATTCAGCCTGTTCTTCAGGCCTAGTATTGCTGTCATCTTATCCACAGTTAAGGCCTACTCATGGTTATGGTCTCAATTATATGACACATATATACGACACACTTATGTCTTTCTATCTAACACAAAATAGCTCTTATGCTTAAATGAACTGTTTATAAGAGCTTTCTAACCTGAAAGTTTCCTCTTTCTCATTAGTCACTGCACATGGAAACATGTGCACTGAGACTTGGATCAGTTCATTGAGTTGATACTCAGGAAACTGATCATTTCCACATGAGCATTGCAATGGAGGAATGCATCTTATAAGCACTGCAATGGAGGAATGCATCTTAAAACCTGAAGTAGTAAGGAAAAGCAAATCCCAGGCTCCCTGCCAGAGTTGACAGGGGCTTATTATACTCACCCCAGATGTTAACATTGTAGTTTTTCTCCGTTTTCCCAGCAACATTTGTTGCTTCACAGGTGTAACGACCAGTGTCTCCTGTCTGAGCATCTTCAATCTCAAATACAAATATCAAAGTCATGCTTAGAAACCAGCCCCCCCAATCATATCGCCCATCAAAATTATGAGGAAATGTTCTTTCCATATCTCTTTATTTAAAAATATCATTCTCTAAGTGACTCAAATGTAAAATTCATTTCATTATTTCAGAAAGTGAAATTTTTAAACAAATAATTAAAAATGAGACTTTATGTCACATTATCATTTTTTATTACATCTCCATTCTTCTCTCTTAGAATTAGGCTGTTTATTTCTGTCCATTATAAATTGAAAGTATGTAACTTAAAAATTGTTGGAAGGCTCTCAGCCAAGAGATTGTGTTCAGTCCAGAAGAGACTTTAGACTTGGATTTTGAGCAATGTGGGAATTTAAGATTGGCCTATTCTTGAAGCTGGATTAAATAAAATTTGCACTAAAAAATAGATATGAAATTTTGAGGTCAAGCTCCTTTCCTGAAAATGTTTCCACTAGCTCCCAGTGCCATTGTGGGACCATTATGTTGTGGTCTATCTATGTCTCTGGATAAAGCAGTCCACTATGAGGATGCCCTTGAGCGTCAGACCTGGCCTCAGCTGCCTCCATTTCTCACAGATTCTTCACAATCTCTGACATGCAATCCAGTGCCATCTACTATCCCCTCTCTGTTATAATTGGCGGAAATGTTTTAAAATGATATGTCCAAACAAATACTTTGTTTTCTTTTTTACTTTGGTTGTTCTGTCTAGTTACCTGTCCACAGCAAAGCAAAAACAACCAATACACTATAGAGCACACAGAAAGTTTTTAGAATGGGAAGTTGGTATATTGGAAAGCAGGGATGAACATTTAATGGAGTGCCTAGTGTACTCTTAGCAAAAGAAAAAGAAAGAAATGCAAAATCCCATTATTTAATTTAGTCTTATGTGTGAGAAAATTCTGGGTATAGTATTAAGTAACCAGTTAGGGGTTGGGTTCTGTAGAATGTCTATTGTATGGGTTTTCTCTCTACTCCTGCCAATGGGACTTGTATATCCCAGGTGGTCTGGCATGGGTTCATGGAAGACATCAATGGATCTAAGGATTTATTCCCCATTACCTAAAGAAAAGAACATCTACACCCACTGAAATTTATGTTCATAGAAATGCCTCCCTCTGTCATTCAGCCACATTAAGCTTTGAGATTTTGCCAGGTGCTTTCTAGAGCACTAGACTCACCCTCTGAGCATGAGTTACCTGTGCTTTTTTATTATGCTAGCTTGGCTGCCTCATCTCTTTCTTTAGTTAGTGGGCTTGCTTTGTATCTTCTTTCTGTATCATCATTCCATTCTTCAAGCTTCCATGCATTCTTCTGTCACCCCCTTTTCTTTAGCCACGCACCTGTCCTATTCCCTTGGAGACCTGTCTTCCTTGGAAATCTCCTTTAGCCTACGGCCTTTCCACATACACACTCATGATTGATCCTAACTACTATGTTCAGTACATCCTCCTCAATAAGGAAACTATGTGTAGCTAGTAACATGGTTTTCAAAGTTATACTCTCATATTCCACTTCAATGTATGCTTTTTAGCAAGCGGACATATTGCTTGTCCATACTTTCTAGTCTCAGTTGTGCTATTAGCAGAATTTTATAAATACCATGGGGTAGGACATTCAAACCTTTGGGTTCTCTTTAGGCCTATTCCTCCTTTCTTCAATGCCAGTTCGATTGGACTTGGATGAACTTTCTGTGAACATTCCTCAAACATTCACTTTGTGAAGTTCTCATCTCTTAAGAATTCCAACAACGTACTGCTTACATTAATCAGAAATTCTGTTTCTCTTGAACTAAGACCTAGTTTTCTCCAACATTCTTCTATGCAGCAACATCACCTTTTTCTACCTTCCAAATATCAGTACCACCCACTTTGGTCATCAACCCAAATTTACAGCATTCTGCACATCGGATGAAGTGACTTTAAACTTTGTATGGTTTTATGTAGATTACAAGATACTGAAGAGATGGGATTGTCTAATTTGCAGCCTTATCCAACACCTAAAGTAGGCTGTTGCTAATTGTTTGAATGAGTATCCATAAGGAAATCCTTAAAGTACTTTTATAACATTTGTCCATTATTTTAGATGGCTTCTGGCTAAAGTATGAATGGATGACTAACTATTTAAAAATTCTTTTAATCATAAAATGTAAAACTACCACCACTGCCATTAAAGAGAGTTCCTTGAATCTTATTAGACACTAGAACATTTACAAACAATCAGCATGTTTAACACATGTAACGCTGAAACAATGAACTTGGCAACTGGAACTGAATCTACAGCCTTACCTTAAGCACACTTCCATTTTCAGAGATGCTGAGACCCGGTCTCTTCAGCAGAGGGCGGCCATCCTTTAACCACATCAGAGTAGGTGGGGGGACAGCATCACTTTGACAAAATAACTCCACAGTTTGGCTAATGAGGACAGAGACATTCTGTTCTTCTCCCATAATATTGGGTGGAGCTAAATGAAAGATGAACATTTCCTCTGGATAAACCAGGCCAGCACACTATGAATGTCCATTAATGATCAAGTTATAAGATACACACAGAAGAACTATGTTGTTTTTAAGATAAGAGAGCACAATCATTCTTGCATATACTATGGGCTTCATTTTATTCAGAGGCAGCGTTAAATTACTGATTAATACATTCATGTGGACCAAAGAGTCTACTCACTAATTGTTTTTATTTTAAAGAGCTTTTGCAATTCAAAGTTCTCATCAGTTACATCTAAGAACTGCACAGAACTACATGGTACTTCTTGGGGCTTTCAAAACAGCAAATCACCCGTGAAATATTTTGAAAACAACCATGAATTTAAAAATATGATTTCAGTATTTTTCTGTGTCTTTTGCACAAAAAAATAAGTTTCATATTTATTAGAGGCAACATCTTTCAGAGGATGACGAAGAGGCTGTAGAGGTTACCTATCATGTCATGACGTCAGAGTGTGCAAATGTAAAATAGGTGACTAGTAAGGATTTTCACAAAATGCTACTGCTGGTAGCCATGCTGAGTGAGCATCTACTGACGTATGGTTTAGAGTTCTCTTCTCAGCCGTACCAACTTTCTATGGCATGAAAGACTGTCGGGAGACTGACAGAACAGAGAAGAGGCTACACCAGCATCAGCAACCATCTGTAGGACATATTCACAATTGTATACATTGAGGAGATCGGTTGAATCTTTAACAGGATTAGAATTAGAATCCCCAGGCCTTCGGACTTCTCAGATGCTGAAATGCTTTATGATAGAAACTTAAAAGAATGTCTTTCCCTCAAGTGTGTTGAAAGTAAACTGTGTTTTGTCCCAGGTGGTTTGGTGTGGCTGTGAAAGAAAGTAGGCTCCTCAGACCATCAAGGACTCATTCAGGCCTGTAGACATCTACATTCAGAAAAGACAAATGATGAATGAAATAGGGACCTGCTACACAAAGGCCTCTCTGAAAACAGCACTGGAATGACGCTCCTTGGCCAGTTCTCACTAATTTCCTCAACCACCAGGAAATATGTTTATAGTTATTTCTGTTGTGGTTATTGTTTGGGTTTGATTTTGTGGTCATGGGAAAAACTAGTCTGTCTGTATTCACTTGGATCCCAAAGGGCCTTCCAAATGCTTTGATAGACATAACATTATGGTAATAAAAATATTATTACAGTCTATGGGCTGCTGTTTTAGGCTCAATAACCCAGCACGTGGTAAAGTGATGATCAATGTCCCAGACCGACCAGCAACACTGTGTGTCTGTAGCCACAAGGGTTCTCTGATGCAGAAGGAAAGGGTTATGAAACTAAGGAGACATCTGTGTGCTGTCCCTGGGTCCATGGCTTGAGCAAACCAGGACTAAGTGGACTGTAAAGATGAAAATACCCCCAGAGTGCATGGAGCAGGCTAGGGGAGTGTCTGTACAGAGATCTGTGACATTGCTGCTCACGGAAGCGCACACAAGGCATCGACTAGCAGCGAGCTTAAGGCAACCTCTGAGGGCCAGAACACAGTGAGGTTGATTTTGATAGGGTAAAGATGTATGGATAGTCTCTTCAAAATCAAGAATACTATAAAGTGGTAAAATCGGCAATTTAATGACATTGTAAGGTACCATAAACACAAGATATATTCATAAGCTTTGGCCAAGGAATGTCTAAGTTGAATGGCCAAGTCTACAGCTTGATCAAACTTTGAATTAAGTTTGACCTTGTTGGATAAAAATGATCACAACTGTGTGTGTATGTTTGTCTTAAGTTATTCACAGAATTTATAAAGAGCATCCTTTCTTTATGACTGTTTTAGACATCAAGGTATATCAAGATGTAGATTGACAAGTATCATCTATGAATTGAGGTCACTGAAGCCCTAACTTTGTACTGGGAGCTTATTCTGAGCTGGAATTAAATACTAACCCCTCTAGACCATGTAGCTGCATTATGAGTAGGGGAAAATCATGAATTTTATCTGAATTAATATCTAGTTTAATTTATATTTCTTAAACAGGCGTCAACTCAAGGATACTGGGATGATCAAAAATGTGTCTCTTGTAAGTATAGTTAAAGGCATGGCTTTGAGTAGAATATGTAAAGAGTTTTTCCAAAAGAAATTCATGATAGTTAAATTATGCACAGCTGCTAGCTGTAGTCTTGTTTTTCAGAATGCTTTATAAAACACCCTATACCAATGTACACATTCTAACTAAAATTTTATTTTTGTAGGTGTGTGCCATGTGTGTTGTTATATGTGTGTTGCTATATGTGTCTGGGGTGTATGTTTATGAGCACTGAAGCAGAATCTGAGGTCTCTATCACTCTTTGCTTATTCCCTGGAGACAAGGTCTCTCACAGACCTGATATGCTCTGATTGGCTAGCTAGCTAACCAATGAGCTCCTGGAAATAGCTACCTCTTTTCAGCCCCAAACACTTGGGTTCTAGGCACATGAGACCATGCACAGCTTTTTACATGGGTATTACATGGGTAACATGTTACATGGGTAACAGAGAGTTAAGTTCAACTTCGTGTGTACGAACAAGTGCTCTTATGCCCTGATGAATCATCTGCCCAGCTCCAATAACCTTGGAACTTAAAAAGGTTAAAATAAATCAAACTCAAACATTAAATAGAAATACAATTTGATTTGAACCAATTTACCTAACTCAAACATAAAGCAGAAGTAGAATTTGATTTGAACCAGTCTAGCTAAATCATTAATTTATCTGTTTCTCCTTGTCAACAATCTCCTTAACATCTATTTCAGCACACACGAGTTATTTGTCTCACCGTATACTCTGAGGTCAATGTCCCTTTGTTTCTCTCCAGCAGCATTCACTGCCACGCAGGTGTACCTTCCTGTGTCACTCATTTGAGCACTGGTCAGTGCCAAGATGCGACCCCCAGAGAGAACCTATCAATAAAAGCAAAGCTAATTAACCAATATGAGAACAGTAGGCATTTTAAACATTTCCATAAATATTCATAGAGGAAAGAAAGGCAACACATACCAAAGAGAACAGAGAATAAAAGGAGATAATTATCCAAAGCTTTCTTGTATCAAATATATAAGTATTATAATAGTATTAACAAAAAAAAAATAGCCACACTTATCCTGAAGATCCAGCAAATTCTTTTAATACTGACGTGAACTTTGTGTCTTTTACAATCATCAATTCTGAATAATTGAATGTCAGAACCGTATTCTGTGTTGGGCAAAATAAGAGATATTTTGAGCTGAGTTTCAGACCACTGCAATAAGACAAAGATTGCAGTAAAAGATGTTATAGAGAATTGTGGTTCCCCAATGTGTGTCAAGGTGCTGTTTAACACTACGTTGTAGTCTATTAAGTGTGCAATAGCAGTAAGTCTAATGCAAAGTATATATATATATATACACACACACACACACACACACACATACATATATATATACATATATACATATACATACATACATATATATGCATATCAGTTAAATGCTATTTTATTGCTTAAAAACATCAGTGGCCATCTCAACTGTTGGACAGGCAGACTTACTCAATGCACAGTTGACACAAAGCTTCAATTTGTAAAACAACAATAACAACAAGCACCTCAAACAATACAGTGTCTACAAAGACAATAACATGCAAGCACAATAAAACAAGGAATGAACGTGCACATGCTTCTGTGTTTCCAACTCGGAGTCAAGGCCACTTCTGTGTTTTTAACTCAAAGCCAACACACTGACTTTAAATTTTTCTGAGACTCAGATTTCATTTTTCATAACGTCTCCATTATAATGTGCCCCTTCGTTCTTTGATGTTTTTATGGACACATGTATGCTTTATGTGCCTCACAGATACATTATTTCCAGACATTTCAACAAAATCTTACCACAAATTTCCTGTGCTGTTTGTTGATGACTATTCCTTGTGCCAGGAGTAGAAGCAAGCACCAGCAATGAACGAAACAGCTCTCTGTAGCAAACGGGTTAAACCTAACACCCACATGTGAGGGAGAGTAACTCCTAGATACGGTGCTTTTAATGTGTCTATAGCAGACATTTGTGGGTACATGTGCACATACTCTTTTGAAAATAACATTTGTTAACTCTTCCTCTTAAATCTTTTCAACATCTTCATGAATTTTGAGCATGATATGTTGAGCATGTTGGTCAAAAAAAAAGAAGAAGAAGGAGAAGAAGAAGATACCTGTATTCCATTAGAGAAGCTAGAGACTGGGCTCCCATCTTTCAACCAGGTCAGACTCGGGGCAGGGATGCCCCTGGCTTCACATTCTAACCTTGCTAGATTATTCACCACCACCTCCACCATGGAACTGCTACCTGAGATCGAAGGAGGCACTGAAAAAAAGGGAAAAAAACCAATAATGTGTGTTGTCACCACAGGACAATGAAAACCATATGCCATTTCCATAATACCTTTTACAAGGTAATTTTTTCCTTGTTATTTTGACTAAGTGTTTCATGTCTTATCTGAGGTCAAATTACAGTAAATCCTTCGAGGTACATAGAGCCAGTATCAGTGTCTCAGCTTGGCAGAGGAGGATAAGAAACTGTTGCTAGTTACTGTAAGAGGTCAGTTTTTAGTGTCGTAGTACATTTAAATTTTAGATTATTATTATTGTGTGTATGTGTGTGTGCATGTACTCATGTATGTACATGCACCTGTGAAGGTCAAAGGACAATTTGGGGAAGTCTTTTCTCTCCTTCTACCTTGTTGGGTCAGGGTCTCTTGTTTCTGTCAGGCTGTGGACTCTATGCTAGCAGGCCCTTGAGCTTCAGAGATATCCTATTGCCAGCATTCATCTTGGCATAGGAGCACTGGGATAACAAGTGGGTGCTGGGAAACCAGGCATTTCTACTCAAATTCAGAGAGTGCTTAGACATGTTGACCTATCTCACTGGCCCTGAGTGAATTACTGATTCCAGAAGTGGGGGGTAGGGGGAGAGAGGGACAGGGAGACAGGACGAGGGAGAGATTATGTTTATATACATACATTTCTCCATTGCATATGCTGCCATATTCTAAGGTCTCTTAAAATCCTTTCTTTTTTTTTTTTGAGACAGGGTTTCCTGTATAGCCCTGGCTGTCCTGGAACTCACTCTGTAGACCAGGCTGGCCTCGAACTCAGAAGTCCACCTGCCTCTGCCTCCCAAGTGCTGGGACTAAAGGCGTGCGCCACCACCGCCCGGTTAAAATCCTTTCTTTAATACCCATGGGTGTTAGAGTTGCATTAACAAAGATGGTATTGTTATTAGCTGACAAAATCATCACTAGTTATTTCAACATGTAATCTAAAGTAATCATCAGCGTGTGAATACTGGGCATTTTAGTAGATGTCAGGAACAGGAAAGTTTACCAGTTTTAGAGCATTGGTCTTTATGTAAAAATATCAATAGCATAGTTCTGTTGATTACTCACATTATAATTTGATAAGAGCATATGATCATTATCCACGTGACCATAAACTCCTGAGAGATGTAGCACTTACCATGAACTTGTAGGTTGTAAAACAATTCTGTAGCTCCAGCAGAGTTGATAGCTACACATTTGTAGATGCCGGCATCTGAGATCTGAGCACTTCCAATCTCAAGAATTTGCCCTCTCTTCAAGAGGGCTGCACTTGTCAAGCCTGAGAGTGGATGGTTGTCTTTGTACCACGTGATAACTGAAGAGAGAAGGCGAGAAGTAAAATGTTTCCTTTCAAAATTCAATCAACTAAGCTGAATTTGAAGTAAATATATTAAGATGTATCTAACTAAAAAAATGCTTTATTCTTACACTTATTGTTTGAGTTAAATTGGCCTAGATATCTCTGGAGGGTTGGTTTTTAAGAGATGATAATTCTAAGAAAACTATTGAGTCCAACCAGTGAGTTCTGAAATTGAACCAATAAAAGGTATTGTTTGAATACCAACCAACCAGAGCCCCCAGGGTCTAAACCACCAGTCTGGGAGTGCATAGGGAGGGACCCATGGCTCCAGCTATATATGCAAGGGAGCTATATATAAGTGGGAGAAGAGATCCTTGGTCCCATGAAGGCTGAACGTCGTTGGGGGGGATATTCGAGGGTGGGGAGGTGAGGTACGGGGGAGGGTGGGTGGGGGTACACCAACGTGGAGGCAGGAGGAGGGGGGAAGGGATAGTGAGTTCCTGGGAGGGAGGGGGGAAATGGGGTAAGCAGAGAACAGCTGAAATGTAAATAAAATTTCCAATTAAAAAAAAAGGTATTGTTTGTATTGTTTCTAATATATCGATAGTATTTGAAGGTAAATTTCTTAGCCTATCTCATTTACTTTATTGTGCATTTCCTAGAAAATTGTTGACAGGCCAAGTCAAAACCATCTACCATGCACAATATTGGATTCCATGATTTTACATATTGCTGTCAGTTCACAAGAATAGCCTAGGAGTGACAGAGTTGTGCATAACAAATTGACAGGGGCACTAGAAAGACTGGGATTTCGGAGCAGCTTGGTTCATCCAATACCACTAATATTCTCTTAAAAACATACAAATATTTTTTTCAAAGTACACAGACATACATTACAATGGTAAGTTTTGTGATCACAAGAGAGACAGGATGATAAGTCATTTGCATATTTGTACATTAGGTAGAACAACTCTTTCATGCAAGTAAAAGCTATTAAGAATTCAAAAATATGTACTCCCTAATGATACTGTCACTTGAAATGTACCCGATCACTTTTATTTGTGACAAACTGGTTGACATATTGCACCCATACCAATTTTGCTACTCTCAGAAACATTAGATGTTCATCAGTTGAAGAGAGGCAACGTAAACATACCAGGAAGAGGACTGCCTGTGGCTTTACACTCCAGCTGAATGGGGCTATTCACCACCACACTCTCATTCAGCATCTTCCCGGCATCATCCAGGCTGGGGGTTCTGCAAGGCCCAAGCATACGATGAGGTCACACAGACATAATATTTAAACTGAAATTGTTTTCTCACTGGAAATATGTTTCTCTCTTCCTCATACAGTTGTTGTTATTTGAAACAAAAGTAAAGTATACTACTAAAGAAAATTGAAAACCAGATAAAAAAATTTACAGATCAGAGAGTTTGCTGTGAGGCTGTGTCTCCTAGGAACATCAGAAGCCACGGCCTTAAAGTGTCACCAAGATGTCTGCTTAAACATGAGCTGAACATGAACACCAAATAGACATGCCTGTGTGAACAAGGGAAAGCCCATGAGGCCCCAAATGTACACAAAGACCCACAGGCAGCTAAGAAATCCCGAGAGAGATCAGGAGAAATAGTCATCTCCACGGGAGAGAGCATTGAGTGGTTATCCTGTACCCGCTGGTCAGCCCTGAAAAACATGTATACGAGTAATATCATACAGGCCGAGAAGGTTATATTAGAAATATTTTTGTATCTACGTATACACACATGCACATAGCAACAATTAATACTGAAATAGGATATGAGCACGAATGATAGATAACAAGAAGGTATGCATGGGAGATTTCCAGAGAAGGGTTGAAGGATATAATTATAGCCCCCAAACAAAAGAAAAAGAAACAAAGTTGAAAGTATAATTTTTAAGTTCAGTTCACTGACAGAACAAAGAATAACTTTTGACATTAGACAATTTCCCCATTTGAACATTTCCAGTGAAAGGATGAATGTGCCTGAAAATACCCAGCGTTCTTTTGGGCATGACTACCCCAATACATTTTCTAAAAATTAGAATAATTTTTGAGTATCAATTAAACGGGTTTTCTTTTTTATATAAATCAAAAATGATAAAAAAAAATCTTTCAACTTTAAACAATTGCTATTAGTGCTGTTGTTATTTTATATTCATGGAAAACAGGAATTTACAAAAGGAGTAACAACTTAGAACATCAATATCATATTCCAATAATAATGCAGTGGTACAGGAAGAGCACAGGAAGAGCTCTTCTCACTCAGAAATGAAACCAGATGTAAGTTAGCATTCAGAGTTTGCAGAAATGATGCATTTTACATATTAGAATACAATATTGGAGGTAAAGTCCAAAATATAAATTAAGATTGCAATTTGAATTATTTAAGTTTTTTAATTAGTTAAAATTTTGTTCATTTTGTTTTTTAAGATAGGGTATCTCTGTGTTCCCTGGCTGTTGTGGACCTCTCTCTGTAGATCAAGGTGGCCTCAAACAGAGATCTGCCTGTCTCTGCATTCCAAGGGCTGGGATTAGAGGGGTGTGTCACCATCACTTGATTTTACTTATATTTTTATTTTAAAAAAATTTTAAAATATATCTTCTGCTTTTCTATTTATCCCAAGTGAATGCAACACACACACACACACCCCACGGACAGTTCTCAGAAAGCATTAACGGGAAAAGCTGGTTGGAGTTATGCCCAGACAACAATCGGACATGAGAATATGACATATTAGTATATAAAACAAAAATAATTAAGTATGACAAAGCAACTTGCTTCATATTCATTAAAATGTTATAAAACATCATGAATAATCCTTTATAACTACAATGTCTTATGGATTAAACAAATACACAATTCATAAAAAAACACAGAAATCAACTGTAATGTGAAAGAAAAATAAATTTATAAAGGATTATAAAAATTCAAATTACGGGGGAGCTGGAGAGATGGCTCAGTGGTTAAGAGCACTCACTGCTCTTCCTGTAATGGGATCCGATGCCCTCTTCTGCTGTGTCTGAAGAGAGCAATGTGTACTCACATATATAAAATAAATAAATCTTAAAAAAAATCAAAATTACCCATGCAGGCTTATATAATTGTGTACATAATGAAAGCTATCTAAGAATATATATTCTCTGCAAACATCACTAGTATATTCAGCCACACAATAGTGGAGCTGTAGTACATAGTAGAGTAGAGTACATTTAGTGGAGTTACAATGAGAGGAGCAGGGTTAATACCAAAACCAGTAAACTATGTACACGAGATAAAACTCCATTGAAGATAAAATTAAGAAAAAAGTATATGTTTAGAAAATAAAAAAGTAATCAGAAAGACCGATTTTGGAGACTGTGGCTGTCACCATAACAGGGCACAATACAAGCAAACCCTTGAGCCCTAATTAATGTATTTTAAAGCTTACTTTACAATGGAAATAAATGTTCTAAGTTTTCAACTCAAAACCTAGGAAGTGGCCAATCCAATCAACTAAGAGGCTAGGAAAAAAGCCTCTTAGTCTATTGTGATTAATTTATCATAATAAAGCAAAAAGCTGAGACTGCCACCAAGAAAAACAAGCAAAAATTGAGAGTCAGTAAGATTTAAATTTATTATATGTTTATAATAAAGTCTGCTTGGAGGGAAATCCCTTTGTGAGGCAGACTTCTGTTTCTCTGGAGATTTAAACTCACCCTAGAAGCCCTTCTTCTTCACTCCCACAATTCCATTTGCAGACAGGTAGTTTAATGTGATCACCTTTTCTGTCTAATTGTGTCATCGTTTCTGTTTGGTACACTGAGGCCTGATTAGCAGTCCAGTGTTTAAGACAGAACAAAGCTCTGAGCACGGCTGCCATGGCTACCTGGTTTTCCAACTGTCAAAAGAATAATAGGCAGCGCATGGCACATTCCTTACCACGCTCACTAAAACACTTGCTTAGAGCCTTCTGGACTGAAGTGTTTGCTGAAGGCTCTGACAGTCACAGCTGCTACAATAAAACCCTCTGGTGGGAATCAGAAGCATGAGGGCTGTGGAGTGGCCTGGGTACTTCTCACATCAATAGAGAGCTTAAATAGAAAAAGATTGGACCTCATCGAGAATGACAGAGGGAAGTCTCGGAAAAATCCATTTCACAATTAGAGAAATAGTAACACTGGAAATGTTACCAAAAAAAAATTTAGCTATTTCAGAATTTAGAAAATTAACCAAAGATGTGTAACCACTCAGAAGTCAAGTGTTTAATCAAGAAAAACAAACAGGGCCAACCTCATTAAAGATGGTGAACTTGTGGCATTTGAACTCACCAGATTCCCACCACTCACCCCAGTGCATCCAAACTTGAAAACAATTAGTCTCCGCATGAGAGATGGCGCAACAGTTAAGAGCACTTGATCTTACAGCAGATCAGGGTTTGAGTCCCATCATTTACACTGCGATTTATAACCATCTCTAACTGCAAGTCCAGAGGATTCCAATGCTATTTTTGAGTTCCAAGGGTATCAACATGTGTACACACATGTTGAAGTAATTATTTAAATCGGCCTCTGTCCATGCCGACTATCTAAGCTGCAGCGCTCTGCCTAGCCCAGCCGCCATGTTCCGGCCAGAGGCCACGTGCGTGCTGCAGCTAGAAATGACCAACTAAAACACCAGCCCTGCCACCACGAGACTTCAGCATGGGAGATGCTCAATTCCCATGCTGTCTCTGCGGGGCTGGGCATTGCCCAGGCATCCTGCCATCCACGTGAGCTCAGTAGAAAGATGAGACTCTAATGCTAAAGATAATCAAAGGGTTATCTATTTGATAATGATCAGTAACAAGATACCCATACAATCAGAAGTGTAACCCAATACCCAACCTAGATATACCAACTACCTTTGACTGCTACAGACACATGAACATCTGCCTCCATCTCCTCTCTCTCTCTCTCTCTCTCTCTCTCTCTCTCTCTCTCTCTCTCTGTCTCTTTCATTCTCCTCTCTTGTCTCCTAACCTCTCCTCTTCCTTTTCCTCCTCTCCTTACTCCTCCTCCTCCTCTTCCTCTCCTAACTCCTCCCACCTTAGCTCCTCTTACATGCACATATATGCTGGCAAAGCACTCACACACATAAAATGAGAAAAAGTAAGTCTAAAGAATTAAAAACAAAATCCAAAAATGGAGCAGACAGAAGGAAAGGCCATCCAGTGACCAGCTCAACTTGGTATCCATCCCATGGGCAGGCACTATTACTGATACTGACACTATTACTGATGCTATGTCGTGCTTGCAAAAAGAAGCCTAGCATGGCTATCCTCTGGGAGGCTCTACCAGCAACTGACTCAGACAGATGCAGATACTTATAGCCAAGCATTGGCCTGAGGTCAGGGACCTCTATGGAACAAGGAAGGACTTAAGGAGCTGAAGAAGATGACAACCCCGTAGGAAAAACAACAGTATCAACTAACCTGAACCTCTCAGAGCTCCCCGAGACTAAGCCACCAACCAAAGAACATACATGAGCCGGTCCGCGGCCCCTGGCACATACATAGCAGAGGACTTCCTTGTCTGGCTTCAGTGGGAGAGGATGTGCCTAATCCTGTGGAGACTTGATGCCCCAGGAAACGGGGATGCTGGGGGAGTTAGGGTGGGTGGGTGGGAGATCACCCTCTCAGAGGCAAAGGGGAGGGGGTGGGATGAAGAACTTTGGAAGGGGGGACTGGGAAAGGGGACAACAGTTGGAATATAAATAAATAAAATAATTTAATTAAAAACAAAAACAAAAACAAATAGTCCACACTCTCAGTAAATCATTAGGGTAAGTACCAAAGTGCACTGCATAGACTTGGAGTTAATCAGCTATTAAAAACAATGAATTTGATAAATTCTATATAAATGGATGGAACTAGAAAATATCATCCTGAGTGAAGTAACCCAATCACAAAAGAACATACATGGTATTCACTCACTGATTATTGGATTTTAGCCCAGAAGCCTGAAATACCCAAGATACAACTCACAGACCACATAAAGCTCATGAAGAATGATTACCAAGTAGTGGGGGCTTCAGTCCTTCTTAGAAGGAGTAACAAAATACTCAAGGGTGCAAATATGGAGACACAGTGCAGGACAGAAACCGAAGGAGAGACAGACCATTCCACCTGGATATCCATCCTATGTGCAGTCACCAAAGGTAGAGGTTGATGTGGATGTCAGGATGTACAGGCTGACAGGAGCCTGATATAGCTGTCTCCTTAGAAGTCTGCAAGAGTCTGACATATTCAGAGGCAGAAGCTCACAGCTAACCATTAAACTGATCACGGGGTTCCCAATGGAGAAGATAGAGTGAAGGCTGAAGGAGTTGAGAGGATTCACGACACCATGAGGAAAGCAACAATCCCAACCAACCAGAGCCCCCAGGGTCTAAACCACCAGCCTGGGAGCGCTTAGGGAGGGACCCATGGCTCCAGCTATATAGGCAAGGGAGCTATATATATAAGTGGGAGAAGAGATCCTTGGGCCCATGAAGGCTGGACGTCGTTGGGGGGGATATTCGAGGGTGGGGAGGTGAGGTACGGGGGAGGGTGGGTGGGGGTACACCAACGTGGAGGCAGGAGGATGGGGGAAGGGATAGTGAGTTCCTAGGAGGGAGGGGGGGAAATGGGGTAAGGGGAGAATATCTGAAATGTAAAAAAAAAATTTCCAATAAAAAATAAATAAATAAAAAAAAGAAATTAAAAAAAATACTTGGGAGCTCGGAGAGAAGAATATTGTTAAGAATATTGTTAATATAGTTAAGAATATTGACTGCTCCTCCAAAGGACCCAGGCAGCATCCACAATGGAGGCTCACAACCAACTATAACTCCAATTCCAGAGAATCTTACACACTTTTCTTCCTCTGCAGATTCCAGGCATGCATTGGTACACAGACATACATGTAGGCAAAACACCCAAACCATTAGATAAAATGAAATAAAAATTAAACTCTATCATTGCAAGACAGCTGCTATCATTTGTCCCAAAAATCATTTGCAGGATTTGCTGTTATTTAACTAGGCTTGGAATATGCTTAGTGCAAACTTCTCTCAAGGGTATTTTAATTTTGTATAAACAGAGTTTATTTGATTTGTTCACAGAGGTCACTAAATTACTTTCTGTTGCTTCTACAGTAAATCATGGTAAGCTTGCTAGTTTAGAGCAAGGCAGAATTGCAAGTCAAAAGTTCAACATAGCCTCCTTGGGTGCAAACAGAGGTGCCAACACAGCTGAATTCCTCTCTGGGGAAATATGAGAAGAGAAGCTGGCTGTTTCTTTAGCTATTCCAAACTCTAGAGGCCATTCAAATTCTGTGGTTTGTAGCCATCTTCATCCTACTGAAACTAGTCCTATCAGCCTGAGATTATACACAATTCTTCTATCTTTAATGATCCTCATGGTTGCATTAGCCCCTTCCAAGTAATCAGGGATACATTCCCCACTTTAAATACAACTGATTAATAACTCTAATTTTGTCTTCCAACTTAATTCCCCTTTAGTATATGAATTCCCATAGTAACAGTTGTCAGAAGTAGAGTATGAACATTCGGGTGAGTGTCCTGAACATAAACAAGAAGCAACCAGAAGAGTCTGGGCAGTGACAACTGTAAAAACCACAGAGGCACAAGGATAGGATTTTCAGAAGTGTCACACTGCATTATTTTAAATGGCTTTTCAACAAAAACTAAGATGTACAAGGAAAATAGAGCATGGGCATCCACAGAGCAAGAAGCAGAAAAATCTCTTTTCTAGGAAGTCCAGGTATTGGATTTAGAGACCACATTTTACATTAGCTATTCTGTCTGTTCAGAATCATGGAAACTTTGCTTGGAGAGATAAATGAAAGGAAAAAATAAAACTTTATATAATGTAGAGGGTAGTGAAGGGGGCAGGGTTGATTTAAAAAGCCAAGTAGAAACTCTGGAATCCCAAATTTCAGTAAGTGCTCAAAAGCATCTTTAAGAAGCATGTTGGAAGAAGAAATAGTTAGTGGGTTTGAAGACAGTGAGATCACCCAGGTTTAGAAGAAGAAATATGAAAATGAAGAAAGATGAATCTGTCTTTGGAGGTATGTAGGACATTATCCAACAGGACAGGAGTTCTTGAGAACAGGAGAGAGAAACAGTTCAGAAGAATAACTTAGAGAAAGAGTGGCTAAATCTTCCCCAAGTCTGAAGAAAAAAAATTGTTTTCATAACCAATAAACGACACTAGTTTTCATATTTGATAAGCTTGACAAACTCCTACTTGACAAACACCAAAGAAGTGTATAATATAACCAAACTGTTTTAAACCAAATGTGAAAACAAAAAAAAAAAAACCCAAAAAAACCAAAAAAACAAAAAACAAAAAAAACTTAAAACCAACATGGGAAAAACATAACTTATCATGTACAAGATAAGTCCAACAGCTGATTTCTCATCAAAATACTTGAAGACTTAAAGGCAGTAGGCTAACCAATTATAGGACTGAAGGAAAGTGACTAGCAGCAAAGAACGCACTAGCCAACAATTCTGCCCTTTGGCATTTAGGATTTCCCTAGGTAAGCAAAACAACAAAATCTCAAACAGTTCAGTGCTAGCCCAGGTCCCACAAGAAATGCTAAAACAAAAATTTCAGTGTGGTAATTAATATGCAGGAATAAATTAGGGACACTGGTAAAGGTATCAAGACACAGAAGGATAAAAGACAGTAAAAACTATAAATTTGGAGGGTATTCTTTTCTTATTCGTATGAAAGAAAATACCATGGAACCATAATAGTCAATTAGATTGGCTGGCAGATGATGGAAAAGAAGGGGAAGAAAAACAGAGCTGCCTGGAAACAAAAATCATATACAACTAAACTAAACCACTATTAACTGTAAACATTATTATGCGTGAAAATATTATTATTCAGATAGATGTGAGTTATAACCCTCAGTACATACACTACAAACAAAACTAAAACATATGTCTTAAGAATATATACCATTGGTTACTCCCAGGAAGGTCACACCATTTATGTGTACAAATAGCCATTTCTCTAAGCTGTCTCTTTCTTTTACCCAGGGTTATGGCTCTATTAAAAGTATTCTCGCAATAAACTCTAACTTTGCTTCAAAAAACATGCTAATTATATATATATATATGTAAAGCCAGCGTTCCAACATGCATTGAGAAAAGGAAAAATTCTCATTAAAAATTGGAGACATCAATATCTTCCTTTGAATAACACACAAAAATAAGGTAACAAACAAATGAGGAAGATATCTGAAGTTGTCTGCTGGCTACTTCATATACATACAGGTGACTCCAGCTGTACATATATGTACATACATGCATATGCCATACATATACATGCACATGCACTCCACTCAGAAAGCTGAAGGTCAAAGGCCCCTATCCAGGTATGCTCTTTGGTTATGGTTAGCATCTCAGCCTGACAAGAACCAAATGGATCAGAAATACCCCAAATTTTTGAGCAGATTATTTGTCTTCTGTCTAGAGCCATACCATCCTGAACACACTTGATCTTGACTGATTATATACCTGAGAAAGTACCAGCCTGTCTTCAGAAGCTTATGATGACCCTTTATTTCAAGTCAAAGAGAATAACATCATAAAGTTATACAATATCTACAAGGAAAACCCAATGTCTCTACCCAATATTGGAGATAAAAGTAAATGCAATATAAATATGTATTTCTTCTATAGCATTTACATGCTATCGTCTTGATTTAGGAGGTCACTGTTCCGTGAGGGTGAATGCTACTCGCTTCTCCGTTCTCTTTTCATTTTTTTTCTCCCCGAAACAGCACGTACACACCATGCCAAAAACCACAGTACCTTCTTGAAACATCGTGAGCTGGACTCTGTCTAGTCTTCCAGCCATTTGGGGCATAACCTGACTATGTCAAATCCTGGTTAAGTCTGAATTAATTAAAACTGATGTAAAAGTGACTTTTGTGATTTACTGCCCCCTATTCGCTGATATCTGAAAACAGCGGAAATAAATTAATCCACACTAAAAACATAGTTCAGCAGAATCCTGACCTCAACTTGGCCATGAAGAAAGAAACAGAACAGTTCCCTAGAACATTCCCAAGTCTCCACGAGACCACAGGCAAGCTATTAAACAAAACACAGAAATGATAGAGAAACCTTGTTTGAGTGGGTGTTAGCAGATGTTAGCCAAGCAAATACTTTTAAAATATAAAATAAAAATAAGGAGTCCTCCTAATGTTTTTATGAGACAACTAATACAGACACAAAAGGGTTCCCAGCCAAGGGGAAAGGCAGCAGCCCTTTAGCATGGTTGTTAAAGAAGTACAGGGAGAAGGGCCAGGAGCCAAACATGTGTTTTGCCAAAAACCGTCCTCCTGCTACCATTTACAGATGCTGACTGGAAGACAGGCACTGAGCTAAGACTTTCATGTGTCGTCCTTCATGGAAACCTCAAACGACCCTCATGACTACACAGAATTAACATTATCTCTCTAACCTCACAGGTGAGGACTCTTAGCTTTAAGAAGATTCACTTCTCAGCTTAGTGTCTCATAGACATTAGGGGACCAGATAAGACCCACATTGGAAGCCCATCCTTTTACACTACAACTTTCTATTTCTTCTGGGTTTATCACCTTGGCTGATTTTTTTCCATAGGAAATAATTACGTGCAGATGAAATGAATGCTTGCGTTATTAGACTTCAAATAATTACTTGTTTGTAGAAACATCTGTCTCACTTGGCAAATATTTGGGGTTTAGATATAACTTCATAGTTTGGTCTAGAGAACAAAAACTTCCAGAATTATGAAACTTTTGATGATCAAAAAAAGACCACCTACTGAGCGCTCCTGCTGTTTATAACAGACAGACTCCATCCCTGGAAAATTCCATGAGAATGTTCCTCGTCTCATGGTCATGGCTTGGTGATCTAGTCCAAGAGACCATGCCTTCTTCCTGCACTTATTTCAACTCTTGTTAATTTTTTTTTACAATGATGGAGAAGAATAGAATCATCTAAGATATTTTTATGAGAAATGAAAGTATTGAGAAATTGCAATACCAAATATTGTAGATTGAACATTTTGTGTGACAACTGTAATAAGTGCCTAGTTTCAGAGTACAGTGCTCATCTGTAAAGATTGGCTAAACAAACTTTAACTAAATGTGACTGCTGAGTTTGTTATGTGAGTTAATAATGGAATAAAACTACATGATTGCTTTTCTATATATTTTCTCAATTTTTCTTTCAGTTGACTATTGTGAATTGGACATAGTATTTGGTAGCACTCACACAGTAAGAGAAGAAAGGGTATATCATTTTTCCCTTATTCCAAGTACATTAGCTTCTATGACTGAGTTCTTTATGAAGTCAAATTTGTATCTACAGTAATTGGAGAGACCAAGTCCAAATAATATGCAATTGTTTCAATATGTGCATCTTTAAGCAATTTCTTTCAAAACCTATTTTACATAGTTCTTCATATTTCACTAGATTTTCCTCTCAGCCTCTGAGGTCTATTCAAAGTCTTTAATTAATCAATTTCTAGGAAACTCTTATATTTTCACATCTCTAATTATCATCATGAGTATTAATATATGCGTAGTAGAAGACAGATTCAAGTTTGGAGCCTCAGGCTTCCAATGGGGACATTGCTGTCCTCAGCGCCAAGAGGAGACACAGCTTTTGTCCAGATTCCAGGCACAAGCATGTAGACAACCACTTCCTCCAGGTTCATCATTACAAACCCACTTCATCATTATTCTCTGCTCAGGGAGATGAGCTGTTATCCAGACAAATGAATATCACAGCAGATGGAATGTTTTAAGCTCTTGTTCAAGCTTACCTCTCTGTTGTGATTTGTGTGAAGGAGAGAGCGCCATGTTCTCCATCTCATTTGGCAGTCTTCACTAAGCCTTTCTCGGTGATTAAGCCCTGTTTCTCTTTCTTTGCACATGAACTCAGATGGGTCCCACTTGCTTCCCTTCTCTTTGATGATGTTTCATGAAAATGTGCACCCAAGTCATGTCTTCTGACGCTTTGCTACCATGTTCAGACTGTATATTTTCCTTAGGTACTTTTTCCTTTTCCTTTGTTGACTTTTATTATCTATCTATCTATCTATCTATCTATCTATCTATCTATCTATGCACCATTGTACTTCCTATTTGATAAAGGATTCAGGGACTCAGGTTTTCAGTTTTTCTGGAATTAACTTTATTGACTCAGTAGTTGTCCAAATACTGCCAGTCTACTATGCAAGGAAGATGGAAGGCAGTTCAGAGAAGGAGAAACTACATGCCATACACAATTTGGCAACTTTTAAATGCAAGCACAAACTTGAGGAGTTGCTGGAGACAGCTTTCAAGGAACACTGGGATGACAGAGATAGACTCATGCAAAACTTCACAAATTAAAGGCTAATTAAATTAATAAATTAAATTAAAGGCTAGCAGTGTCTGTGTGTTCTCAGTCTCTCAAGGATAAGGAGCCAATTAGAAATGGGTTACTTTTTGATATTATCTTTCAAATTAATTATTCTTAAGGAGCATATTTATATGTGCAAATGTGCTCATAGTGGGTGTTCCTATTTGATGAACCATGGACAGAAGAAATTGGTTTATGGAAAACATTTAGGGAACAAAATATTTTTGCTGTCTGGCTCACTCAAATAAAAGAATATATGTAAAGAAGCAAATTAGAAGAATTCAATGGACCATTGGCATTTTAAAAATCATTCAGTTTACTCTATTATGTATCAAAAAATTCAACTACCTACTATGTAACTTGAATTAAGTTAGATCCTGGGATGTTGTTTCAGGTTGGATCCCCCAGTAAATATGGAAGGAACATGTGGATAAATTAACATCTAAGGAAATAAGCCGGACAAACCACATGACTAAAACAAAATGAACAATGTGTATATGGAGCTGTCAAAGCACTTCTGCAAAAGTCCAGACCTTGTCCTGATAAACCTGTGGGGAACCAAAGCATTCTATTCAAAGTCTTCTGCCTTCCAAGTTTACAGTGAAGCCATGATGTTGATGATGTCAGTTCCACTGACACCCAAACACTTTATGAAAGCATATAGGAGAAGATCCTGAGTCAAGGGTAGCTCCAACTCACAAAATAAAAACCTTGCAGAAAAATTGTAGATAAAGTTGAGACTCAGCCCTGACACTTCATCTTTTTCAACAAACTCTTCTGTAGAGGATTATTGTTTAAAGTGATATGAATCAATTTTAAACATTGAAGAATGAAGAGATATCTCAGAGGGTAAAGAACTTGCCATGCGATATGAGGAACTGAGTTTGGAGTTTGGCTCTGCAGAACCCATGTAAAAATCTGGATATGTGCGGCAGTCTATGGGCACCCCAGAGCAGGAGGACAGACACAGGAAATCCACAGAGCAAACTGGCTAGTCAGACTAGCCTAAATGGTCAGCACAAGAGTCCAACTCAACAAATAAGGTGGCAAGAAATTGAGAATGACACCTGACACCTGACATCAACTTTTTGCTTCCACATATGTAGAGTAGCTTCATGTGCCTGTGCATGCACACACACACACATACACACACACCCACATGCTTCTACACATGTGCACCATGTATACATATACACACACTCATAAAAACTTGAGCATCCTATTTAACAACCTAAAAACTGAAAACATTTATGAGCAACTGTAATTACAATGAATTATGTCGTTTTTTTCCCATATAGATGAAATTAAACATTTTCTTTCCACATTTGGAATTTATAGAAACTTTATGTTCCCTTTTCTCCTGTGCTTCTGAACCATCATTAATGAGAGCCATAAAGGTGGGAATGCTACTTATAATCCTCCTGGCTTGAGAGGTAGAGACAAGCAGATCTCCAGGGCTGGCTGGATAGCTGGATAGCTGACCTAGCCTAATCAGCAAGTACCAGGCCTGGTGAGAGACTCTGTCTCAAAGAACAAGGCAGTTTAGGAAAATGACAATAGTAGACACATACAAGGCACATTTTATAGACTCAGTATATGCATGTGTTGATCAATAAGAGAAGAAGAGGTCATGAGAGAATGTAGGACATGGGAAAAGTTGGAGGTAGGAAAGGGAGGGGTGCATAATATGAATATAAGATACATGTATTACATTCTCAAAAACTTAAAATATTTTAATAATAATAATAATAATATTAATAATAGACCCACAAGATGGATGGCATAGGAGAAATGACACTGACAGTAGACCGGTGACTTACATATGTATGTTTGCTCACATGTGTGCACATCCCCAGCCTGCATGCACTCACACACATGCATACTCACATACAGGAGAGAGCCATCAAGATACTCTTACCATGCACATGCAATTGAGTGTGCTGGTGTGCTTCTCCAGCTGCATTGGTAGCCACACATGTGTATCTACCAGCATCTTCCAAAAGTGCCTTGGCAATGTGTAGAACTCTACCAGAAGACTGTATCTAATTGGGAACAGAAAGTATGGCAGTATTTTGTGTTTAGATTTAAGAACATCCACTGAGTTAGAAAAGTTCATTTAAACGTGTAATGTTTAATTGTAGTGTTGTATCTTAAGTTAATGCAATATATGAGAACCAGAGCACCTTGTTATGAATAAGAAAATAGACTAATTTGCCTTTAAAAACTTATTATTATTCATTTGAAGACACAAAATAAATAACTTAAGTCTGGCCTGCTGAAATAATCGTAAAACCCTTTTGAATAACAGACCGGACTATAAAGCATGTGATGAAAATTTAAACTCTCTGAAAAAAAAAAAACATGACCACATTTATGTAACACTTCATAAATGGCTTTAAGGCAACAATCCTTTTTGATGAAATTGTTACAAGGGCCAGAAAAACTGTAAAAGTTATAAAATATGAATAATAAGAATGCCGATAAATTCATTCTCCATATTCCTCTCTTAACTCCATTGCAACCAGGCCTATGCCACTTTCAAACTGGTGAATCACAGGTCATTATTTTAAAACTGATTATTCCATAGTCACCAATAACATCTAATCACATTACCCAGTAGTCTCTGCAGTTAAATATAGTCTCTCTTGCCATCCACAGCATTAGGTGTCCTGACTTCTTGATGGTCTGTGCTCACTGGGCATTAAAGATAGAGTATTCCTCCATTCTTATTCTTAGGCTCTCCTAGACATTACTTTACAGAAACTGCTTCCTCTTTCTGCTGTACAAACAGGAATGGTAACTCTCTAGAGTTTTTATCTAATCCCATGACTTTGGTTAAAAAAAAAAAAAGAAAAAAGAAAAAAGAAAAAGATACCAAAGCTTGCATCTGAATTTATAGCCTCAGCCTCTGCTGGTCTCCTGAACTCTACGCTCATAGTCTTAGGACAGGTTAACATGCAAACTGTCCAGAACAAAGTTCGTAAATTATTCCCTCATATTCCTAAAACTGACTTGTCATTGGATTTCCCCAGTCTTGCTTAATGGCGCCCACAATTTTTCCAGACATCTGGGTTTTGGCGCCCATGTTGACTTCTATTAATTATACCATAGCCATGTGTCTCAGATCTCCTGTTTTCCACGTTCACCACCACTGTGGGATTCTGATGGCTTCTTAACTGATGTTCCAGTGTCTCCAACCTCCCAGTTGTTAATCTATCTTGCACTCTGTTGCCAGAATAATTTATTTAAGATGGAAATTTGATCCCTTCCCTAGTCTGCTTTCAAACCTCATTCATGGCTCCCCACTTTGCCCAGGAGGAAATCTGAACTCAGCTTAGCCCTCCAGGCTCACCACATTCCAACCCCAATGATCTCTCCATGGTCCCAAGTGAATTCCCAGCTAACCTATTTTCCAGTCAAGCTGTACAATCATGCTAAGCAGTGCGTTTATACGTATGTTTTCACCCCTACAATTTTGCACCTGGCTTTTAATGTCACAACTTCTTGACACCTTCATTGGCTTGATTTTCTCTCGTCTTTCCTTGTAGCTCTTTATGCTTTGGGTTAACTTATTTGTGCCCAAAGTTTGAAATACAAACAGTGTGCCAATACTTCCAGCCATACCATTCTGCTGCTCTCCACAGCCACTGACATTGACCCACTGATATGTCCACCATCTCTGCTAATGTATCTCAAACTGATGGGAACTCCAGAGGCCTGAAATTAAAATCACAATACTTTCCTTTATGCTCTTCCAGAGCATCCTATCTCACTGGTGGTCAGTGCCATCCCTGTAATTATGTAGTTTAGAGTCTCAGTTTTCCTTACACATCCCCTGCGTCTCTCGTCTGTCATACACTATCCTTCATCAATCTTCAATGACTCAACTAATATTATATCAAATTATCCTCTACTCTGTAACTAGTATACCGTACCAAATTTCTACCTCTGTCTTCTAGGTAAATGCACATTGCTTCTAAGTGGTTTTGCATATCAACTCTTAGCTAACCAACTTAGTTTTTCAGGAAGGATGCAAGTTAACTTCAGTCATGTACTATATATAGCGGTGATTTCACCAATGATGGTCTATATAAATGACGGCATGTACTTTCAAGTCCATGTGTACTCTAGGCTATGCCATCTAAGGTTGTGGTGGTATACTATGATGTTTATTAAGTGATGAAATTGTTGAGTTATGTCTTTCTATATATCCTCCTTGTTAAGTAGTGTGTGACTATACTTAAAATGTACACCTGCTCAAGTTACTCCTCAGTTCAAACTCTTTAAGTCTCCAATTGCCTTTGTAAAGATAAAGCAATCAGTATTTCGTAAATGGTTCTTACACGCTCCACTGCTGTATGCCAACATCCCTCTTCCTTTCCTCTCTCCTCAAAACACTGTTTGCATTCAGATCCCGAAGAGGAAGATCACTCTCCTTAATGTTTGTCTATACCCACACTACTATCAGCGGTGTTTTTCTTTCCCACTTGATCCTCAGAATTCTGCTCAAAGGCTTTCCTCAGGTTGTCTGGACCTCTCTATATTACTTCTTTAATATGGTCATTAAATTTTAAGTTCTTTTGTGTGACAAACTCATGAAAATCTCTCTCTCTCTCTCTCTGTCTGTCTCTGTCTGTCTCTCTCTTTCTCTCTCTCTCTCCCTCTCTTTCTCTCAGATAAGCAGTCACTTACCTAGACTGTATCTGAAGTCTGTGTACTGAGTTTTTTCTTCTTAGAGAGGGCTAAGTTTAATTCTACCAGATATGGAACAGAATTAATAAGCAAATAGATATTTATGTCATTTCTATTAGAGAAAGAACTCAAGACAGGGATTCACTAGCTTGCTTAGGGCAGGCTCAAACTTCCTCTGTAGCCAAGGTAGGCTAGAACATCAATCCTCCTGCTTCAGGCTCCTGAATAGCTGACTATACTCACCTATACCACTTGGTCTAGCTGTTTCTGATGTCTAAGCGTATCAATTACATAATATAGTTAGAAATCTGTCATCTACACAACTGCTTACCTAGTTTCTAATTCTTTAAATATTCACTAAAACATAATTAAATGCCAAGAGGGCACAGTCAACATTATTAGACAGAAATAAGTTTTATTCATTTGACATCAATTTTAGAAGACATAAATCAAAATCATCACACTAACTCCTGTGCTAAGATCTCTATCAGTCAGGTTAGTTAATTCCATCAAGAAATGAAGGAAAACAGATTTTAACCAAATTTCTGCCAACTGCACCGTCTAGGAAAATCCATAATTAAGAAAGAATGAGATGATAGAATTAGCAAGACCTATAAAGCTGTCTGAATCTGGCTCAGCATCTTACACTCACTCTGAGGTTTCCTTGGGCAGTGTTCACAGGCTGCTCATCCTTCAGCCATGTAATGGATGGATTTGGAATGCCGTTGGCTATGCACTGCAAGGTGATTGGCTTGTATCTCACCACAGACTTCTCAGGAAGGTCTGAGGCCTTGATTGTTGGAGGAACTAGATGAAAAGAAGGGTGGGAGAGACTAAGGCGCCCTACACTTATACAAGCACAAAAGAACTCAGGTTAGATAAACAAAACTCTAGGTATAAAATTGGAATATATGTGTTGGATGGATCCAGAAAGAGGTAGAGGAAGAAATGAATGTGTGTGGTCAAGTTACATCATATGCTTATATAAAATTCTCACAGGATTAGTAAAAACATTTAACATATGTTAAGGGACCTGAAACTTTAAATTTTTGTGAATGATTATTTCACAAAGAATGAGACAACTTCATTTTACATTTAAATTACAATTTTTAGCCATTTTAGATAACACTTATTCTTACCTCTGAGTTTTAATTATTCAAATAACCAAAATGTTCACACGGTTGCTGAGACCTACGTGTATGTTTGGCTCACACCTATTGGCTGATTTTCCCAATTGATAATTAACACCTATTTCTCTGAAGTGACCTCATTAGACTAGCTTCACACTCAAGCAGTATTTACACATTTGACTTTGTCTCTAGTAAGGTTGACTGAACCTGGGTCATAAAGGTGACTGAAGCTGGGCTTGCTGCTTAGTTCTCTTTCAAGAATCTGGAATTGAGAGCGTGGACTAGATTTGTTTGTGTTTAATGGTGGGACATGGAAAAACAAAATTTAAAAGAGAATCTACAGAGACAGAAGGAAGAATGTAGTTGGCATTCACAAATTCCTCTCCTATGCACTCCAAATGGCTCTTCAGTTTCTGGTTCCAGTCCCTTCCTTCTCAAGTTCTGCTGGCAAGTGGGACACATAAATGCCCTGGCAGAGGTTTGTTCTTGTCATTAGATTCATGGTCATAACCTTAAACGGGCCAGTTCTGTGAATGTACTTACGTTCCTGGATCCTGCAATTGTACCTAAGCCTTGCTTCTGGAAAACATTGTTTATAATCATTCCTGCTTGGGTCAAATCGTTAAAGCTTGACATAACCCTGTTTACTGGGAAAGTTGCTGCCTTCCCCTTCCCTCATATTCTATCTCCCTCTCCACCCTTTGACACACAATACAATACACTTGCTAACACTTTAACTTTTGTCTAACCAAATTCAGGTGATACTTTGGTTGAATCTCTGCATCAGGAAAAGAATCTGCCATACTTAACTACAGCTGCCCTTTTCGCATTACTTTACACAACTCAAGACTTCTCTAGATGACTCTACTCCCATTTGGATTAGATGATGAATAGATCCCAGGATAGTATCAAATGCACTGCACCCATCTCTTCTTCAGCGTACCGTGGACTGTCACTTCAAACTCCTTCCTGTGGTCTCCTGCAATGTTTGTTGCCACACACTGGTAAAGGCCTGTGTCTGACACTTGAGCCTGGGCAATAACCAGTTTGCGTCCATTTAGTAAGGTCTTGAATCCATCTCTCTCATCAATTAACTGACCACCTTTTAGCCACCTATGGAAAAGGGCAAAAAACCATTTAGATACATATTGCCTATAAACATTTTCTTAGAGGTTGTGTGTATGCTATATTTACTATCCATCCACCTAATCTCCTAATCGATTGCTATAAAATAATATGGAGAAAAGAAATCGAAAGGAAATGGTCTCTCAGAGAGACTGGTATAGAGTTGGACCTTAAGAACTCTATGATGAGTTTATTATCCTTCTAGTCAGCCTAGGTTGCAGAAGGGGACAAATGATACTATTCACTGTAATGTTTAAATAATATTAACCAATGAGATACAATTGAGTTTTCAATGTTTGTAAATCAAATACTGAAATCATAGAGTTTTATAGTTTTGGGGGTTATCACTTTATAATCTATGAACCGTAGTTATCTAAATTTCCTTTTGCATGCTTCATACCACTTTGGAATTGTAAATTGAATATTCACTAATGCATTGAGAGTGTCAAAAGGAGACCGGGAATCAGGGAAAGTGTGTAAGCATGCTGAGGTCTTCCATTTGTCCAGTGTTCTTTCTTTTATTCTTTTTATTTAGTAGTCTTACATGTGTCCGTGCCTCAGGGAGGTCTAACGTTCATAGGGCTTAATACTCTATATCTTCTGACTAAACATAGAATTTCTGAGATAATATATAGAATTTTTTCCAACTGTGACAATATGTGCTTTTTGAGTATCAAGTACCAGCTGCCTTATACATAGACTATATCTCTTCAAAGAGGAAGATGATTTTGAACTGATACTTCTCAATGCCAAAATCTCTCCAAACACTTAAATTAAAAAGTTAGAGAGGTATTTAGAAGACATACCAAAATGCTTACATGATAGTTGGTGGGGGAGAGCCTGAGACCTGACAGTCTAGCTCCAGTAAGTTATTTGCCAGCACAATGAAGTAAGATGTTTCATCTCCTCCTTCCACAGCCGGTGGCACTAGAAAGAAAGACAGAACAAAACAAAAAGACAAACTGTAGCAGGCAAAAAAATGTGTACAGGAACTAATACACCCTGACATCAAACAATTCAAAGTAGTTGCTTAGAAAGTTGTTATCGTTCACAAGAGTTTAGTACTCAAGGGGTTTGAAGATGAATGCCTTTTACAGTGAGCACTTGCCCAGATGAATGAACTTCTGTCACTGGGGAGTTTTCTCTGTCACACACTATGATGACATAGATGCTATGCTAATGTAAAACTTATCCATGTTTTATATTGGTTATTTTCATAATAACATCCACCTAAGAATCTCCTGGCTGCAATTATAGTCACAAGATTGCAAGATGATTTGCCCAAGCCCAGAGACACTTTTCTGCAGCTGGACACAGTGGTAATGACAAAGAGCACCCTTGTCACTCACTGCAACCTGTGGTGGATAGAGTTAGAGAGTGCCCTCGTAAGAGCAAAGCACAGTCATGAAAATCAGTGTCGAGATGCCTAGATTGCAAATCAGGGGACTCTACTGAGAACCCCACCACTGGAACAGACTTGAAAAGTCTACTACACCTAAACTTCGATTGCATTATTAGTACATGACCCATTATGTGTTTAATAATCCAGCACTGTGAGTCTGACGTCCAGGCCCTGGCATCCTTACTTACCCAAGACATCAACTTCATACTTGAGTTCCCGTTCTCCTGCCACACTGGTAGCCACACATATGTATTGTCCTCGATCAGCTTCTAGGGCACTCAAGATTTCAAGTTTCTTCCCACCAGCTTCTATGCGGATGTTGTCGCTGACTTTCACAGGCACACCATCTTTTAACCAAGTGAGAATGGGAGGAGGGTTGCCAGCAGCTTTACACTCCAGGATCAATGACTGACCAATAATGACTTGTTTATTTGAAGGACTGATCAAGTCACCTTCAATTACTGGAGGAACTGAGAGAGAAAAATAGTAATATTTCAGGTAGTTCTCCCAGTCATAAAAGAACATCTTAAGTAAATAAAAAGGACATTTTTTTTCTCATATACTTTGACAGCAGGAACCTCCTACATGCCTGATTCCCTCTAAGCTGGTGTGGGAAGAATTTCTCGGTTCAGCTAATCTACAAGTATTCTATTTATTCTGGAATGCTATGGATCATTGAACAAAGGACAAAGTGCAGAGAGTGATCTTAATCTTAACAACCATTTTACCTTATCGCTGAAAACCAAACGGTTAAGATGCTCCAAATTTCAAATGAAAGGGTTGGTGGTTAAAGGAACAAACTATATTTTGCTAGCCTTAGATTTTGTAAATATTTTTCTGTATTACAGCAGAATCTTCCAACTCTTATCTCTATATAGTGAAAAAAAAAAAACCCTCCCACCAAAGCTTCAATAGAAAAGCAGGTAGATGTCAAGATATGAAAGCACTCAGTTAAGATATCTATATATCCTTACCATAGATGTCAACATGGAATGATTTTTCGGCCGTTCCAACAACGTTGGATGCATGACATGTATACGTTGCTGAGTCAGAGACCTGTGCTCTCGGAATGTGAAGAAATTGTCCTTTGTCAACATACAGTGCTTGTGAGCTGGATGTGACTACCTGGCCATCCTTATACCAAGCAATGGCGGGCACTGGGAGCCCCCGAGCCTCACACTCCAATTTAACTACGCTGTTGAGCAGCGCTGATATTTCTGTGGTAACATTGCCTCCTTTAATACTAGGTGGAACTAAAAAAAGATTTAAAAGCAAATGCAAGTTTAGCATCTGAATCACGATAGTAAACGCCGTGGTTGCTAACAGTTTTAGTTTAACGAAAACGTATGTTAATGACAGGACATCTGTGGTCAAATGCAGGTGATTACTTTTTTTTTTTGGTTTTTCGAGACAGGGTTTCTCTGTGTAGCCCTGGCTGTCCTGGAACTCACTCTGTAGACCAGGCTGGCCTCGAACTCAGAAATCCGCTTGCCTCTGCCTCCCAAGTTTAGATCTCTAAGTCCAAACTGTCTGCACCACTTTCCTCTCTGGTTCCAGATTTCAGAATAATAGCAAAGTCAACAGCACAGTTTCAGTAGCTCATGAGCTAGATCATATTAGAGTACCCAAGCAAATTAGCTACAATAAACAAAGCAACACAAACCAAAACCTCATTTAAAGTTCAAAAATCATACCCAAAATGTAAAGCAAAAAAAACAAACAAAAAAAAAAAAACAAAAACAAAAACAAAACAAAAAACCAAAAAAACAAAAACAAAAAACCTTGACACTGTTACTGATACCATGTTATGTTTGGAGACAGGAGCCTAGCATGGCTGTCCTCTGAGAGGCTCCACCAGTAGCTGACTAATACAGATGCTGATACTCACAGCCAAACATTGAACTGAGGTCAGAGGCCCCTATGGAAGAGTTACAGGAAGGACTGAAGGAGCTGAAGGGGAGGGCAACCCCACAGAAAGAACAACAGTGTCACCTAACCCAGACCCCTGGGAGCTCCCAGAGACTAAGCCACCAACCAAAGAGCATACATGGGCTGGTACATGGCCCCTGGCACATATGTAGCAGAAGACTGCCTTGTCTAGCCTCAGTGGGAGAGGATATGCCTAATCACATAGAGACTTGATGCCAAAGGGAAGGGGAATGCTGGGGTGGGGAGGGGAAGTAGTTGGGTGGGGTGTGAAGGAGCACCCCTTTAGAGGCAAAGGGGAGAAGGGATAGGGTCAAGAACTCTGGGAGGAAGAACTGGGAAGGGGGGCAACATTTGGAATGTAAATACAATAACTTAATACATTTAATAAATATAAAAAATTATTTAATAAAAAATATTTTAAAAAAATAGATAAATTCTCAAAAAAATTATGAGAGCTGAAGAGTTATATCCAGAGAAAGTCAGTTGATGATTGTCAGGTCTTCAGTGAGAATGACAGAGGACCTGATGACTCTAGGGGCATTATGAATACTCAGTTTTAAAGGGCAACTTGTTCTGTTGACTATTCTTGCCTTTGACACAATGACAGATATTACCATTACTAAGCTGTCCTGGCTTATCTGGGGAGTCAATGCAAAGTTTGGCCAAGTAAAAGATTAGTCGCTAAGAGCAATCTATGCTGAACAAATATTGATAAAAAACATCCTCAGGGAATTCCAAGCAACACTATCTGAATTGGAATTTGCTAAGACTTGTCACAACTGATAATGGAAAAAAAATGGAAGCAAGAAAAGAATTAGTGCAGTGTGCAGAACTTGGAGATGTGATGTTTAAACATCTGTGTGCTGTGACTGTATTACTTCTCAGCAAGTCTTTTGTGCAGAATGGCTGTGTTAATGAGTCCCTGGTGCCAATGGTGTGTTTTATTTGTTGTTACTGACAGGAACACCACTAATCCTGTGACTCTCCTGAGAAGCAGAACTGAATACCCAGGCTTACAGCAGCTGCATGCCTTGGCATTGGTGATGTTTCGTTTGTTAAGTTCAGGGAAGAGACTAAATTTACTTTTTTTTCTCAATGAGAAGAGTTATGTTTGAATACTGTTACCAAGTATTGAAGAACTTTGAAAATTCATTTTGTTTTAAATAGTGTTTTTCATCGATTTCAACATCAAATTAAAATGCAAGACACTAAATTTGCAAAATTAATATTGTAGCAGTTATTTGATTCTTTCAGACTCAAGTAGTGTAAGGCTACTTAACACATTTCTCAGGCTGTCAAAAGTTCACATCAGAACCAAGACCTTTATTCACCCACATTTTTATCTTCTAAATCCAAACAACAATTCTATCAATGTTTGATATAGGTGCGTGTTTCCACATCCCAGATATCCCAATTTATCCTTGAAACAGAATCTTTTAGTTTTCAACTAGAATTGATTAATTTCCCATTTGTATGGCATACTAAAAAGCAAATATTATAAATGCTTTCTTAGAAATGAATGTATTAATAAAATCATGTTAAGAAAGTAACAGTATTGAGCAGAACCTATCTGTTGTATGAGAATCACATCTTCAAAGATGCCTCAGATAAAATCTCATTACCAATCATCAATAATATATCAACATTTGTCATCAATTTGAATGACAGAAAAAAACTAGCCCTCTTGAATAATTGTGTCTCCATTTCCAAGCTCTATACTGAGATTTGTCTGCCTTGAACTTGTGAAGGTCCGTGTATGTTGTCAAAACCTCTGTGAATTCATATGTGCAACTGCTCTATTCTACAAATAAAACACTGTCTCTGGAAGCTGTTCACCACCTCTGGTATTTACAATCTTCCTCCCTTTCTTCATGGAAGATTTCTGAGTCTTGTGTGGAAGAGTATGATATATACATCTCATTTAGTCCTGAGCATTCCATCGTCTGTATTTTCCATATGCTAACCTATTGAAGGCCTCTGTATTAGCTGTCATCTGTTGTAAGTAGCAGTTTATATGAAGAGGGTTAAGAGATATACTGATCTATAGGTACAGCATGTTTTAATACTATGTCCACTTAGCAGAATAATAATAGGTATGGTTTTGGGTTCCATCTCATGGAGTAAGCCTTAGATCCAAACACAAACAGAAAGTGGGTGGTTACTGCCATGCTTGTGTCACTGTTACACATCAAGAATATCTTGTCAGGCTAGTTGTTAATGTAGCTGTCAGGGTTCACAACTGGTGACATTGACAATTCCTTTTTTCCCCTTCTAGAATCATGAATATCACCTTCCAGCATCATAAAAGATAGTCAGTAGGGATGAGGCTACCAAGGTAGCACTAGATTGATTCCTCCATGTTCTATGAATCGAATATGAGGTGTCTTCAGGAACAGGGTCTTATCACCAAGTTTTGAAGAGTAACCAAGATCGTTAGCAATAGCCTGTAATATTCCTCATGTGAAGATATGAACATGTAAATAAGGAAACAAATCCATTTTAGTCTGAAATATTCAATTTAAAATCTAAGTACACATTAATCTCAGTTACCTAAAGTATAGTATTTGTGGGGTTTTTTCATTCGTGATATTTACATTTTCACAAATGAAATAAAGTAACCTTAAGGCTAGTACTTGAAGGCACAGAGCAGCTTGCTAGAAAAGAAAGGATATTGTTTCTGGAATTACAATACTCAGAACTTCTCAATACAGCATTGTCTTTCAATCAGACAATTCCAGAAGCTCTCTCTTCTGGGTGCCTGAGGGCATCACACAGCATGAACATGAGGATTCAAAGAGAATACATCCAAGTCCCACAGAAATAGGAGTCTTATTGAAGCTCCACACTGTTCACGATAGATTCTGGCAACAAAACAGCAGCTTGGGGAGATGCTGTCTGTTGTTTCAGTGGCTGGCTCTGGTAGGCAGGCAATGATGGTAATAACATTTGTGTTTAACTTGGCATCTATACAGCTAATCTTCCAGTGATGGAACTTTTATAGAGGGCATGTCTTTTCATGACAGATTTCCCCAACAGGCTTCCATTTTTACACATAAATGATTTTTTAAAAATCTGTTTTAAATAGAATTTCTTTGATGCAAAAGAGATACTAAAACTTGAAACAGACACCTGTATTTTAAAAGTCTCATTTTCAAATGTGGTTAATTAACTACAAATCAAGCTAGATTTGAGCTGGGTGTTGTGGCACATATCTGCAATCTCAACCTTTAGTGAACAGAGGCATGAGTTTCAGGTAAACTTAGGCTAAGAGTGAACCACAGAAAGAGAGAGAGAGAGAGAAAGGAACAAAAGGAAGGAAGGAAAGAAGGAAGGAAGGAAGGAAGGAAGAAAGAAAGAAACAAAGAAATAAAGAAACACAGACAGACAGACAGAGAGACACAAAGAAACAAAGAAAAACAGAAAAAGAAGGAAAAGAAGGAACCAGAGCTAAAGTTTATATATTAAGTCTCTATTTAAGTTTTAAGGCAATGGCATTGCTAGACAATGATAAAAAAAAAAAAAAAAAAAAAAAACATACAATGACCCCTTACTATAAGCCAAATAAAACTTGTCTAATACATCTAGCATTTTATCCTCATGGAAACAATATTACTAATTCCATTGAGATTAAAGGGGTGAGGAAATTAATATAAAACCATGAAGCTAGCAAGTGGCAGAGCCTGAGTAAACCACACATGTTTCTGTCTCTAACGCCCACGTCCTTATTAATTACTGAAACGGCTATTCAGGAAATGCATAACTTAAGCCATATATGTGATGTTAAATTCTCTAGGGGCCACATTAAATGTACAAAATGAAAATAGGTAAATTAATTTTAACAATACATTTTACGTAGTCGAATATATCCCAAATATAAGTATAGAACAGATTACAAAATTATTATTAGCTAGATGTCTCATATAAAGTTTTTGTATCATCATTGATATCTAGTGAACATTTTATCTTTATAGTGTCTCTCAGGCTCCTGGACCTTCTCACTAGCCACATAGAACTACTAGCTGCCATAGTTTAGTACCAGACCCTGAAGTCATTTGGACAATATGTCTTTAGATTGCTCTGTATTAGCAGCAAAGTGGAGGCATGAAAAATGGAAGTCTGTTATTATGAAGTTTAGAATCCTTAGCAATAAATATCTAGCAAGCAAAACCTTATAATTAAGCAAATATCAGAAGGTGATATGAAGAAAATGAGTTAGTACAACATGAAAGGACCCTGTAACGAGGCAGCACTGAAGTATGTGACTCTTTCTTCAAGTCTATTATACACTCTATGAAAGGGTGACGGTAGTGTAAGGAGTGGACGTTTGCTAAGATCTACTAGCATATAGTTCTCCTCTTTTCTACTGTGTAAGTCTGTGTCTGTGGCGTGCCATTCACGTGTCTACTTAATGGTTCCATTCATAAAAATGACTTTAATCGTCACCTTAATTGGTAATTTGAATACCTGGTCTCCAGTTCAGGGAACTGTTTGCAAAGGATTAGGAGGTGTGGCCTTGTTAGAGGAGGTGTTTCACTGAGAGTAGGATTTGAAGGTTCAAAAGCCCATGCTATTCCCAGGGTGCTCTCTCTGCTCCAGTGCCATTACTGCCTGCTATTTCCAGGCTCCCAGCCACGATGGTTGAGGATTCTGACTCTCTGGAACTGTAATCCTCAAATCAAATATTTTCTTTTATAAATTGCACTGATTACAGTGTTTTGTCCTGGCAATAGAAATGTAACTAAAATACATTATTTATGGTGGAGAAGCAATGAGAAAAATAGAACAATACATGGCATTAAAATATTACCACACAATCAGGACAGAAGCTAAGATGGAATGAAAATGTAACAACTGAACTGTTGGTCTACTAGTTGATTCAGTGTGTTTTGTACATTTACACATACATTTTTAAAAAGATTTTTATCACTTAAAGGACACAAGTATTTGATTTATGCTTATACCAAATAACTAGGGAAAGGTTTACCATATTAAAATTACTAAATAATTTTAATAAATCCACAGCTAAGGATAAATTGCATTAAAAACTGAATGCATTGTAAAAGTTTAAAATATAAAGGTAGACTCATCTTTACTTGCATAACATTCCCAAGTATTCATTATGGGGAAAAAAGACAATAAACAGTAGAATAAACTTCAGTTCTCAACTTATAATTGAAGTGTTTATAATGGTATCAGCATGAGAAAAATCATACTCACCATAGACAGTGAGTTTTATATCCTTGGCTTGCTTGCCTGCTGCATTGGACACAGTACATTGGTAGCGTCCCTTGTCACTTCTCCGTGCATTTCTCAGATGTAAATTCTGTCCTCTGTCTGAGAGTTCAATGTTAGGATCTCCCAAAAATAAAGGTCTAGAAAAAAATTATTTCATAGGTCCGTTTTTAGTTTCTCATGCAAAAGGGTCCATTGGATCCTCCAAAAAGTCACAAACCACTGGTGTAGTGCATTTGGAGATGTTTTTTAAAAGAGTGAACATTTGATAATATGTTACGTAAATCCATAAAACTTTGGCATTTTATTAGTTATTAATTATAAAGGTAACACAAGACTTAAACAAATACGCCTAGGTGTTAGTATTGAAAAATCATTCTTGATGTACTGTCACTAATGTGGCTTTTTGCTGACTTCTTGTCCCAATTGGTTTGGTTTTTATCCATTTGTTTTCAGTAAACAATTTTTATTCCTAAATGTATCCCTGAAGAAACCTAACCTTTAATGTAAACGACACTGTGCTATTCTCCCGCATTCCCTGGTGCTCTGTCTGGTAGCTGTGGGTTACGTGAAATGGAATATCCCGGTCTTATGTGTTATCTATCTCCTAAGGACTAGCATTGGCCTGTTTTCACTCATCTGCCCGGTAGCATTGCAGAGAATATCAACAAATGTGCCTCCTGCTGGTCATGCATGTCTGCTTCAGTCTTGTAGAATGGAGGCATGACTCCTGCAGCGCAGCAGCTGAGCGCTACAATTTTAAAACACAGCATCAAATTGTCCCTAAAGATAGGGCTTTATATTCTCTCCAGGACTGTATTCTAACTTCCCATATCCAGACAACACTTGGTATTTGCAAACCTTTGCTTGTTAAAAATGACCCATGAGAAACAAAATTATATTCTATTTATATTCATCGGAGTGTTGAGGATGAGAATCTTTTAGTGCTTACTGTGTGATTGTATTCCAAGCTGCCCATCTACAGTCCTGATTCAGTTGTTCTATGGTGTCTGTCTCGCTGATTTCGTGGAAGTGTGAATAAATTCCTCTATTTCATACATGGCCAATCTAGACTATGCTACCAAGTTGTTAGATTCCTTCTCCTCAGACAGAAATTATAGCACACTGTGGCTATACTATGCAAAGTAACCTCTGAGCCACTATAGGCCACTGTAGCCTTTACAGTGTGGGCAATGCTCTTCCTTAGGCTTGCAATGTAAGAAGTGCAATTCCTGTCTGTACTTCCCACTTCATTCAGACAGAGTCTATGTATTCATTACATTCTTGCAAGCATATCTCTCAATAGCTCAATCTCATGAAAAAGCTTAAGTATCTCTTCATTGGAATCAGATTTTATGATAATACATGTGCACAGAATTTTGGTGTGCAATAATTATAAATTAATATATTTCTATAATAAACTCTCCAAATTTATAAAGAACTTTGTTATTTGAAAATTGGACAATATAACTGGAAGATTGTTTATTAAAATGTTACTTTTAAAAAGCAACTGTTTCTCTTTCATTAAATAATGCATTAATAAGGTGATGAATAAGGAGGTAGGTACTACTTGTTGACATATCTGTTTCCTAAATATTACACCCTTGAACAAATACAGACAAGATACTCACTTGCCATCCTTGAACCAGTGAATAGCCGGGAAGGGCGTGCCTCTGACAGGGCACTGCAGGGTAATGTTGTGGTTAAGAGCAACTGAGACTTCACTTGGGGAGCTGGCACCTAGTATGCTGGGTGGAACTTGAACAGAGACATTTTATCATAATATGTATGATTTAGCACAAAGATGTGGGGAAGAAGCAGACAGTGAGTGGTTATCAAAGTATTTCAGCAAGAGTTTAATGTCAGAAACAAAACATCTCATGAGAACTCTCATTCACATTACATTGTGCACCCAAATGTTAACTTAAAATCCAGGAATATTTCTATGAAATTTAGTTAGAAGGACAATTACCTACAAACATGATAGAACAGAAGTCATTTTGAGGCATAGTAAGTCAAGAGCAAAACTCATGGAATATAATTGAGCCTCAAAGTTCATATGATCCAATGCATTACTGCTGCACATTTACAATAACGACATGGGCAATATCAATCTCCTGTGGATCATATTCTACCTAGCATGTCATGTCTACCTTAGTCTTTTGTAATCTTTTCTTGTAGGATAGCTATACAAAACTTGCTATGAGTATGATAAACATAAAAAAGAATATACTCAACTTTATCCTTGGAATTATACAAATGAAAATGCTTGAGTACAATTTTTTACCATCTATTCCCCTCTTTTGTTTCATGTTGAGTGGTCTGATATTCATCTTCATAAAATTATTGGACAGTAAAGGGGTTCAGTTAGGAAGAGGTGTGGCTTGGGAAGATATTTATATAAAGACCTCACTCGTTGCTGGATCAAGAGTGGATAAGACTGGTGAAGAATGGGGACAGGAAGGAAGTTAAGGGGCTATCATAAATAAAAATATGCCTTCACCATGCAATGGAAAGAAGCAGACAATTAGGACGTACTCATAGAACAGGGGCAAATTTCAGGAGCTCTGCAGAAAGTAGGGGAAAGGTCAAGAAGCAGGTCACTCAGATACCCCAACATTTACTGGAGAAAATAGTCATTGGTATCTTTCAGTTTGACATAGCACCATGGTATTCAACAACACATAAAGAAGGCATTCCAGAGAACGTGCTAAGAAGACATAGATATCATATCACACCTCTATCATCCCAGCCTTTAGGAGGCTGAGGGAGGAAGACAGAGTTTAAGGCCAGCCTATGATACTAGTGAGACTCTCTTGAAAATAGCATAAAGATTTAAAAAGTAGATAAAAATATAAAAAGATAGGACAGTGAAGACTAGATAGTTTTTCCTAGTGCTCAAAGAATTCTGAGCTGCAGCTGAGCATTTGGGAATCATCAGACACACATGGTGTTCATGGAGGGAATGACTATCAGAAGACACAACGCCAAGACCAGTGAGAAAAAAACCACCAAAGTTGTTTATATGGCCTGTGGCTAAATACACATATGAATGCAGGAAAAACAAACATAATGTAGTTCAGACTTTGGGGTGAGTAAGGAAACTGATTTATTTTTGTATTGATGAATGCAAATTTTTATGACCATATCACTTCTAGGCTTCACTTTCACTAAAAACACAAATTATATGCCTATATTGATAATAAAACATTGAAAGGAGAGAAGGCCATTTATCACAAAGTGAACTTATAATGTCAAATATTATTTTGCTAACTGAAAATTAAACTAATGACAGCAGTTAAAATTGTTTGTATTATAATCTAGCATAGGGTGACTCACTTCCAGAATCCCCCTCCTACCAGAAACGCCCATCACATTCTCTTCCCTCGACTGCAAACAGGGTCGATTAGGCTCCAGTAATTAAATTAATTAGAATTAATTGAAAATAGATGCATGATCTGCTCTAGTTCAAGCATCCTGCTAGCTTCAGGAGATGTCCACATCATAATACATTGCACCATATCTCACAGCTACTTATGTATATAAATAACCACTTCTCTATGTAGCTACTGTCTAGAGAAGTCTCTTAACATACACTGTGTCACTTTTAAGTTCATAGTACCTTGGGATATGTGAGTCAAGCCATCTTTATTTTTAAATATCTTAAATTTAACACAACCTACTAAAAGAATGATGTAAATGGTATTTCTTCTATCAATTTATTTTATAGCTTTATTTTGGCAAACAGTAAGAAATTCATGTACCATGCAGGTTTATTTTGAAAAGAGGTTTTTCCTTACCTAGTATACTGACATTAAAGTCCTTCTGAGAGGTGCCTGCAATATTAATTGCTTTGCAGGAATATCTTCCTGCATCCTCTGCGGACACCTTAAAGAGTTTTAGAATCTTTCCATTGTTCACTAACTGAACAGTGTTGCTTTCTGTCACCTGCATGAGACAAAGGACTGTTATTTCCAAAGCTAAGAAAACTCCACAATGAGAACAGAAAAGCAGTGCTTATTATTACTAAGAAGAAATTCACAACTGAATATTTTATTTCAGGTACGGAGGCAGAGAACTGTGCACAGTTGGCTGTCTCTATTTACCTGCATGTCATCCTTATACCACATTATGACAGGGGATGGAGTTCCTTCTACTTCACAGTAGAGGCTGGCCAGTTGGTTTACCAACACAGACACATTGGTCATATGTTCTTTGTCTTTAATTACTGGTGGAACTGCAAAAGAGAGGAATCATGACTGGATAGTCTTGTGATCAACAGGAGCTCCACGTGTCTCCACAAAGTTGTTTAGAGAAACTTCGAAGGTAAGAAAGAAACAGTAGTCATATGCAAACATGTGCTTTCTTATAAATGAGAAATGTCAGTCAACACATTTTAAAAAATCCCAATGTAATGGTGTGTTTTATGGCAGGGTTTTAAGTTCAGGATGACACTTAGGATAACTTTAAGGGAGAATTACTTGACATATTGAAAGTCTTAGGAGATTTGTTTAAGCAATATAGCACTCACTACTTAACGGTGTGAGTGACTAGCACTCAGTGTCTATAAAAACTGTAGTCACCAAAACCTAGAATTCACATACTCCCACAAAACGATACAGGTACAAAATTTTATTTGAAAGTTTAAATAGTTGTAAAAAAAAACAGTAACAATATGAATACTTATTACATTACAAATACATTAGTACAATACTAATTAGTATAATGCTAATACCTAAGTAGAGAAAGGTTAAATAAATCCTATGAACTTATTCAGAGAGGTGTTATAGATAACAGTTAAAGATCTAGAATATTTCATACTATAAATTGTTCAATGAAATAGCCCAGGTACGGAGAGTGGGTATAATATTCTATCATCTCTATTCTTTTTGTACAGAATTCATACTTTTTTGTCTTATGGAAATCTCTGAGGAGTTATGCCAACGGAGTATGTGAAGCTGATTGTTTTGCTCTGAAGAAGGCACGTGAATGACTTACCAGGGTAGACAGGTTCTCATGCTGCATCTTTATCTCCTGTTTAAATTCTGAGGGATGTAAAGTCTCAACTAAAAATTACATGAAATGTTGGACAATGAAAAATACAAACCGATTTCCTACCTTCTGTTTGATATTAATTCATTCACATTAGTATTAAGTAATAATATATTGATTAAAGGACTTAAGTATGAAGAAAATAGAAACAGTCATACTTTTAGCTATTTGCCTTTAGTGTTTTAATCCTTATTTACCGTGAACTTTGAGGTTGTATTTCCTTTCTGTGGTCCCAGCTTCATTGACGGCCACACAGATGTACTCGCCATTGTTGTGTGGTGTAACAGAAGCGATTACCAACAGTGCGCCGTCTTCCAAGATAGAAACACCAGGCTCTTGCCCTGTCACCTCTCTACCATTATGTAACCACTTGATGGTTGGTTTAGGAGTACCTAAAAATGTTAAAAAAAAAAAAAAAGTATATTCAGAACAGATAGATTTCCTGCTATGACTATACTGTGTATTCTGAGGCCCTGTGCCACTTTCAAGATAAAAGTGAACAGACTACAGTTAATGGTAGTTAGTTAATGATTCCAATTTCTGATCAGTTTTCAGACTTGTGGCTTCTAATTGATCAAAGTTGCTTTTAATCAGAAAACTCAGTCTATAAGCAAAACATTTTTCTTTTCTGGTGAGTTCCCTACAGTGGTGGGTTGGAGTGAAAAATATGTGCAATCATCAAATTGACAAGATATGTAGGGAAACGAGGAGTTAAGTAAAGACAGCAAAGCATGGTATTGTTATGGGAATATGCCAGGAACCTGCACAACAAATAGAATGCAATCTGTGGCCTATAGTTACTTGGGAAAAGGCATAGATATATACCCTTTTCAATATCTTATCTGTTCATCAAAAGACAGTTGTTCAATTCTTTAAAAGAAGTTGACAATGCGATGAGAAAAAAATATTTTCCCGGATTCACTTATGGATAGCAGAATAAATGGAAGTCACGTGCTTAAAGGTCTAAATAATAAAAACTATTGAATATATATAATAAAGCCAAAGGGGATATAACAGACAGAAAATCAGTGACTGTGTTGTGAACGTGTTTTTTAGCAAAAAATGAAAAAGGCACTATTCTAAACACTTTCTATACTAAAGAAAAAGCACATTAAACAAAACCAATAGGATTTCAAAAGATGTTGTTAGCAACCAAAACTAAGATAATAAACTTTTTAAAAGTAGGATGTGCAATCCAGGATAAGCCCAAAAAGATGACAAAAATATATGCAGTGTACCGGTGAAACTAAACTCACTATTAATGAATGTCATATTGAAGTGATTATGGAAGGCGTGTTTATAAAAGGAAAATGAAAAGATCTACATATTTCATCTCGGTCAGTGAGAGATTTTGACTAATGAGGAAATACAGTGGAGCGGATCGACTCCAGCCATCTGTCTATGTTCTGAGAAAAAGAAAGGTTATTGTCATTTCCTTTTATCCCACCTTTTCTTTGTGGGTATCAGTCAGACTTTGAGGTTAACATTTACTGAAGTAACGCATAAAAGGTAAATGGACAAGCAAAAGGGAAGCAGAGCACAACCTTTTATTTAAAATTACTAGGATAACTATTATCAAGATGAAATTTATAACAGACAACAGAAAGTGGGCAATGAGATAGCTCACTGGCTAAAAGCCCTTGCTGTGAAGTCTGATGACTGATTTTGATCTCTAGAATCCACGTGGAAGGAGAGAACTGACTTCTCAAATTGTTCACACACACACACACACACACACACACACGAACAACAACAATACAATGAAAATCATGTAGTTACTTTTGAATCTACTCAAGAACTATACAGTCCAGATGGCTATGAGAACCAAAGAGCACACGGTTCCTTTGTGGAAATGGGAAGTCAACAAAGCTGGGTTTAGAGCAAAGGTGTAGGCAGACTGAGGAGTGGCTGTGCTGCAGTTAGGGTCTACCAGCAGCAGACACCACAGGACCTGCAGGACCCACACTCTTCTGAAGAATGCCTCTTCTCCAGGGCTTGCCTCTCTAGTCCCCACTGGCTCTGAGAACTGTTACTGCTAAGTTTACAGATGTCTGAAAAATCTGCTAAAGGCATCTTTCTTCAAATACTGGAGACAAATACCGATGAAAGAGTTGAGCATCTGCTATTAAACACAGGCAGCTCCTAAGGCTTTAACTGCTGCCACCTCCAGAGACCACTAAGAAGAGATACACATGGGAACATTGATGCTGGCAGCTTCCTGAAGCCCTCCTGCCACAGGTAGGAGGTTATGCAAAGAACCCTACTTAGATTTTGTCAGGACTACCATGAGACAAGTCGGAGCTATTGTAGATGGATGTCTGTGTCAGAGAATGTCTTTAAACATGGGTGCTTGGTACCCAGAGGAGATGGCAGAGATAATGGCCCTTTCTCATCCCTGCTGTGGAGAGGGACTGGACCAGCTCCTGGCTGAAATCATGGTAGTATTCAAGGAAAGACGTGGTTTGTAAAAAACCACTGAGAGATGTGTTACATATGACCCAGTCCCAGAATTACCAGTGTAGGTAGACCCAGGAAAAAAGGATTAAATCTGTGCTGGATGAAGCCTCTCAGGAGACCTCATCCAGCAGCAGATGGAAACACATGCAAAGACCAACAGCTAAACATCAGGTGGAGCTCAGGGAGTCTTGTAGAAGAGCTGAGTACAGAATTGAGCTGGAGGAGTGAAGGACAACACAAGAAGACCTACAGAGTCAACTAACCTGGCCCCATGCTGCTCACAGAAACTGAACCACCAACCAAAGAACACACAGGGGCTGGACCAAGACCCTCTACACATCTGTGGCAGACTTGCAGCTTGATCTTCATATGGGTTCCCTAACAATTGGAGCGGAGGCTGTCTCTGATTCTGTTGCCCACAATTGGATCCCCTTCCACTAACTGGACTGCAAAGTTGAGCCTCAGTGGAAAAGGATGTGTTTAGTCTTTCTGGGACCAGATGTCCCAGGTGGGGTGGTACCCAAGGCGGACTTCCCCTACTCTGGAAGAAGGGAAGGGGGTAGTGGGAGTATTGAAGAGTGGGACGGAGGAGAGGAGGAAAGGGTTGCAATAGAGTTGTAAAGTGAATTAAATAAATAAATAAATAAATGACAAAAAGATTAAAATAAAATTGCCTCCGATGGGTTATGGCCCTAATTTGCATCTTTATTGATTAACACTAATAGGGAATATTGCAAATAGCTCTACTGTGACAGTTTTAAAAAGAAAACACTTCCAGAAAGAATGAAATGAAAAGTAGTAGAAAAGCCTTCAACTGTCTTTAAAAGAGTCTTAGTTTAAGCAAGCTTGAAGGGTTGGGAAAACCTTTTTTGTGAGAGAAATAAAGCATGAAGGATGGAAAAGTACCAATGCAAAGAGCTGTTTGAAACAAGAGAGTTTCTATTGTGTTTAAATGTTATAAGAAGGATTGGCAGGTGGAAATTTTTAAGTACGATATTTTGAGTGAATGAAGAATGCTGGAGTCATATCACATAATTACAAGCTGGTACCTATGCCTGTGTCCCTGAGTATGACATACCTTTTGCAGGGCATGGAAATGCGATGCGCTGATTGGCCAACCTTTCTTGGAATGGAGTGTTAAAAGGAGGTTGCAGGTCTTCCACTGTGGGTGGTTCTAGTAGAAAAACAAATGATCGTGTCTGGTTTTCCTTGGATAGTCTCTCATTCTGGTTTCCTTATTTGGTCACTTAGTGATTTTCTGCCTTTCTGATCCCCCTACAGACACGTCTGCTGTTCAATCATGTAGCACCGTGCATGTCCTCATATCTGTATCTTCATATCCTTACATTCCCACGCAAACCTTTGCACTCTCTTACCCATTTTAATAGGTTTCTTATAGGTATACTATTATGAAATACAGTCCCATTTGGATTAATATTCTACGCATCCTGTGTATAGAGTCTGTAATCATGTACCTCCGAGATTTACGAGAATATTAGAAATGTCTATCTTTCTCCTTTGACTCTGAACATAGACACTTAGTAAGATTCGTTGAGTGAATAAATGAGCTAAGTAAGCTCCTTACTTACATCTTAGACCTTCATTCCCCAAGAACTGTGATGTATTAAGTGCTAAGTGTTGTGTTAATTACTATACCCCACTGACCTAACTTCCTGCCTTTGTCCTGGCTTTCTCCCTGTCAGGATGAGACAGAAAACATCCAGTGGTTAGTTCCTGCCAGTCCGTAAGCTCTCACTTAGATCCTACTTCTTTAGAGAATTAGAGAATTTCTACCTAGCAATTCAACCCAACTCCCAGAACAGCAATCCTATTTTAATTTACCCACTGTACTTTTTCCTTGTCTGTGAACCTTGTTTCTTTGCTTACTTTCTGTCTATTCACACTAGAATAGTTCAAGAAAGCAGGGGCTTTGGGTCACAGTGTCACCACCATTGCCTAAACCATGACAGATATTAAGCCCCAACCTGCATAATGAACTTCAAAATAAAGCCAACAACAATAGAGGAGCAGTGAGCCGTGACCTCTCAGGGATCAGTTGAGGTGAAGTATGGGATGTAATACTACTCCAGCTAGCTCCAGCTGCAATTTCTCCCAAACCAGAAACACTGGGTGGGCCATTACCTAGGACCTCTTCATTATATACACCAGGGACTTTAGTTTCAAAAGTAAACATGAAAACGTCATTCTGGCTTAGCTAATCATGTGTTTGCTTCTGGTTAATGTTTCAGTTAAAGCTAAAGTTCTATGTAGAAATCCCCCTAAAGGGATCCATGATTGCACGCCCTGTGGAGAGCTCAGGGGTCTTGTTCCACTCCTCAGCCTCACCCGACCAGACATGTTTCTTATACCAAAACCCACCTTGGACATGCAACGTGACCTCTGCTTCATCACTTCCAGCTATGTTTGTGGCAGCACACGTATATATGCCTGCATCTGAGATGGAAGCCTGCTCAATGCTCAGCGTTCCGTCTGGGCTACTAGGATGCTGCGTTCCATCAAATACCATGGGCCTTCCACTTTTAAACCAGGTGATCACAGGAGGAGGAGACCCATGGGCATTGCATGGGATGTCCACTCTCTGGCCAACTAGGACTTTTATGTGTCTATTTCCATGCTGTATTTTTGGAGGAACTAGAAATCACAAATGAGCATTAATCACCAAATATTTAAAAGTCCCTATATTTTTGAACGCTGAATGAGAACTTCTTACCAAGAAGTCACACACACACAAAATAGAATAGTCACTGATTAGCTGTGTGATGTGGGCATGCCAGCAAGCTTCGTGAGGCCCATTCCTTTAACAATCCAGGCAAAATCAACTATGCAGGCACAGTACCAGTACACTGGAAGAATTATAGGAAATGACAGATACAGTACTGCTGGTCCCACACTTGATGACTAGTGAGCACTTAACAATGGTGAGTTTCCTTTAGTTTATAAGTGATGTAAGGTTAAAAGCCCTTTCAGGACCCCTATCTATCAGAGCAAACCAGAAACAATTCTTTTTGTATAGTCCATTTATACCCTTTATGGAAGACAGACACTAAGAAAATGTTCTTAAAGCTTTCTCCTAATTTCACAGACAAAAAAACACAGACAGTATTTATTGGCTAAAGATAAACTAGGTTAAGTGATTAATATACCTAATGCCTGAGAGTTGGTAAGCGATAGGACCCTCCTTTAATGTCAAAACTCTAGTCCAATGGGATGCTATTGCCATGACTGGTCTGGAAATGCAGCTAGGTTAAGACTATCTCAGGGAACTTCCTCTGATATTTAGATATCTGCAATCTACACAATACCTGCCCCGGAGATAGGTAATCAGTACCCTGAAGGGGCAAATAATTGGTGAGCTGTCATAAATTAAAGGGATAAGACACTTCCATTAGAGAAGCATAATGTAATCAAATAATGATCAAAAGGAGCATTTCCTCAGTTCCTGTGTTCTTCATATGTCAAATACAACTATCTTAAAAGAATGATGTTCTTCTGTGAGAGTACAGCTAGCTCTCTATGCTTTGAACACAGTTCCTCCACTGCATGTCAACTTAATAAGTGACTGAATGTCTAGACAAGATGAGATCCAAAAATGTAATCAATATACTTGAAAACGGAGACAGGGGAGTTATTTGTAGATGGCTAACCAACCTTTCAGAGTAAAAGAGAATGGCAAGACAGAAATCTTTAGTCTCCATGCAACTTGGAAGTTCACTGTCACAAAGACTGTGTGGCTCGGTGGACAGCGCGATCACTGGCCACCCTTTCAACACTCACCATGGACACTTAATTTAACAGATTGAGTCACATTCCCAGCAATATTTGTCGCAACACACAGATACATCCCACTGTCTGAAATGCGCGTCTCTGTGATCTTCATTGATCCGGAAGGGAGGAACGTGTGTCTAAAAGGGAAACCCACACATCAGACCATAGAATATGAGAATGCAAACAGCCCCTGCACAGCCGCGCTTCAGCGTCAAATTACTGGGCTGCACGCAACTTTTGAGACTTCTCTCCACTGTAGCTCATATCAGCCATAGGAACGGAATTCTCATAATTATCTTTTCTATTCTGGATGATGTTATTTTACTTTTACCTTTAAATCTAACACAGTTGTCTTAAAGCATTGAATGGCTGCATGTCTGTGTGTCAGTAGGTTTCAGCTATGCAGAGCATATGTGTATTGTAAAAATTTCAACTTATTTTGAATATTTTTCTCCTTTTTCTGTTTTTCTTAGCATAGGCTACTGAGCACACTCATGGACTTCAGTATATATTTATATATGTATTTGGTCATATTTACCCCCACTCTTATTCTCATATCTTCCTCTCACCTTCACTGATCTTTTCTACTAGAGGCCAAGAAACCTACTAAATGATAATCAGCAGCTATAATCATTTTCTTAGAATGATTTATTTTTATTTTATGTGCATGAGTGTTTGAATGTAAGTATGTGCCCCGTGTGTGTGGCATATACTAGGTCAGAAGTTTTGTGGCAGATGCCCTGAAACTAGAGTTACATGTGTTTGTGAGCTGCCATGTGGATTCTGGGAATTAAATCTGGGTCATCTTCAAGAGGAGCGAGTGCTCATAACCACTGAGCCATCTCTCCAGCACATTATCCTATAGAACTCCCTCAGGAAAGTACCACTCCACTGTACACGATGTGAGATTCAAAGGTGTCCCCTGGATAAAGCATTTAGGTAAGCTATAGGCGGCAGAGGTATGTTTAAACCTGGATGGCAATGACTGTTGTGTCCTAAAGCGCTGGTATTCTTGCTGTGTCACTTAGCCTATAAATGACATCATCTCCATGGGCCTTTAGTTATGGGTGGGTTTAATCAAAATGATTTACAAAACCAGCTAACGAAAGTCAAGTCTCATACATGACAGGGGTTTCTGAGTTTTACTGCCTCTCTGGGAGCAACTCAGTTCTGCCTGCTGCACACAGCGGGCTGAGAGAAACGCGCACACAGAGCTGCTCCATTTCAAACATTACCTAGTAAAATGCCCCCATGGGAACTGTGGCAAAGCCGTCTTAGCATTTACAACCTTGGAAAATGAGGTACAAGGTATACATAACTCAGATGTGCATGTGAATGAGCCCAAACGTAGGTTATCTTTTGATACATTTGCAAGCAATTACAGGCGCCATTCCAGCCCGTTACATCTCCCTGTGTTGCTGCTCAATCTGGATCTCCTACCTTGGAGAAAATGGAGAGATGAGTTGACTATCTTTGGCCCAGGTAATGATGGGTGGAGGTAAGCTCTTAGCTTCACAGGGAAGTGTTGCCTCCTCCCCAGCCAAGACAGAGATCTCCACAGGCTTATCTTGGGACAGTCCTCTTTGGTCCCCAAACACTCTGGGTCTTACTAAAAGAAACACAGGATGTGGAAGGGGGAATAATGCATTGACAACAACCAAGTTTCGATTAAATTAAAATGTAGACTTCTAATGCTCTTAAATAATTTACAAGAAGATGCTGGTTCCCAAGATTCCGGGTACATCTGAAATTTCCTATTAATACATCTAAAGAGAGAGCTAGAAGGAAATGAAGAGGGAGCTTCCCTCCTCAGTCAGTCCTTTAAACACAAGATGGAAAAGTCAGCTGAGACGGCCTCAGGTCTGCCCAGAGGAGCAGTAGTCCCTGAAGCAAAGGCTGCTACCCAAGACACAGCTGAGGCTTGGCTCCACAAGGAGTTTTAACTAACTGCTGTCTCTGCAAAATGTTGAATGTGGTAAACACACTTCTTGGGGAAATAGCATGGAATTTTCCAAAAGGTATTTTATACAATTGCTTCCCTGCAAATCAGAATCTAAGTAGAGGTGGTTTTCGTTGGCAGTGAAACTAAAATGTTTCTTTGTTTACAGGTCAACTTAGGGGAGAGCTTCGCCTTTGGGTATCTTAAACTAAGGAAGAAATTGTGAGATTGTGCATGCATGGGTCATTTCAGAGGAAACCCTCCCTTGGGTGGCTCTCACCATAGACAGTCAGCTGCACTTTCCTCTTGGCATAGCCGGCTGCATTGGTGGCTGTACAGATGTACTCTCCACTCTCGTCGCTTCCTGGTGACACCACATACAGACTCCCATCAGCCCCTGCAGAAAACTTGGCACTACCCGTCGAAATCAGCTCTCCTTTCTATAAATGCAACAAAGGATAAAGGAATAGCTTTATATTTGGAAGTGGAAGAGAGAGAAAAATACCTCCAAAGGATGAAAAACTAGATTTGAAAAATGTTAGTTAGGGAGTGGTTTATAAGAGAAATTACATAAACAAATGCACTAAAAACCTAAGCCACTCCTCCTCTACCATGCAGCCACCTAAAGGACAAGGACAGTATAACCATAACAGAGGTGAATGGCAACACCACTGCCATCATGGTGTATAATAATAGCACACTGGTCTTGCACATGAATTAAGTGTTTTATCCTCACAGTCTTATCAATAGGAACTGCTGGACCTTCAGTTTCCAATTCAGACATCTACAGCACAGAGACAAGGTAGAAAAGCTTGCCCCAAATCACTAAGTCAGTCAAGAGGTGAGCTGGCCTAGAACTCCAGTAGTCAGAGTCCTTTGAGTCCACACTCTTATCTTCTGTGTTTGGCCATAGCATAACGGCCACTTGGAAACATTTTGCTCTTGCATTTTCTTTAAAGTGGCACATATCTGCAGAGTGCCAAGTGTTGTGCACTTTTTTTTTTTTTTTTTTTTTTTTTTGGTTTTTCGAGACAGGGTTTTTCTGTGTAGCCCCGGCTGTCCTGGAACTCACTCTGTAGACCAGGCCGGCCTCGAACTCAGAAATTCACCTGCCTCTGCCTCCCAAGTGCTGGGATTAAAGGCGTGCGCCACCACCGCCCAGCTAAGTGTTGTGCACTTTCAGGTTTATCTTCAAGGTTGTAATTGTGTCTGGACCATAGAAATTGTATGTAGATGTTACATAGATATCAGCATCAACTTCTCCACAGATTTTTTTTTTTTAGATGAGACTATCAAATGGAATGACAAACTATTTGGCCATCCTCATTATATAAGTAGTTCATTCTATTATTCTGTCATAATTTTATAGTGTATTTTATCTTTAAGATTCAAGTTAATTTGTTAAAAACATGCAGCCTCTGAGGCCACTTAAAAAAGAATGGACTTTTTCTTTTTGTGAGAGTTTCATCAATATAAGATTATTAGTGGAAGCTCAACCACATGACAGGAATGTAGAAGGGAATAAATGAATTTCTATAGGTGTCTTATACTCTTTGGTCATACATGGAATCCATGCAGCAAATCACACTTCGGTGGGAGCTTAAAGTGTCTTTGATGCAGTTACCTACCAGATGCTTGAAGTACATCAAGGCATGACAACAGTCACTACTGTAGGAAAGGCTGTGTGCCAACAACTGTTTTGAACACTTTATATTTGCAGTAGAGTCCTCCTTGTCACCCGCCCTGGTCTTCTTGGTTCCACAGCAGTTCTACACAATGACATAGGCTGTGTTTCTCCCAGTCTCCACCTTTAACAGGCAGGACAGCCAAGTATACAGAGGTGTATACCTCTGGGAGGCACATGGACTGGACCAACATCCCACTCCCTACCCATCAGAAGAATCCTTCTGACATACATCTACCTGGTTCCTGAAAGAACACTGACCCTTTTCATGCCAGACCCAGAGGAAGCCAGCTCGGGGAATGCTTGATTTAGTTTCCTGCCCTCTTGTGTCTCACCCTCTCACTGTCCTGCTGAAGCCTTCAGAGAGAACTCTGTAAGTCATCTCAACACTGTATTTCAGGGAATGTCACTAGATCTATAATTTACCTTCGACCAGGTGATAGATGGCTTGGGAATCCCACTTGCTCTGCATGGTAAAGTTACTGGAACGCCTTCAATTGTGCTCAGTATCTGCTGTCCGTGCTGAATGGTTGGCAGAACTGGACATGGAAGTAAGGTTGGCATCTGAGCAATTATTCTTCTGTTTAGTATCATATACTTAAAACTGAATATTTTCAATATACTCTTAATGTTTATGAAAAGAGGTGATTGTATATAATATTAGTAAGGGACTGCATGGCAAAAATTACAATAAGTACAATCTGGACAGATCTAATAATAGCTTAAAACCAAGTGTGAAGTGATAACTAATATGGTGACTTTCTTAAAATACTAAAGAAAATCAATTATTTCTTGAACATTCAAGATAGATTATAGTCTAATGGTCATAAATATATCTTTGGAACACATCATTCTTACTGTCCACTACCCATTAAGCTCTACTGAGTTGATGTAAGCTCACCTACAAATAAATGAGCTGTCCACCCACCGCTTAGTAAACACACGATGTCCACAAGAACTGCTTTGTGCTTTACTAAAGTAAAACTGATTAAAAAGGATGGTTGCTTAAAAGGAATTTAGTAAAAGTATAGAGATCTTGGGAGTTCATATGTAAGATGATCCAATAAAGGACAGGCTCATCATTTTTCAGTTCGGAATAGCATGCCTTTGCCTTTAGGAAGCTACAGAAAACTTAGCAGCATGTGAGCAGTCCCGAAAGCAAAAGGAAATCTCTGTTCCCTTTGCTCTCAGCGAGAAGCAGCACACGTCCAAATGACTGATACACAGTACCCTCCAAGCAACAGTTCTGACGAAGGCTTCCATACAGGAATGTTTTCTAACAAAAGAAACACAGCAGAAGTCTGGTATTTCCAGATCTTTCTGTTGCATCCTGTGGGAAGATGAGACTAGGACTCCTCCCTGAAGCTCAATTACCACATTTCTTGCTTAAAGCCAGAATTTTCCAGAATTGTCATACTACCCTGGAATAGAAATTACTAGAACAGAAGATACCGTAAGACCCCCGAGTGCAAGAATTCCTCAGAAGGATGACGTGATGTACAATATGCACTCATCCTTTCCTACGGCTGGCATTAGTCTTCAGCTAATTTTGTCTTAAAGACTTGGCAGCGGGTCTCCAGCTCCAAGCAAGAACATTGAGCTACTCATGAAAGCAAGAAATCTAATTTCCAGGATCATGACAGAATACGAAACTCTCAAATATGCTGTCAATTTGTGGCAACATAAGGAGATCTCATGTTTTTAAAAGTCATATTAAGTTACACAGTAGTGAAGAAAAGTTGCAAATTTAGGTCAGTTTGGAAGCTTGATGATATCTGCGTATAGAGAAGCAGTTTCTCTCCAGATTGTGAGTCTATGCGAATCACTGTGACAGCTGAGTTCTGTTCTTTTCATCTGCATTTGTATTTGAATTAATTTCATTTCTTTCTATAAAAATCTCTTCCTTTTTAGAATAAGGTGAGCACCTTTCATAGGTCTTCCTGTAGGAATGATACAGATGAACCCTTTATTAACATGAAGTAGGAAATAAGGCCTCCATGCTTTGGGTTTTGCTGGGTTTGATACCCTAATTATCAGTACTGATTTTCTTCATGTTATTGACTAAATCAGCTGCTTGTTTTGTACTCCAATGAATCAAAAACAGTTGTGAAACTATTAAAGTTTACTCATGAAAATATCTTGTGTCTCAGTAAATCTGGTCATTGGGTTGTCTGTCTTCTGACCTCTGTGATATAGCAAACACAGGACTAATACCTCACTCCTCCCTGCAACTGAGACTCTGGCCTCAGCATCCTTCTCAGCACAACTGCCTAGACAGTCACTAAGAGAAAAGGGGAAGATGCTATGAGGGTATTCCAACACTGCATCTTTAAGTCAGTCCATAGCAATCTCCAAGAAACCTATGCTCTGTCCTTTAAAAATAGTCACACAATGACATAGAACCCAACATGCCTTCATTATTTGATGCTATAACTAATTTTAAGTTATTTGGGGGGTATTTCTTTGAAACCTCTCAAGAACATGGCAAGTGATATTGGTGACTATTAGCATCAAGCCAGAGGAGGTGGTAGTTCAATGCATATAGAAGGACATGGTTTGTAGTCACCAGCATTTTCAACAGCTAAAACAAAATGCAACCTGGTTGAATTCCAAATAGAGTCTAAATAAAGATTGAATCAATGAATGAAACCAAATCTCTTTACTTCCTTTTCAAAAGGCATTGTTGTATATAATCTATTTTTAATTATTATATTATAAAAATGATGTAGGAGACTCCTAAAAACAAATCTAAAATTTTACAAGAATCTCCTAAACAATGAAGCTGTCCATTATTATTGAGATTAAAAAAAAAAAAATCTGGTAACTGTTACAAGTGGAAAAAAATTGCCTCTGGATTTTCTTATTTGTGACCTTTAAATTATTTAACATGCAAAAAAATTGTTTGGAGCACATGGCACACAAGATGACCTTTAGAAAAGCTTAGGCCATATTTAGCTCCAACACAGAGGGGTCATTAGTGAGGATATGTTTGTTGCACAATCCAAAAAAAAAAAAAAAAAGGCAATTTAAGGCAATTTGGATGGTACACTAAGTTCAGCTTGCCTGAAATTAAAATGTATTTTTAAACATGATTCTTTGAGAGCTCAGTTCCCTTTTATCAATTAAGAAACCACTTATAAAAGCCCTTGGCCAGACTTGGCGGGTGACTCCCCAGAATGCCTTGTTGTGTACATAGGGAAGGGAAATCTGGAAATGGTATTAACAATGTAGACATTGTTCAAGAAATGTAAAATAACAATTGGAAGAAAGTTCTCCTTCTTGTAATTAGAGGAACAGAGTTGTCTGATTAAAACCTAAGAACCCTGTTTTTGAACAAGGTTTGGAAGCAATTACTTTGGGTCTTTCTTACCATGCACGGCCACAGAGGTTGTCTTGTTACTGGTTCCAGCAACATTACTGGCCACACAAGTATATTCGCCTCCATCCTGAAGGCGAACCCTTTCAATATGGAGACTCCCATCGCTGCGCACAGTTATGTAGGATTTTGTACCAACTTTTGAATGGAACAAAAAGAAAAAGTCATTTATTTTTCATTTGAAAAGGCAAAAATTTGTGTAAGCCTCAATCAGATCTGTTTGTTTTTTCTCGATTGAATTATAAAATTTATTATATAAAGTAAACTGGGATTTTAGCATCCTTGGGTTAAAAACAGATCAATGCAAATGTTCTGAAGAATTTATTAGTTGTATCCGTTCCTCATTTCTCTCCAGAATTATACCTACCATTTACTATCGAAGAGCTATGCCCATCCCTGAAAGGGGACTGACAGAGGTGCCCCTGATTTTGTGTTTCTATAAGTTCTGTTTCCCAGAAACTTCTCACTAATAGTTCTTTGCTTTCAGCTGAAATTGTTCTTTCTAAGATGGTTTCTTCACCACTACCAAGCTCCTTGATGTGGTTGATGTTTTCATACACAGATCTCTATTACACCAAGGAAGGATGATGTCATCTCGGCACTCAACCCTGTCAGCTGACAGGCTCAAGAACAAGGCCACAGTGCAATCCAGAAATCATGTCAGAGAAGGCTGGCAATGTTTTAGCATAAAAGTGATTCTTTCTAAGCCTCTATCAAGTTACATGTTAGTTCCCTGCTAGCCTCATAACTAAGGGTTTTTTTTTTCTATAAGGCATACTGCATTTCTTTTATGCAAATATGAGTAAGCTTGCCATTACTCATATGGAGTCTATTCACTGTTAATGGATACTTCTAGAAGACAGTGAGTCCAGATACTCTGGAAACCAGGAGATACTCTGAACAAGATGAAGTTCTGTGTCAGTAGAGTACACATTTATGGGAATTTTTCTAAGAACTGAAATGTTGCCCACATACTTTTCGAATTAAAAGTTTTACAATAATAAATACTTAATAACATACCTTCCTAAAAGGGTATAAAATATTTAAGGACTATGAAACTATTGCTAGCTTTAATTTTTTCATATTCTGAAGGCAATTTATTAGTAACATTAAATTAAATGGGAAATTATAAAATATATACTACCAATTATCTCTTAAAAATTGAAGCACCAAATAATATAAATGGCATAAACATATTAACAAAGACAGAAAGCCCTCAGAGCTAGGAAAATGGATCAGCAGTTAAGACCAATATTCTTGTAGTGAAAGCTGAATTTGGTTCTCAGAACATACATTAGCAGCTTAAAGCTGCTTCTAAGTCTCCTCCCTCCAGGGCATCTGACTCCCTTTTTTGGACTCTGATACCTATACTTACACATAAACACATACATACAATTAAAATAAAAATAAATCTTTTTTTAAGAAAAGCTTCGATAGGCTAACAAATCATGCTTATGTGTTTATGAAATTAGGATTTCAGTGTCTGTGATGTAATGCATTAATTATTAAGAAAAAGTAAATAAAAAGGCATGTATTAAAACATTATTACCATGGCTGAGTTTTTCGTCCATCGCCGTTCTGGAATGGGATTTCCAGCCAACAGAGTACAAGGCAGAGTTAGCGGCTGTCCTTCAATAACGCTGGCCATGGAAGGGCTGACTCCAATAAGTGGGGCAACTACATCAGAGAAAGTACACTCAGCTTCATGAAGATTGGGGAGGTATTGTATGAAGGATGACTACAAATTACATTATTTAAAACTCGAGTTTTCAGGAACAGGACTTTTAGGATAGAAATAAACTTAAACGTGGACATAAGGGATCCAAGTAAAATGGGGAGGAAGCCAGGTGATCCTGCAGGAATATCAAGAGGAAAGAGGAGAGTCTACACACAACAGCAATGTCAATGTCAGATGCTCACAGCATACATATTAGAACAGAGAGTGTGGGAGGGTGCTTGTGAGCAGAAACCAGGAATTACCAGAACCCACTCTCGGGGAAATAGCCAGAAACAGAATAGACTAGGGTCAGTAGGAATCGTCAGGAGCCTGAGGGAACAGCACAAGCAAGTTAAACAGAGGTGGGCTTGCTGAGGTAGAAGAGCAAAGAAGCATGGTTAGCCTGTTCTTTCCTAGAAATTAGCAACAATTTATGCCACAAATGAGCCCAAATTCCTTAAGAGATATTACATAAAAATGTAGGTTATAGATAGACAAATGAAGACATACATACAGGAAATTCTACAAACCAGCATTAATGAGATACAGGCAGTGAAGTCCTTAAAGTCACAGTTAATGCTATAACAATTTGAACTATATGGTACTGGGGAAAAATTCCAAAGAATAAATGGAGATATAAAATTAAAAATGAGAATAAATTAACCATTTCATCAATCAGACATGTCTACTCAGTGAAATATTCTGAAGCAAAACTCCTACAACTTGGAAATAATTTGTATTCTATTTTTACTTCACAATTCATAAATATAATCGTATGAGGGCTGAAGTGCTAAACATAAGACAGGCCATCAAAAGCACCATTTGTTCGTGTGTGTGTGTGTGTGTGTGTGTGTGTGTGTGTGTGTGTGTTTAGACTTAAACCTATTTAAACTGACCAACAATCAAACAGGAGATGAGGAACCTGAGCAGATGCTATGTTATTTATAGCTGTAACACTGTATGAAATAGGGCTTAAGGAACCCAAACCTCTACCTGGCTTTAGAATCAATGGAAATTGTCACTGTAAAGGATGACACCCACCAAGAAGTCTGAGGTTTGTGGAGAATGTCGCCTCTAGAAAGTGAATTAATCTTACCGAGTCCTGTCACCATTACTGTTGTCTGGGACTGTATTCTTCCAAACTGGTTTTCAGCTTCACAAATATACGTTCCTTTATCACTTGCCCATAAATCTGGAAAGAAGAACTCATATATTCACTCAAGACCATTCTAAAACTTTGACCAGGGACCAGGCACAGTGCTGAGATGGGGGACAAAAATCACATAAACACCTTTTGCCCATTCCTATCTAGAGAAGGAGACAAAGAGCTCAGCCATCGAGCAGGGTGACAAATTCTCTGACTCAAAGATGTTATGTAGAGATGTTGGAGAGTCATAGCAGAGGTAATATCCCAGCTGTAGTTTGAAGAACATGTGGACATAAAGTCTCACCATCATGACTCCACAGTGTGAGATCAACAGAGATGATCCCAGGAAGCATGCAAACTGGGACAGAGAAAAGCCTGCCAGGCCTCAACTGTATACAAAAAAACATCCATTGGCAACTGAGGAAAGCTGAGGAAAGCTCAGGAGTGGTTCCAGGGAAGAGAACACCCACTGGTTGCCCAATGCTAAACAATCAGCCCTGAAAACATGCATATAGCCAGCAACACATGGTCCGAACAGGTTATATTTAGGAAAATATGCATGCAATATACACATACATGCATATATGCATTTAATAAGGATTAGGTTTTTTTAAGGTCATATATTTGAAGGAGGAAGTGTAGAGGTTATGGGAAAGTTTGGACAGTTGGAAAGGAAGAATGTAATAAATTATATTCTCCAATATTATAGAATAATATAAAGAACAAGTAGATCAGAAGAGCAGTCTACGCATAGTGAATTGTAAACCAAAAGCATAACTTGAAAAAAATCAGGTACCATTGAAAGGTAGGAAGCTATGTCGCCTAGGTACACTTCTATTCTTGGTGCAAGAGATGGTTTAGTTGCCCAGTGACTGGAAGAATATATCTGCATTTAAGGAATAAGAAACTAGAGAGAGATGGAGGGTGCATGGAGCAGATTTGTAGAGAAATAAAGTCTGGCAAGAATTCTGAAGGCTCCATTTGAACTTTGTAGATTTGACATATATTTATTATCAGGAAAGCCTAATTCTGCTTAAAGAGAAGACAACTATTCATCCACTTGGAAAAATTACTGCATGGAGATGTGGGGCCTTGGGGAAGCTGTAGACGCACGTGCACATGGTATTGAGACAAAGCACATTTACACGTAAAAACACATTTCTAATGCAAATTGCTTTTCTCATTTTTCTTTTTACTGTGTGTTGGGTATTGATATAATTTCTATTTTGTAGGTAGAAAAAATGCATGGAATTGTTTTCCAAGATTATGTAGAGCATTTTGGAAGACATGAAATCACCAGACACATTGGGAATAAGCCTGGGTAGGGTTAGTCACAAGCTAGACAGCACTGTCAGGAGGTTGACGTCTCTGAAGTCGTTCACGGTCAGTGAGCAGCAAGAAAACCAAGGTAAGATTTGTAAGTTAGAGTATGATTTTAATTTTATAAATATTGTAGTCAAGCATGTCCAGCTTAATAGGAAAATATGAATATCCATACTTGTATATAATACAGCCTGGCATAGTGACCCTCAAGAGGCTAAGACAAGAAAATCAAGTGCCCAAATCCCTTCTGAGCTACTATACTGAGTCTTTGTTTAAAAACAAGAAAAACAAAAAGCAAACTAAATAAAAAAAAAATACACATGTTCAAATTTATATACATTAACATAAATGCACAAACACCCACCACCTCCACCCCCCACTATGCTTTAACTTACTTGAAATAAAGAGAGCTCCTGTTCTCAACTGGCTAATGGAACTAACTGAGAAGGGCCTTGAGAAAATTGGCATGTTGTCCAGTCTCCGCCATTTGATCTTTGGTTCTGGATAACCCTGAACGTAACAAGGTAATGTCACATTGGAGCCAATTTCCATGGAGACATCAGAAGGTTCTTGTATAAAGACCGGAGGTGCTAGAAGAAACAAAATAGAAAAATGTCATTGGCAGAGGATGTGGACATATTAAGAATAAACCTTATTAAGTCATCAACAGACTGAATCGGAAACAAACCATTGTTTATAAAATATTGTAAAGTTACCCTATAGCTACTCTCACTGACCTCTGCTGGGTATGCATCTTTTCCTTTATGAATGAACGCTTAAAATGGACACTCATCTTTGCCCTGTAGATGTAGGCAATATGAAAATCATCTTAGAGAGAATTATTATTGAAATTTCTTTTCAATATGAATATATTTTATAGTGCTCAAACCTTAAACAATCCTAAATAAACTGAGTTTAAAATGAAATATAATATTTCTAGTACTTTTTTAAAAAAATCTTGTTGGCTGGATTTTTAAATGAACTTAATTTGTACCAAAGGGTTTCTTCACTTATCCCCATCAGACATGCTAACAGCATTTCTTACTGAACTGTAATGTTTGGTGTTGTATTCTTAGTCCTTACAGGTCAATTTTTAAGTCAGAGAAATTTAAGTTTGAGAATCAATCACATAAGTTAGAATAGCAGAACTTATTTGGTAAAGAGAGAATAGTAAGTGCTTAACATCTTAAGGAGAACTGAGACATACAAAGAAATCCAGAGATTCACATCATTCCAGTAACTTAAAGAGAAGTTTAAGAGAAGACCTGGAGATCTATGATGGGCACACTTAGGAAAACACATATCTTCAGTATAAGGAGGATGCTGTTGGGAACTGCCAAGGGCTGAGGCTCTCAGAAGCTTATGAATAATGATGCTTGAGACATCAGATAAGGATAAATACATGGGATGCATATTGGAAGTTCTAAGAGATGGTACCCTGGAAGTCAAGCAAGGATCCAGGTAACCAAGGGCAACAGCTATCACTTTCAGAGTCAAGCCTTTTGTCAAATAATTTCAATGGTTTCCAGTCTTCAGAATGACTCCATTCTGGTTTTATAGATGAGGAAACCGAAATGCAGGTTATTTGCTAAGTGTCAGTGGAGTCGACTGAGGAAGAAAGGACTACAAGTTAGTTTTCACCTCGGGGTGTCAATCTTTTGTCGCTACATGTTCTAATAACTATGCCTGGGCATCCTGGATAGCAGTCTCATTTTTAAAGAATGATGTAGACACCATTTCCTTCCTTTTCAGCCGACATCTGCAGATTGGATGTACAGCTGTCTCCCACCAGTGCTGGGGTTCTTATTTTAGCCTGGAATAGACTGCCTCTCTCTCTGCAGCTTTGTATCCATTGTTTCCTATACAGAGCCTGACCTGTGGGCAGACAGAAATCCTGGTTCTTCCACAGAGAAGAGCCAACCTTTCTTGTTTTAGCTTGTGTTATTACCTCCCCTTCAAGTGTAATGTCTGTTGTTGAAATATTGACAACTCTTTAGCCCATTTTCCAAGGGACATCCCTCTATGATGTCATCTCTTATTGGCATAGTGACTTCCCTCTTTGAGATTTAAAACAATCCTCTCTACCAGACTCATGAAACTCTCCAAATAAAAACTATTACTTGATTATCTGCTTCTTTGCTTTCCCAAAAGTTTATCAGTTTATGTTTACACACACATACACATATGTGTGTGTGTGTGTGAATTCTTTAACAACAGTTAACACATTATATGGTACATTGTATGTGGCTACTGGACACTAGTGAATAAATAATTATCATGAAAAGTTATGGTAATAATTAAAACGAGTATATTTGTAAGAGTGTGGTAGAGACACCTCACCTCAGTACATGTGAACTTACTCTTTCAAAAGAATGAAGACAATTTCAAAAGCCTTCTTACAAAATTTAAGATTAAAAACAATTGAAAAAGATGCTTTGAGAAGAGAATGTTTTACCTCCATTTAGATAGTTTTTCTAAAAATATCATGATTCAAATACATAAGAATTCAACTTATAAAAATGACTAGTAGACATATTTTAAATATAATACATACTGTAACACATTTCTTGCTTATTTCATTTCTACAGCTTGATTACTTCTTTCTAGAGTAAACATAGTCAATTTATCTAAAACATGAAGCCTAATGGGGGCATGTGATAGCTCAAGAGGAAGAGGTAAAGAGATCTCTGTGAGTTTAAGATCAGCCTATTCTAACAGTCTGAGGCAAGACAGAGCTACAGAGTAAGAATCTGCCTCAATGATAATGATGATGGTGATGACAATGATGTTCTAAAATATAAATATCTTTTTTCTGAAAAAGGGAAGTTAAGTCTAAAAGTCTTGAACTAGGCTAGACTCAGGTCTTGAACAGAGGAATGTAGCAGTGGACAAAAATAAATAAATTTAAAAACAGTAAAATATTATGGAGAAGACTTGGTTATGGTGGTTATGAAATCTACCAACTCTTGGGAAGAGAAACCTCCCTTTTATTGAAATGTTAAATTATAATTATCAATGAAAAGTGATACACTAGCATGTTCAAAAGTAATGGAGGAACAGAATCTGGATTCACAGCAAAAGAGCAAACTCAAGTTACACCCACAAACCTAGTCAAGATGGGAGAAATCAAGCGTTGCAAGCAGATTCTAGAAAGGCATCAGGCACCAGACATCAGATCAGGGAACAACCACGCTGGGTCTCAAAACAAGAGGCAAATGAGAAGAGCAGGCCTGAGGGAGCAGCCAAAACAACGTCCACCACAAACAAACTTCCAAAACGAAGCAGCTCCTAGCTGAGCCAAGAAGACTTGAATACTTCCTCCTCCTGACTGTGGCCAACACAGTCTCCAAGTGAGGTTCTTTATGGGGGGTGGAGGGAGTGAGTCTAGGTTCTTTTATTGGTAGGGAGTGAGTTGTGAATAGATTACCAAACAGGAGAGCAGGAGAGCAGTGCTGAGTGTTTGTCAGTACACAGTGACTTTTTTACATTTTTAAGAAGAGCGTGTGTGACATAGAAGGGGTAAACCCTCAGAATGATTTCAAAGGGCAGTTCCACTGTCACTGTCTGTGATCTTAGGAAAGTCACTTCAGCCCGCTCCCCCAGTTTTAGTTTCTCAGAGAATCAAAAGGGATAGTCATATGTCACACTTTAAAAAGAGATGATCTTTACTAATCATGAGCCATACAAAACTACCTCAATGCGAATTGTATTAAGAGTGAAAAATATAATTAATTTATTAGGTCTTAGTCCTCCTGAAGATTATCATAAAATAATGATGTTTGCATTTAATTTAACTTTTGGTGCTTCAAACAGTCTCTTAAGATAATGTTTGATCCCTGGTGATTTCCTCAGCATCTGTGTGGCACATTGAGATATGCATGGGCTGACACTATAGTGCAGTCTACTGTCTTCAGCGATAACTATGGCAGTGTAGATTCATTTTTTTAAAAAAACAAATATATAACTCATAAACAAATTTGCCATCTTGCTCTAAACACTACTCTGAGTTATTTTCCTTGCCCCCAGCACAGTTAAATCTATATTCCCTCTGTGGCAACTCTTGCATTATGTCAGTCAGAGATTTTCTTTCCTAAAATGACGAGACACATTGCTTTGGTTCCACCAAACCACAAAACACAAAACCACAGTGTAAGACTCAAATCCTGTGTGGTGTGGAATGCTTAAAAAAAAGAACCCTGCCAGGCCAACTTTTTGTTTGATGTTTCCAGTCCTCTCCTCTTCCAAATGACTTCACAATTACTACCCCCTTTACAAGGGATGAAAAGCATTGTAACTTTCCCCGTTGAACTGAAATGTCCATAACTTAAAGCCATGGTAATGAGAAACAGAAAAAACGATGCTCGCTACAAGAAGCTCAAACTCCAGAATAATATCAAACAGCCCTTTTGTTAATTTGTTTGGTCCTAGTATTGCTGCTATGAGGTAACAGCTCCCCCACCCCACCAAACAATCCAAAAGCCCAACTAGCCACATGATATGGTAAAAGCGTGCTTTTGTTTTTAAGTCATAAGCAACTCAGAAATATGACCAATAATTTTGGAATTCAAATGAATAATTTTATTCATGACTAAGCTTAGTACTTAACTTGTCTCAAGTCCTTTCTTTAAAAAAAAAGTCAAATTGAAATAATGAATTTCATATTAAAAGACAAAAATCTAATCTTGAATACTGTATCACTTGTATGCATTCCATTATGATGTTTGAGATTCAAAGAAAGAATATAACCACCACATATGTGAAGATATGTTGCATTTAGCAGCACTATAGGTAATAGTGAATATGCTGGGTGTGTGTAAATAATATCTCATTTCAACTTTTTAATTCATCTGTAAATGCCATTTATATCTATAAAATGAGGAAAGTCAAGGAGACAACCCATTTTCTCTCAAGTGCCTATATTCTTAATCATTATATTAATTACGGACAAAGTTTCAATCCATAATGTGTTTTGTTTTAAACCTCGTAATATCTGTCTGAGTCACCTGCTGATTAGAGCCTCTCAGAGGACACCTTGCTCCTGTCTGTTCTCAGGCTGTCAGAGCCAAACAGTGGATGGAGCTTGAGGACTCTTATAGAAGAATAGGCGGAAGGATTGTGGGCCCTAAGGAGATAGGAACTGCACAGGAAGAACAACAGAGTAAACCAACCTGAACCCTTGGAGCTCTCAGAGACTGAATCACCAACCGTGGAGCATATCTAGTCTACACAGATCTACCTCCATGGGCTGGACCTAGGCCTCCCTGCACATATGTTGTAAATGTGCAGCTTGGCTTTCATGTAGGTCTCAAACATCTGGAGTGGGGGCTATCCCAAAACATGCAGCCTGTATATGGAGTATGGTCTTTTAGCTGGGTGCCTCATCTGGCCTCAATGGGAGAGGAAGCACCTAGCCTCTCAGAGACTTAAAGTGGCAGGGTGGGGGATACAGGAGGAGGGGGTACTCAGAAAACAAGAGATGGGGAAGGATTGTGGGAGGGGGTGACTGGGATGGGTTATAAAGTGAATAAGCAAAAAAAAAAAAATTTAAAAAGCAAAGCAAAAAATAAATAAATAAATAAACACAAGAATCCATCAATTTTGTGGTAGCATGCTACCATGGAAAATGCATTCTTTGGAAAGATTTCTAGGTGACTACTCTCAATATAACACAATTTGGTGTAAATAGACCCTATGAGAGATATACTTGCTACTAACAAATATTACATGTGTATATGAGCTAATTTTGTATATATGTCAATTAATAAAAAACTTCCTCAAAAAAAAAAAACCTCATAATAAAAACCACAATCATCTCTACAACTGTGCTTTGCTGTAAAGATGCCACCATATGTACCCATGGTCTCCCAAGGGCAGGTCAGTCTAATGAAACCTTATGTGCTGCTCCCAGAACAATATAATGAAGAATATGGATATGATAAGGTACAACAAAGGCATAAGGATGCCAACTTCAATATTAAGTTATCTCCCAACTGTTAGCAATGGTCAAAGTCACAGAAAGCACATGACATGTTTCTGTTAATGGTTCATTCAGAGTAATTACTGGGATCAAAATATAGAAGCTTATTGCATGACAAGAGCCATGAACACTAAGGATCTTGAAATCAAAGTTCAGCTACAATTATAGAGTGAAGTATAGTTAGAAATATTAGTTGGAAAGTTCCAGAATCCAGCTATTATGGCTAATCCTAACTGTCAACTTAACTGCATTTTCAAACACTTGGGTGTGTCTTTAAGGATGTTTCCAGAGAAGTGTAATGGCGGATGTAAGACCTGGTCCTGATTATACATGGCACTGTGGACTGAGGTCAAAGACTGAATAATAAAAGACAAAGCAAGCTGAGTACCAGTATCCCTCTGTCACCACTTCCTAGCCACAGACTCACTGAGACCATCCACCTCATGCTCCTTCTGCCGTGTCTCTTCTGCCATAGTAGACTCTGTATGCTCACACTGGCAGTTAAATGAACGCCTACCTTAAGATGGTTTTATCTAGTATTTTTGTCATAGGAATGAGTCACGTCACTAACATGTCACCATGAGACGTCACACAGTGATATCACTAGCTTTTATATGGTGCATGGCTGGACAGTAGAGAGAATCTAGAAAATGCAGAAACCAAAAGGAAAAAAATACAAGAAGGAAACAGTTGGTAAGCAAAGAAGTATGTATGCGATTCTCAGACTTTCTAAAACTTCGAAGTGGGTCATTGCCAAGGCCGTTTCTCTGTCCCCAGAGAGCTAGAACATGCCAAAGAATGTTGTGTAAACATAGAATATCTCTGTGGGAATCAGCGAGAAACAGAACAGAAGGTGTTAGGAATTGAAATTTTACCCTTATTGTGTTTCATAAAAACAAGAGTTCTGGACCGAATGGACTTCCTTACTTGAAAGTCTTACATTTCCAAAATCATTAGTGTATCTGAAAGCCATCCAGAAGAATCAGAGAACCCTCACCACCCAACAGTCCTAAACTTATTTCTAAGGTATTTATCTTAATAATAACAGAGTTCATTAAAACACCACCCTGGACATCTTGCAGCACACTGACAGAGTCTATAGTAATCTTTGTGTCACTTCCAACATTCTATATTAAAATTTCAGGGCATATTCAGCAGGAATGAATAGTGTTCAATAGACAGCCAAGGGCAAGGGACCAGGATCATAACCAGTCCCAGGGAGGGAAAAAAAATGTGTTTCCATGAAACAAAAGATCAAGCACACGGGGCTGTAATTTTCACTTAAAGGCTTAAGATAATAGAACTGAAATGGTTTGTAAAAGATTTGTTTTCCTCACTCGTGTTTAAAAAAGCAGTTTGAGCATGACAAAAAAAATTGTACATAACACACAGAAAAGAAAACACGATTTAGTGACATTCCATGCTTTACAAGTTTAAAGACATGTAAATAATTAATTATTGGTTAAAATGAAGCTGCCACATTCTTTTCCATGAGAAAGAAGTTCTGTTTTATTTCTAGTTTTATCATACTGTGTGGAGAATTTGTTTTGTTTTGCTTTGCTTTATTTTCTAAAGAGATGTGAAGTGGAGGGTGAAGTGAGACCCAACTTTCCTGAGAACACAAATGTAACTGTCACTCACATACTGCATCTTCTCGTGGTGACTGACTCATTTGTAGTGAGTACTTTAGATCATACACTGGGGAGTAACTTTTAGTGGACTCTTGAACCTAAAACAAAACTGTCTCTGCCATCAACATCTCCAATTATGGTCTAGAGCCAAACTCTATTTTCTGGCCTCCAGATGTTAATAATTGGGAATCTGATGGCCCCGTGGATGGCTACTGGCAGGAAAATGGCAGCAGACAACACATATCGGTGACGCCTACAGTCTCTGAGGTCAGATAACTCACAGTCAAATACCCAGGTCCTGCCTCTCCCAAGCTCTGCAGCCCTAATGAAGTGGCTCAGCTTTTACAAGCTTAGAATGCTTAAGTTTGTAGTGGACATAATCATAGCGTCTCCTCTTGTGTGTGTGCAAGGAGTGGAGTGTTATAGAATGTAATGCAATAGTTCTCAACCTGTGGGTCAGGACCATTGGAAAAACACCTATTTCTGAGACACCATTCAGTAGCAAAATTACAGTTATGAGGTAGCAACAAAAAATAATTTTAGGGTTCGGTGTCAGCCACAAATGAGGAACTGTATTAGTACTTGAGTAGCAGTCACAGCCTTAGGAAGGTTGAGAACCACTAGTTTAATGGGATAAACCATGCTTCATTCTTGGCACACTGGAAGCTCATAGGAATTGCTAGCCACTGTTTTGAAGTTGGTCATCTGAAGTACCCATGCTAGATTGGCTATTCTGACAAATATTTCTGCCAAATTGTTTCACAGTTGATCAACATGAAGAATGCCAACTCAGTTTCAGAAAAAAAAAAAATGTGACCAATGGACATGAAAGCTTACAGCCTACATCCAGAGTTAGTCTGCCCGTTGCTCTTCCAGCTTCATTGATGGCTACACAGGTATAATCACCAGCATCCAGATCTTGTGTTCTTGAATCTTCAAAAGTCCCATGAGAGGGTCAATACTGAGGAATGTTGAAGGCCTCAACTCAAGATCTCCTAAGTCAAAAACAAGAGAAAAAACATTAAACACTAAAATATTTACATGATTTATTCTGCCACTGATAGGATTTTGAAACTTCTGAATAAGGATGATTGCAATGTTTCAAATTCCAGTTGTTTCTTGCACAACACAGACACTTGACTTTATATGGTCTAAAACCTGGTCCTGTAATGAACTATTAACAGTGGTGTCTTCCATCTCTCTGTATCTCTGTATCTCGTGGAAGCTGCATGGAGATTGTGGCAGGCTGGAAGCCAGAATAGCAGTGTTGATTAGTAAAAGAGGAGCTAGGCAGGGGAAAGATGAAGAGAGGCTTCTACTATCTTGTAGCATGAAACATTTCAGTGACCCGGGAAGTGTCTGAGATATCATAGGTATTAGCTCAGAGAGTGACAGGGCTCTTTGTTGAATGGTGTCAGTTCTAGTTCATCTCATGATAAGTCTAAGCTGGCTGAGATATGTATATGAATGGCTAAAGAGGGTTAGTTGGAACAAGAAGGGGAAAGCTTGCTGGGAAAATAGAGTGGTTTATATTAATCTCTTAGGTTACCTCAACTAAAATATCATTGATGAAAAATTTGAATTTGGAGTAATAGGGTATTTAGAGGAAGCAGATAAGGATTTCAATGAAAGAGCAGGGTGGACCAAGAAAGACTAGTTATATCTGGATGGCCTCCATATGCTGTAAGTCCCAACAAAGCTTCTGATCCTATAAGAACCACTTATTATCGGAGGAGATAATGCTTCAGAAAATCATAAGGAAGACTTTGCATGCATCTCCTGTGCTCTCCTCTCAAAAGGTCTCCCACTCAAACAATGAAACTAACTACAATGACCAGCAGATTAAAAAAGCACACAGTGTAGGATATGTAATTCCATTTAGTGCATTTTTTTTTCATTTGTTGAATGAAGGATAATTACGAGGCTTTTAAGTTCCCCCCTCCCAGGAAGTTTGACAGTCCTGCTCTTAGGGTTTAATGACATTACCCAAATCTGAAAGATACTTTCTAAAGTGTCACATTTTATATTTTACACAGGGCACATCAGTCATATACCCTAGAACTGCAGATCATATGTGCATCTACTTGCTTCAAATAGGCAGAACAGACAAACAACCAAAGAAAAAACGTGAGTGCTAGTAGCTCTCAAAGAGAATGCTGCAAACAGGACCAACCAATGAGATTCAGCAATATATAGACAATTCTTGTTTACATAATTTTCCAAAGATGTTAAAGGATCTCTAAATTTGAAAAAAAATTCCATAAGCACGTGCCAATGCCCCAAAGATAGTATTTTCCAGTATTTCAATGTCAAACCAATCAGCAGCCTCACACTGGATACTGCATACTCCACTCACAAATGAGAGATGCAGCAAAAGCTTTGTCTAAGTGACTCTGGGAAAGTTTAATAAACAAAAGCAGATGATGTTGACATAACTTCTCCTACTACAGGAGGATGCAGAGTGACCTCACTGTTCCTCAAGCCTTAGGATGTTTGGACTACGATGCATTTAGAAACTGGTAATTTACATCTCACTTTTAGCTCTTTGGTGTATGTCAGAAGACACCGTCTGTGTCAGGAGATGAAATAAAGACCTTTTGCTGGTAGCTTTTGTATCGAATCAAAAGGTTGAAGGAACGGTAGTCACAAAACACAGTAGGAATTGGAAAGCACAAGTTTAATTAAGTTTCTATTTTGATCACATTTTGGTAGTCTTCTTTGGTAGAATTCTCTTTATTTCTAATAAGAATTATTCATCAAATTATTGAGAAGCCAGAGAAGTGTAGGCCTTCTCAGATGGAGTTAGAATGGAGATTATTTAGCTTGAGTTTTAAAAACAGATAATGAACTTTCTAGATCTGTTTTAGGATTGAATAATCATTATTACTGAGGCAGGTCCTCACTTTCCCATCATTTGACTCAATTCTGAACTCTGTGGATTTAAAGTTTAACCCTAAAGCTCTTCTGATAGTTGATGGTAATTAACTTGCTATCAGAAAGTGCATCTCAAGGGCCCTTAAAAATGTCCTCTTAAAAATGGCTGAGGATGCGTTTAACCCCAGGGTTTGAAAGACAGAGGCAGGCAGATCTCTGTGAGTTCAAGGCCAGTCTGTTCTACGTAGAGGTTTTTAGGACAGCCAAGACCACACAGAGAAACTCTGTCTCAAGAAACAAACAAACAAACAAACAAGGACCAAGAAACCAAATGAATATTTTTATTTGTATGGATTATATTTATTTGTATTTAATACACCAGAAATCAAAACTGAAAGTTCAAAAATATAATCATAACTTATTATTTAAAACTCATTATACATTTTCATAATACATATTCTATAAAAACAATATTTTCCAAACCAGAGAATATTTAGTTAGAAAAGTGGCATTGTTTTATATTTTTGGAACTTCCATGGTATCTAACAGAAGACAGCTGAGTGTCCATACTTGCCTCTGCCTTTTCTGTACTGGATACCATACATCATGCAGCCTCCAGAAACTCCACTACTCGCTCAGAAGACAAAGAAAGTAAAAAGCCAAATATCTCAGTGTTTTTATAAAAATAATATGGAACATGTGGATCCCTTCAAAAAATAGTAAGGCATCCCCAGAGACCTCAAACTACATTTAAGAACCATCAATCTCAATAAATAAATCCAATTTTATTGTTTACCACAAATATCCTTTCCATAAGAATTTAATGATGTCTCTGATTTTCCCTTAAAACCACTCTATACTGTTCATGTCTAGCAATTAGAGACCTATACTCATGGAGGCACTTTACCTTGTGGGATATCTTTTCTCTAATGGATTGAAATATTCATATGCATATACGTGTGTATGTGTGTACATATATACATATATATACACACCATAAGACAATATATATACTTAATGTATATAAGTATATATACATGTAAATATATGTACTTATCAGTACATATATTTGTATATATATATATACACATTGTCTGTGTGTGTGGTATGTATACATAAATTAGTGATATTAGTGATATTAGTGTCAAACAATCGCCTAAGAAAAAGTTAATCTAAGGCTAAAGCAGACTCTTCTCTACTCCTTTCCTATGGTTTACTTTCCTATGGTTTCTATGAGATCGTATTTCCCTACCTCCCTATTGCCTTGTCCGCAGAATACCAGAGCCCACCTGCCTCCAACTCAGTCTCCATGAGGAAGGCTTCAGATTCTAGTCTTCTCTTGGAGGTGCTGACTACTTATGCAGTAGACTGCCTGCTCATGCCTGGCAGCGTGAGCTGAACTGAATCGGAGTTCAGGGACGTGTGTTGTTAATAAGCATAGGATTGTATTTAACAGTACGATGTATCAATCCCTCATGCCCATGGAGATTTAAATCCATTGGGATATTATTCACGGAGCTCACTGAGCTGCAATATTTATGGTGGAGAGAAGAAACAAGGGAATTCCAGAATGTTCCACGTGGTGGCTGCATGGTTCCCCACCCCTTCCTTAGCTGCTTGAGGGTCAGAGATTGGAGTGAGGGCTACGCTTTTCAGGTAAGTAGCCTACTTTGTGAACAAGACTTTCCATGTGAATTACACAAGGAATCACCCATGACTTTCTGAAGTATCACTGTCATCATTAACTACCAAGTCACACAAATACTGACTTTCTGTGTCTGTTTAACTGCTATCTGAATTTGAAGTTACATATTTATCAAATTGTAAATTGAAGAGCTGAGTATTTCCAATAAGCATAATTAGTTTATAGTCACTAAAATAAATCTCATCAAGGAACAAAACCAGAATATATTTTTTAATTAGTATCAAGGACAACATATCCACTAAAAAGCTTTGAGCATTTTTAAAAGCACAGAAATTGCATTATTCCTTATTTTCTCTCCTCACTTTTGATTTATATTATTTAAAGACAGTTTTTACATAAATCCTTTGTCTTTTCACCTCATGTTCCCTAAGTTTGAACCCAATGTGAATTCATAATTTTGTGATTATGACATCAACCTGTTGCTATGGAGACTTCTACGATTTAACAAACAGAATCATAACAACAGGGCTTTGTGCTACTTAGCATTTTTTCATCTGAAGATTAAAAAGTATTTTTGCAAACAGCATCTCAATAATCCTAGCAACCTCCCTTTTAGAACATCTACAGCATTTTCTTTGCTTTTATCATCAAGAGCTGAGAGGGAAGCAGGAGCTGGGGTTTGTACACAGATGCTCATAACGAGCTTCTGTGCTTGGACCAAGCTTCACTAAGATCCAATAGAGCATGGCTGGGTTTGTGGTGCAGAATCACAGGTATTATCTATACATTAAAATGCAGATGTCAGTTCTGTAACTGATGGGACTATATTGAAACTGATCAAGACATACACTTGTCTGTCATTTCCTGTGAACCTCCATGTGCATCTGCCGTTGAGCCACATACAGAAGGCATCCTTGAGGATCGCACATTTTAATAGTGTGAGCACTCATCTCTAAGAAAAGTGAACGAAAACCAGGGAAGCTATTTTAGACATCAACTGAATATTCTTGGACAGTTTTCTACAGGAAACAGTCCTAAACTAACAAAGAGAACGTTCAGCTGGGTTAGCAAGGCAGACTTCTCCTGCTTTGATTTCACGGTCCTGTAATCCATACCAGATGTCAAATCCTGAAATTCAGAGTTCAGAATTTTGAACTATTGTCTCCAGTGAGATCATAAACACATTTTATAGGCCTGCTAAGTCACACACCAAAACAAATTTTTAACAAATCTTCTTTTTTCTTTTTTTCAGAAAAAAAGAAAACAATCAAAATGAGCCAAACATGAACATACTTAAGAAATGTACCTTTGAACCACTTTACTTGAGGTGGAGGAATCCCAGAGGTTTTACATTCCATAACTGTTGTATCCCCAAGGGCCACCAAGAGCTCACTCTGAACTACCACCAACTTTGGAGCTTCTGAAAAACACAAAGATACAGGCAGTCAACATCTATGTGGACTTGCTCTGTTTGCTGAATGAATCAATGAACACGAATTACACCAGTACCATGTCCCTGCTCTCATTTATAAGCAGAGACACGCTGTCATACTCTGTATGTGCATAGGTGCGTAAGATGAAAAGGATGAATGTTGAGGTCAAAACAGGGATGTTAGACGAAAATAATGACAAAAGCATCCTAAACACTAAAAGAATAGAAGAGAGGCATGATGAAAATAAAACTGGAATTGAAACAGGGACAGTGTTAAGGATGTCAGCTAATACAATCATAGATTACAATTGTACTTTGTATCCTATATCCTGTAATTAATTAATTTCCTCCATTTTCTGTTTTCTCCTGCCATGCTAAACATGGGTGCCCATTCCCATAATGAACTTATTTCCTTTTGTTTACAGTCTGTGTCTTTCTTACTGCTTTTTGCTTTACCCTGGGCTTTAGCTCACTCACACACTGTCTCTTCCCAATATGGTTGAAGACCTTTCTAACTTCATCTGAGGTTGTTTTAAGCAACCTCAAAGATCATGTCACTTTCTGCTTTTAAAAACCCTCCCAAAGTGCCTGCTGCCTTCGAAGGGTTTGACTTGCAAAACCCATAAACCGTTGCCCTTTTCAACTTCACCTGCAGCACACTTGCAGGCTTGTCACCGGGCACAGAGCTCCACTTGGGAGCCCCAAACACAGTGTCCTTTCATTCATTGTCCTGACTTTGCTTCTGGCCATCTTCCTCAAACTCTCCTTTGCCACAGTGGCTCTTCAAATTCCACTCATTCTTTCAGACTTAACTTAAATCCTTTCTTCTTTGGGAACTCTGACATTCTTCAGTCAGAATCCACCTTACTTCTGCCAACACCCCACACCCTTCCCCAATCCCCTGGCAGTACTTGTCTGTGCTTTGCTTTATAGCTTTCTATATCCACTCCCATTTTGCGAGCCTTTAAAAAGTTAAGGACTGGTGTAGCATGGATTTTGATTGTTTTTGTTTTAACACTCAGTCTCCAGCAGAGAGTTTGGCATACTCTGGGGTGTTACACAGAGAAGAAATGTGCAGGATATTTTGGCTTCTCTGTGAATAACTCGAAATTTACTTCTGCCATGCAGAATCCTGTTTTCATCATTGCATCCGACTGACTCCTCTTCCTCCACTACCTCTGTACCTGTTTTCCATGGACATTTTCAATCCAGTCATTTCTGAATCTGAGCCCGCATTCCCTTAAATAATTACTCTCCGTGTAGCTGTCTGGTGATCACTTTTTTCAGGCTCTTAGGACATGACGACTTCTCACCCCTGTATCATTTTATGCCAACTCATTGTCTCTTCCTGTGGCTTTTCTACACTTCCCTCCTCAGCCTCCTCCATGCTCATAGTATTAACATGTTATCATGCTTGGAGTCAAATGGAAATGGGGGAAAAGGTATATTTTTCCAAATAAATTAATGACTTACAATTTGTAACCCCACACTGGGCACACATCATGATATTTTCAACCATTATTAGGAAATTCAAGTTAAACACAGATATCCCTTGAAATAATAACATGATATACATTTTAATAATTTTGCTTTAAGTTTGGAAGAGAACTTTGCTTTTGGCCATCTTGAAAATATGAGAACAATGTGATACACAATTTTGATTACAAGTTGATTGGTATAAAATGGAAGGTGAGGTGAGAAAGGATATGGAACACTTTATTTTGAAGTTGAAACATTACTGAAAATGACCCATGGTAAGGTATAAGGCTATGGATAGTTTAGAAATCTTTCACAAGCTGGAAACTTCCTTAATTTCTGAAGACAAATATTCCCTCACTCATGAACAATCTTTGCTTTAATCAATATGTAGAATTAATTATAAATTACAATACTGGGTACAATTTGTGTCTAACATTACTGATCTGGAAGGGCTTTCCATTGCTTACAATAATATTCACCCCATTTCCATTGCCTTGTGAACGGGTTATACTCACCTATGTATCTGAGAGTGGAAGTTTGCTTATCTGTTCCAGCTGCATTGCTTGCCAGACAACCATAGGTCCCTGCATCTTTGAGAACTGCGTTCTTGATGAATAAGGTGCCTTCTGAGGTCATCCTGTACCTTTGGATTTAAAAAAAAAAAGTAAAATTAAAAATACTGCAATATTAGTATTGTGTTGTAGTATCAATACCTCCTGTTTCTGTGCCCAGTTGCTCTGATAAAATACCTTGACAAAAAGCAATATGGGGAGATAGAGCTTAGTTGTCGTACAGTTCCAAGTTATGTTTCACTACCATGGGAAAGACAGGTAGGAACTTGAAGTAGCTTTTCCCATCACAATCATAGTCAAAAGCAGGGAGAATCAGCTGATTCTAGATTGTGTTAGGTTGACAAAACTATCAAGGATATCACAGATCCAGAATTGGCTTTATGAGAGAGACTGCTCTAGGGGCCTTCTATTTATTAAAACTTTCAAAAAAAAAAACAAAAAAAAAAAAACCTTTCAATCTTCCCAATAGCCAAATGAGCCAGATACTGTAGGTATATTTGTTTTACAAATATGTACAGACGTCACACCACTTGGTCAAAATCAGTTACTAGATGGAAGTACTGGATTCTAAACACAGGTGGCCTTGGCACGTATGGTGATCTGCTCAGGAGAGGGTCCATCAACATGAAAACCTGAGAGAAGCAAGGCTTGATATCACCCACAGAATCTGTGATAGCTCTGAAAATAGAATCTGGCTGAGCTTCCTGGAACAAATCTAAGCCTCCACCTCAGGCTAAACCAGGAGTCTCGCTTGGAAGCCTGATGGCCAGAGGTGTTGATATTTCTGATCCTTGTACCTATTACTTTCAGGGCCTAAAGGTCTCTAGGGAGCATACAGTAGCAGAAAGGACTCCTTAGTGTGCTAAAGCAAGAGTGGAAGCAGTTATCAAGAATATGTGCAGCCCGGAATAGAACTTCCTCTATGTCCTTCCTCCCCTTCCTCTTTCCTCACTAAATTCATGACAATGCCTTACATAGATTGATTATAACTACATAATATTTCCTCCAGATACAGTCTATTATCCTATTCCACTTCAAGATAAATAATAACAAGTCATGGTGCCAAGTTTATAATTCAAAAGATGGTAGGATATTTGATTCTAACTATTAAAATTAAGGATTAATAACTCCAAACTTTTTAAAACCACTATTTGCATTTTTTGACATTTCCTAGCCAGTTTAGAAAGTGTAAAGCCATAGATTTTTCAAGTTTCAAATACTGATTAACGTGCTCCCAAAATTCCATCAACCTTTCTCATTCAATAGAAACAAAGAAGATGATACAAACCCAGTACCTGTGTGAACCCATGATAAACATCTCATTAATGGTCCAGACAATCTTTGGTTTCGGATAACCTGTTGCAGAACACATGATGGAGACCTCAGACCCTCCAGTGAACGACTGATTCTTGGGCATCACAGTGACTTTGGGTTTTTCTGTAAATGAAATGAAAGTTTGATGGTGACATACCTATTTATATTGGCATGAGGAGATGTGAGTGTTGATCAGAAATTACTTAAGCTCCAATGTAGGACTGTGAAAGGCAGCTTGGTTCCTGGTTGAGCAAAGGCTAGAAACCCCAGTGACCCTGAAGGGATGGAAGGCATTTTGCCCTGCTCCTGGGTTCCTGGGTCCTGTCACGTAGCTACAGCCCCCCACAGCCCTTCATAGATTTGTGGCCATCAATCACGTAAGGGCAATGCCCTAAGCCCCTCCACAAGTAGAGGACATGTGGTCACCTAGCCTCAAGACAGATCTCCATTTTAATGAGGTACCTAAAGGCTTGGAGGACTTAGCCAAACTCTTCCTCCCAGACACTCCTCCCTTCAAATGGTATTTAACCTCAGGTCCACCCTGAGAAGTGGGGTACAGTTTTACTCATCCACTTTCCATCATGACAATAGCTGCCTTAAAACCATAGACTGTCTCTTTACATCGGGATCCACCTTGGGGAGCAATGGAGAAGGCTTTCGCCTAAAGAGTTGCCGTCTAATCTCATAGAAGGCCTCTCTGAGCTCCCACTCGCTGCTGTGACCAACCCAAGCCAAACTCAAGCCAACTGCCCACCGACAAACCTAGGACTCATCCCCGCTGGATCCAGCCAGAGCTCTCCCCTCTTTTCTCCCTCGGCCTAGGCTAGATACAGCTCGCTGGCCTCCACTCTGTTCTCAGCTCTTCCGAGGCTCCCAGCAGAGCCTGGGTGTCCCAGAGCATGAAAACTAGATATCCCGGCGGCCTCCCTGCAGGTTCTGGGACCCCCGAGCCAGCTCTGGCTGTCCGGTGCCTCAGACTACGCTCCCCCACCCCTGGAGCGGTGTCCCTCGGCTTCCCCACAGCCTGACACTCAACTGGCATGGGGCAAGCACTGTCAAAACTTCCCATTTCCCGCCTCCCCGGCGGCTGTGCCCTGTGTCTGAGCCGATGCAGGACCCCTTAACCCTACACTTCCATAATCTACACTTTAGTATTTGGAGGGGACCCCTACCACACCCCAATCACAGGTCTGGCATTATGAGCAAAAGAACGAGACCAAAGGAAATGAAGGCCAGTGAAGCCAGCTTCCCTTGGAAAGCACGGGAACTTGACCCTGATGCGATGTTTCTCTCTCCACAGGTCACCATGAGCTGTGTTGCTACCTTTTCCCACTTCTAGGCTCTAGGTTTTGTCTGCTATTTCCTTGTTTGCAATCGACGACCTAAAGTGGAGCCTTCATTCAGGTCTTTTCAAACAGTGGAAGCAGGTTTGGAGACACAACTTGTTCTGGTTATGCTGTCTGCTTTGTTCGAACACATTTTTCTTTTTCGATCTGTTAATTATATTTCTGTTGAAATCAGAGGACGTCTTCAGACTGTGTGTCTCCTATTATCTTCCACAGCATTTAACATTGTAATGTGTTGGATCTGAAAGATACTTAACACCACTGATGGAATACAAACCATTCTTCAGTCATAATAACTGCCAGCCCCTCTTAAGAGGTCATGTGACTCACACACGCAGAACCACAAGACTTCAATATAACAAGAAATGACAATGACTCAAATTATCTAATGCTTTCCACTTGTATGGACTTTTGAAAATGGAACTTGAAACCTGCAATTTGCTGTCAAAATATAACTGGGATGTTGATACAGCTCCTCTGCTATCACCTGTTTTCCAGGTCTGTTTGTTAGGCAGTAAGAATTCACCCCCAAAGAAGGTACTACTAAAGAAACAGTGAACAATTCTTTTGGGGAAAATCCTTCCGTTTAGATGCAGCAAAATGAAACAAACTTTCACTCACAGGGCTTAAAATGGGAGGATTCCATCAGTCCTAAGAGAAACAAGTTGATTCAGTTGGCATTTGCTTCTGTTGCTTAGGGTTCTGTACACAATCCCAGAACTGTGCTCCATTTATGAACTGAATGGCTTTCTTTCTCCAGGTTCTATTTCACTGGCTTTTTTTTTTTTAAATGATGAAATTGAGCAATTCACTTAACAGCCTAGACCTGTATATACTTATGGTGTTATCACTACTGCAGGTTGGTGGGCAAATTGTGACTTACTTTCACTAAGAGAAATTATTCTCCGGAAGGAAGCCCTACTCACTCTAGGGAGGGAGCAGTAAAGCTGCCACACAAACAAAGAACCTAATTAGTGCTTAAGTGCTAGCAGCTTACAGTCCCCCCCCCCTCTTTTTTTCTTTTCCCTATTTACATTGCAGTTTTCAAATTAGGATCTAGTCTTTGAAGTCAACATTAGAAGGCTTTTCCCAGCCTGTGGATTTGGTTGATAGCCTCTTTATTCCAGATTCTTCTCAGTGAACCTAGGGCTAAAAAGATGCATGAGGTCAAAGGCAGACTGGCCACAGCCACTAAGTTCACATTGTGATTCCATCTGGACTCCATCAATTCTGGAAGGCTGAGGGACTGCACATGGTACAGGGGTGTCACTGACAGTCTTCAGGGAAGGAGAAGAAAAGAGGAGAAATTCCTTCCTTCTTTCCTTCCTTCCTTCCTTCCTTTCTTTTTTCTTTCCCTTTTTGCAATTTATTGGATATTCACATGTATTCAGTCCCACTTTTCTAAATTAAATATTTCTCATGGCAACCTCATATTAAGCAGTCATAGGACTGCTGCAAAGCTTTAGGCTCCTCTCAAGATTTTTGTCTAAACTTGGTGCCTTGCAATGAAGTCTGCCAGAATGGGCCTGGCATGTATCCCAGCAAGAATCCCACTGGTAGACTCTGTGGTTCAGATATCAAAGTAAAAATAAATGTCAGTTACTCAAACCAGGATGCAGAAAGTGAAGAGGTTATTGAGCAAATAAAGCCTGGATGTAGGGTGCTGCCTGGGGTCATGAAATAAATCTGTGTGTAACATACAGATGGGATGACTTCATCCTTCGAGAAGTGAGAAATTTACCATTGCCCTGGGAAGACTATTCCTGCCCATGATAAGAAAATCAGAAAGGGCATAAGAAAACACAGGGAGGCAAGCCTGGCTGCCCACCAAGTAACACTTGAATAAAGATGGTCAAAATGAGTCAGCCTTTAATTAGGTTAATAAGGATATAATACCTCTTGCTGTAATGGATTTAATTGTTAATTTTTTTTAACACATAGGGGAAGAATTCCCATTTTAGTAAAGTAGTGGAGATGGAGCAAGAGTATGACATGGAAGAATCATAATTTAACTCTTCAGTGCAATGACTTTATTTACCCCCACACAAATCCAAACCACGTCTCTTTATTTATAGAGTTAACTCCATTTTAATAGGGAAAATGCATTAAAGTTGGATTCAGAAGCCAAAGTCCAGTTTTAGGTCCCAAGGATAGGTGATTGGTTTTTATTTGAGGTTTTCATCATAACTTCACGGCCCTTGGTGATGTTCCCACCACCACAACACCTGTCAGCACCGCCATCATGCACAGCAGCACATATTAGCCAAAGCAACAGTACCATGATGTGGGATAAGGAAACACTGATGTTTTATTTCTAAGTTACTAAGAAAAACCCAAAATAGACATTTTAAAAAACAATGTCTCACCAATGATTCAAAATGATTAAATACATACACACTTGATACATTCAAAGAGTTTTAAGTCTTGGGTGCTCTTATAAACTATTGAAACAAATGATACAGACACAAGAAAACAAAGATCATCACACCTACTAGAACCAGCAAATTGAAAACAAATCTTATCACCTCTTGGCAACAGTCAGGATCATTCTTGCACTAGGAGGCGTCTGTCCTAACACCTGCAAATGGTTTATTGTTCTTGAGCCTCTGGCTGGAAAATTTCAAAGACCACACCAAAGGACTTTCTCTTCAAGGAGACTCAATCATCAATGACACATTAGTCAGATAATGCTAATACTTTTGATCTAGGTAACTATTCACGATGCTTACCACCATGGGCACACACAGAGCAAGTCTGGCAAATTTCTGTATGTTTTTATGTATTTTTACTCAACATTTATTTCTTGAGAGCATGCTGTTTCTAACACTTAAACTGTCAAGCATCTCACAAATATAAATGTGTTGTTTTGTTTTTAGGCTATGCTTCTTTTTAGTCTATCTGCTGAAGTAGAAAGGCGGGCTGAAATTTTTGTGTATTATATGCAAAGTACTGAATGCTAGACTTACTTTACTGATGAAAAAATAAAGCTCAGAATAGTTTAATAAATTACTCAAAGTGCTTGAAATGCAGAGCTGGGAGTAACCCTGGGTCTTGCTGATTCCATGTTGTCTAGACTTGAATAGAAATAATATTACCTACTGCAGAGAGTTATGCAGGGACAGCTACATTTGCAGACATAAAACTTAGCAACTCCTGGCACTTAGGAGACACTAGGTAACTGTTGCCTTAAATGTTAAGTGTCTGTTGTTTGCCAAAGTAAAACAAAAATAAGTACTACAGAATTTTAAATACCCAGTGCATACTATGAGATGATAATCATTATCCTAATATTCTATTTAGATTATCCAGCTGGTTACAAGTAATGCTTATTACTTCTTATGAAACTTAGGATCATTCTCTAGATACTTAAAATTTACTGTTGTTCTAAGTAGAAACTTAAAATTCTTTTTCTGCTTTACTGACGGGGAAGAAACATGCTAATACCTATGTCACCTGGCATGTGTTAAAGAAGTAACAATGATGCAATGAGCATGTGTTTATGCTCATGCAAACCTCATACTCACTGAAGGGATTCTGGACCTCAGAGAGGTATTTCATCCATCACCTAGGAAATCATCTTTCTTTTTATTGCACTATTGTGTCTGGTGACATGGACTAACTAATGACAGATATCCACCCTTTCTTAATATTAAACAAAACATACAGATCCTCCTAATTTTCCCGCAGAAACAGCATGGAGGAAAGCTGGAGGCTTTGCTTAGCCTTCCGGCTTCCACGTGGCAGCAAGTGGCCTTGCAACTGTAACGTGCCACTGAATCTGTGCAGATGAAAGCAGGCCTGTGTTCTTCAGCCATGAGCATCCTACTTATGGGGAGGGAAGGAACAGCTAACATGCTCTCTATTCTTGTTGCCTCAAAAAGTGGGAGACTGTTGCAAACAAGACTTTAAAACTAACATCATACAGATAAATAGAGTTATTCTGACTTATAAACCTGGACAGCACCAGCATTCGTAACTCTTATCAGCTGCTCAACCATATTAATAGGTTTTTTTTTTTAAATCATTTTAGATGGGTGTAAAACTTTACAAAACTCAAATGTCATGTTTCCTAAGTTGGGGAAAACAAATTAAAACAATACTTAAAAATAACAGCTTCATAAAAATTTTTTGTGAAAGAATTACTGGATTATAAGCTTCGGTTTTACATATATGCAGTAATGTGCTGGCATGTGTTACAACTGGAAAAAGAAAACACTTCCATAATGAAATATAAAACTGGGGGTGGGACTCAAAGAAACCACTGGAAGCTAAGAAAACATGAGAGGTCAGGTGAGGGATCCAAGAGATCAAGGGAAAGATCGATATTCAACCAAGCCGTCCAACTGATCTGTGTGGCTGAAAATAGAAGTGATTTCTAGTGTTCCTGAATCTACTTTTCATTGTGGGTGATACGTGTCTTGAGCATGTGAAATAATCTATTAGAGTCTCATGAACAAGGCTATGTGAGAAACTGGAAATTAATTAGCACTGAATTCCTAAAACTGATTTCTATTTTATTGTACAAATGTAAAATGGATTTTTGAAGAAGCTTCTCCTTCTTCTAAACAACTGTATTGGTCATACAGAAAGCTAACTTCCAAACATTATGTAATGACTACCATTGATTGAGTTTTCTGAGAACTGTGATTAGTAGCTGTATCCCAGCCTGACAAACATTTATCTATCTACTGATTTAAGTCATTACGTTTCTTCAAAACATGTTGACATTGTTCTCAAATGAATTACTTCCATTTCTGATTAAGAGAGCAATCCCCTGGAGCTGGCGATGACTTGTAAGCATAAAGCTTGCACAACGAAAATGACATAATCTCAGTAAGAACGATTTATAAGCTCACTCCCTGAACTTGCCATTAATTTGGAACTAGGAGAAATGGCAGGAGAATATATTTCAATATTTCACAGTTCTCCCTTGCTAACTAGTGAAGTTCCATAAGTGGCCAAGGATTCCTTCCAAAGAACTGAGGATGACAACCGAAGCAACGACAACAAAATCAGAAATCAGTTGTCTGGAGAAGGAAGCTGGTCCACTGAAATATAAGATAACAACAATCCAAGGCTTGCACGACAATACACACCTGTAGTCTTAGTACTCTGGAGGCACAGAAAGAAAATTGCAGGTTTAAAGTCAGTTTCAGCTATAGAGCAAAGCACTGTATTAAAATAAACAGACAAGCAAACAAACAAAACCAAAAAGTAAACTTTCCAAGTGGTACTTCATCACTGGAAACACAAAGACCTGGTTATAACCTCTTCCAGATGGAAATTACTTCCTAAATGATAATTATCCAAGAGAATTTGAGTCATAGTTTCTTAACGTGACAGTTGAAGTAAGCTTCTGAAACTTCTTTGCGGTGTCTGCCTTTATTCTCTCCACAGAGTAGCATCCATTCTATCCAATATGGTAGCCAAAAACTCCCCATCACCACAAACTCCCTCACAAACTCATGACCTCTCTCTTTAATTATTATCCTTACAGATATATACATATAAACATATAAATACAACTTACTGAGCCCATTTAGTTGCTTGCATGTACATGTTTTTGGGGCTTACCACTTAGTATTGAGTAAGCAACTACGGGTTCATTCTGGAAGAAGATTAATTTGCCCAGATACAGGCAGAAGTATTAATCTCAGAGAAAAGACAGCTAATCTGTAGATTTATCAGTAGGTGGCGCACTGGCAACAAACCACACAGGCAAGGAGCAAGACAAAAATCAAAATCCACCTTGACAGATAGCTGCTAAATTTTCCAAAAATAGAAATAAAAAATAATTCACACCCAAATGCCAATGTGATTGTGAAATTCAGCTATTAAGAGAAGGTTGACAGTCCAGCAGCTGACTCAGACAGATGCAGACATCCACAGCCAAAAGTGGATGGAGCTCTTATAGAAGGATAGGAGGAAGGATTGCAGGTCCTGAAGAAAATAGGAACTCCACAAGAAGACCAACAGAATCAACTAGCCTGGACCCTTGGGGCTCTCAGACACTGAAACACCAAAGAAGACACACAGGCTGGACCTAGGCCTCCCTGCTCATATGTAGCAGACATGCAGCTTGGTCTTCATGTGGGGTCCAAACTAGAACAGGGGCTATCCCAAAAGCTGTTGCCTGTCTGTGGGTTATGTTCTTCTAGCTGAGCTGCTTGTCTAGCCTCAGTGGGAAAGGATGCACCTAGCCTCAAAGAGACTTGATGTGCCAGGGTAAGGGGATACACAGGAGGAGTCCCACGCTCTCAAAGGAGGAGAAGAGGGGGAACGGGAAAAAGGATTGTGGGAGGGGATAACAGGGAGGAGGCAGTGAGCTGGATGTAAAGTGAATAAGTAAAATAAATAAATAAATAAATAAATAAGCTTTTAAAAAGAGAGAAGGGCTATAGTTTTAGGGATATTCAATGATAAAGTAAGGCTAGAATCCATGTTAATCATAGAATCTTAATGGCAAAAACTACAAATTATACAAAAAAAAATCTACCTTTCATATTATCCAATGCTATAATACATTTTGTTTATGGCTTTGATATTCATTTTAACTAAGTCTTTGCAATTATTTACATGCTAATGTTTCCACTTAATACTATTTTTTCCCTAATTAAGAAAAATCACTCATTTATTTAGGTATTGTTTGGGACTGATAACTCAAAATATGTCAAGATATAAACAACCATGATGGATAAGGAGGATTTAATTTTAAGAAAAATTTGCTCTCACTTGTAAAGTTTTCAAATAAATGGTACTTATCATTTGGTAATAAATGGTAATGATCATTACCAGGCCTTCTCATTAGTGATGACTTGACAGCAATCTCTCTAAATCTCGGAATTTCCAAACAAGACAGAAAGGCCAAAGTTGAGATTTATATTTTCATTTGGCTTTTAAACAGCAGCAAGCAAAAATGTTCATTACTATTATTGTGTTGTGGCATATTAGGGGACTGAGGCTTCACAAAGGTGTCTGTAAAACTACTCTCGGTGGCATCTTCAACTATTAAAAGTCAGTTAGTGGATAAAAGGGGATCACTTCCTAGAAGCACTCAAGAGTCATAGAACCGAACACAACTCCCTAGGACTTCTGGAGGAACGTTAGAATCCAGCAGCCGATTCTGTTGGTGGCTAGACTCACTTGCTCCCTTGCTTACTGTATGAGGGAAGCAGCCACCGGGCAGTGGAAGAGCATCTCCCGTGTAAGTCTAGTGTGAAGTCACAGCCTCCCATGCTCTCATCACATCTCTCCCTCCCTTCCTTTATCACAACCACAACGTTCACTCTGCCTTTCTATTCCATGCCTGGAACCTTTTCCTTCCTTCTGCAGCTTAATCCTGACAGCCTCACTCAGCTGTAGGTGCCTTGTCATTTCAGGAGGCAACGCATAAACTCCCAAACCTGAGTGATTCCTCCCATTCTATGAGAAAGAGGCTCCTGCTGGCTGCAGGGAACAGAGGCAGGTGGATCTCTGAGAGTTTAAGCCAGCCAGGTCTAGGTAGCAAGACCGTGTCTCCAAAAATGAATAAATATATTAACTAAGTAAACAAATGAATAAGGCTACAGGGGATGGAGGTGGGAAGCGGAAGCCCGCCGCCTTGAGGATGGCTTTCTGTGTTGCACTGGACACACCCTCAGCAACTCCCATTTCTGAGCTCATCCTTCCTCGACCAGGCTCCTTTCTCCACTTGGACAGGCTTTCTGACCACCTGGTAAAAGCTGACTTACTTTTCATGGAATTCCACCGGCATAAACTCCAGAGAGAAGTCCTTTTTAATCTACCCAGCGTTCCAGGGCAGAATTAAAGGCTTTAGAATGGCTTGTTGTAGTTAGTTCACATTCTTGTAAATATTCCTTTTAATGTCTTTATTACATTATAGCCATTGGTTTGCTGTTGTGCTTTTTTGTTTGTTTGTTTGTTTGTTTTAATTTGTTTTGTTTGCATTGTTTTAAGTGCTGAGAATGGAGCAACAAAGAAGGCCGGGTGCATACTATCATGTGATCTACAACCCAGTATCCCACCATCTTGCATTCCATTTGGGATGAATAGGATGCTGTTTGCTTCCATTATATATTTACAGCAAGGGGGTACATTGCCAGATAATAGTTAATTCTTGGTAAATAAATAAATAAATAAATAAGCAGATAACCAAATAAAAACTGTTGCTAACTCAATCCAAGGTTAACAGTAGACCATTCTCAAGTAGGGCTAAAGAAGCTCACAGAACTCAGAGAACCGACTTGCATGCTGACACACAGGCTCCTAGGCATCTAGAGACTCAGAAGCCTCTCAAAGCTTTAAGCTAGTTGCTCAAATATCCTTCATTAATAAAATAGCAAATGCAGAATGTCTCTCCTCTATCAACACTTACCAGAATTACCTAATCAGTGATTGGAAAAGAACTAAACAGTATTTATTAGTCTTACTTAATCACTTAATTATAGTGAAAGTGTCTTGCTGATTTCAAAGAGCTGGGGATTTGGTGAGAATAGAAAAACCCTAAGTATTTGGTGTCAGAAGTGCTGTGACTGGAAACAGACTGTGATAAATACAGTCTGCAAGGATTAGGTGCCACACTATTTTCCCAATGCATTTCCAGTGTTAACTAGCAGCTCTATTATTCAGTTAGTTGACTAAGTAAGCCTTCATCTGCTCCAGTGTTCCACCTCTTTCTACCTGTCAGTCACTGCATTGAGGAAGGAGTTATCTTTCTTCCAGCTAGTGCGTTCATTTCACCATTAACCTCTTCAACATCCTTCCTGTTAGCTCTTTCATTTGGGTTTGTACTGATGCTTATTTTCCATGGACCCTCTTTGCTGAAAATTCAGATGTTCATTGTTTACAGCTTCTTTAAAACATTTTTTTATATGCTTGAATATCTAAGCCATCCAAATCCTCTTTACAATCTAAATAAATCTATTCCTTAAGCCTTTCCTTGTACATTCTATTTAAAGACACTTTAATATTTCTGTCTTTCAAGTTTTAGAGAGAGAGAGAATTCCTTCCATCTAGAATTAAAGTTCCCCAACATCTTTGCAGAGCAAAGATGCCTTAGATGAAAGGCAATAGAACGGGAAGCATATGCTAGCTGCTGCCATTTGAATGCAGGGAGTTGGAATGTGTTGAAACAGAAATGTGATCTATGGAGGCAGTAGACTGAATTTAGCAGATAAATTGGATGTTAAAATTTTATTACAAGAAAACTAATTTAGTTATCTACTGAAATGGTGCATTTGCTTCTTTTATTAGATTTCATTTTGAGCTCAGAAAGGGTTTAAGGCAGCTTAGTCTGTAATTTAGAATGTGAAACTCTATAACTTTAAATTTTCAAATATAAGTATTTGTACATTGAATTGCTTCATGGCACCATTAAAACAATTCTCCACTAAAGATATTTTAAAATCCATAGAATAATCTTTGACATCTTGTAGATATAAGATAAATTTTCAAATATGCTGTCTAGATACACATATTCTTACTTGAATACTAAGTGAGGCTATAACTCAACTCAAGAAACTGTTAAATGCCTTTTTATAATGAATCCCATAGTGTTTTTTAAAAGGATTCAGAGAAGAAAAGTATGCAGACTTAAGAACCAGTTTCTAAATGGTTAGTGCACTGGTTTCAATGAGAATGGCTCCATGGGAGCATCTGTTTGAATACTTGGTCCCCAGTTGGTGGGACTGTTGGGGAAGGATTAGAAGGTACAGCCTTGGAGAAGCTGTGTTACAGGAGCAGGCTTTGAAGCCATTCCCAATGCTAGCTAACTCTCTCTCTCTCTCTCTCTCTCTGTGCTTGTGTCTGTCTGTCTGCCTCTGTCTCTCTCTGCCTCCCTCCATCCCTCCCCGCCTCTGTTCTTCCTGCTTATGACCAAGATTTGAGAGCATCCACTGTGACAGCATGCACAAACCTGCACGGATTTAAACAAAACAACATCCCAGCACCGAAAAGGGAAACTGAACACAGAATACCCCACGACTAAACAAGAAAGCTATTTGCAATAGATTCCTTTGAGAAAGGAAAAACCCATTGTCTCCAATGGAGTGTCACTGGATGTGTCAATCACACTCCAGAGCTGATCTCATGCCTTAAAAATAACTGCCCAACATAAAATGGACTTAATGGGTGTGTGTGTGGAGGGGGTATGTTTTGGCACTTGTGTGTGTGTTTATTTTTGCTTTTTCTTGTTTGGAGAAAGTGGTTGGTAGAGCAAAAAACATGAAGTTGGGTGGGTAGAGAGGATGGGAAGATCTGAGAGAAGCTGGGAAGAGGAAAGGATATAATAAAAATTAATAAAAATAATAAGATGTGAGCTCTCAGTGGTCCCTGATGCAGCCATCTCTTCTTCCATAATGGATCTGAATCTCTGAAACCATAAGCCCAATTAAGTGTTTTATTTTCTAAGTTGCTTTGGTCATTGTACTTTATCACAATTATAGAAACCTAACAAGACAGCTGCTACTCTAAGATACTAAATTTTATATTAGCCAGAGTTATCAGCGTAACAGCTTTCTGCTAGCGGAAGTTTATTAATTAAAGTAAGCTTTACCCAAATTTGAATTCAGGGGTGTCTTATGACATTCCCTTCCAATAGTAGCTATGCTTTAACAAAGATGAAAGGAAAGTCGAGGAGGAACAATACCCATTGTTCTAACATATGAAAACAACAGTTAAGCTGGGCGTGCCTGCAGACTCCGATAATCCAAGCACTCTAGAGACGGACTCAGGAATTTTAAAACACTGTCAAAAACAAACATATAAACAAACAAACAAAAAAAGCCCATAGAGAAAGACAAGTAATACAGAGCATTCATTAACACCCAGAAGCACAGTGATGACATGCACAAAGTATTTGAAAGGTGTGACTTTAAAGTTCATTGATTATAGAGCAGAGAGAAAACTCAGCCATAATATTTTATTGTGTTTTAAGTATGATAACTTCAAAATGACAAGAGAAATAAAAATCAAAGGATATGGAAAACATTAAAGTAGTTAATCAGAAGCAGCACCATAGAGAGAGACTCTGTGCCTGCCCTTACCTTATACTTACACCAGCTATTCCACATTAATATAGTCATGTTTTCAAAAGCAATAATTCTACAGCCTGAATGGACATTGTCTCAATGATCTACACCTGGGAAGAACATCTACAGCTCAGAACACAGGGACAAATTTTTTGTCAAATCTTTTAATTGGAGCAAACTATTATTGTTGCCTACAAATAAAGTTTAGAAAAAGTTATCTTCAATATGACAAACTGCTTAAGTTTAAACTTTTTATTAATAAAAATAGTACTAAATCCTAATTTTATATTTCATATATTCTCTCATTGACACAAATAAAGACACAGTAAGCAGCACTCTTCCGTAGCCTCTGCATGGGCTCCTGCCTCCAGCTTCCTGTACTTCAGTCCTTCAGTGATGAACAGTGATATGGAGGTGTAAGCTGAATGAGCCATTTCCTCCCCACGTTGGTTTTTGTCATGCCTTTGTTCACAGCAATAGTAGCCCCAGCGAAGACATATCCTAAAGCCTCTCTGATGGGCTGGTAATGAGCCCGGAAAGCGTTGCTGAGAGAGTCAGTAGTCTGCTGGATCCCACATGCCATATTTTGATTTATCTTTCTTTAAAAAATATTTTGAGCATTCAACTGTCATTTTGAGTAAATTATTTTAAGAAGGCGTTGGGGTTGGTATTTTTCCTCAACACTGAAACATTTTCATACTGGCCATTTATGAGATAGACAAATTAGCCAGATCATAAATCTTAGATTCTGTGTTTCCTTCCCAAAATACATGTATCTTTCCCATTATTGAGCCAGCTACAATTCTTAGCTTCAGACAGCAGAAAACATCATGGGCTAACTATAAAAAAATTCATTACAAATACATTTTCTTGTTTATTGTTTTTTAAAGGTCAAATTTTTTGATAACAAATAGAAAACAAGAAAGACAAAGAAACTCAGCCAGCCAGCACTCAGATTGATGGTGAAGGGCCACTGGGATGTTGGTTTCTGATATCACTGTGTTTTACATCTTGTTATGCTGCTTAGAATAAAAGTAAGGGTGAAGATCCCCCCTGGGACATATGAATCTGACTATGTGGCCTGCTCCGGGACGTGGAATGTAGAATCTAATCTCACTTGTTTTCTACTTCCCATCAAGATAAAAAGTAATTCCTCCTAAACTTAATGAAAGTATTCTGACCCTAAGGGACATGCATGAAAATTACACACTGTAATTATCTTCTAGCCTGTAATATATTTGATAAACTGGTGTCAGGATGCTTTTGATCCCTCCCATTACAAGGTATTGGCATAGTGTGCATGTTTGTGGAGTTCTGCTTCCCACCAGCAGCACACTTCAGCCAGGATGTGTCTAGATGAAGCTCTTTCTTCATTGCTTTGTTTGAATTGGTCATACTGGGCTCAGCTCACAAGAAGATAGATTTCTTCAACTCCTTCACTATTTGCTTAGTTTCAGTTGATGATGTTTCTTCAACAGATGTAAATCTTAGATGGAATTTCCATTTTAAGAAAATCTTCTTATTCAAGTACTAAATATTTACCTCAGTGCTCTTAAATTTTTTCAACTTCACTCACTATATCCCGAATTTTATGTGGATGCAATATTAGTACCTCTAAGTCATATTTTCCACTATATTATTCTATCCTTTTATTTTCTTTTTTGACTGTTTGTTTTTTTTTTAAAACAGGCTGTTTCTATATAGCCCTGGTTATCCTCACTAAGTAGACTAGGCTGGTTTCATACTCACAGAGATCTATCTACTTCTCCCTCCTGAGTGCTAGGATTAAAGGTATGTGCCATGATATCTGGCCAGGTCATCTTCCTTTTAAATTAAAACATAAATATTTATTCCTCTGTATGAGGTACATTATGGCAATTGAATGCACATATACAACATGTAATAGTCAAATCAGTATAAGAAGCACTTCAATCTCTTCAAACATTAATCATTTTCTATATTGGGAGTTTCTTAAAATTTTTTTTGAAATGCATCATAAATTATCTCAATGAACATATATATAATAAATACTGAAAAGGACAGAAGCAATTCTGCGTTTTGTCCTTTTCAATTTCTGTGTTTTGATAGCCTCTATTAAATCTCACTTCTTCCCATGCTCACACACAACACTCCTCTTCCCATTTCCTAACTAGCACTGCTAAATTTGGTTAATTATGAGAGTGACTTGATGCCACAAATGAGTGTAAATACTCTTTCTGTGCTTGACTCATTTCACTTAACATAGTGACTTCTAGTTCCATCAGGTTGCTATTAATAATGGATTTCACTCTTTTGATGGCTGAATAATAGTCCATTGTGTGTCTAAATGATACATGTTCCTTATCCATTCATGCCTTCCAGGACATCTGGGTTGATTCCATATTTTAGCTGTCATGAATAACTGTGCAGTAAACATGGAGTCTCTTTATGGAGTAAAGGGAATAATGATCTTATTTTCATGGAATATACATTCATTAGTGGAATTACTAGGTCACACAGCATTCTACTTTTAATTTTTGGAGGCATCGCAATATTGTTTTTCAAATAACCATACTAATTTACATTTCTACCAACAGTCCATGAAAGATCTCTTTTATCCTGATCCAGATGAAAATTTGTAAAATTTCTTCTATTTGATGAGAGCTATTCTAACTTCAGTGAGATGCTGTGTCACTGTAGTGTTGATTTGCATCTCCTGGTGATTAATGAATGTCAGCATTTCTGTATACACTTGCTCAGTGATCATTATTCTTCTGAGAAATGCCTATTTACTTCTTAACACCTTTCTACTTGCACTAGATGTTTTGGGAGTGGGGTATTTGTTTCTGGTTTTGTTGTTGTTTGCATGTTTTTTGTTTGTTTGGTAGGGTGATTTTAGTTTTCTCTTTTGGTATACTATTTTTGAATTTCTATATATTCTGGATGAAAATCCTCGTCATATGAATTGCTTGAAAACATTCTGTATGTTATCATTGAGTTTCACTTCTTTTATAGCTGTCTTAGTTTGATGTAGTCCCATTTTGTAGTGTTACCTTTGCTACCTATGTCTTTGTGGCCCTGTCTATAAACATTGCCCATTCCAATGTCTTGAAATGTTTCTCGTTTTTGTAATAATTAATACATAGTTTTGACATTTAGATCTTTGACTGGTTTTGAGTTGGTTTCTGAACATAGTGAAGAGAAGAGAACTATGTTCATTCTTCCGCACCTGTACACTTTTACCAGCACCATTTACCGAAGGGACTGTCTCTTCTCAACGGCACGTCCTTACAGCCTTTCTCAAGTATCTACAGGTGGTT